>OZ010609.1:73034295-73195043 GCA_963932145.1 Acanthosepion lycidas | reverse complement strand
ACATAATATATATAATACATATATATACATATATATATATAATACATATACATATATACATACATATATATACATATATACATATATATATATACATATGTATATATACATATACATATATATATATACATATATATATACATATACATAATTATATATATACATATATATACATATATATATATATATACACAAATATATATATACACACATATATATATATATACATATATATATATATATATATATACATATATATATATATATATATACATATATATATATATACATATATACATACATATATATACATATATATATATACATATATAAATACATATATATATATATACACTTATATATATATATATACACTTATATATATATATATATATTATATATATATATATATATACACTTATATATATATATATATATACACATATATATATATATATACACTTATATATATATACACATATATATATATACACTTATATATATATATATATATATACACTTATATATATATATATATATATATACACTTATATATATATATATATACACTTATATATATATATATATATATATATATATATATACACTTATATATATATATATATATATATATATATACACTTATATATATATATATATATACACTTATATATATATATATATATACACTTATATATATATATATATATATATACACTTATATATATATATATATACACTTATATATATATATATATATATATATATATATATATATATACACTTATATATATATATATATATAAATATACACTTATATATATATATATATATATACACTTATATATATATATATATATATACATACACTTATATATATATATATATATATACATACACTTATATATATATATATATATATATACACTTATATATATATATATATATATATACACTTATATATATATATATATATATACACTTATATATATATATATATACACTTATATATATATATATATATACACTTATATATATATATATATATATACACTTATATATATATATATATACACTTTTATATATATATATATATATATATATATATATATACACTTATATATATATATATACACTTATATATATATATATATATATATATATACACTTATATATATATATATACACTTATATATATATATATATATATATATATATATATATATATACACTTATATATATATATATATATATATATATATATATATACACTTATATATATATATATATATATATATATATATATATATATATACACTTATATATATATATATATATATATATATATATACACTTATATATATATATATATATATATATATATATATATATATACACTTATATATATATATATATATATATATATATATATAGTTTCGTTAAAAATGACTGACAAGATACTAAGTTTATTATTTCATTTTTCTTAGTTTTATATACTTTTTTGCTTTCCCTGGACATACGTAGAAATAGTTCGAATTTTCAGTTTGTTTGAGCGCCTCCGATTATACCTTTAGCCATTATCAAAGTTGATTTTATGTTTTATGCAGGTATAGATTTTTTTATGTATGTATGTAGAATTATAGGATTTTTTTTTTTGTTTTTCCCCACACGGTTAATCGCATTTTGGCCATGTTCATTGTTGGTGTCATTGAGTGTTGCCGTTTTCATTTTTATTAATAATGCTTCCATTAAAAGTAATTTTTTAAAAAAGCCAATAAAACATGTATAAAAGAAGGATTGCTACCCAATACACAGACACATTATATATATATATATATATTATTCATTCGCAGACAGTACTGTTTCGCTGTATCACAGCTCTTGAGTGCAACTAGACATCCAAATGCCTCAAGCCAGGATTGAAACCCAACCGATTTGGTGTCAGTCAGAGTTTCTTGTGTGGCATGATGCAGAGTCCTGTTGCTAGATATAGGGTCTTCCAGCAGTCACCCTCTTGATACAGAACAGCACTACCACCTCAGGGGAGTTGATGTAGACCTCCATGTTGTCTGAGGCTCTCACCAACAAATTCAGTTCTTTTCTTATCAGAACTATCACAGTGAGTTTTCCGAGCTGCTGTACCTTCGTAATCACCATTAGACTCATCCAACTCTTTCCGAATCCTCTGTACTGTCCTCAGATTGACATCCAAACACCTTGAAATGTTCGTATTGGAGCTTCCAACGTAAATGCCAAGCAGCACAGCATGCTGTTTCCAAATTTTGGGGACTGTGAATTGCATCATGCTGCTCTTTTTCTCTCAGACGGTGCCCAACTGACCCTACTATACTGCGCAGTCGACAAAATCAAAAACAAACAACACACAAATTAAAAATATAAAATGACAATAATTTAACCATGGTACTCTGCAGTTAAAAAAAGTTTCAATTTTAAACCATCAATCGATAACACCCGTTATATGTAAGATAGTTACTGGTGAGAAAAATTGTCTAGAACGACACAATAAACCAAATTTCCTAGCAGTTGAGCTAGCAATTGATCCAATAAAGACGCAATGGATCACTCTCCAGGAGGTTAGCATCAGCCATACTGATGGAAGATAAAAAGGGTTCAATGAAACGATTAAAAGAGAGCAGTTTCATTTTGGGGGCGTCAAAATTAACAAGCCATTCCTTGCCCCAGTTAATAATAGATTGTAGGTCATTTTTGACATCAGCTGCCAATTTGACCTTATGGAACTGATCAGATTTCAGGAGGAAATAGTTATCAGCATGAATATTGTTTTGAGAATTGATGACATCAGGAAGGTCATTAATGAACATTAGCATCAATGTAGGTCCAAAGATAGGGTCCTGAGAAACACTTGAATAAATGCAAAAAAGATCTAGAAAATCCTAGAAAATACTCTCTCCATGAATTGTAGAAATGCGAATGAAATGAAGACCATATAGTCGGAAAAAAGTTTCAATTTTAAACAATCACTCGATGACACCCTGTCCTGGGTAAGACGATAAACTTCATCCAACAGCAAGTCCTCTGATCAGAAGGTTTTGAGGAGCATGGAACCACCTTTAAATTGCTGGTGTTCCCAGGTCCATCCTGACCTGGGGTGGTAGCAGCTGTTAGGGTCCCAGCTTTGGGCAAATAGTTGACCCACAAACTGAGGTCAAAACACTGTGAATGTGTAAAAATAGGTTTTAATACCAACAATATATTTTTATAAAAATATTACCAGCAGCGAATTTTGAAGAAAAAAATTATTACCAGCAACGAATTTTTAAAAGAAAAAAAATTAGAAGCAATACATTTTTGAAAAATTAAATATATTGCCAGCAATAAATTTTTGAAGGAAAAAATATTACATGAAAGACATTTTTGAAATATATTACGAGCAATAAAAAAGTTGGCATTAAATAACCCATTGAGGTGTTGATATACCGTAAAACAAAACAAAACAAACAAATATTGCTGTCCTCAAGTTATATGATTTCTGTTATTTGGTGCAATTCTTTTTTTTCTTTGTGATTCTGAAGTATTATGAATTGTAGAATTGCGAAGAAAAGTTTCAATTTTAAACCATCAATCGATAACACCCGTTGATGTCCAATAAAACATAAACTGATTATGTCTGCTGTTGAAGGATTAACGTTCTTATCTTTTTAAATTATATTCTCTGAAAAGATTATGTGCTCGGCTTTATCTATTTCCTGTAAAATCACCGAAGGTAAGCAACGTCGAGCCTGGCCAGTACTTAGATGGGTGACCGAGTGGGAATATCACATTCTGCAAGCTTGGATGTGCAGGTGGTGTAATGGATTACGGCCCGGAATTGGAAATCGGTGAGCCAAGGTCGAATTCCAGTTGGGATCGTTATATTCACTTATACACAAATAAACTTGAATCCCCCCCTCTTCTAAATTGTAAGGCTAGCATCACTAAAAGAATTACGATTTTAAAATATTTTCTGACTTTAAATAACCCTCAAAGGGCTGATAAGCCATAGAAAACGAATCACTCAATGAAATTAATGATTAACTACACAGGCATGTCGTTTAGATTTATTTTCATTCTTTGGACGAGAAATGTATAGAAACTAATGTGAACACAAAGTGAGGAATCAGTTTATATATAGATTGTAATATAGAATTGGAACCCCCACTTTATATCCATATTATTGTTGCGATTGCTAGGGGTTTGAATTTGGTATCAGAAGGTTTATATTTTTAGATGATTAGTTTACGGGCATGTTCAAAATGTTTAACCGCAACAATAGATAGACATTCAAAAACGAATCAATCAACAGGCAAGTGAGTAAGGAACACACCGATTATCAGATTTCAATAGAACAAAATAATGCATTTATGTACAAATAATATACAATTTTGAGAATAACAATTGATTTGAACTTAAATGGATATAGGTGTATTTAGCTGTGTAGAATATTATTGTGAATGTTTGAAGGTGTTTGCAATTGCTATTTAGATTTGTTCACAAAATTAAACTAAGTGTCCAGTTAAGTACTAAATTGTCCTTTGTGCGAGTTCACTTACTAGTGTGTGTGCATAAGTATGTTTGTATAATTAGCAGGAGTTGCGTACCTTTAGTTGTGTTAGAATTTGATTGTTTACTAATACTTTTTGAGTAGTAAGAAGAAAATGTCACTTTTTCAAAGTATTGTAAGTAATGTTCTTGAGAGAGATAGAGTGTGTTTGTGGATTGTTGAGTCAGATATTTTGCGCGGCAAAGTCCTGGTTGTTCAGAGTTTTGACTTGCGTGAGTCAGTTTGGTACCTCTCTTGAGATGAAGATCTGACTGGTGAATTGGACTGAAATTCGTCCTTTTATTTGATTTGGGAAATTAAAGTAGGCTCCCAGCGGCCTGGCGGAAAAGCAGATTTTTGACCATGGATACACATTCTACGGTCGTCTCGACCAATAACAAACCGAGTTTCACAATGTGTGGTGTTGATTAGTCAAAGCTAATTCTTATAGAAGAGTCTATTTTTAACGGGGGTGAGTAGACAAACATTGACGATTCTATATTAATTCCTTGTTTGTTTATAAGATTCTCTTTAGCTATGAATCCCCCTCTTCGCCCCCCGGCTATGGGTTAATTTGTAAGATTGTATCACTAAATCATTATTATTAACTCAAAAACAAAATTCTTACCATCTAAAAATATTTCCTGGCTTTAAACAACCTGCAATTTACCTATCACACCCTGTACATAGATAGATAGATAGATAGATAGATAGATAGATAGAAACTAAACTTATTTTTGGCTTATCTGCATTTTTGAAACCTACAAATTTCTTAATATTGGATTTTTAATGCGATTTTTAAAAATAAAAGATTTCGTTCTTTCTTTATTTTCATTTTCCCAGGATATAATCCCGGAAAATAATCAAGACAAGAAAACAGTTAAAAAATATATTTATATTTTAAATGCGGCGTTTCATAGCAAACACAGAGTCTAATATAAAAAAATTCAAGGGGAATAACTTAAAAATTGACAATTCAGAGTTATTCCCCTTGCACTACAATCAAACAAAAGCTTTTTTTTTGTGGGGAATTTCCTTAGAATTTCACAATCAGTGCTAAAATTATTATTTTTTTTTTTTATATAAGTTATTTCTATGCGTAAAATAGAAAATACTTATAAAATAAAATAAAACTCAAACTGTATGCATTCTCAAGACAACAATGTCTTTTCTTTCATGAGTATTCACATAAATATTTTTTGTTATTTATGAATTTAAAACAAAAGGTCGGTGCATCATTTTTAATTTTAATTCATCTCATACTAGTAGCATGGCCCGGCGTTGCCCGTGCTTGATTCAAAAATCGTACGACTCATACAGCAATCGCTATCACTTGACTTAAAATATATTTTTGCCCTTCCTTGCTTTTAAAGGAGTGCCCTTTGCCGTACTTATGTTGCTACATGCCTTTTTCTTGCCTATCTCACACTGCGAATTTTTTCTAAGCTCTATACTAAACATTAAATCTGTTACAAAAAAAGAACTAAGCAAAATGAACACAAAACGATCAGCTTTAAAAAAGGACTCGTAACTGGAAAAACCGAATGAAAAAAGAATGTTAACAACAAATACTTTTTCACACCCAACCCAGTTCTGTGGAATCAGAATCAACGTTGAGTTTAAGCAAGCGAATGAGCCAATTGGAGTAAAGTGCCATGCAGATTTAAATTTTTCCCACTTGTGACGAATGCAGCTATAGATTTTTTTTGCATGCTAGTTAATGAATGTTAACTAGCATGCAAAAAAAAATGTCAGTTAGCTGTTGGCTCTCATGCTGACCAATAGAATCTTCCTGCCTATTCGAGGCAGCCAGCTATAGGCTCTCACTCTGGCCAGTAGAAAATGGCCGCAAACTACATGAAAACTTCCGGCCACATCACGTCTGTGAGAAAGCAGCTGAAGTCAAGAAGCTAATTCAGTACCGATTCCATTACAGATCCTACTTTAGATTTTTTTTTTGAGAATATTACAGTAAGGGAAGTTAGGGGAAAATTTTATGGATAAAACTTTTACTGCGCAACCAGTAATAAAAATCGCAGAAATGCAATCTATGTTGTTATTCATTTAAATATCATTTAATATTAATAAAATATATATATATATATATATATTTAAAGTAATAATAATAGTAATAAAAATAATAGATAGATACACACATATACAATACACATATATATATATATATATATATATATATATATATATATATATATATATATATATATATATATATATATATATATATATATATATATATACACATACACATATATATACATATAAACATATATATATATTTATGAAGTTTATAAGCAGTAAATTCGACCTTGCCAATCGAAGGATCCTTTGTGGGCGAACGGTTAGGCACGTCAAGTTAAATGACGGTTCCGTATAGGATGCAGGTTCGAATCCTTGTATCTATGAAAAGAACGTTAAACATAAAAATGTCTTTAATATATATAAACTTACATAGTTACAAACCTAATATATATTTTTCAGTGTTTCATGTAAAATAAATGTCTATTTTTAAGACAATATAAACTTATTTTTATGATGACATTTAAGTATAATTTCATCTCTCTGGTTCAATAACTGGCTTGTATTTTTGTACTTATTTTTTTTCTTCCAGGCATAGTTTGCATCTGTTTATTTATATATATATATATATATATATATATATATATATATATATGAATTAATATCAAATATAGATAGGAATGCAAGAGAATGATAGGATAAGGGACAAATAGGAAATCTTTATAAATCTGACATGCTTTGCTTTTATTAACACTTGAGATGTGAAGGTTTATTTTCCACGAGGGTCGGCCAAGTGAAGGTGCTCATTCCCCCACTAGAACGAGATCTAGTTCGGTTGCGTTGGCCTCGGTGCGAGCACCGATCCCTCCCTCTGGTGCAATGCAATTCAGTATTATTTTCTCAGTTGCCCCACCGTCCTTAGACAGTGAAGACCCTGAACGCACTCTGTCCAAGGACAGAGACGCAACTGAGAGATGATAAATAAAGGAGGGGGAGCATGTCGATCTACCCCGGAGCCAAGAAATCGGCTGGGTTTATGTCTGCTGCAGTTAGCATCGTAGACGGTTGGAAATATCTTTTGATTGATGACTAAAGATTAACTTCCGCATTTTGACTGTACACATGGGTTTCATTTGTGCACCATGTGTATTTAAAGTAGTTTCCGGTTATTATTTTTAGTTAGGAGGACTTGTGTATGTTTAGGTTTCATTTGTTTTACTTTTTGTGTATCGTTCTCTGAAAAAAAAACAAAAAACGCTGAGTCACCGGAAGTTAACGGCATTCGGACGTTTGAGTAGCCGGCAGTAACTTCCGGCCGGGTGCGATACCCTTAACCGTGCTTTCAAATTGATTTCGTGCAAAAACAATTGTGTTTTTTCAATTTTTGGCGCTGTCAGAACCACCGCCGGGTAATTTTACGTAGTCCTCTGAAGTTTTGTTGAAATCGGTTAAAAAAATGTAGGAAATATGATCCAATATAATAAACGAACAGACACACACACACAATCTGCATTTTATAATAAGTAAGATATATATATATATATATATATATACATACAAACGCAGTTTTTTTACTATCAATCCAGATCTACAATAAAGTTTAATTTATAAATTAGTCCCAATAAGAGATTAACAACAATAACTAACAAGAAAAGATTTAATACAAAATAAAATAGCCACAACATAAAACCTGAAGCAAGAATTTACTCTATAGCCCGTAGTGGTTGCCACAAGGAATATATAGGAGAAACCTCGAGGAATTTGAATAAAAGATTATATGAACACAAAAGGGATCTCTTATAATACAATACACTCAATGCGTCACTCGCCATGAGTGTGAATATAGCATATTACCTGCATACAATGTGACAGTGCAACCAATAAATATTCAAGTTAAAATGTAGTTTGGGGACTATATTCACTATACAAGACAATGCCCCACCAATAGTATTTCAAAGTGTATCGTATTAAATTTATTAAATAAATTCAGAAAGCATAGTTTCTTTTCACTCAAATTCTAATTTCAGTAGCTAATCAGTATTTCATTGATTAGTTTTCTGCACCTTATCAACCATTTGCAGGTTATTTAAAGCAAGAAAATAAAATGCGGACATAAAGTGGGGGATCAATTCTATATTACAATCAATATATAAGCTAATCCCTCACTTTGTGGCCAGAGTAGTTTCTATACATTTATATTCCAGAGAAAGTAAATAAATCTAAAAGACATGTCTTTGTAGCTAATCAGTATTTCACCGATTCGTTTTTTACAGCTTATCAACATTTTGCAGGTTATTTAAAGCCAGAAAATATTTTTAGATTGTAAGAAATTGTTTTGGGTGGGGAGATAATGGTTTAGTGATACAAGTCTTTCTAATTAATCTATAGCTGGGGGGGGGGGAGAAGAGTTGGACTTATAGTTATTCACGCATGAGTGAATATAATGTCCCAAACAAGAAATAGAACTCAGATTTTCAATTCCAAGCCATTATCCATTGCACCACCTGCAAATCAATGCTTACAGCACCTGGAATTCCCAAGTGGTCACCCATCCAGAAACTAAGCAGTTGCTTTTTTAGCCTGGGCCAAGTGACCAGGACTGAGTCTAAATCTGTCTCCTCCGTCGTCAGTTATGTGCCATGCATGAGACATGCTTAAGCAATCATCTATCTTTCGATACATGACTGACGAGACAGATTTTTTCCCGCAGTAGGTTGCCATTTCTTTCTGTGGTAGGCCTGTTGCCATCCAAGGCTATAGAACCCAGTCTGTCCTGCTAATTATTCATAGCTTTTGGAGAAAAAAAAGATTAATAACTTTCCCAAAAGTATTAGCACGTAAGTGAATGTAATGGATTCAACTAGAATTTGAACTCTGCTCTCCAAGACTACTTATCATGAATGGATCAGTCTATTCACGATAGTAAGGAGGGTAACAGGCTCTTACCACAACAGTGCCAACATCACTTATTACATTGTTACGTGCCATGCATGATACACACTTAGGCAATCATGACTGACGAGGCAGAATTTTTCCCCGTAGTTTGTTGCCATTTCATTCTGCAGTAAACCTGTTGCCATCCAAGGCTATAGAACCTGGTCTATCCTGCTATTTACTCATAGCTGGGTGGACAAGACGAGGATCCATACCTGCCACAAGGGTATTAGCACATAAATCTTGGGACCAACCTTTTGATTCCATGCGCCAATATTTTGTACAATTAATTTAAATGTGCCACAAACATTCACTTCCTTTCAGTACGTGTTGTAATATTGACATATTTTAAAGTTATAATAAAATCTATTTATTTGAAAAATATACGCTTATGACCATCGTGCGTATCCAGGAGTTTTCAAAAGGGGGGGGGGTATCAATCAATGCTTTGACTATTTTTTTTTTTTTTTCTCTTCAGATTTTGGCATAGTTTCTTTTCATCAAAAGGATGTAATGCGCCACAGGTTGGCCATCCTTGAATAAAATGAATGTAATGTATTCAACTGGAATTCAAACTCGGCTCTCCAATACCTCAATCCGAGCTGCTATCCACGACTCCAGCAAATGCTACAGTTTACAAATCCATGAAGCCGTTTCCTATTGGGAAAACCAAAAACTCACCGTTTCCGCTTCATGGAATAGGTCCTTGCCTGGAATATAGTAGATGAATCCAGACCATTTGAATCTGAAGTACTAAACATGGCTTCTCCAGAAACACAGAAGAATTTCTATATTATATGTAAGACCCATCCTTTTTGATTCTCCTTAGACTCTGCTATGCTGTGTAGATATATATATATATATATATATATATATATATATATATATATATATATATATATATATATTTTTTTTTTTTTTCCCTTTACCTGTCACATGATCTAATTATTTCAAGATGAGGTCAACCATGCTTGCTCTCTGGCAATCCATGTTCAAACCCATATGTCAGCAGCAACACTTTATTCCAATATGACAGTAATGTAATAATCATATCCAAGCAATATGACAAGGATGGATTGATTGATTGATACTAGATATTTCCAAACAATGGTATGGGACCCATTTGATTCTGCAAATTGAATAAAGAGTTTCGTTCTAAATAAATAGATTACTATGACATACACTGGAGAATATAACAGCTGAAACATTGTGACAGTAAAACAAGATGAGGATATTAGTCTGAACAAATTGGCATATGAGGATGAAATTAGTGTTGTAGCATACCTATGGACGATAATGGTTATGTCTCCATTCCCATAAATACAGTAGTAAATACTGTATGTTGGTCTGCAGTTGGAGATTCATTGTGGAATTCACTTGACCACTTCTTCTACTCACTGGTGAATCTTATATGTGTTGTTCTTGTCCTAAGCATTATTGTTCATTACCAACCTCCATGTGATTATTATATTCAGTAACTTTCCTTCAGTTACAATTACACAAAAGTTTCCATAACAGAGGAATTTAACAAAACAATGTTCTTTTTTAAAAAAATCTTTATTGAAGAATTTTTATCTTTTTGCAAAATTTTTAAGCTTCGATTCTAATCGGAAGTTCAAAATAAAATTTCAGAATTTAATAATTTTATCTATAATGTTTGTGACTTTTGTGAAAACCATTATAAAAAAAAAAAAAAAAAAAAAAGGGGGGGCGTCTTTCAATTTTTCGACAGTTTCTATCCAAACTATTAAAAACACTGCCATTAAACATGGCGTGAAGAAATGATAATGTTTTGTTTTTTTTCTATTATCAAAAAAAAAAAAAAAAATCAGTCTTTTCCTAAATTTTTTTTTATTTATTTCTATGCAATGTGTCAAATGTTTAAGTCTTCATTGACACTATTTTCCTCATCTTTGTTGTTGCTTAAGGAGTATAGTACAAATGTAAATAATGATAACTCAACGTCCCAAAAATTCAAACAGAGTTTAAATCTTTTTTTCTTCATTTTACAAATCTTTCATTTCACCAAACAATTTCCTTTTGAAGAACTCACCACTAGCTACCATTTCACAATCATTAACGGATCTGTGGCAGCATGGGATGCCAGTTAATAAAAAAACAAAACAAGACAAAAAATAACAGTTTGGCATTATTGTGTCAAAAGCTGAAAAAGTAAATGCAAGAAATAGATAAACAACATTTGTACCAGAAAACATTTGTATGCTGGACGTCTCCACATGGATCTTAACCGAAGAAAATAGAGTTTTGCTCTGATTGAAAAATAGTAGAACATTGACATCTCTTTTGTTTGTTTCATTTGGACAGAAAAATCTAATGGTTAATTTAAAAAAAAAAAAAAATCAAAACTAAATTAAAAATGTTTAAACTAATTGGTGTTTCCTAAGAATTTCTTTCAAGTTAGGTTTCCGTAAAGATAGTTTATGCCTAAAGATGCATGAAACAAATGAACTGAAAAAGAAAAGCTCTTTAAAAATATCCTCAATGGCCAGATTCTGAGTTTAAACTCAGAATCAAGAGATCTCTTCTCTGAGTCTATGTGTGTGTTTTTTTCGTTTTTCTTTTTTTAAACTTTTAAACCCACTTTTATTTTATGCCACAATTCTTGGCAAATCCAATAATTGGAATCTGAAGTCTTTGAGGCAGAATGAGATCAGTGAATTAATCAGCTGTCTTGTTGGATAAACGGATTTGGTATTGCTTCCATCCCTTCAGCAGGACAGATCGACACAACTGATGTTCCTCGACATACAACCAAACCCAACGTGCGGGTGTCTTCTGTTAATTTGTATGGATCATCTGGATCTGAAAAATAATGAAAAAAAAAAAAAAAAAAATATTATTAAACTTATGTGGTCTCTTAAAGGCTACTTTAAAAAAAAAAAAAAAAAAAAGTAGGTGGGGTCTCGTAAAGCAAGCAGGTTAATCAGTACATTTTGTCATTACTCGTTTGTAAAATGCAAGGTTCATGAAATTTTCAATGAACTTTTCTCAACAGCTCCCAAAATTGAAATGACAACAGGCACATACTGGACTCCTTCAAGTAGGGTAAAGGTTAATGAGTTAATCTGCCTTCCCACTACTAATAAATAGTGAGTTTGATCCTCACTGGGTGCCTCATATCTGTGGCCTTATGCATAACTAAGATTTGTAAGTATTGGGGCATCTTTGGGTTTACTACAAAAATTCAACCAAGCCCCAACCCACACACACACTCCTAGAAATGCACTGGCCATTAGGAAGATGCTAACAGAGAAGAATTCTTGATCCATCTGCAATCCGCTCGATCAGCCATGATTGTGATAAGTTTTATAACAAATCAGAATCAGAAGTAATATTTACAAATAATGACTGGATAAGTTATATAAACAGGGAGTAATTTGTCAAAGACCCAACTGCAAATTCCGGAGTGTGGAAAAAAAAAAAAAGCCACCAGCTAAATCCAGCCTTCTTGGTTTGCTGAAGGACAAATGACTACTTTTGATTTAGAAAACTTTTGAGGGTCCTGTTCTCTAAAGAAAAAAAAAAAAAAAAAAAAAAAAAAAAAAAGGTATAGTGATTCCAAAGACTTTCTTACCTCTGAGATATTCAATGGTACCATCCAACACAAGATTCAGAAGAGGATCATGACCTTTAAGAATTCCACTAACTGAAAAAGAAAAAGATTTTTAACATTCACTGATCAAAATATTCTCTCGATTCCAGATACTGAGCAAATTCAGCCAATATATTCTTTGGCTTTTCTCAGACAGGAGTCATAGGAGAAAGACCAAAAAGTACATTGTCAAAAATTATTAAAAATCAGAATAAAAGACTGGAATTGAACTTTAGTCAATACAGAATGATATTGCCCAAAATGTGGTTATAAAAATATAAAATATGAAAATAATTCAAAAGAGTTACATCCCTTCAGGAAGTAGGCGATCATGGCTCTCCACACATTCCCTTTTCTTTCTCTGATAAATGCCTTGACCTTTGGGGAAAGATAGTAGATTGGTTCTCCATTTGCCTTACAATTCAGTGTTCCATCTCTTAGAGAAAAGGCCCAGTCTATCCTGCTATTTTAACCAGCAGCAAGGATGGGAAGAAAAAAAAATGGATCAATATTTTTCCAAGGTCACTACCCACTTGAATTCAGGGTTATCCTTCTTCTAGGGTGGTTGCTACCAAAGGTCAGATGACAGTCTATCCTCCTAGCTGGTGGAAGACAACACGGATTCATACCTTTTCCAAAAGCATTAGTGTAAAAGTAGACTAAACCAGAATCTGAAATCACTGACTACTTTCAATGCCAAGAACTTTTACATGATCCACAAAAAAAAAAAAAAAAAAAAAAATGTTGATGAAATAATTAAATTTGATTAAGACAAACAGCTTCAAAATTCTTCTTGTATTTTGAATTGCCTAATATTACAAAAGTAAAACTTTAATAGATGGAAATACACATGGATTATAGGGAAAACCATTTTTTTGCTTGCTAAAACCTTTCAAAACAGCAAAGATAGAATGCAATAATTCTTTAGTCTTAACATTATTCACAATTTTGGAGAATAAATTTAACAGCAAAAAGAAAACAAAAAACATCAAAATTCAGGAAAAAAAATAATGAATAGCAAAATAAATTGCAAGATCGACTATGTGCATATTACAAAAATGTAAATCAAGTAAAATGTGATATTAATTAATTACCACTTTATATAAGATTTAACATTTTATCTATATAATAAATACAAATGTCAGTGTGTCACACTTTTTCAACTTTAATCCTAAAGGCTGTAGCCCAACATATAACATTTTGGAATCAGGCCCACTCCATGAGCAAATTAAAAACATTCCAGGTTGCATCCAAACCAGCAATCCTGAAATTTGGGATTCCCAAGTTTTCATTACTGCAATTGTTTTAGGCATTTTTTTTTTTTAACGTGATTTTTTGGGGGCCAAATTTTTTTGTACGATAATTTTTAGAATAATCAAAATTAATTGCAAAATCCAGCAGAAATCCCCCCATGAAATAAAAATAATTGTACAGAAAGTAAGGACCTATGTACATCAAGAAATAAATGTGAAAATAAATTGTTTATTGAAAAATTTTAAAAATATGTAAACCAACTATAACACAATATTTATTATTTTATAACTGTGAAAACATTTTTTTTTAATGTAAGACCTGGTAAAAATTACATATATTCTGTAATTATCCACCATGAAAACTTTGTCCACCCAATGAATAGGAAGACACACACACACACACACAAAATATTGACTGTCTAAAATCTAAAATTAAAAGAATGTTTGGTTCCAAAGAAATGCTCTCAATTTATTTTAGTAAATTTATATGACGTGAGCAAATGAAAGAAATGCACTTAAAATACATTTTTGAAAAATTTATAATTGGTTACTCATCGGTATATGTTTATTTAAATTTTTTTGATTGGACGTTTTTATAAATTTATGAAGATAAAAAAAAAATTTCTTTTCATATTTCTTTCTTTCTTTAGAAAATGGTAAAAAAAATAAATATTTCATTATAGATGGTCCACATATTTTTATAATCTTGTAAATATAAAATTATTCTTGTAGATAAGCAATCTAATATATAAATGGTATTTAACATCTGTTATCAATTCCCAAGAATAAAGTAAATGTATAAATCCACTTTCATATGTTTATGTTTTATTAAAATTATCATCACCACTTTTTAAAAACAACTAGAATTTGCTTTGCAACACACTGACATGTTGAAATCTTCACAGCATTTTGTATTGTTGAAGTTATTGCTAACATATTTTGTCAAGATTTATAAACTCTACGTTTTATTCAATTTCACAAACCAATCGATGAAATAAAAAACTTAGATATGCAAAAAAACAATACCGCATTTTTATTAAATAAGTATTTCTTATGTTAATCATTAAATTGTTTTTTTAAAATAGTGAGAGTAAATACGTTAATAACCCCTCCCCCCAAAAAAAGATCAATGAAAATCTCTTGTACTAAGCTATGCACTTTAGTAAAACCAACTGTACTTTGTATCCCCTTACCTGTTTGCACTTCTCTGGAAAATAGAGTGTGACAGACAGATTAACAAAATTTTATATATAGATAGGTAAACATTGTTGAGGGAGTCAAAAGTATATATGGTAGTTAATACCAAGGTTAAAGGAATAACTTTTTTTTTTGCATGCACAATGGCTAAAACATTGGCCAAATAAACCAATTGGAAATAATTTTAACGCTCATATTGCCACACAAGGTGCATATGCATCTTATGGTGTGTTGTGCATTGCATCTGACATACATGTGCAACTGTTACATGACAGAGAAATTATAGTGCAATGGAAGAAAAAAGAAAAAAAATAGTGTAGTATCAGTTTTTAGCATTTAATTTCCTTTATCGAAATAAAAGGCAATAAAAAAAATTTCTTACATAAAAATTCCAAATGCTAACTAACAAAAACATGGATACCATTCTATGTGCCATGTGCTTTCAGAACGTAGGCGATCATGGCTCTCCACCTCCTTCTATCCCTTGGAGCTTTCAACAAGTTCCTTCCCTCAGATTCCTCCCCGCAAACCACGTTCTGTCATCCACTTGCTTATATCCACCAGGTATGTCAAGTGTTGTTTTCCCTCGTTTCTCTTTCCCTCTATTCGACCTACACCTCTTGCACATAAAGATTCTTTCCTCAATTACCTTCAGAGGAAAATTCTGTCAAGTTGGACCTGTCTGAAGACAATGTCCTTGTTTATTCAGAAGCAAGTGGCAGTGAGCACCACTGGATCACCGAGGAAGACCTGAAGGACGTTGCCTATTTTAAATGAACCGAGATCATAGGAAGCATTTAAATCAGTCTGCCATGGCTTCATTGGTCATAACACGAGACAGATTACCAAGAATGTATTGAGAAGTTGTTACAGGCTTTTCTTCTTCTTCTTTTTATGTGCCATGTCCTTTCAGGACGTGGGTGATCATGGCTCTCCAACTTCCGCTATCCCTTGCAGCTCTCAAAAAGTTCCTTCCCTCTGCATCCTCCCCCAGACCACGTTCTGTCATACACTTGCTTAAGCCCGTCAGATATGTCACGTGTTGTTTTTCCCTTGTCTCTCTTTCCCTCTATTCGACCCATGAGTATCAGATTCTCCAGGCCCTCCTTCCTCATTATGTGTCCTTTTTTTCCTTTTTCTGTGCCATGTTCTTTTCAGAACGTAGGCAATCATGGCTCTCCACTTCCCTCTATCTCTTGAAGCTCTCAAAAAGTTCCTTCTCTCTGCATCCTCCCCCAGATCACGTTCTGTCATCCACTTGCTTAAGTCCACCAGGTATGTCACACGTTGTTTTTCCCATGTCTCTCTTTCTTTCTATTCGACCCATGAGTATCAGATTCTCCAGGCCCTCCTTCTTCATTATGTCTCTCAGAAACTTCAGCTGCCTAAGGGTTCAAATAGGCCAAGGAAACAATGAATGTGTTAATAAATTTAATTTTATTCCCCCAAAGAAAACAGCCTTTCATAACAATTTCTAATTGTCACTCAAAATTTAAACTAAAAATTTAGATGGCATTATGCTAAGATTCAAATACCCACGGGGTACCAAGGAATGTATTAAGAAATTTGATTTTACCAACTAATCTTATATAGCAATTTCTAATAGTAACTCAGAGATGGCATTATCGAAACATACAAATATCCAAACTAGTACTGAATTTAATCTACCAAAATAAAGCATATATATATATATATATATATATATATATATATATATATATATATATATATATATGTGTGTGTGTGTGTGTCAGGTGCCCTGACGATTGCATCTAGCATGAAACAGCCTGTCGCCTCTGAGTGACTTCAATTTCCACTTTTATATTTATATACGCTCTATCTCTGATATTGAGCACTTTATCCTGTAAATATAGCACACCTTAAGACTATATTTCTTTATATATATATATATATATATATATATATATATAAAAAAAACAGACCACTTTAAGGTTCCATGTAATAAATTATTTCAGCACAGCCCTTTTAAAGGACTGCGGATTATCAGACTTTACTTCCAAACAAAAAATGAAAAGAAAATTTACACATTTTTGACGGGCCATATTAAACATATGTAAATTAACGAAGTGAGGAAGTGAGGGGCGAGAGAGAAGACATGAGCGAGTTAGCAGATATTGACACATTTAAACGGTTAACTTAATGGAAGTTATATATTGATATCGAAGGGGTAAAGAAGAAAAAACCCATAGAGAGAAAAAGAGAGAAGGAAGTTATGAGAGAAGGTGTCACTAATTTTCTTTGTAAAAAAAAAAAGGCTAGAAACTGACGCTGTTATTTTGTTTTACTTTGAAAGTGTTATTTTGGGGGTTCATAAAGATTATAATATTTGATATAGACTGTCTACAAATAATTTAATTTGATGTTTGTTAGGGATTTAAATTTTTTTTAAATTTTGGGGATTTTCTATGAAATAGTCGATTAGAAAAATATTCATAGAAAGTACATTAAAAGAATAAAATTTTATTTTAAAATACAAATTTACTTCTAGTAATCTTTTTTTTAATCTCTTTAAAAAATTTTATTACTGATTATTAAGTTGACATCTCTATCCATTTGAATTTTGTTCATGAATTTAACTCATGACTTTCTAGATAGGTAATCTCTTTTACTTAAACTTTAGTTAAGTTAATATGGGGTAATATTTGAAGGTAATATTAAAGATCTTGCTCTGTCATATACTGTACACACCCATGCAAATATCACATATACACACAGATTACCTAGTTTTTCATAAACTATATATATATATATAAATTCCCAATAGGATAGAATCCAGGTAGAACTCAATGTCCAGGACAGAGTAAGAATGTAATATAAAAGGCTCAAACACTAATATTCCATGGTTATAATTTATTTCAGTGGAATCATATTTACGATTCCAATGTCATAAATTATAACCCTAAATATTAGTGTTTGAGCTTTATATTTATATATACACACATACATATATTATACACACACACACATATATGTATGTATGTATGTATGTACACACGGTGTGATGAGTAAACCGTTGCTGTTTTATATTTTTAATTTTGCGCATGTGCATTTGTCTTTTGTCAACTGAACAGTACAATAGGGTCAGTTGGGCACCATCTGCGAGAAAAAGAACGCAATTCACAAAGTCGGACAATTTCTGTGACCACATCACCCCTTATATCTAGCCACCTGACTCACTCCCCAGATTGCAACCCTCTTCATTATTATGTGTGGGGCGCAGTTGAGTGAGAGACCAACAAAACTCCTTGTAACACCAAAGATAAACTGAAGGCAAGGATGATGGCAGCATTCACCAACTTAAACAAGGAGAGCATCCAAAAGAGTTGCAGGAGATTCCAAAGTTATCTGGAGGCTGTGGTTGAAGCCAATGGTGATTTTATCAAATAAATTTATTAGTATTTCAAGATATTTTTGTGTAATTTTTAGTAAATATATCTGTTAAAATGAGATGCCAGGGTTATTTTCAGTTTTGCATCATTTAGAAAATTTATCCATTGTACCCTGTATATAAAACTTTGGAAAAGGAATGAATCCAACTCTTCTCCCCAGCTATGGGTTAAATAGTAGAACAGACTGTATTCTATATCCATGAGTAGTAATCAGTCTAGGAGAAGGAAAACTCTGAATACAAAACTGTATGTAGTCCTGGTGTACTATGCAGCTAAGAAAAGGATCATTCACATTCACTTGTTGACCATGACTATTCACTTGTGATCTATAGTCTTGGGTGGCAACCCATCTAGGAGAAGGAAAACTCTGATTTCAAAACTGTATGTAGCCCTGGTGAAGCATGTACTATGCAGCTAAGGAAAGGATCGTTTGACTCAATGTTCCCAAGTACAGTCTACTCCTCTTTTTAGCAATTTCTAATAGTAACTCTACCAGAAACAGAGATGGCATTATGTAAAACATACAAATATCCAAGGTGGGAGTGACTGTGTTAATAAATGTTATTTAAGAAAACAAATATTTTTAACGTTCCTTAACAAGAGTAAATTTAAATTTGAAACACAACACAAACCCCAAAAAGAAATTACTCTGCCACCTCAACTCAACCTTTCAAGACAATTTCTTACCTTCCCTTCCACCACTAAATTTAACTCGAATTCCTTTGTCAAGATATTTTGACAAATCTAAAATAGTTTCCTTCCTCTTCCGTTCTTTATTTTTGTCTCCCGCAGCCTGCAAAAAATAAATAAGGAGATTAGACTCATTTTCTTTGAAGGAAGTCAGATGTTTGAAATCATGTAAAGCCATGACAGAAAAAAGATATTTTATGGATCCAAATCATCATCTGTTCAATACTTGTTTTTGTTTTAATACTATTAAACCAGGAATTACCACAGACTTTATAAAAATCACCATGTTTTAAATAATTTAAATACCTTTTTTGAAGCTAACTTATTTGAAAGATAATAGCATAAAGCTAATCTGTAACAAAAGAAAAAATTAACTTCCATATGTAAATAAAGATATTTACACTATTCAGGCCATTGTCCTCATTTTTATTGCTATATTTATGTTTCGACCATTGTATGCTCCAGCCTTCTTCAGGTGAGTGGAATTTTGAACTGAACCCCTTATTTCGCCCACCAGGGTAAATTATTCTACTTCCACTTGCCATGCCTCTTCCAGATGTTTCAGTATCAGCTATCTCCCTTTAGTAACTCAACTCTCCAAGTTTTGTTCAACTCTGCTGTAGCCAGGTATTGAATTCTTTGGGTCAAGTCATTGGATTCAACCAATGGTTTTATCCTCAAGAAATATTGGTTGGATCTAGTGACTTTACCCAAAGAGTTGTGAGTTCAATACCTGGCTACAGCAGAGGTGAACAAAACTTGGAGAGTTGAGGTAAAGGGAGATAACTAATACGGAGACATCCAGAAGAGGTATGGTACATGGAACAACAACAATCTACCTGGTGGACAAAATAAAGGGTTCAGTTCAAAATGCCAATCAGCTGAAGAAGGCCAGAGCATACAATGGCTGAAACGTTGTAAATATGGCAATAAAGATGAGGACAATGATCCAAATTGTGCAAATAATTACAATACCTCATCTCAGAAAGATCCTGAAGATGGCTGGAGTGTACAACAGCCAAAATGTTGTGAATATGGCAACAAAGATAAGGGCAACAGTCCAAATAGGGTAAATAGTTACAATACCTCATCTCAGAAATATAGACAGGTAAATAAAGTTTTTAGACATTTTTAAAACATTGGCACATTCACGTCACTCATCAAACCTCCATTATAGACAAAGAATGTAAGAAAGAAATTTAAAAATCTCTTAAAAATCCAATATTTGTTCTAGAGGTACATTTCAAAGAGAATTAGTAAATTTAAAGATTAATTAACTGGATTTTGTAAAAGTAAGGCTTACTTCTTGCTTAAAATGGAAAAAAAATGTTTATTTATGCATGGTGGTCTCTTTGTCATAGGTCAACAACAGTAACTTTCTACTGTAATCTCAGACTTAAATCATCCCTATCATCTGATAGGGAAAAGTAGTCAAAAGGTGGTAATTCAGAATTATTTCCTTTATGAACAGCCATACAAAAAATATATTTATACATGTTATTAAGTGATGATATTATTATTAAATTAAAACTTGATACAGCCATTAACTTGTGATACGTAAAGTTTAAAATGAATTTTTAAAAATGAAAAAGCTTTCATTTTAGCTTTAATTGAACGCTAAAGGATTCTCTGTATTAAAAAATATTCCAAAAATAAAATATAGTTTTCTGAAACTTCATTTGATGAATATTAGCCGATTTAAAGTATAATTAATCTGATTTGAAACAAATATTATTTACTTTAAGTTTAAAATAAGACAGATATGCATTTTTAAACCAAACAGTAGCTGTTTTTAACCAACAGTAGCCATGTTTACATGTTTGACAGGTTTATTGTTGTTCTACGGAGACTTTATCTGTAAAACATAATTTAAGAAAATGACAGGTGAACACCTTTTTTATATAATTTTTAAATACCCGGTAATCTTAAAAATGTTTTAAAATATTCTCCATAATCTAATTTTAGAAATGCTGACTTTAAATTTACTATAGTTATTGCTCTAATTTTCTGATAATACTGCATATGGTCAGCCACACTAAAAAAAAAAAAAAAAAAAAAAAAAAAAAAAAATGGGAACATTTATTTATATATATATATATATATATAAATAATAATAATTTCTTTTAAAAATCTTAGTAATCATAAATAATAAATCTTAATTCCAGTCATTGAATGACTGGAATTAAGCTTTATTTATGATTAGTAAAAACAGTTATCATTAATAATAATATAATCTAAATGGCTAAAATTAATGCAGAATTTTAAAAGATTTAAACCTTAAAAAATTTTCTAATTACAATTTAAGAAAATGAAAACAATTCTTGTAAAAGCTCCGGCATTCTTCAGGTGGTTGGAATGTCAAACTGAACCCTTTATTTCGCTCGTTGGGGTAGACTGTTCTAGTTCCCCATGTTATTTCTAATGAATGTCAGCGATCTCCTGTTAATTCACCTCTCCAAGTTCTCCACTGCCTTAACCAGGTACTGAACTCACAACTCTTTGGGTCCTGTCACTGGATCTAACCAACATCTTTATCCACTGTGCCATGTGTCCATTATATATATATATATATATATATATAATTCAGCCAGTCCTACCAACCATTATAATATGCTTACCCACTGTTATTTATCAATGTTGAAAAACTAACTTCCACCTTCCTGATTTTTTAGTTGGTACTAGACATCAGAACTTATACCAAGTCATTACTTAATATGAATTATTTCCCAATTATTTTTTTTTATTTTTTTACAGGAGTAGATAAGCTCATCATCAGGTCCGCAGTCCTTCCATGTCTATTGAACACAAGTAGGGGTACATCCCTTGTTCCCTGTTCAAGAGATGGTTTACCAGTTCTTTTTATTTATTTATTTCTCTTACCAAGGCCTCAGTGATTTAACTATCTTAACTCTTTGGGGATTAGACTAACCAGTGGCTGTGACATTCCATTATGAGGGCACCAGGTTGGCAGCTGCTTCCAACTGGTCATTAGGAGTTGAAACTCTTTGGTAGTGCTTAGAGAGGCTGCTCCAATCAACAGTTGCATAAATATCTGGCGGGTATCTGTAGTGTCATGTCACAAATGGGTAGGTGTCCCTGCATGTATTTCTGGTGAGCAACCCTGAGGCCACATTATGCTCTGCTCTCAGCTACATGCTGATTGGTTTGTATTGCTACTGATAACAGATAGTGACAATTATGGTGGTCTTTTTCCTCACTCCTTAAAACATAACTCATGGAAATCACAACAAAAAGAAATAAAACTAAACCAGCTAACAAAAAAAAAACTAGCCACCATCTTTCTCTCTTCGAAATTCGCAGTAGCTGTTCCAACTTCTCCAGCATTGAAGCCTTCCTTCTGGAACGGTCGCCAGATATCTTTGCCCTTTGTGAAACCAACTTGAATTCTTCCATTGCTACCAATGAATTCTTGGTTTCGGGGTATCCTCCCCTTTGCCGAAAAGATTCCAGCATATCACATACATGGCCTTGATTTTTACATCCAGGATAATCTGCCGATGACCAGAGAATTGTATCTCAAGGTTGCTGACTACTCTTTCGTGTGCTTCCGTCTTTTGCTACTAAACTCTTTTTCCTTTATCGCTCCCCCTCTTCCGAGAACTGCAGTATATTAGACTAATAGCTGACAGTATAGAAAAGGCACTTTCTCTCTATTCACCTGTTAAACATTCTAAAAGGTACTGACATTGCTGGTATACAGACATTAAATTTTTCTATTGCTTAATCTCTCATTCAAATCATGGACTTCCCTACTCGTTCCTCCAGCCAAACCAAGCAATATGCTTCTTTATTGGATCAATTTCTTACATTCCTCTCCCTGCTTTACAATACTGCCCTCTTGGTAACTTGGACCACTCTGTAGTAAGTACTGATATCTTCCTTCCAAGCATCGATTAGACAGGAACCCCCTATACATAAGACCTCTTCCCATTACCGGCACACTGATTGGGACTCATTCTGAGATTTTCTTTGTGACATCCCTTGAACTGACATCTTTAACCTCCCAATAGAAAACTATGCCTTCTCGGAAATAACAGGTGAAACTGCAATCCTCTCCATGGCTCACATCAGCATTCTTGACCGCCAGAACACACAGGAACCATTATTTCCAGCTATACCAGCAAAACAGCTCTCATTATAACAGGTGACTATTTGCTGCTGCTTGTAACAAATGTAAGCGAGTCCTTGAAAGTGCTAAACCTCGGTTTGCCAAAAGAGTGAGGAATCGCATAGACTCTAAAAACTTTGGCTCTCATGATTACTGGCACCTCTGTAATAGGTTAATAAGTAAGTGCAAGGTCTCTATTCCCTACTGTTGAATTGATGTCCTGGGTAAGACATTAAACTACATCCACGTCCTGGGTAAGACATTAAACTACATCCACGTCCTGGGTAAGACATTAAACTACATCCACGTCCTGGGTAAGACATTAAACTACATCCACGTCCTGGGTAAGACATTAAACTACATCCACGTCCTGGGTAAGACATTAAACTACATCCACGTCCTGGGTAAGACATTAAACTACATCCACGTCCTGGGTAAGACATTAAACTACATCCACGTCCTGGGTAAGACATTAAACTATGTCCAGCAGCAAGCCACCTTTAACTTGTAAAAATTTAAATGCAATGTCAATCGCTATCTACTGTCCTCCTGATTACTCTTTCCTCTTTTCGCTCATTATTAATGTTTCTCTTCCTAATTCTTCCACACCCTGTAACCCCCTTGTGTCTTAGTGGCTTTACTGCCTTGCTTGTGGAACTCCCTTTCAACTCCATGCTTTCCAGTCAACTTTAATCTTCAAATATTTAAATGCAATGTCAATCGCTATCTACTGTCCTCTTGATTATTCTTTCCTCTTCCCGTTCGTTATTAATGTTCCTGTCCCTAATTCTTCCACACCCAGTAACCCCATGTCTTAGTGGCTTTACTGCCTTGCTCATGGAACTCCCTTCCAGCTCCACGCTTTCCAACCAACTTTAATCTTCAAATATTTAAATGCAATGTCAATCGCTATCTACTCTCCTCCTAATTAATTTTTTTTAAAGTGTTGATATGCTGACAGATCTAATGCTGTTCTATGAAGATTTTATCTGTAAAACATAATTGAAGAAAATGACACAAGAACCTTTCTTATATAATTTTCAAGTACACAATAATCTTAAAAATTTACGAAAATATTCTCTATAATCTAATGGTGTAGATACTTTGGGCCTAAATTTACTATAGTTATCACTCTTGTTTTCTGATAATGGTGTCCATATCTGCAAATTCAGCCTATTTATTCACATACAAAAACAAAAAAAAATTTTCCACTTATGATTAGCAAATATAGTTTTTAAGGGTGAAATTAATACAGAATTAAAATAAATTTTTAAACTTTATAAATTATTCTTAAAAAAAAAAAAAAAAAAAAAGAAATTAAAACAATTCTTGTAACAATTCATCAAACAAATTTTTTCTTAAGACAATATTGTCCTTAATATATCTTATTTATCAAAGCAATTAAAAGTTTTTCTAATTAAATAATGTCTTAGTTTTATCGCATTTTTTATTTTACAATTCACAGCAGATTTTCGGTAAATGTTGTTTCCATTTGACAAAAAAAAAAAAGAAAAAAAAAGCTGATGATTTTGATTCCCCAAGGTGCCCTTTTAAACTAATATAAATCGAAAGTGGGCAGAATTAAAATTTCTTAAAATTAAGTAAGGGGTGGGGTAACAGATGTAAAATATATATATATATATATATATATATATATATATTACCAAGATTTTATGAAAAATAAAAAAAATTTCATTCATTTGTGAATAAGTCCCGAAAATTTACTTAAATCCGACAATTATTTGATTTTTGCAAGAATTTCCAAATGAATAATGTGTTTTTCATTGCAAAAAAGATGCCAAAATTTCCTATATTAATCTTTAGTTTACTCTGACACAAGAAAAACAAAATTTTTAACCAAAATTTAGAACATGCTACAAAGGATTTCAAAAATTAATAAATTAATCAAAAATTACTTTTTTGTCTTTCCTCTCAATAGCATAAACTAAACATTTCGACAATAAAACTTTTAAATGTTTTTCAATTAAAAATTTACTATTTGTCTTATTTTCTGATAATTTTTTTGTGTATGGTCGTCCATATCTACAAAAATTGGCACGTTTCACATACAAAAAAAAAAAAAAAAAAAAAATACAAAATTTTTTTTTAAATATTTATATTTGATGATTTGTGTTTGTTATGTAAATTTATAATAAAATTTATTATTATTAATTATTAGTTGGCTTTCGTGGGTGCTGGGCAATTTTTACTAAGTAAATTAGACCTCCCCCTATGCACACCCCTACGAAAGCCAAAACAAACTCATATGACTTAATAAAAATTAAAAACAAAATTATTCGTAATTTATAATAATTAATAATTACTATTGATAGTAATGGATGAAAAAACTCCAGATAACGAATTTCAATTTTTTTTACCGGATATGAGTATATTTGTTTTGGCTTTCGTTGAGGCGGGGGCTTATAGCGCAAACTAAGCCCGCCATTTATTTATTTATTTTAACAATAACATTTTTCTTTCTTTTTAATATTCGTAAATAATGTGTAAAGAAACTGAAAAAAATATTTCTGTTGGGTGCTGATGATAGTCGCTACAACAACTCCACCCTTGAATTGATAATGTTCTTCTTGCGTTTCTCTTCATAGATACCTAACAATCATAAAGTAGGGGGTCAGAGGTATTTTTGAATTATAACTGCTGTTGGTCCACTACTGACGTCAATGTGGCTTTAGACGACAAAAAGAAAGAAGAAAAAAACGTAAAAATTAAAACAGAGTTACTAACAAATTTTAGTTTGTATCTTTTTTTTGTACTATTCAAGAATTCTACTAGTTTAGTTACAAATTACATTTATTTTTTAAAATGTCTTTTTTTTAATAATTAATTAAACGTCCGTTGAACCCAATCAAAAAAAAAGAAAGAAACTTAAACAGAACAAAAAAAAATCAAAATCGTTACGTTGTAAATTAACAAATAACTTAACAGCGAAGAAAGGGTCTGGGGGTCTGCCACAGATTCTCTGCACTCTGATATGGGTCCAGAAAAATAAAATAACAATCGTACATTTTTAAATAATTTAGTTTTTTAGTTTGTTTTTGTTTGTTGTTTTTTATTATTATTATTATTATTATAATAGTTGTTATTTATTTGCTGCGTAGAATTAAATTCTCTTTTATTTTTCATGCGTGATTTTTTATTTTGGTTTTGGTGAATAAATATTTTCGGTCTTAAAAACACTAAACAGTTAGACAATTTTTTTTTTTTTTTTTTTACCAAACATTTGTTTGAAACTAAAAACAAAAGCGACATTTTACGTTTTTATTTATTTGCTTTTTGTAGTTGTTTATTTTCCTCTGCGATACCAAACAAATAATTTTAAAAAATATTGAATAAATGAAAAAGCAAACTGACAATTATTAACCAGCAAAACTTTTATCATCCTTTATTTTATTTTAATTATTAATTTATCCGAAAAAATGGAAACACGTGTGTTTAAAAAGTGAGATTAATGCAGGAAATTGCCAATTCTTATCCATTCCAACAGATACCATAAGATTCAGAATCACACGAAATTATTCCCCATTAATTACATATCGCCTACATTGATAAGACATAAAATAAATTTACAACTAACCTGTGTTTCCGAAGATACCACACGTTTCTGCTGCGGTTGTGCCGACATTTTGAAAAATTCTGGTCGCTTATGTCAATAACCACCCTTAGTCGCTTACGTCATTAAACAAAACCAAGTATTTCTGTTTAGAGGAAACAAATTAAACAAGTAAAAATAAATAGAAAATGTATCGACTGAAATTACGGTTCACAAGATCCTTGCGAAAATATAAAGTTATAGTTAAGTCTGTAGACTATTTTTGTAAGACGCAGGATAGGGGTTATTTCCCTTGGATTGGCAATTATTTTCAATTTGCTTTTACTTTTTAAATGTGATCCTTGATTTGTACGCTTAATTCATCGTACATTTTTTTACGATAACGTCTTTTATTAATGCTTACGTTTTAGCTGCAGACGAGAGTAGTGAGTTAGAGGAGTGCAATAAAAAGTAACAATAATAAGTAAACAGTGTTAATCCAGTAATAATCATCAACTAAAAAAACATCATGGCTTGTCTTCGCAAAAAAGAAAGAAGTCTGTTCATGTCGATTCCAAGCACGTTTGTGACTGATAAAAAAAAAGTAATATAAAAATATAGAGCATATTAACCCAGGGTGTTGTGATGAAAAGCAACAGTAAGAAGATGGCTAAGTAAAATTTAAAATAGTGTAACGTAGAAGACTAACAAGTATGTCTATTGATGTCCGGTGTAGATTTGGATAAAAACTATAAAAAAAAAAAAAAAAAAAAAAAAAAAAAGTAACTAGCAATATACCACATATGAAATTAAAATGTCATTTTTAGGATATCATCTCAAACAAGATGTACTATTTTGTAGTGTGTATGTGCTTGTTCTAAATGTAACACTCCATAATATATATATATATTATATATATATATATATTATTATTATAATTATTATTATTATTATTTCAAACATTTATGCATAATGGATACCCGTATTTGAGTAGACGCTCTGTTTTATTTTAAACAGAACTTATTTTGTCTACCGGCTTGTACACTCGAGAAAACGTATTTATGTGCTTTCCGACAAGATTCGAACCTGCGTCCTCCTTTGCAGAAAAAAAAACACCGTCCTGTTCAGTGTACTTTAACTGCTCAGCCACGAAGAGCTTTACAATTAAGCAAGGTTCTATTTGCCCTTAAAGCACACTCAGTCATTCAAATTTTTCAAAAGATACTTAGTTTCGCATCCGGAACGTAAACAAAGCAATTTCTAAAGAATTCATGGATTTTATTTTTATTACTTCACATACGGGTATCCACTCTTTTATCACCCAGAAGAGCGAAGTCGGTAATTTTACACTTGCTACTCTCTTTACTTTAAGGTGGGATCTTCGTGCTCCAAGTCCAATGACATGATCTGTCTGCTGAACTGAGAAATCCCATATGTAACTGCCATTTTCTACGAATGCCTCTGGCTAGTGGTCATATCACTTCTCGTTTACATTGAAACCAAACTTACTGCCCCAATATATTTTCTCCCCAATCCAATCATGTTGTAAAGTGTTGATTAGTACGTCGTGTTGATCAATTATGGATTGGAATGTACTCCTTCTCGAGTGTTGTGGTCACCAATGTTGAATGGGTCAAATAGATAATGCGGCTGCGTGTTGAGAAGGTAATCAACATTCATACATAATACTTAAAACATCAAGGAAAAAGAACAATGAGAACCAATTTTGTTTAACGAAGAAATATGTATATTAAATTCAACAATAATACAAAGTAGTTGCAATATGAGTGAAAAAATGAGAAAAAAGTAGCTTCCCCTTGACTGTAAGGAAATGTCTTAAAGAAAATTTGTCTGAGTAAATGTTCAGAGTTCAATGTTGAAAATAGAATATTTCTTTCAGAAAATTGTTCAGTAGTTGCAATTTACAAAGTTGATTTAACTTGGTGTGTCCACTGAGAACTGGTGGTGTGTCACATAAAGTTCTGTAGTGTGTATGTACGTGCGGCGTGAGTAGGATGAAATACACGAGCGAGTAAATGAGAACTATTGTCTCTGGGTACCTCGACTGTGGTTCTGAAATTACTACTACTGTTTTTTTTTGGAATGCATCCAATATTTATACTATCTGGAGTGGCTCCAAAAAGAGACGCTTTAGTACATTTTTGAATATACATGAAAAATATCCAATTGGACGGAAAATGGACCAATCAGCGATTTTGTAGCAAAGTTTTTTTTGAACAAAGTGTAGGAACAAATTTACTATGGTGGAATGCGATAGATAAATTGTCCTGTTATTTTTAAGTATGTATTTATTGACCAATTAGAATTGGAGAAAATGTAGGCGTGGCACTACAATGTCGTCGCTTCTACTCCTTCTGGGTCAACTGCGCACATTCAGCGAGTAAGTGGTTACCTGTCTTGTCAGCTTTATCCACACATCCTGCATTTGCTTTCTTCTTTTGATTTGTCTATTCTGGCCTTGATTGTATCCATTCTGATGGTCTGACCCTGTGCGGCAAATATGACCAACCCTGTCTCTCTCTTTAGACAACTATCTTTTACCCAAAGCCAACACTCAGGTACAGCAATTGTCTGACCACAGAGCATCTTTTCTTTTAAGTTGTCATGCCGCTTCTCTTTACTACGGATGTGTTAATGTTCATCACAGAATATGTATATGAAGCACTTGATAATAACGGTGAAGCTCGAGCCCTGGCGTTACATATCTCGAAGCCGTTTGACAGGGTTTGGCATGCTGGTCTTCTACGTAAGCTCCAGGGCTGCGATATTACAGGATGATTGTTTGATTTCATCCAGTCGTTCCTATCAAATCGTGAAATGGTCATTTTGAATGGAATCGCTTCCAGATCTTTTCACATGAACGTGGGTGTCCCCAACACTCTATCCTGGGTCCTGCTCTCATTTAACCATCATAGAGAAACTTTTCTGCCTGCCATTAGCATGGCTGATGCTAGACTTCTGGAGAGCAACACACTGCGCCTTCTTGGCTCACGTTTTTCACTGACTGCACGGTGGAACGACTACATCGAATTAATAGCTGCATCTACTGCAAGGAAAGTTGGTTCATTTTGTCGTGCCAGAAGGTTTTTCCCATCAGAGCCCATTCTGCACATTTACAAATATTCCATTCATCTGTGCATTGAATACTGCTACGATATCTAGTATTGGTGCCCCTGATGTTCATCTCGAGGTTCTTGACAAGATCCAAAGAAGGATCTGCAATGTAACAGATCCTGTCATGGCATTTCGACTTAGGTCACTTTCTCACATGACGTGACGTAGCTTCCGCCTGTCTTTTCTAAAAATATTTTCATGGCAATTTCTCTAACGAGCTTTCTTCACTGGTATCAGAACTGCAAGACCTTCAGCGTGCTACTAAGTAAGAATCTACGCCCCGCCCATTTACTGTTGAAATAGTTAAATAAAACCGATACTTCTACTTCAGCAGTTCCCTTTCTCGGACTTCCCCCTTCTGGAAATACATTCAGTTTACTCATTTCCCTGAAAATAACATTCTTCAAAAATGTAAATGCAACGTCAATCGCCATTTTCTATCTTCTTGAATCCTATTCATATTTTGTCCTTTCCTCAATCCTCCCTATACTTACTACTTTCTCTCACTTTCACTCCCTGTAAACCATTGCATACTAGTGCCATTCCCGCCTTGCTTGGGGTGAAATGATTAACAAAATTTAAATGCAACATTAATCGCCATTTTCTATCTTTTTGAATCCCGTTCATCTTTTTTCCTTTCCACAATCCTCCCTATATTCAGTCTTTTCTCTCACTTTCACTCCCCGTAAACCCCTGCATACTAGTGACATTCCCGCCTTCATTGGAGTGAAATGATTAACAAAATTTAAATGCAACATCAATCGCCATCTTCTATCTTCTTGAATTCCGTTAATCTTTTGTCCTTTCCTCAATCCTCCCTAAACTCAGTCTTTTCTCTCACTTTCACTCTCTGTAAAGCCCTCTGTACTAGTGACATTCCCGCCTTGCTTGGGGTGAAATGATTAACAAAATTTAAATGCAACGTCAATCGACATCTTCTATCTTCTTGAATCCCGTTCATCTTTTGTCCTTTCCTCAATCCTCCCTATGCTCAATGTTTTTTCTCACTTTCACTCCCTGTAAACCCCTGCGTACTAGTAACATTCCCGACCTGCTTGGGGTGAAATCATTAACAAAATTTAAATGCAACATCAATAGCCATCTTCTATCTTCTTGAATTCCGTCCATCTTTTGTCCTTTCCTCAATCCTCCCTATAGTCAGTCTTTTCTCTTACTTTCACACCCTGTAAACCTCTCTGTATTAGTGACATTCCCGCTTTGCTTGGGGTGAAATGATTAACAACATTTAAATGCAACGTCAATCGCCATCTTCTATCTTCTTGAATCCCGTTCATCTTTTGTCCTTTCCTCAATGCTCCCTATACAAAGACTTTCTCTCACTTTCACTCCCTGTAACTCCCTGCGAACAAGTGGCCTTGCTTGAGTGAAATGATTATGGGGAAACGGATTTTTTAACGGCTACCGATTTTGCTTAACGCATTACGCTCATTCGTAATGAATTGATCGCCTAGGCTGCTGGTCTGACGTTTATATATATCACGTACATAATACGTTAAAAATCCTTGACTGATGCCGAATCGGTCGAGTTTCAATCCTGGCCTGAAGCAATCGGATGTCTAACCACACTGATATGCCTTTATACAGTGAAACAGTCTGTTTGCGGATGACTATATATATATATATATATATATATATATATATATATATATATATATATATCGGAGGTTGTATGTATGTATGCATTCATTTAAATTAATTTTCGAATTTTTTGCATATCCCGATCAAATTTGTGGCTAAACTGTCCAAAGTTCTTGCTTTTCTGTTTTGTTTGAGTCCTTTTTTTTTACAACCGTCTCCGTCATTTTCAAGAATCTCCAGTCAATTTTGGGAATGTTAATTTCAAATTTAAACACCCATGTATCATGTAAGTGGTGACAACATGTGTACAAGTGTTTCGCGGAGTTTGACAACACCGGAGACTGCGTACACAAACATATTTTCTTCTACATACCGTGTCCCTTCAGGACGTGGTTGAATATGACCGATAACTTGGACAGCTTTTTACCAAGGACCGCTACTTTGTGAAACAGACTCCTGAGAGGGTGCTTCTTTTAATTCAAGATTTAACCGTTAGTCTTTCTACATATCCTCATAAACTGCACTTCTCACCTCCTCCTCTTACGTGAATCAAACTCAGTAACACTTTGGGTTTTTGTAATCGGTGAACAATTAGTAAAATAATTATTTTAATTATCTAAGGAATGGTGATTTTCAATGCACCTCCACACATATTAAGTGTTATCTATTTATTTCTTGAAACCACTCGACCATAACTATAAACATGGCTATAATAACTGCAACATGTTGTTACAGCCATTGGCAATTTTGACATTGTCTAATATACATTTGTTTTTACATTTTTTAAGCATTAAAATGCATCTCATCCATTACGGTTTAGGGACATTATTATAATTAATAAATAAAAATGAAATAATAATAATAATAATAATAATAATAATAATAATAATAATAATAATCTGCAACTTCTACGGGAAGGAAACTAAAAGAAACTGGTATGAACACCACCCAGACCTGGTTACGGAGATAGGACCTGTTACAATTCTATGGGACTACACAATTCACACTGACAGAACAATCAAGGCCAACCGCCCATATATTGTTATTAAAGACCGCAAACAAAAACGGTGCCTCCTTATTGATATGGCAGTCCCTGCTGACTGCAATGTATCTTTGAAGATATTCAAAAAGCTGTCAAAATACAAGGACCTTGAAATAGAAATCTCGAAAATGTGGCATATGGGAACATCAACAATCCCTGTTGTAGTTGGAGCCTTAGGACTGGTTGGAAAAGATTGCAGTAGACTAATTGCAGGGATTCCTGCAGGGATTCCTCAAGGAGATACAAACAATTGTTCTGACAAGTACAGCCCACACTTTACGAAGGGCTTTATCTCTGTAATTTTTATTTTTTTTATTTTTTTTTTTTTTTTTTTTTTGTCACTGAAAAGTGTCATGATGCCATTTCTAACCTTAGGTCCCTGGGTGGGACCCGGAAAGAAATGTGTAAACGCCAGAAAGCAAAGAAAATAAAAATAATAATAATAATAACGAATATCATAAATAAAATAAACACATGACATTAAAATTTTGTTTAAATTAAATAAACCAAAACAGTAAAATTTCTCCCAGAGTGAAACAGAAACATTTCCTGTCTGAAAACGGACCTCGCGCCAAAAGACTTTGATTTCAGGCTCTTCGTTAACGACTGTTGGAAAGTCAAACCGTCCATCTCTCCTCGGGACATTGTTTGTTATAATACGAAGAGACTTCTTCCTTTTATCACATGCAACATTAAAACACTTGTAACTAAAATACATACACACTGGTATGCAAAAAATAAATAAATTATATGATTTCAATATGCAATTTAACTTTAAATTTTAAAGGTACAGAACCTATATATATATATATTGAAAATTTGGTTACATATTGAAATTTCTCAACAATCTCCCACTGTGGGGAGTTCATTGAAAAACTTAAGAAGTTTTATGCCGCCTGTTTCTTTTCTCGTTTAATTTCAACATATCTTTGCTTTTTAAAGCTATATTTTGAAGTTTGTATTTTAATTGTAAAAAACCCAAAGATAGTTTGAAAATGTGGTTGCATATTGAAATTTCTCAACGATCCTCACTGAGAGAAGTTGATCAGGAATTGGTCGCTTTAGAAGAACTTGTTGTACCCATGAGAAGTTCAACGTTTTCCTATTAGAACGTCCTGATGAATTCTAATAATCAATAAATAATTAGGATCTTTACAAGTTCTATGAGTATAAAATACCCATAAACTTTCTTCTGTTGCATCGTTAAATATTTAAATATATTAATGACTTACAAAATATTTCAATAACAATCATAAGTATGAACACGGGTCATTATTTAAATAAGTAAGAGGATACAAATGAAAATATAGCCGCAAAAGTAAGAGGGTACAAATGACAAGATTAAAAATTAACAAGTTTTTCTATTTTACTTTAGACGTTAAACACATGAAAGCGTTGCTCTGTGATACCGACTCCCAAGAGGATGTTTCCCTAATCACTACAATCTTGTTCAAGTCTAGGGTTAGCCGTTATCTTCTCCCACCTGTCCGTATAAAATGTGTATCCCACTACCTCGAGTGGCACCTGGACTGTAAAAAAAATCAAACAGCGTCTCTGATATGTCTTTTCTGTCTTTCTTCGCAATCAATACGGAATAGCCCATTCTTTCTGTAGTATTGCCAGTGAGTAACGTATGCGCTAACAAAGTAAGGATTGATTTGTTTTTGCGACTGTGGGTTATCCCACTTGACTTTGCTAAAATAACCGTCTCTTTGAAGGGGGCGCTCCTTAAGCCTATAAAAAAGCGTGCATTTTTCTTCCTAGCCTCTTTTACAACTTTACAAATCAGAACTTCTGTTAATTTTTTGTGTCACCAAGATCATCCATGAACAGCAAAACAAACCAAGCTTTCCAAACATAAAAAGCCATTCAACATGGAGCACTGAAAAACCACTAAAAAAATTTTAACAGCTATACTAACTACTGATGTCTTTCTTTATCTTGTTTTTCAATGTGAAAAGTACACTACCGACATAATTTTCAAGAGTGTTCTACATTCTGACTCGATAGAAAATTATACAGTACCCTGATGACACAGTACTTCAGACAAATACATTTTCGTCGACATGTTAAATTATCGATCTTAACCATTGGACTTTTTTTCCTTTCAGTCGACGATGGACAGCACAAACATGTGCGAACTTTATGGACAGAATAAAATTATCCTCATCTGGCGGGAATCTGGCGGATTAATCCACTTGACTTTGCTATAAAAAAAAAAGGAAAAAAAAAGAAAGAAAGAAAAAAAAAAACGCCTTGATGGAGCGCTGTTTAAGCCTATAAAAAAGCGTACATTTATCTCCCTAGTCTCTTTTTTCACAATTTGCTATAAGATGTAATCGCACGCGGAAAAAAAATACCCCCAACAATCACATTTACGCACGCTTGTTACACACACACACACACACACACACACACACAAGAATTACATGTGACGAAATGAAAAAACAATGGAACTCGCATTAATAAGAAGATGACTGCCTGTGTATAATACGCACGCATCTTCTTATTATCGCGAGTTCCATTTTTTTTCATTTCGTCACATGTAATTCTTTTGTTAATAGATGCATTGTCATTTCTTTGCTAATTTGTGTTACTTATTTTTACTTCGACTCGCATTGAATCCGCCTATATTGTTTGTGGGATAAATTTTCCAGGAGCCCGAAAATATTTACTCTCCAAAGTGTTGATTACCACAACATCATGTATTTACAGCTGGCCACTCCTAATCGAGGATACCCATCTACTAGGGCGGCTAGCCAATCCCTATTGCAGACGCTTACTCAGGCGCATTTGTGTTTGATCAACAACCGCTGTGTTTTATTTTATACTGCAACTATGCTGAGCAGATCTTAGTTACAGTTTCTGGGAAAGAGCGTGTTATCTAGCATGATTAAGAATTTGAACAAAACCAGCACGCTCAAGCCATCAAGACTTCGTACTAGCAGAACTATCTAGGGGTTTCGTCTACCTAATTTCACTCACAAGGCTTGGGTCAACCCGTGGTATGGTTTTCAGGCACTTTCCAAAGGTGCGCTGGGATCGCCAACTGATCTCCTGATCGACCATGGTGATGTTCCAATGTTCCAACCACGTGCATCAGAGTGACTAAATATATACCCAAATATACCAGCAATCCGATACCTCCACTTATCAACCCTTTGTGGATTATTAAAACTGAAACTTATTTCGGATTGTAGGAAGTTACTTAAAGCGCACGATATTCCAAAGCAGATTCCCCATTTAAGTACTGACCGGGCTCGATATTGCTTAACTTTGGTAATCAAGCGAGAACCGTTATCTTCAGCGTGATTTCACCGTAAGAACTAAGGAATGAACATAATTATCATCGAAATATACGACTTGTTTCTTTCAACAAGGAATTTCAATATCTGTCTATATTTCTGAGATGAGGCATTATGTACACTATTTACATTATTCGGACTATCATCCTCATCTTTGTTGCTATGTTTATCACAACGCTTCGGCTATTGTACGCTCCGGCCTTCTTCAGGTGATTGAAATGTCGAACTGAACCCTTTATTTCGCTCGCTGGGGTAGATGGTTCTAGTTCCCAAGACCACAAAACCTGAGCCGACCAAGTGTAGAAATGAATACAATATGGTAACCAGTAATAAGGAGTGCCACAGAAAAGCAACAATAACAACAACGAAAATTGCAATATGAGCTCTGGTACATCAGGTTTAAAAGTACCAGAAATTCATACCCGGATGTCCTCAAGGACACATGGCACAGTGGATAAAGGCGTTGGTTAGATCCAGTGACAGGACCCAAAGAGTGTGAGTTCAATACCTGATTAAGAAAGTGGAGAACTTGGAGAGGGGAATTAACAGGAGATAGCTGATAACTAGCATCCATTAGATATGATTCGAGAAACTAGAACAGTCTACCTCATCGAGCGATATAAAGGGTTCGACATTCCAACCACCTGAAGAAGGCCTGATCCGGACCTATATTTAGGTTCTACCTAAAAAAAAACTTTTCTTTTTTAGTTTCAGTGCTGACGTCAGAATCTAAAGGTTTTCATTCATGAAATAATATATCATTTTTCTGAGAAATTGGTCTCTCACAGAGCCGGTGTAAGAATCTAGTGCTCCCCACGAATCTATGATAGCTCCCCCCCACTCCGAATCTATGATACGTCCCCACTCTAATACATCTCAACTTTCATAAAGTAATATTCATATAAAATGCAAATTTTATTGTAACCCAATTATGTAAATTAATGGACCCTATGCAATATAGGTGAACAATTCAACTAGAAAAATTTAACATAAATACAATAATTATTTATTGTAATATAATCACAATTTTGGCACTAGGCCGAAGTGGAAGTGGGTTTATGCTGGTCAACACTGACTATCCTAAACCTAGTTAATCTGATTCGTGATCCATTTATTTATTACAATTTACTCTATCATCCCAAGAACTCATCCATCACCATTTAATCCAACATATACCACAATGCCGCATATTTACAGGGATCCTACCCATGACATAAAGACAATGACTATTTATTGTAATATAATTACAATTTTGGTTCCAGGTCGAAGGTTAAGTGGGTGAGATTAAATTAAATATAATTTAGAGACGCGTCATAATTAATTCATTTCAGCTTAGATAAGTTAACAATGTTTTCTTGTGACAATTTTTAATATCAACTTGAGATTTTTTGTCTTATAAAGTTGAAGAATTTTAACATATTCAATATTAAGGATAAAGACAATAGTGAATTTTACATCGCATTTTTTCGAGACAGTATGACGAAAAACAAATTCAAGGATTTGGACAGAAAAAAAAACAAAAAAAAACACCACATAATGGCGTCAAAATCCTCGAATTTTATTTTATTTTTCAAAAGTCATTTGTGCTTAGTTTACTTTGTAACGCATGCAAATGTTGGTAGAAAAAAATAAGAAATGTTGATAAAATAGTAAGAATCACCAAGATCTGCCCGGGCTCCCTAATCAGGTTTACCACCAACCCGGTCGGGGGGTTCGAGTGTAGAACGCAACGACCATAGCGTTTAGTTTAGCGATAATTTTAAGTATTAATTTTCTTGTAAACTTAAGTTAGTTTACTCAATTCTCATTTTCGCCATATTTATTAGGTTGGTGCAAAAAATAATGACGTAATAATGTCGTTTTTTGACCTTTAAAAAATACGTCAAAAAACGACATTATTACGTCATTATTTTTGCACCAACCTAATATCTTTCTTTGCACGTAGCAAGAAACGTTGAAATCCGAACCATGGTTTTATGGTTTAAAAATTTTGAAAATTTATCAAGTGCTGATGTGAGTTGATCAAGAAGTGGCTGCTGTAAAGGTATACCACCCGTTTCTTTTCATAAATAATTTCAATATGTCTCCGATGTTTTAAGCTATATTTTGAAGAGTGTCATTTCTAAAAACAGAAGAAAAGCTGCTTCTGAAGACAAAAGACCCGTTGAAACAGAGTCAAAAAAAAAAAGAAAGAAAAGAAAAAAAAAAGAAAGGAAAATAAAAACCAGAACATATTGGAACAAAATATAGGTATTTATTTCAGAAGATACTTTTTTCTCGTTTATAATCTAACAGTTAAAAGTCATTTTGCAAATTTGGTTTAATTAGCAGAACCATTTTGTCGTTCTTCTCTCTCTGTAGAAGGATATTGTCTCCCTTTCTACAGAGTGAATTTACTAACATTATTTACATTATTCGGACTAATGTCCTCATTTTTGTTGCCATATTTATTACAACGTTTCGGCCGTTGTACTCTCCGGTCTTCTTCAGGTGGTTGGAATGTCGAACTGAACCCTTTATTTCGCTCACTGGAGTAGACTGTTCTAGTTCCACGTGCCATGTTTAAGGGGTGTCAGTTATCAGTTATCTCCTGTTAATTCCCCTCTCCAAGTTTTCCACTGCCTTAACTAGGTATTGAACTCACATTCTTTAGGTACTGTCACTGGATCTATCTAAACAGGGCACATGGCACAGTGGATAAAAGCGTTAGTTAAACCCAGTGACAGGACCCAAAGTGTGTGAGTTCAATACCCGGTTAAGGCAGTGGAGAACTTGGAGAGGAGAATTAACAGGAGATAACTGACATCTATTAAACGTGGAACTAGAACAGTCTACCCCAGTGAGCGAAATAAAGGGTTCAGTTCGACATTCCAACCACCTGAAGAAGGCCGGAGCGTACAACGGCCGAAACGTAATAAATATGGCGACAAAGATGAGGACAATAGTCCGAATAATGTAAATAATGTACATAATACCTCATCTCAGAAATAAAGACAGATACTGAATTTACTAACGTCATGAGGCTCACGTGAAACCACATGAGTGGCGACAGCCTGAGGATGACGATTGATAGTTGCTGTATAGATCGCGAGTAAGATAGATAGTGATAGCTAGCGGCGGTTATGAGAAACGGCGGAGCCATACGACCTAAATAAGGAGCATAAAAGATATCATTCATGCTCGCCGTGTTTCTCCGAGAATTATTACAAGTAAGACCTTCCATATTTGTCTTTCAAATACTGCTTATTTTATTCATATTTAATGTAATTTCTCTTTGTGGGACAGATTGTGATAAATATATGTTAAGGGAAAACCGTGCTTTTGATACTCCGATTTTTTTGCAAGTACGAAGGGCCAAGATTGTCAAATTTTCATAATACATTTGTACATTCTAGTACTGTATATAAAGTCTTTTTAGGCACAATTTATTTTTAGAGAAAATTTATTTGAGTCATTCTAGTGCAACCTTCCGTTATGTTAAGGTGTTATGTCACGGATACATTAATGCTTCATATGGGTCTTGGAGAGTGGAGAAAACGAAGATATTTTCTTTAAGAAGTATTTTCTTTCAAAATAAATCATAAACAGTGGGCCGTTCTTTTTTAAAAGAATAATTACATTGAAACCCACCGGGGTCCCAAGAAGTACAATAACAATAAAGGCCAAATATTGTTTACACAAAATAATGTCTTTGAATTTTGAAGCAAGTCATTTGTAATTATGATTATTCTCCGTACTGTTAAATATAATAGTTTTTTTTTTCTAAAATTCTAAATTATTTAATAATAACTTTTAAACGTTTTAAAGGGGCCCACATTTTAGAGAAATACATATTAAAGGAGGTTAAATATTTTAGAGGGGGGTCATAATTTAATAACTGCGGTTCAAACGGACAAAATTAAAATATCCGAAAAAAAAAACAAATTGTTTTCATTAAACAACTATCAATATGCCAAGTTCTATAACCAAGATACGTTCCAGGAAGGCTAACTCGGATTTTCATCTTAAGATTTTAGAGTTAATTTATATTAAGTCCATCCAGCTATCCCTCTATAAGCATAAAGACTGACTGTTAGGTTTAAGTATTCTTTACCTTTTATATTTATATATTTATTATTACAACTAAAACAATAAAAGAATTAAAAAAATATAATTAGCTAAAAGTTGAAGTAGGAATTTAATCTATCATCTGTAATGATTGTTACAAGGAATATATAGGAGAAATCTCAAGGATTTTAAATAAAAGATTATATGAACATAAAAGGAATCTTTTACAAAACAACATACTGAATGCATTCGTTGCCCACCATAATTCTGATTTAAAAATGCTTTGACTAAAAGAGAAAACAATTTACTAAGACAAAAATGTATAGAAAGTTCTTTAATTACTAAATCACCTACAGTAAATTTATGCCCAGGTTCTTACAATATTTCACTCTTCTTGGCAGATTGTCTATTATCACAATGAGGCATATTTAACGACAAAACTGATAAAAAATAAATTAAAAAAAAAACGAAACTAAATGAAATTAGCTAGAGGTTGTAGAGTAGTTTATAGTTGTATTTCACTAAGTCGGTCCTAAATTAGGTTCGACGTACAAAACGTTAGGAACTTGAAATAATAGTTAATGACGCAGCAATCTAGTTGGGGTGGTTGATACTTCAATGTCCGACATCGACTGACTCACCAACTCACACTGAGCCCTGGTGACTGCTACTACTACTACTTATTATGTGGGAGAGTCTATTAACAATAGAATAGGTATGTTCCGGTATAACACTAGACTATATTCCTAAAACATATTAAAATGTTTTTAAATTTAAATTTTAAGCGTCCCTTCTTCATGCATATGTGTAATCACATCAAAGTAAAGAACACTTTAGTCTAACGAAGTCATAATTGACAAAACGCGTCACAAAAAACTCTGCTATTTTGTCAGATTTTCCTATCCGATCTCTGGTGTTGTTGATCTTAATTGAGGTGCATATTGTCTTTTTGAAAAACATTTACCTTTTTTTTCCAAATCTTTACGGTAAAGAAAAACTTTTTTATTAATTATGTTTTCTGCTGTTATATAATATGTCCGTTTTAATCGCATTTACAATAAACGTTTTCTTATTTTTTTACCATTTATGAAATAAAGTTTTTAAAAAATAATCATTCTTTAAATTTGATTTCATCGACAGAATTTTTTTCCCTCATCATGCTCTAAAGTGGACACGGATTCGTTATTTTAATGTCAAAATCTAATTAGTAAAGAAAAGAAAATATTTAAAAAAACAGAATCACCAAAATCGAAACACATATAACAACACGGTCCTGTTAGTCTTTATAAAACAAAATGGCAGTTGTCAGTTCAGATTCATGAATTTTCTTGCTTTTCAAGTCTTTCCAAGGCTTTTATTAGTTCTTGAGAATCGTACGATGCTCCACTGCCTCCCAATTCTTTGGGGATTGATTCCATATCAAAATTTTCCCAGAAATTCTCCAGATTATATCCATGTATAAATACCTGTGGAAATAAAAGTAAATTAAAATTAAATTAAACATTCTTTCGTTATAATAGTTATCAGTATATAATAATAACCAATGTATAATACCAACTCCTCCCCGGTCTTTTGAACAGGAGTAGAGGTTTATCCCTTGTTTCCAGTTTAGGATTGGGTTTCAAGTTCCTTCTAAATTCTTTTCATTCTCTTTTACTCACAGTATACTGTTGCGTCTTAGTGGCATTATCGCCTTTCTTTGGGGGGGAGTGAAAAAATCAATAAATAATGATCAGTGTATAATAATGATCATTTCTAATTTCAGACAAAACGTATGGGAGCACAAAATCAGAGTTAAAATAAAGAAAACTTTGAAGAAATGTAAGTTTTTGTACAAATATTTTCTTAAAAACAGAATTATTATATTTTGAAAAAAAAAAAAAAAATTTTCCTGAAGATGTTTAAAAAGTAAGCCAGACGTAACATTATAATTAATACTTGACTAACCAATTAAAAAAAGTGTCAGATTTTGTCAGATACGGCATTTGATGCACAAAGTCATATTTTCTTATATACACTGTCGAAAATAAGTTTAAGACGGATTGTTAAAGTTTTTATTCATTTCAGAATATTTTTCTAATAAAACAATAGAAATTAGTTTTATTGTGGACGATTTATGCATAATTTATTTCACTTTCGAATGATTGTAAACAATTGTGTATTTTTCTACATGAAAAATTTTAATGCTGGATAAATCTAAATTACCCAAATTTGCCGGCAAAATAAGATTAAGACCGCATGGGTATTATGCAAATTATTTGCTAAATGGATGGTCACATGGCTGGTCATTAATGCATTATATAGTGTAATAACTGAACATTGTTATACAATTAATTCACTATGGAAAAGAGTCGGAGTCTTCGCCCAGTGACTAGATCAAAAATAGTGTTAATTTATCAACAAAACGTTTCCTTATTTACATTATTCGGACTATTGTCCTCATCTTTGTTGCCATATTTATTACAACGCTCCGGCTCTTCAGTATCTGTCTATATTTCTGAGATGACGTATTATGTACACTATTTACATTATTCGGAGAAAGATGTGGACAATAGTCCGAATAATGTAAATAGTGTACATAATACCTCATCTCAGAAATATAGACAGATAACAAAGGGCTAGAACGTTGTAATAAATATGGCAACAAAGATTAGGTCAATAGTCCGAATAATGTAAATAGTGTACATAATACCTCATCTCAGAAATATAGAAGATACTGAAAGGCCGAAACGTTGTAATAAATATGGCAAGAAAGATGAGGACAATAGTCCGAATAATGTAAATAGTGTACATAATACCTCATCTCAGAAATATAGACAGATACTGAAAGGCCGAAACGTTGTAATAAATATGGCAACAAAGATTAGGTCAATAGTCCGAATAATGTAAATAGTGTACATAATACCTCATCTTAGAAATATAGACAGATACTGAAGGCCGAAACATTGTAATAAATATGGCGATAAAGATGAGGACGATAGTCCGAATAATGTAAATAATGTACATAATACCTCATCTCAGAAATATAGACAGATAATGAAGGGCTGGAACGTTGTAATAAATATGGCGATAAAGATGAGGACAATAGTCCGAATAATGTAAATAATGTACATAATACCTCATCTCAAAAATATAGACAGATACAAAACGTTTCCTTTATGAACATCATCAGGCAATTAAAGCCATTTCAAGGAGAGGTACAAACTAGTAGGGTGACCCTTGGAGTACGCACGATCCACTCAGATTATATTTTCCGAGAATGATTTTTCCTTTAATGAATATAGCAAAGTTAATAAATATACACTGGCGAAAATAAGTTCAAGAGCGATGTTTAAAGTTTTAATCATTTCATAATGTTTCTATTAAAACAATATGAATTAGTTTGTGCGAGTCTATCATGCACGAACATACATACAAATATAAATCACATACAATGTCAAGCATTCATTGGTTAATTAATCACCACTACGTTATTATAGACAATTTACAAATCGCAGCAATTTTGCAATCGCTCTATTTTCACGTAGTCAGTTTTGTGCACTTTTGGGAGAAACGGATCACTGAAGCTTTCTTAAGTCTCCCCAAAGCACCCTCGCTGATTGGTCTATGCCAACCAATCAGATCGTCTGTACATGAAGAATAATTCTTCCCGCGCAGCCATCTGGAGCCAATAGGCACTCCTTTAAGCAATAATTTTTCTTAGTTAATAAGTCAGATTTCAGCTGCGAAACGAATCCAGGACAGTTGAAAACATGCGCCAACTTTCTCACTCACACACACATGCTGAACATACCTTGTATGCACTCACATAATCTTTTCTTCCACAGCAAATCTTTCAAGAACAAACGTTACAAGAAACTCTCATTAACATTCTTCCAGTGAACGTGGAACACTAAAATAACAGTTAAAGAGAGACAACTCTTGTTTTATTCAACCTTTTCTTACTTAAATGCATGCTTTCTTTCACATCATTGTTTGATATTGTACATCTTGTTAAATACATATTTTATGTGTAACGATGTCTTTTGCTTATCCTTTTCTGCGTCAGCCATGTTTCCTAATCTAAAGTTAAATTAATATGATGAAGTCCGCCACAAGTTTTATTGTATACGCTTTATGCAGGATTTATTTCTCTTTCGAATGATGTAAAAATTGTATATTTTTCTACAACTTGAAAAATTTTAATGCTGGATTAATTTAAATTATCAAAATTTGCTGCCAGAATAAGTTTAAGACCGCACGAAACAAATAATAAATTCTGCATAAAGCGTACACAATAAAACTAATTTCTATTGTTTTATTAGAAATATATTCTGAAATGAATAAAACTTAACTCTAACTTATTTTCGCCAGTGTAAGTCAATGATAATATTGGCATTATTGTTGGGAAAGCTTCCAAGATATATTGATATTAAATTTTAATACAGTCCCGGCCTTTTTAATCAGGCATCCTTTGGACCAAGCCACTATCGGACTGTAAAGTACTGTGTGTGTATTTACGTGTAGAATATTAAAAGGTCCAACTACATGAAAATTGCCGGACTCAAGTTATCAAAGGGAGAACAAAGTTTGAAATGAGAAAAAACAATCATTGATGCTTCCAAACTAGGTTTTTATTGTTTCAATATATAATTACTATCTTGAATGGGTCAATATACAGCTATATATATGAGACACGAGTAAGACCGTATCACCAAATCACTCTGATGCTGTCGGCTGCTGCAGAAAGTTGTAAACAATGTGTGAGGCTGCTCGCATAGCGTGCCAACGGACTAATGGTTAAAAAGTGTCGGACTATGTAGTGCTGGATTAAAGAGGTCAGACTGTATAAGTTTCTATAGAACATAAAGTGGGGATCAGTTTTCTATTGTTGCCAAGTAATAAACTGATCCCTCCTAGAATTACTGCACAGTCAGATTTAATTTTTGCAAGGTAAATGTTTCCAAAATCTTATTACACTGATGATTGATATATTGTGATTATAATTTGTATTCTTAAGATATATTTACATTAAATACTAAGATAAGTTTCTACTGGGCATAAAGTGAGGGATCTATTTTCTATTGTTATCAAGTAATAAACTGGTCCCCCTGTCGGAATTTATTATACTTTTACAAGAACATTGGTATTAATCAAGCAAGGTTGGAAAGATTTCAGTTTTGGTTTGGTATATATATTTTTACGGCATATCTGCCTCAATCAAAAATCTATTTCTGGTAATAATTTTTTCTCAAATATGTTTTGCTGGTAATATTTTTTCTTTTTTGGTTTTTTTGCTAGTAACATTTTTTTTTTTTTCAAAAATGTATTGCTGGTAATAATTTATTTTACAAATTATTCCTGGTATTAAATATACACTTTGGCCCCAGTTTGGGGGTTAACTATTTGCCGATAGCTGGGACCCTAACAGGTGCTACCACCCCTGGTGGACCTGGAAACACCAGCAATTAAGAGATGGTTCCACGCCCCTCAAAACCTGATCAGGGGCCTTACTTTTGGACGTAGTTTTTCTTCTTACTCTGGACGTGGATGTAGTTTATCGTGATACCCAGGACGGGAGAAATTTCATTGTACATTTATGTTTCTACTCGACATAAATTATGGGATCTGTTGTGAGAGATTCTATTGTTAAGAAGTAATAAACTGATCCCTTCTAGAATGACTACATTTCGCTACATTATTGCTGCATTACAACAGGTTTTATTATACAAGTCAATGTCATTTACACTATTTACATTGTTCAGACTGTTGTCATCTGTGTTGCCATATACATGACGCTCCGGCCTTCTTCAGGTTTCATTCACCGGGGTATATTCCCACGTTCTATTTCCACGCCAGAACACACAGGAACCATTATTTCCAGCTATACCAGCAAAACAGCTCTCATTATAACAGGTGACTATTTGCTGCTGCTTGTAACAAATGTAAGCGAGTCCTTGAAAGTGCTAAACCTCGGTTTGCCAAAAGAGTGAGGAATCGCATAGACTCTAAAAACTTTGGCTCTCATGATTACTGGCACCTCTGTAATAGGTTAATAAGTAAGTGCAAGGTCTCTATTCCCTACTGTTGAATTGATGTCCTGGGTAAGACATTAAACTACATCCACGTCCTGGGTAAGACATTAAACTACATCCACGTCCTGGGTAAGACATTAAACTACATCCACGTCCTGGGTAAGACATTAAACTATGTCCAGCAGCAAGCCACCTTTAACTTGTAAAAATTTAAATGCAATGTCAATCGCTATCTACTGTCCTCCTGATTACTCTTTCCTCTTTTCGCTCATTATTAATGTTTCTCTTCCTAATTCTTCCACACCCTGTAACCCCCTTGTGTCTTAGTGGCTTTACTGCCTTGCTTGTGGAACTCCCTTTCAACTCCATGCTTTCCAGTCAACTTTAATCTTCAAATATTTAAATGCAATGTCAATCGCTATCTACTGTCCTCTTGATTATTCTTTCCTCTTCCCGTTCGTTATTAATGTTCCTGTCCCTAATTCTTCCACACCCAGTAACCCCATGTCTTAGTGGCTTTACTGCCTTGCTCATGGAACTCCCTTCCAGCTCCACGCTTTCCAACCAACTTTAATCTTCAAATATTTAAATGCAATGTCAATCGCTATCTACTCTCCTCCTAATTAATTTTTTTTTAAAGTGTTGATATGCTGACAGATCTAATGCTGTTCTATGAAGATTTTATCTGTAAAACATAATTGAAGAAAATGACACAAGAACCTTTCTTATATAATTTTCAAGTACTCAATAATCTTAAAAATTTACGAAAATATTCTGTATAATCTAATGGTGTAGATACTTTGGGCCTAAATTTACTATAGTTATCACTCTTGTTTTCTGATAATGGTGTCCATATCTGCAAATTCAGCCTATTTATTCACATACAAAAACAAAAAAAAATTTTCCACTTATGATTAGCAAATATAGTTTTTAAGGGTGAAATTAATACAGAATTAAAATAAATTTTTAAACTTTATAAATTATTCTTAAAAAAAAAAAAAAAAAAAAAAAAAAAAAGAAATTAAAACAATTCTTGTAACAATTCATCAAACAAATTTTTTCTTAAGACAATATTGTCCTTAATATATCTTATTTATCAAAGCAATTAAAAGTTTTTCTAATTAAATAATGTCTTAGTTTTATCGCATTTTTTATTTTACAATTCACAGCAGATTTTCGGTAAATGTTGTTTCCATTTGACAAAAAAAAAAAAGAAAAAAAAAGCTGATGATTTTGATTCCCCAAGGTGCCCTTTTAAACTAATATAAATCGAAAGTGGGCAGAATTAAAATTTCTTAAAATTAAGTAAGGGGTGGGGTAACAGATGTAAAATATATATATATATATATATATATATTACCAAGATTTTATGAAAAATAAAAAAAATTTCATTCATTTGTGAATAAGTCCCGAAAATTTACTTAAATCCGACAATTATTTGATTTTTGCAAGAATTTCCAAATGAATAATGTGTTTTTCATTGCAAAAAAGATGCCAAAATTTCCTATATTAATCTTTAGTTTACTCTGACACAAGAAAAACAAAATTTTTAACCAAAATTTAGAACATGCTACAAAGGATTTCAAAAATTAATAAATTAATCAAAAATTACTTTTTTGTCTTTCCTCTCAATAGCATAAACTAAACATTTCGACAATAAAACTTTTAAATGTTTTTCAATTAAAAATTTACTATTTGTCTTATTTTCTGATAATTTTTTTGTGTATGGTCGTCCATATCTACAAAAATTGGCACGTTTCACATACAAAAAAAAAAAAAAAAAAAAAATACAAAATTTTTTTTTAAATATTTATATTTGATGATTTGTGTTTGTTATGTAAATTTATAATAAAATTTATTATTATTAATTATTAGTTGGCTTTCGTGGGTGCTGGGCAATTTTTACTAAGTAAATTAGACCTCCCCCTATGCACACCCCTACGAAAGCCAAAACAAACTCATATGACTTAATAAAAATTAAAAACAAAATTATTCGTAATTTATAATAATTAATAATTACTATTGATAGTAATGGATGAAAAAACTCCAGATAACGAATTTCAATTTTTTTTACCGGATATGAGTATATTTGTTTTGGCTTTCGTTGAGGCGGGGGCTTATAGCGCAAACTAAGCCCGCCATTTATTTATTTATTTTAACAATAACATTTTTCTTTCTTTTTAATATTCGTAAATAATGTGTAAAGAAACTGAAAAAAATATTTCTGTTGGGTGCTGATGATAGTCGCTACAACAACTCCACCCTTGAATTGATAATGTTCTTCTTGCGTTTCTCTTCATAGATACCTAACAATCATAAAGTAGGGGGTCAGAGGTATTTTTGAATTATAACTGCTGTTGGTCCACTACTGACGTCAATGTGGCTTTAGACGACTCAAAAAGAAAGAAGAAAAAAACGTAAAAATTAAAACAAGAGTTACTAACAAATTTTAGTTTGTATCTTTTTTTTGTACTATTCAAGAATTCTACTAGTTTAGTTACAAATTACATTTATTTTTTAAAATGTCTTTTTTTTAATAATTAATTAAACGTCCGTTGAACCCAATCAAAAAAAAAGAAAGAAACTTAAACAGAACAAAAAAAAAAATCAAAATCGTTACGTTGTAAATTAACAAATAACTTAACAGCGAAGAAAGGGTCTGGGGGTCTGCCACAGATTCTCTGCACTCTGATATGGGTCCAGAAAAATAAAATAACAATCGTACATTTTTAAATAATTTAGTTTTTTAGTTTGTTTTTGTTTGTTGTTTTTTATTATTATTATTATTATTATAATAGTTGTTATTTATTTGCTGCGTAGAATTAAATTCTCTTTTATTTTTCATGCGTGATTTTTTATTTTGGTTTTGGTGAATAAATATTTTCGGTCTTAAAAACACTAAACAGTTAGACAATTTTTTTTTTTTTTTTTTTTACCAAACATTTGTTTGAAACTAAAAACAAAAGCGACATTTTACGTTTTTATTTATTTGCTTTTTGTAGTTGTTTATTTTCCTCTGCGATACCAAACAAATAATTTTAAAAAATATTGAATAAATGAAAAAGCAAACTGACAATTATTAACCAGCAAAACTTTTATCATCCTTTATTTTATTTTAATTATTAATTTATCCGAAAAAATGGAAACACGTGTGTTTAAAAAGTGAGATTAATGCAGGAAATGGCCAATTCTTATCCATTCCAACAGATACCATAAGATTCAGAATCACACGAAATTATTCCCCATTAATTACATATCGCCTACATTGATAAGACATAAAATAAATTTACAACTAACCTGTGTTTCCGAAGATACCACACGTTTCTGCTGCGGTTGTGCCGACATTTTGAAAAATTCTGGTCGCTTATGTCAATAACCACCCTTAGTCGCTTACGTCATTAAACAAAACCAAGTATTTCTGTTTAGAGGAAACAAATTAAACAAGTAAAAATAAATAGAAAATGTATCGACTGAAATTACGGTTCACAAGATCCTTGCGAAAATATAAAGTTATAGTTAAGTCTGTAGACTATTTTTGTAAGACGCAGGATAGGGGTTATTTCCCTTGGATTGGCAATTATTTTCAATTTGCTTTTACTTTTTAAATGTGATCCTTGATTTGTACGCTTAATTCATCGTACATTTTTTTACGATAACGTCTTTTATTAATGCTTACGTTTTAGCTGCAGACGAGAGTAGTGAGTTAGAGGAGTGCAATAAAAAGTAACAATAATAAGTAAACAGTGTTAATTCAGTAATAATCATCAACTAAAAAAACATCATGGCTTGTCTTCGCAAAAAAGAAAGAAGTCTGTTCATGTCGATTGCAAGCACGTTTGTGACTGATAAAAAAAAAAGTAATATAAAATAGAGCATATTAACCCAGGGTGTTGTGATGAAAAGCAACAGTAAGAAGATGGCTAAGTAAAATTTAAAATAGTGTAACGTAGAAGACTAACAAGTATGTCTATTGATGTCCGGTGTAGATTTGGATAAAAACTATAAAAAAAAAAAAAAAGTAACTAGCAATATACCACATATGAAATTAAAATGTCATTTTTAGGATATCATCTCAAACAAGATGTACTATTTTGTAGTGTGTATGTGCTTGTTCTAATGTAACACTCCATAATATATATATATATATATATTATATATATATATATATTATTATTATAATTATTATTATTATTATTATTATTTCAAACATTTATGCATAATGGATACCCGTATTTGAGTAGACGCTCTGTTTTATTTTAAACAGAACTTATTTTGTCTACCGGCTTGTACACTCGAGAAAACGTATTTATTTAAACAAATGTGCTTTCCGACAAGATTCGAACCTGCGTCCCCCTTTGCAGAAAAAAAAACACCGTCCTGTTCAGTGTACTTTAACTGCTCAGCCACGAAGAGCTTTACAATTTGAATTAAGCAAGGTTCTATTTGCCCTTAAAGCACACTCAGTCATTCAAATTTTTCAAAAGATATAACTACTTAGTTTCGCATCCGGAACGTAAACAAAGCAATTTCTAAAGAATTCATGGATTTTATTTTTTTATTTTTATTACTTCAAATACGGGTATCCACTCTTTTATCACCCAGAAGAGCGAAGTCAGTAATTTTACACTTGCTACTCTCTTTACTTTAATAATAAGGTGGGATCTTCGTGCTCCACAATGACATGATCTGTCTGAACTGAGAAATCCCATATGTAACTGCCATTTTCTACGAATGCCTCTGGCTAGTGGTCATATCACTTCTCGTTTACATTGAAACCAAACTTACTGCCCCAATATATTTTCTCCCCAATCCAATCATGTTGTAATGTAAAGTGTTGATTAGTACGTCGTGTTGATCAATTATGGATTGGAATGTACTGCTTCTCGAGTGTTGTGGTCACCAATTTTGAATGGGTCAAATAGATAATGCGGCTGCGTGTTGAGAAGGTAATCAACATTCATACATAATACTTAAAACATCAAGGAAAAAGAACAATGAGAACCAATTTTGTTTAACGAAGAAATATGTATATTAAATTCAACAATAATACAAAGTAGTTGCAATATGAGTGAAAAAGGGAGAAAAAAGTAGCTTCCCCTTGACTGTAAGGAAATGTCTTAAAGAAAATTTGTCTGAGTAAATGTTCAGAGTTCAATGTTGAAAATAGAATATTTCTTTCAGAAAATTGTTCAGTAGTTGCAATTTACAAAGTTGATTTAACTTGGTGTGTCCACTGAGAACTGGTGGTGTGTCACATAAAGTTCTGTAGTGTGTATGTACGTGCGGCGTGAGTAGGATGAAATACACGAGCGAGTAAATGAGAACTATTGTCTCTGGGTACCTCGACTGTGGTTCTGAAATTACTACTACTGTTTTTTTTTGGAATGCATCCAATATTTATACTATCTCGAGTGGCTCCAAAAAGAGACGCTTTAGTACATTTTTGAATATACATGAAATTATCCAATTGGACGGAAAATGGACCAATCAGCGATTTTGTAGCAAAGTTTTTTTTGAACAAAGTGTAGGAACAAATTTACTATGGTGGAATGCGATAGATAAATTGTCCTGTTATTTTTAAGTATGTATTTATTGACCAATTAGAATTGGAGAAAATGTAGGCGTGGCACTACAATGTCGTCGCTTCTACTCCTTCTGGGTCAACTGCGCACATTCAGCGAGTAAGTGGTTACCTGTCTCGTCAGCTTTATCCACACATCCTGCATTTGCTTTCTTCTTTTGATTTGTCTATTCTGGCCTTGATTGTATCCATTCTGATGGTCTGACCCTGTGCGGCAAATATGACCAACCCTGTCTCTCTCTTTAGACAACTATCTTTTACCCAAAGCCAACACTCAGGTACAGCAATTGTCTGACCACAGAGCATTTTTTCTTTTAAGTTGTCATGCCGCTTCTCTTTACTACGGATGTGTTAATGTTCATCACAGAATATGTATATGAAGCAATTGATAATAACGGTGAAGCTCGAGCCCTGGCGTTACATATCTCGAAGCCGTTTGACAGGGTTTGGCATGCTGGTCTTCTACGTAAGCTCCAGGGCTGCGATATTACAGGATGATTGTTTGATTTCATCCAGTCGTTCCTATCAAATCGTGAAATGGTCATTTTGAATGGAATCGCTTCCAGATCTTTTCACATGAACGTGGGTGTCCCCAACACTCTATCCTGGGTCCTGCTCTCATTTAACCATCATAGAGAAACTTTTCTGCCTGCCATTAGCATGGCTGATGCTAGACTTCTGGAGAGCAACACACTGCGCCTTCTTGGCTCACGTTTTTCACTGACTGCACGGTGGAACGACTACATCGAATTAATAGCTGCATCTACTGCAAGGAAAGTTGGTTCATTTTGTCGTGCCAGAAGGTTTTTCCCATCAGAGCCCATTCTGCACATTTACAAATATTCCATTCATCTGTGCATTGAATACTGCTACGATATCTAGTATTGGTGCCCCTGATGTTCATCTCGAGGTTCTTGACAAGATCCAAAGAAGGATCTGCAATGTAACAGATCCTGTCATGGCATTTCGACTTAGGTCACTTTCTCACATGACGTGACGTAGCTTCCGCCTGTCTTTTCTAAAAATATTTTCATGGCAATTTCTCTAACGAGCTTTCTTCACTGGTGTCAGAACTGCAAGACCTTCAGCGTGCTACTAAGTAAGAATCTACGCCCCGCCCATTTACCGTTGAAATAGTTAAATAAAACCGATACTTCTACTTCAGCAGTTCCCTTTCTCGGACTTCCTCCTTCTGGAAATACATTCAGTTTACTCATTTCCCTGAAAATAACATTCTTCAAAAATGTAAATGCAACGTCAATCGCCATTTTCTATCTTCTTGAATCCTATTCATATTTTGTCCTTTCCTCAATCCTCCCTATACTTACTACTTTCTCTCACTTTCACTCCCTGTAAACCATTGCATACTAGTGCCATTCCCGCCTTGCTTGGGGTGAAATGATTAACAAAATTTAAATGCAACATTAATCGCCATTTTCTATCTTTTTGAATCCCGTTCATCTTTTTTCCTTTCCACAATCCTCCCTATATTCAGTCTTTTCTCTCACTTTCACTCCCCGTAAACCCCTGCATACTAGTGACATTCCCGCCTTCATTGGAGTGAAATGATTAACAAAATTTAAATGCAACATCAATCGCCATCTTCTATCTTCTTGAATTCCGTTAATCTTTTGTCCTTTCCTCAATCCTCCCTAAACTCTGTCTTTTCTCTCACTTACACTCCCTGTAAAGCCCTCTGTACTAGTGACATTCCCGCCTTCCTTGCGGTGAAATGATTAACAAAATTTAAATGCAACGTCAATCGCCATCTTCTATCTTCTTGAATCCCGTTCATCTTTTGTCCTTTCCTCAATCCTCCCTATAGTCAGTCTTTTCTCTTACTTTCACACCCTGTAAACTTCTCTGTATTAGTGACATTCCCGCTTTGCTTGGGGTGAAATGATTAACAACATTTAAATGCAAGGTCAATCTTCATCTTCTATCTTCTTGAATCCCGTTCATCTTTTGTCCTTTCCTCAATGCTCCCTATACAAAGACTTTCTCTCACTTTCACTCCCTGTAACTCCCTGCGAACAAGTGGCCTTGCTTGAGTGAAATGATTATGGAGAAACGGATTTTTTAACGGCTACCAATTTTGCTTAACGCATTACGCTCATTCGTAATGAATTGATCGCTTAGGCTGCTGGTCTGACGTTTATATATATCACGTACATAATACGTTAAAAATCCTTGACTGATGCCGAATCGGTCGAGTTTCAATCCCGGCCTGAAGCAATCGGATGTCTAACCACACTGATATGCCTTTATACAGTGAAACAGTCTGTTTGCGGATGACTATATATATATATATATATATATATATATATATATATCGGAGGCTGTATGTATGCATTCATTTAAATTAATTTTCGAATTTTTTGCATATCCCGATCAAATTTGTGGCTAAACTGTCCAAAGTTCTTGCTTTTCTGTTTTGTTTGAGTCCTTTTTTTTTACAACCGTCTCGGTCATTTTCAAGAATCTCCTGTCAATTTTGGGAATGTTAATTTCAAACTTTAAACACCCATGTATCATGTAAGTGGTGACAACATGTGTACAAGTGTTTCGCGGAGTTTGACAACACCGGAGAGTGCGTACACAAACATTTTTTCTTCTACATACCGTGTCCCTTCAGGACGTGGTTGAATATGACCGATAACTTGGACAGCTTTTTACCAAGGATCGCTACTTTGTGAAACAGACTCCTGAGAAGGTGCTTCTTTTAATTCAAGATTTAACCGTTAGTCTTTCTACATATCCTCATAAACTGCACTTCTCACCTCCTCCTCTTACGTGAATCAAACTCAGTAACACTTTGGGTTTTTGTAATCGGTGAACAATTAGTAAAATAATTATTTTAATTATCTAAGGAATGGTGATTTTCAATGCACCTCCACACATATTAAGTGTTATCTATTTATTTCTTGAAACCACTCGGCCATAACTATAAACATGGCTATAATAACTGCAACATGTTACAGCCATTGGCAATTTTGACATTGTCTAATATACATTTGTTTTTACATTTTTTAAGCATTAAAATGCATCTCATCCATTACGGTTTAGGGACATTATTATAATTAATAAATAAAAATGAAATAACAATAATATTAATAATAATAAAATAATAATAATCTGCAACTTCTACGGGAAGGAAACTAAAAGAAACTGGTATGAACACCACCCAGACATGGTTACGGAGATAGGACCTGTTACAATTCCATGGGACTACACAATTCACACTGACAGAATAATCAAGGCCAACCACCCAGATATTGTTATTAAAGACCACAAACAAAAACGGTGCCTCCTTATTGATATGGCAGTCCCTGCTGACTGCAATGTATCTTTGAAGATATTCAAAAAGCTGTCAAAATACAAGTACCTTGAAATAGAAATCTCGAAAATGTGGCATATGGGAACATCAACAATCCCTGTTGTAGTTGGAGCCTTAGGACTGGTTGGAAAAGATTGCAGTAGACTAATTGCAGGGATTCCTGCAGGGATTCCTCAAGGAGATACAAACAATTGTTCTGACAAGTACAGCCCACACTTTACGAAGGGCTTTATCTCTGTAATTTTTATTTTATTTTATTTTTTTTATTTTTATTTATTTTTTTTTTTTTGTCAGTGAAAAGTGTCATGATGCCATTTCTAACCTTAGGTCCCTGGGTGGGACCCGGAAAGAAATGTGTAAACGCCAGAAAGCAAAGAAAATAAAAATAATAATAATAATAATGAATATCATAAATAAAATAAACACGTGACATTAAAATTTTGTTTAAATTAAATAAACCAAAACAGTAAAATTTCTCCCAGAATGAAACAGAAACATTTCCTGTCTGAAAACGGACCTCGCGCCAAAAGACTTTGATTTCAGGCTCTTCGTTAACGACTGTTGGAAAGTCAAACCGTCCATCTCTCCTCGGGACATTGCTTGTTATAATACGAAGAGACTTCTTCCTTTTATCACATGCAACATTAAAACACTTGTAACTAAAATACATACACACTGGTATGCAAAAAATAAATAAATGATATGATTTTAATATGCAATTTAACTTTAAATTTTAAAGGTACAGAACCTATATATTGAAAATTTGGTTACATGTTGAAATTTCTCAACAATCTCCCACTGTGGGGAGTTCATTGAAAAACTTAAGAAGTTTTATGCCGCCTGTTTCTTTTCTCGTTTAATTTCAACATATCTTTGCTTTTTAAAGCTATATTTTGAAGTTTGTATTTTAATTGTAAAAAACCCAAAGATAGTTTGAAAATGTGGTTGCATATTGAAATTTCTCAACGATCCTCACTGAGAGAAGTTGATCAGGAATTGGTCGCTTTAGAAGAACTTGTTGTACCCATGAGAAGTTCAACGTTTTCCTATTAGAACGTCCTGATGAATTCTAATAATCAATAAATAATTAGGATCTTTACAAGTTCTATGAGTATAAAATACCCATAAACTTTCTTCTGTTGCATCGTTAAATATTTAAATATATTAATGACTTACAAAATATTTCAATAACAATCATAAGTATGAACACGGGTCATTATTTAAATAAGTAAGAGGATACAAATGAAAATATAGCCGCAAAAGTAAGAGGGTACAAATGACAAGATTAAAAATTAACATGTTTTTCTATTTTACTTTAGACGTTAAACACATGAAAGCGTTGCTCTGTGATACCGACTCCCAAGAGGATGTTTCCCTAATCACTACAATCTTGTTCAAGTCTAGGGTTAGCCGTTATCTTCTCCCACCTGTCCGTATAAAATGTGTATCCCACTACCTCGAGTGGCACCTGGACTGTAAAAAAAATCAAACAGCGTCTCTGATATGTCTTTTCTGTCTTTCTTCGCAATCAATACGGAATAGCCCATTCTTTCTGTAGTATTGCCAGTGAGTAACGTATGCGCTAACAAAGTAAGGATTGATTTGTTTTTGCGACTGTGGGTTATCCCACTTGACTTTGCTAAAATAACCGTCTCTTTGAAGGGGGCGCTCCTTAAGCCTATAAAAAAGCGTGCATTTTTCTTCCTAGCCTCTTTTACAACTTTACAAATCAGAACTTCTGTTAATTTTTTGTGTCACCAAGATCATCCATGAACAGCAAAACAAACCAAGCTTTCCAAACATAAAAAGCCATTCAACATGGAGCACTGAAAAACCACTAAAAAAATTTTAACAGCTATACTAACTACTGATGTCTTTCTTTATCTTGTTTTTCAATGTGAAAAGTACACTACCGACATAATTTTCAAGAGTGTTCTACATTCTGACTCGATAGAAAATTATACAGTACCCTGATGACACAGTACTTCAGACAAATACATTTTCGTCGACATGTTAAATTATCGATCTTAACCATTGGACTTTTTTTCCTTTCAGTCGACGATGGACAGCACAAACATGTGCGAACTTTATGGACAGAATAAAATTATCCTCATCTGGCGGGAATCTGGCGGATTAATCCACTTGACTTTGCTATAAAAAAAAAAGGAAAAAAAAGAAAGAAAGAAAAAAAAACGCCTTGATGGAGCGCTGTTTAAGCCTATAAAAAAGCGTACATTTATCTCCCTAGTCTCTTTTTTCACAATTTGCTATAAGATGTAATCGCACGTGGAAAAAAAATACCCCCAACAATCACATTTACGCACGCTTGTTACACACACACACACACACACAAGAATTACATGTGACGAAATGAAAAAACAATGGAACTCGCATTAATAAGAAGATGACTGCCTGTGTATAATACGCACGCATCTTCTTATTATCGCGAGTTCCATTTTTTTTTCATTTCGTCACATGTAATTCTTTTGTTAATAGATGCATTGTCATTTTTTTGCTAATTTGTGTTACTTATTTTTACTTCGACTCGCATTGAATCCGCCTATATTGTTTGTGGGATAAATTTTCCAGGAGCCCGAAAATATTTACTCTCCAAAGTGTTGATTACCACAACATCATGTATTTACAGCTGGCCACTCCTAATCGAGGATACCCATCTACTAGGGCGGCTAGCCAATCCCTATTGCAGACGCTTACTCAGGCGCATTTGTGTTTGATCAACAACCACTGTGTTTTATTTTATACTGCAACTATGCTGAGCAGATCTTAGTTACAGTTTCTGGGAAAGAGCGTGTTATCTAGCATGATTAAGAATTTGAACAAAACCAGCACGCTCAAACCATCAAGACTTCGTACTAGCAGAACTATCTAGGGGTTTCGTCTACCTAATTTCACTCACAAGGCTTGGATCAACCCGTGGTATAGTTTTCAGGCACTTTTCAAAGGTGCCGCACGCTGGGATCGCCAACTGATCTCCTGATCGATCATGGTGATGTTCCAATGTTCCAACCACGTGCATCAGAGTGACTAAATATATACCCAAATATACCAGCAATCCGATACCTCCACTTATCAACCCTTTGTGGATTATTAAAACTGAAACTTATTTCGGATTGTAGGAAGTTACTTAAAGCGCACGATATTCCAAAGCAGATTCCCCATTTAAGTACTGACCGGGCTCGATATTGCTTAACTTTTGTAATCAAGCGAGAACCGTTATCTTCAGCGTGATTTCACCGTAAGAACTAAGGAATGAACATAATTATCATCGAAATATACGACTTGTTTCTTTCAACAAGGAATTTCAATATCTGTCTATATTTCTGAGATGAGGCATTATGTACACTATTTACATTATTCGGACTATCATCCTCATCTTTGTTGCTATGTTTATCACAACGCTTCGGCTATTGTACGCTCCGGCCTTCTTCAGGTGATTGGAATGTCGAACTGAACCCTTTATTTCGCTCGCTGGGGTAGATGGTTCTAGTTCCCAAGACCACAAAACCTGAGCCGACCAAGTGTAGAAATGAATACAATATGGTAACCAGTAATAAGGAGTGCCACAGAAAAGCAACAATAACAACAACGAAAATTGCAATATGAGCTCTGGTACATCAGGTTTAAAAGTACCAGAAATTCATACCCGGATGTCCTCAAGGACACATGGCACAGTGGATAAAGGCGTTGGTTAGATCCAGTGACAGGACCCAAAGAGTGTGAGTTCAATACCTGGTTAAGAAAGTGGAGAACTTGGAGAGGGGAATTAACAGGAGATAGCTGATAACTAGCATCCATTAGATATGATTCGAGGAACTAGAACAGTCTACCCCATCGAGCGATATAAAGGGTTCGACATTCCAACCACCTGAAGAAGGCCTGATCCGGACCTATATTTAGGTTCTACCTAAAAAAAACTTTTCTTTTTTAGTTTCAGTGCTGACGTCAGAATCTAAAGGTTTTCATTCATGATATAATATATCATTTTTCTGAGAAATTGGTCTCTCACAGAGCCGGTGTAAGAATCTAGTGCTCCCCACGAATCTATGATAGCTCCCCCCACTCTGAATCTATGATACGTCCCCACTCTAATACATCTCAACTTTCATAAAGTAATATTCATATAAAATGCAAATTTTATTGTAACCCAATTATGTAAATTAATGGACCCTATGCAATATAGGTGAACAATTCAACTAGAAAAATTTAACATAAATACAATAATTATTTATTGTAATATAATTACAATTTTGGCACTAGGCCGAAGTGGAAGTGGGTTTATGCTGGTCAACACTGACTATCCTAAACCTAGTTAATCTGATTCGTGATCCATTTATTTATTACAATTTACTCTATCATCCCAAGAACTCATCCATCACCATTTAATCCAACATATACCACAATGCCGCATATTTACAGGGATCCTACCCATGACATAAAGACAATGACTATTTATTGTAATATAATTACAATTTTGGTTCCAGGTCGAAGGTTAAGTGGGTGAGATTAAATTAAATATAAATTAGAGATGCGTCATAATTAATTCATTTCAGCTTAGATAAGTTAACAATGTTTTCTTGTGACAATTTTTAATATCAACTTGAGATTTTTTGTCTTATAAAGTTGAAGAATTTTAACATATTCAATATTAAGGATAAAGACAATAGTGAATTTTATATCGCATTTTTTCGAGACAGTATGACGAAAAACAAATTCAAGGATTTGGACAGAAAAAAAAACAAAAAAAACACCACATAATGGCGTCAAAATCCTCGAATTTTATTTTATTTTTCAAAAGTCATTTGTGCTTAGTTTACTTTGTAACGCATGCAAATGTTGGTAGAAAAAAATAAGAAATGTTGATAAGATAGTAAGAATCACCAAGATCTGCCCGGGCTCCCTAATCAGGTTTACCACCAACCCGGTCGGGGGGTTCGAGTGTAGAACGCAACGACCATAGCGTTTAGTTTAGCGATAATTTTAAGTATTAATTTTCTTGTAAACTTAAGTTAGTTTACTCAATTCTCATTTTCGCCATATTTATTAGGTTGGTGCAAAAAATAATGACGTAATAATGTCGTTTTTTGACCTTTAAAAAATACGTCAAAAAACGACATTATTACGTCATTATTTTTGCACCAACGTAATATCTTTCTTTGTACGTAGCAAGAAACGTTGAAATCCGAACCATGGTTTTATGGTTTAAAAATTTTGAAAATTTATCAAGTGCTGATGTGAGTTGATCAAGAAGTGGCTGCTGTAAAGGTATACCACCCGTTTCTTTTCATAAATAATTTCAATATGTCTCCGATGTTTTAAGCTATATTTTGAAGAGTGTCATTTCTAAAAACAGAAGAAAAGCTGCTTCTGAAGACAAAAGACCCGTTGAAACAGAGTCAAAAAAAAAAGAAAGAAAAGAAAAAAAAAAGAAAGGAAAATAAAAACCAGAACATATTGGAACAAAATATAGGTATTTATTTCAGAAGATACTTTTTTCTCGTTTATAATCTAACAGTTAAAAGTCATTTTGCAAATTTGGTTTAATTAGCAGAACCATTTTGTCGTTCTTCTCTCTCTGTAGAAGGATATTGTCTCCCTTTCTACAGAGTGAATTTACTAACATTATTTACATTATTCGGACTAATGTCCTCATTTTTGTTGCCATATTTATTACAACGTTTCGGCCGTTGTACTCTCCGGTCTTCTTCAGGTGGTTGGAATGTCGAACTGAACCCTTTATTTCGCTCACTGGAGTAGACTGTTCTAGTTCCACGTGCCATGTTTAAGGGGTGTCAGTTATCAGTTATCTCCTGTTAATTCCCCTCTCCAAGTTCTCCACTGCCTTAACCAGGTATTAAACTCACACTCTTTAGGTCCTGTCACTGGATCTATCTAAACAGGGCACATGGCACAGTGGATAAAAGCGTTAGTTAAACCCAGTGACAGGACCCAAAGTGTGTGAGTTCAATACCCGGTTAAGGCAGTGGAGAACTTGGAGAGGAGAATTAACAGGAGATAACTGACATCTATTAAACGTGGAACTAGAACAGTCTACCCCAGTGAGCGAAATAAAGGGTTCAGTTCGACATTCCAACCACCTGAAGAAGGCCGGAGCGTACAACGGCCGAAACGTAATAAATATGGCGACAAAGATGAGGACAATAGTCCGAATAATGTAAATAATGTACATAATACCTCATCTTAGAAATAAAGACAGATACTGAATTTACTAACGTCATGAGGCTCACGTGAAACCACATGAGTGGCGACAGCCTGAGGATGACGATTGATAGTTGCTGTATAGATCGCGAGTAAGATAGATAGTGATAGCTAGCGGCGGTTATGAGAAACGGCGGAGCCATACGACCTAAATAAGGAGCATAAAAGATATCATTCATGCTCGCCGTGTTTCTCCGAGAAATATTACAAGTAAGACCTTCCATATTTGTCTTTCAAATACTGCTTATTTTATTCATATTTAATGTAATTTCTCTTTGTGGGACAGATTGTGATAAATATATGTTAAGGGAAAACCGTGCTTTTGATACTCCGATTTTTTTGCAAGTACGAAGGGCCAAGATTGTCAAATTTTCATAATATATTTGTACATTCTAGTACTGTATATAAAGTCTTTTTAGGCACAATTTATTTTTAGAGAAAATTTATTTGAGTTATTCTAGTGCAACCTTCCGTTATGTTAAGGTGTTATGTCACGGATACATTAATGCTTCATATGGGTCTTGGAGAGTGGAGAAAACGAAGATATTTTCTTTAAGAAGTATTTTCTTTCAAAATAAATCATAAACAGTGGGCCGTTCTTTTTTAAAAGAATAATTACATTGAAACCCACCGGGGTCCCAAGAAGTACAATAACAATAAAGGCCAAATATTGTTTACACAAAATAATGTCTTTGAATTTTGAAGCAAGTCATTTGTAATTATGATTATTCTCCGTACTGTTAAATATAATAGTTTTTTTTTTCTAAAATTCTAAATTATTTAATAATAACTTTTAAACGTTTTAAAGGGGCCCACATTTTAGAGAAATACATATTAAAGGAGGTTAAATATTTTAGAGGGGGGTCATAATTTAATAACTGCGGTTCAAACGGACAAAATTAAAATATCCGAAAAAAAAAACAAATTGTTTTCATTAAACAACTATCAATATGCCAAGTTCTATAACCAAGATACGTTCCAGGAAGGCTAACTCGGATTTTCATCTTAAGATTTTAGAGTTAATTTATATTAAGTCCATCCAGCTATCCCTCTATAAGCATAAAGACTGACTGTTAGGTTTAAGTATTCTTTACCTTTTATATTTATATATTTATTATTACAACTAAAACAATAAAAGAATTAAAAAAATATAATTAGCTAAAAGTTGAAGTAGGAATTTAATCTATCATCTGTAATGATTGTTACAAGGAATATATAGGAGAAATCTCAAGGATTTTAAATAAAAGATTATATGAACATAAAAGGAATCTTTTACAAAACAACATACTGAATGCATTCGTTGCCCACCATAATTCTGATTTAAAAATGCTTTGACTAAAAGAGAAAACAATTTACTAAGACAAAAATGTATAGAAAGTTCTTTAATTACTAAATCACCTATAGTAAATTTATGCCCAGGTTCTTACAATATTTCACTCTTCTTGGCAGATTGTCTATTATCACAATGAGGCATATTTAACGACAAAACTGATAAAAAATAAATTAAAAAAAAAACAAAACTAAATGAAATTAGCTAGAGGTTGTAGAGTAGTTTATAGTTGTATTTCACTAAGTCGGTCCTAAATTAGGTTCGACGTACAAAACGTTAGGAACTTGAAATAATAGTTAATGACGCAGCAATCTAGTTGGGGTGGTTGATACTTTAATGTCCGACATCGACTTACTCACCAACTCACTCTGAGTCCTGGTGACTGCTACTACTACTACTTATTATGTGTGGGAGAGTCTATTAACAATAGAATAGGTATGTTCCGGTATAACACTAGACTATATTCCTAAAACATATTAAAATGTTTTTAAATTTTAAGCGTCTCTTCTTCATGCATATGTGTAATCACATCAAAGTAAAGAATACTTTAGTCTAACGAAGTCATAATTGACAAAACGCGTCACAAAAAACTCTGCTATTTTGTCAGATTTTCCTATCCGATCTCTGGTGTTGTTGATCTTAATTGAGGTGCATATTGTCTTTTTGAAAAACATTTACTTTTTTTTCCCCATATCTTTACGGTAAAGAAAAACTTTTTTTATTAATTATGTTTTCTGCTGTTATATAATATGTCCGTTTTAATCGCATTTACAATAAACGTTTTCTTATTTTTTTACCATTTATGAAATAAAGTTTTTAAAAAATAATCGTTCTTTAAATTTGATTTCATCGACAGAATTTTTTTCCCTCATCATGCTCTAAAGTGGACACGGATTCGTTATTTTAATGTCAAAATCTAATTAGTAAAGAAAAGAAAATATTTAAAAATAACAGAATCACCAAAATCGAAACACATATAACAACACGGTCCTGTTAGTCTTTATAAAACAAAATGGCAGTTGTCAGTTCAGATTCATGAATTTTCTTGCTTTTCAAGTCTTTCCAAGGCTTTTATTAGTTCTTGAGAATCGTACGATGCTCCACTGCCTCCCAATTCTTTGGGGATTGATTCCATATCAAAATTTTCCCAGAAATTCTCCAGATTATATCCATGTATAAATACCTGTGGAAATAAAAGTAAATTAAAATTAAATTAAACATTCTTTCGTTATAATAGTTATCAGTATATAATAATAACCAATGTATAATACCAACTCCTCCCCGGTCTTTTGAACAGGAGTAGAGGTTTATCCCTTGTTTCCAGTTTAGGATTGGGTTTCAAGTTCCTTCTAAATTCTTTTCATTCTCTTTTACTCACAGTATACTGTTGCGTCTTAGTGGCATTATCGCCTTTCTTTGGGGGGGAGTGAAAAAATCAATAAATAATGATCAGTGTATAATAATGATCATTTCTAATTTCAGACAAAACGTATGGGAGCACAAAATCAGAGTTAAAATAAAGAAAACTTTGAAGAAATGTAAGTTTTTGTACAAATATTTTCTTAAAAACAGAATTATTATATTTTGAAAAAAAAAAAAAAAATTTCCCTGAAGATGTTTAAAAAGTAAGCCAGACGTAACATTATAATTAATACTTGACTAACCAGTTAAAAAAAGTGTCAGATTTTGTCAGATACGGCATTTGATGCACAAAGTCATATTTTCTTATATACACTGTCGAAAATAAGTTTAAGACGGATTGTTAAAGTTTTTATTCATTTCAGAATATTTTTCTAATAAAACAATAGAAATTAGTTTTATTGTGGACAATTTATGCATAATTTATTTCACTTTCGAATGATTGTAAACAATTTTGTATTTTTCTACATGAAAAATTTTAATGCTGGATAAATCTAAATTATCCAAATTTGCCGTCAAATAAGATTAAGACCGCATGGGTATTATGCAAATTATTTGCTAAATGGATGGTCACATGGCTGGTCATTAATGCATTATATAGTGTAATAACTGAACATTGTTATACAATTAATTCACTATGGAAAAGAGTCGGAGTCTTCGCCCAGTGACTAGATCAAAAATAGTGTTAATTTATCAACAAAACGTTTCCTTATTTACATTATTCGGACTATTGTCCTCATCTTTGTTGCCATATTTATTACAACGCTCCGGCTCTTCAGTATCTGTCTATATTTCTGAGATGAGGTATTATGTACACTATTTACATTATTCGGAGAAAGATGTGGACAATAGTCCGAATAATGTAAATAGTGTACATAATACCTCATCTCAGAAATATAGATAGATACTGAAGGCCGAAACGTTGTAATAAATATGGCAAGAAAGATGAGGACAATAGTCCGAATAATGTAAATAGTGTACATAATACCTCATCTCAGAAATATAGACAGATACTGAAAGGCCGAAACGTTGTAATAAATATGGCAACAAAGATTAGGTCAATAGTCCGAATAATGTAAATAGTGTACATAATACCTCATCTTAGAAATATAGACAGATACTGAAGGCCGAAACATTGTAATAAATATGGCGATAAAGATGAGGACGATAGTCCGAATAATGTAAATAATGTACATAATACCTCATCTCAGAAATATAGACAGATAATGAAGGGCTGGAACGTTGTAATAAATATGGCGATAAAGATGAGGACAATAGTCCGAATAATGTAAATAATGTACATAATACCTCATCTCAAAAATATAGACAGATACAAAACGTTTCCTTTATGAACATCATCAGGCAATTAAAGCCATTTCAAGGAGAGGTACAAACTAGTAGGGTGACCCTTGGAGTACGCACGATCCACTCAGATTATATTTTCCGAGAATGATTTTTCCTTTAATGAATATAGCAAAGTTAATAAATATACACTGGCGAAAATAAGTTCAAGAGCGATGTTTAAAGTTTTAATCATTTCATAATGTTTCTATTAAAACAATATGAATTAGTTTGTGCGAGTCTATCATGCACGAACATACATACAAATATAAATCACATACAATGTCAAGCATTCATTGGTTAATTAATCACCACTACGTTATTATAGACAATTTACAAATCGCAGCAATTTTGCAATCGCTCTATTTTCACGTAGTCAGTTTTGTGCACTTTTGGGAGAAACGGATCACTGAAGCTTTCTTAAGTCTCCCCAAACACCCTCGCTGATTGGTCTATGCCAACCAATCAGATCGTCTGTACATGAAGAATAATTCTTCCCGCGCAGCCATCTGGAGCCAATAGGCACTCCTTTAAGCAATAATTTTTCTTAGTTAATAAGTCAGATTTCAGCTGCGAAACGAATCCAGGACAGTTGAAAACATGCGCCAACTTTCTCACTCACACACACATGCTGAACATACCTTGTATGCACTCACATAATCTTTTCTTCCACAGCAAATCTTTCAAGAACAAACGTTACAAGAAACTCTCATTAACATTCTTCCAGTGAACGTGGAACACTAAAATAACAGTTAAAGAGAGACAACTCTTGTTTTATTCAACCTTTTCTTACTTAAATGCATGCTTTCTTTCACATCATTGTTTGATATTGTACATCTTGTTAAATACATATTTTATGTGTAACGATGTCTTTTGCTTATCCTTTTCTGCGTCAGCCATGTTTCCTAATCTAAAGTTAAATTAATATGGTGAAGTCCGCCACAAGTTTTATTGTATACGCTTTATGCAGGATTTATTTCTCTTTCGAATGATGTAAAAATTGTATATTTTTCTACAACTTGAAAAATTTTAATGCTGGATTAATTTAAATTATCAAAATTTGCTGCCAGAATAAGTTTAAGACCGCACGAAACAAATAATAAATTCTGCATAAAGCGTACACAATAAAACTAATTTCTATTGTTTTATTAGAAATATATTCTGAAATGAATAAAACTTTAACCATCGGTCTTAACTCTAACTTATTTTCGCCAGTGTAAGTCAATGATAATATTGGCATTATTGTTGGGAAAGCTTCCAAGATATATTGATATTAAATTTTAATACAGTCCCGGCCTTTTTAATCAGGCATCCTTTGGACCAAGCCACTATCGGACTGTAAAGTACTGTGTGTGTATTTACGTGTAGAATATTAAAAGGTCCAACTACATGAAAATTGCCGGACTCAAGTTATCAAAGGGAGAACAAAGTTTGAAATGAGAAAAAACAATCATTGATGCTTCCAAACTAGGTTTTTATTGTTTCAATATATAATTACTATCTTGAATGGGTCAATATACAGCTATATATATGAGACACGAGTAAGACCGTATCACCAAATCACTCTGATGCTGTCGGCTGCTGCAGAAAGTTGTAAACAATGTGTGAGGCTGCTCGCATAGCGTGCCAACGGACTAATGGTTAAAAAGTGTCGGACTATGTAGTGCTGGATTAAAGAGGTCAGACTGTATAAGTTTCTATAGAACATAAAGTGGGGATCAGTTTTCTATTGTTGCCAAGTAATAAACTGATCCCTCCTAGAATTACTGCACAGTCAGATTTAATTTTTGCAAGGTAAATGTTTCCAAAATCTTATTACACTGATGATTGATATGTTGTGATTATAATTTGTATTCTTAAGATATATTTACATTAAATACTAAGATAAGTTTCTACTGGGCATAAAGTGAGGGATCTATTTTCTATTGTTATCAAGTAATAAACTGGTCCCCCTGTCGGAATTTATTATACTTTTACAAGAACATTGGTATTAATCAAGCAAGGTTGGAAAGATTTCAGTTTTGGTTTGGTATATATATTTTTACGGCATATCTGCCTCAATCAAAAATCTATTTCTGGTAATAATTTTTTCTCAAATATGTTTTGCTGGTAATATTTTTTCTTTTTTGGTTTTTTTGCTAGTAACATTTTTTTTTTTTTCAAAAATGTATTGCTGGTAATAATTTATTTTACAAATTATTCCTGGTATTAAATATACACTTTGGCCCCAGTTTGGGGGTTAACTATTTGCCGATAGCTGGGACCCTAACAGGTGCTACCACCCCTGGTGGACCTGGAAACACCAGCAATTAAGAGATGGTTCCACGCCCCTCAAAACCTGATCAGGGGCCTTACTTTTGGACGTAGTTTTTCTTCTTACTCTGGACGTGGATGTAGTTTATCGTGATACCCAGGACGGGAGAAATTTCATTGTACATTTATGTTTCTACTCGACATAAATTATGGGATCTGTTGTGAGAGATTCTATTGTTAAGAAGTAATAAACTGATCCCTTCTAGAATGACTACATTTCGCTACATTATTGCTGCATTACAACAGGTTTTATTATACAAGTCAATGTCATTTACACTATTTACATTGTTCAGACTGTTGTCATCTGTGTTGCCATATACATGACGCTCCGGCCTTCTTCAGGTTTCATTCACCGGGGTATATTCCCACGTTCTATTTCCACGTCTCTCAGTTATTTTAACTCAAGTCGCAAAGTTTTTTTCACTACTACAGTAGCCAGCGTTTTGATCTACAGGGCTATATGTCCTTGGGACTTATAAACTCAATATCACAGTATCCTTTTTTACCAGAGCTCATATTGCAACTTTTGTTTTTGCTATTGATTTTTACCTAGCACTCCGAATTATTGGTTCCCATATTGTTTTCATTTCTATGCTTGGGCGGCTGAGCGTATGTGCTGGTTCCTTAAGTTTTCGTACTTTCCAGTGGTGTTCTCTGGCTATTATTTCAACCTCATCTCACATGAATCGGTGATCTCCCTTTTCCCTCCATATATGGTCAACAACGCCTGATTTTTCTATTTCCCCTCGTATTACGGTTTTACGATGTTCTTGCAGTCTTATTTTAAAGGGACAGTCTGTTTCTCCTTTATATTTCTTACCACAGCTGCATGGGATTGCGTACATACAGTCCTTAGTCATGTTCTCCTCTATGGAGGGTCTTAATCGGAAGAAGGGTCTGCGAAATGTTGAACCACTTTGGAAGTTCGTTTTGATGTTATATAGATCAAGATCTTTTTTATTTTTCCGATAAACCCTTCACATAGGGTAGGCAGACCGAAGCAGTCTTCTGAATGTTGTTATCCTTTTATTCCAGTTTGTCGGATCTGCTGCCACATACCCAGAGTAGTTATGTTGTAGGAGACTGCTTATACTGAACATTTCTTGCTCATATGACTCTGGGTCACCACTTATGACGTTTACTCGATGTTCTAAGCAGATAATGGTCCCTTTCTTTTCACTATATGGGTGGTGGGAGTTGAAGGTATTCCGGTGAATGCTGGCTTGCGTACACTCGGGCCAATGGCAAAAAAAATGGTCAAAATTCCCCCCTGTCCCCGCTTACGCATGATGGGGCACAAAGCTTGTTTTAGCTGGTTATGCCCGCAGAACAGATATTAGGCATTTACTCCGTCTCTCCACTAAGACGAGTTGTGACACAAGGTCTTTTAAAGGCGGGGAACCGAGCGCGTACACCAGGGCTAGGAGCAAAAATAGCCCGCAGCTGTCGGTTACGCTGAGTCCGGTGCGAGCATCGATCCCTCTCTCTGGTGCAATGAGAGGGTGCGGCTTCGTGCAGATGTTCCGCAGGGATGGGCACCTCTCAGTATAATTTTTCTCAGTTACGACTCTGCCCTTTGACGGAGTCGCCCCTGAGAGCACTCTGCCCAAAGACAGAGACGCAACTGAGAGATAATAAATAGATGCGTTACAAACCACTCCAATAGAGCGATTTATTCACTATGTCCGCAGAACAGATACTGCACTTTGAGCTGAGCGACCAATTTTTACGGGTTTTGAGCTGAACCAGTTTTACAACAACGCTGGTTAAGCTATTTCTTCCAGTCGTTTAAAAAAAATATGGGAGTGCCGACAGAATACGACAATATCCTTGGAGGTCATCTTGGTATCCCATTAAGAACAAGTAAGAAAAAAACATTTTTTAATGATGCTATTTTGAACTCCTACCCACCAAAAAATAAATAAATAAATAAACAAACGATCTTTGACAAAAATTAATTTCAACATGAACTGACCTTTTTCGTGAGTTTTCTTTTGAGGAATGGTTTCACCATCGCGTATGTCCAGCTAAAGTACCAAGGTTGATGCACAAAATGGACACCTTTGAATCGGGCAGGGAAAGATCCCTATTTAAAAAAAAAAAAATGAAAAACAAATATATCGAAAAATTCCTTTAACAATTTAAAAAAACAAAAAGAACATCTCAGAATAAATTTTTTTATTAAGTTTTGCTAGTATCTCAACCTTAACAAACCAGCTTAAAACATCACAACGACAGTAAGTTTGAGTCTCATCTGGTGCCCAACTATTTTTGCCTTGTGCCAGACTAAAGTCATTTTCAAGTCCTGTACATCCCAACTGTCGAGTACATTGTCCATGGCCTCAAAATGTTATTTAATGCTGAGGTTTCCATAACAAGTACTTGTTTCACGAGATGAAATTGCTAGACTACCCCTAGGGTGGGGCTTGCCTGATTAGGGGGTCCGGGCAGTGCTTTGTGAACCTCGTTATCTCATGAAGATTTGCTTTTTTTTATTTACATTTATATACGTTACAAATTAAACGAAGCACGACTATTAAAGAATGAAAATTTTTTGCGGATTTTCACGTAATTCTGAGGGGTGGATCAAATTCGTTAATTTATTTTGCTCATGAAAACTGTTTTACCTATAATGTTGAATGTATTAAAATTCTTCAACTTTATAACAAGAAAAATCTCAAGCTGATGTTAAAAATTACGGAAGAACATTATTGATTTAATTAAGATGGAATTATCAATTATGACAGGTCTCTAAATTGTATTTAGATACATTGTATTTATTTTCAATTTTTCTAATTGAATTATTCACCTATATTGCATATAATCCATTATTGTCATTAAGTAGATTACAATAATATCTGTATTTTATATGAATACTACCTTATGAAAACTGAGATGTAGTAGAGTCCGGGGACATGTAGAATAGATTCGGGGTGTGGCATAGATTTGGGGTGTGGCATAGATTCGGGAGGTAGGTACAAGAAACTTGCACCAGCTCTGGTTAGCCCAATGTTCAACCGGTTTTCAATTCAGCGTTAGACTGACCAAAGGCTGAAAACCCAGACTTCCCTATAATTTGAGGTGGGAGCGAGGGCATTGCTCTTGAACAATTCAGGTGCGTTGCGTACACACATCAGTCATAGCCCGAGACGCGGCAAAGAAACATGGCAGTATCGAAGCAGATCGTTCAGGTTTGTCTTCTTTAAGGTGGGCTTGTCCATAGCCGCATCAAATCAAATTTGAATACGTCAAGCCTTTGGGGATAACGCTGTGAGTGAATGCACTGCTAGGCATTGGTTCTAGAAGTCCAAGTCGTGAGATAAACCCCGCAGTGGGAGGCCACCGGTCCTGTATGATGAGACCCTGAAGGCGGCTATAGAGGTTGAACAACAGCTAGACCTGTGGTGAGCTTGTCGAATACTTCCAGGTTTCTGATAAAACATCCAGACTTCACCTGCACAGTATGAAGAAGGCGTACAAGTTGAGCAAGTGGGTACCCCATTCACTATCGGAAGCCAACAAGCAGCAACCAGCCTGTTTCTCGTTGCTTTCTCGGCCCGCAACGTATTCATATTTTATCGAGTTCTTACCAGTGACAAACCAAAGCGTGTCTGATATTGGTTGTCATCACAGGACCCTGTAACTTAGACCACAAGAACACATCTACACCTATGCATGATCATGCTCTTTATCTAGCAGACTAGTCGACAAATGGTTCCCTATGAACTGCTACCAACGAGCCAAACCATCAAGGCTGGAGTGTACTTACAGCATTTAGAACCTGTGCAACAGGCATAGAAGCGGAAGCAAATGTCAGCATTGGTTAATCGCAAGGGTGTACACTTCCTCTATGACAATGCCAGGTCTCAGGTGGCCAGGGATACCATACAGCGATTTGGCTGGGAGACACTATGCCATACACCTCACTCCCCGGAACTTACGACAACAGATTAGCACCTCTTCAACTCCCTGAACAATCACCTTCGTGAGAAATCCTTCTCAAATGAGACATCCTTGTGGCAGGCATTCACAGATTTCTCTGCATCTAAAACTCCCAATTTTTACCGCCAGGGCATTGCACATCTGGAGGCACTTTCCAAAAACGTTCTGGACGCAGATGGAGATTACTTTAAGGACTAACTGTATGTCAAATTTGCTATATACCGTTTATTTTTCCTAACAAATAAAGGACTTTTTTGTTTACATTGGATTTCTCTTTCTTTTACACCAAGTAATCTTGAGTTCTGAACTGCTACGTGATATCTGTCCTCCTTTACGGCAGCGAATGCTGGACGGTCTCCTCAAAGATGGAGAAGAGACTCGAGGCAAGAGAGGTATAGTTATGCAGAAGGATTCTAAGGATATCATGGACCGAAAATGTGAGCAACGATCAGGTTTTGGAGAGGAGGCAAACAAGGAGGAAGCGTATATTTAACATAAGTAGGAAGCAGCTGAAAATTCTGATACACGTAATGAGAAAGGCGGGCTTGGAGAATATGATACTCACAGGGCGGATAGAGGGAAGAAATAGGAATAAATGCCTGACATATCTAGCGGGATTAAACAAGTGGATGACAAAGGGTCTGGGAGAAGTAGCAAAAGGCCAAAACTTATTGAGAACTACAAGGGATAGGGGGAAGTTGAGAGCCATAATCGCCTACGCCCTGAAAGGAAACGGCGTATAAAAGAATAGTCTTAAGTTGTTTGAATTTCTTTGATAAATCATTGGCCGTTATTATCATCTTTTACTAGTATTTTTTTATATCTTATTTTTGTTATTTTAAAAATATTCTTTCAAAAATGTTGAAACTACCAGCATCTCTCGTTCATTCGCATGTGTGGCCATGACAATGTCAACAACCTTTTTCCAATTTGTCATACTATTTACTCAATACTGTTTCCTGATATATAAAATTATATCAAATTATATTTCGTCATGTCATGTCATATAAGAACACCCAAACTTTTATCCCACGATACTTTAGAGTGACGTGAATCTGAATTAGAGCTGTATAAATTTACCCCCAAATTTTATACCCACAATACCATTTTCCTATCATGCCATCATAGGTGGAATTTGGGAGCCAGAAACACAAGGTCTTTCCAAGATCCTCTCATATAATATTCAGTTTTGTTTAATCGGAGGCCATAAAAGCTATAACAAACAAGACACGGACAATAAATCCAATAAATTAAGTACATAATGTGGGGCGACTGGTTAGAAAAGAAACGAGGAAGATCTTACCTGCAGAATATCCACAAACATTCTAAGTTCTGATGGACGTAAGCCAAGTGCTTGCTTCAGAGAATAATTGTGAAAATTTTCAATTAAGACGCAGCCTGTAATTTGCGACTTTTCGCTGATCATGAGGCGTTCAAGTAAATAAAGATAGGACCGCATGATGACGTGAAAAGGGAATTCAGTCATGTCCCAATTTTCAATACTGAACAAAAAAGTGACGCGGCCCTGGAAAGACAAAAAAAATTAAAAATCTAGATATTTTACTTGTTTTGTTGTATAAATAACATTTATTTGGTTGGTTATATATAAAATACTTGTATAATAAGACGTATTTTAATTGAGAAAAGGATGGCGAGCATAACAGTGAAAATACGCGACAAAGGTTGAAGGTTACTGTGTGGAATTGTATGAGTGAGTGTAATTCCTGGGTCTATGCAGGATAAGGCAATGGGCAGTGAAATTCCTGGGTCTATGCAGGATAAGGCAATGGGCAGTGAAATTCCTGGGTCTATGCAGGATAAGACAATGGGCAGTTAAATTCATGGGTCTATGCAGGATAAGGCTATGGGCAGTGAAATTCTTGGGTCTATGCAGGATAAGGCAATGGCCAGTGAAATTCCTAGGTCTATGCAGGATAAGGCAATGGGCAGTGAAATACCTGGGTCTATGCAGGATAAGGCAATGGGCAGTGAAATTCCTGGGTCTATGCAGGATAAGACAATGGGCAGTTAAATTCATGGGTCTATGCAGGATAAGGCTATGGGCAGTGAAATTCTTGGGTCTATGCAGGATAAGGCAATGGCCAGTGAAATTCCTAGGTCTATGCAGGATAAGGCAATGGGCAGTGAAATACCTGGGTCTATGCAGGATAAGGCAATGGGCAGTGAAATTCCTAGGTCTATGAAGGATAAGGCTATGGGCAGTGAAATTCCTGGGTCTATGCAGGATAAGGCAATGGCCAGGGAAATTCCTGTGTCTATGCAGGATAAGAAAATGGGCAGTGAAATTCTTGGGTCTATGCAGGATAAGGCAATAGGCAGTGAAATTCCTAACTCTATGCATGATAAGGCAATGGGCAGGGAAATTCCTGTGTCTATGCAGGATAAGGCTATGGGCAGTGAAATTCCTGGGTCTATGCATGATAAGGCAATGGGCAGTGAAATTCCTGGGTCTATGCAGGATAAGGCAATGGGCAGTGAAATTCCTGGGTCTATGCAGGATAAGGCAATGGGCAGTGAAATTCCTGTGTCTATGCAGGATAAGACAATGGGCAGTGAAATTCTTGGGTCTATGCAGGATAAGGCAATGGGCAGTGAAATTCCTAGTTCTATGCATGATAAGGCAATGGGCAGGGAAATTCCTGTGTCTATGCAGGTTAAGGCTATGGGCAGTGAAATTCCTGTGTCTATGCATGATAAGGCAATGGGCAGAGAAATACCTATGTCTATGCATGATAAGGCAATGGGCAGTGAAATTCCTGTGTCTATGCAGGATAAGGGTATGGGCAGTGAAATTCTTGGGTCTATGAAGGATAAGGCAATGGGAAGTGAAATTCCTAGGTCGATGAAGGATAAGACAATCGGCAGTGAAATTCCTGGGTCTATGCAGGATAAGGCAATGGGCAGTGAAATTCCTGGGTCTATGCAGGATAAGGCAATGGCCAGGGAAATTCCTGGGCCTATACAGGATAAGGCAATGGGCAGTGAAATTCCTGGGTCTATGCAGGATAAGGCAATGGGCAGTGAAATTCCTGTGTCTATGCAGGATAAGAAAATGGGCAGTGAAATTCTTGGTTCTATGCAGGATAAGGCTATGGGCAGTGAAATTCCTAGGTCTATGCAGGAGGAGGCAATGGGCAGTGAAATTCCTGGGTCTATGCAGGATAAGGCAATGGGCAGTGAAATTCCGGGGTCTATGCAGGATAAGGCAATGGGCAGTGAAATTCCTGGGTCTATGAAGGATAAGGCAATGGGCAGTGAAATTCTTGGTTCTATGCAGGATAAGGCAATGGGCAGTGAAATTCCTAGGTCAATGCAGCATAAGGCAATGGGCAGTGAAATTCCTGGGTCTATGCAGGATAAAGCAATGAGCAGTGAAATTCCTGGGTATATGCAGGATAAGAAAATGGGCAGTGAAATTTCTGTTTCTATGCAGGATAAACCAATGGGCAGTGAAATTCCTGGGTCTATGCAGGATAAGGCAATTGGCAGTGAAATTCCTGGGTCTATGCAGGATAAGACAATGGGCAGTGAAATTCCTGGGTCTATGCAGGATAAGGCAATGGGCAGTGAAATTCCTGTGTCTATACAAGATAAGACAATGGGAAGTGAAATTCTTGTGTCTATGCAGGATAAGACAATGGCCAGTGAAATTCCTGTGTCTATGCAGGATAAGACAATGGGAAGTGAAATTTTTGTGTCTATGCAGGATAGGACAATGGGAAGTGAAATTCTTGGGTCTATGCAGGATAAAACAATGGGCAGTGAAATTCCTGTGTCTATGCAGGATAAGACAATGGGAAGTGAAATTCTTGTGTCTATGCAGGATAAGACAATGGGCAGTGAAATTCCTGTGTCTATGCAGGATAAGACAATGGGCAGTGAAATTCCTGTGTCTATGCAGAATAAGACAATGGGAGGTGAAATTCTTGGGTCTATGCAGGATAAGACAATTGGCAGTGAAATTCCTGGGTTTATGCAGGATAAGGCAATGTGCAGTGAAATTCCTGGGTCTATGCAGGATAAGGCAATGGGATGCGAAATTCCTGTGTCTATGCAGGATAAGACAATGGGCAGTGAAATTCCTGTGTCTATGCAGGATAAGACAATGGGAAGTGAAATTCTTGGGTCTATGCAGGATAAAACAATGGGCAGTGAAATTCCTGGGTCTATGCAGGATAAGACAATGGGCAGTGAAATTCCTGGGTCTATGCAGGATAAGACAATGGGCAGTTAAATTCTTGGGTCTATGCAGGATAAGGCAATGGGCAGTGAAATTCCTGGGTGTATGCAGGATAAGACAATGGGCAGTGAAATTCTTGGGTCTATGCAGGATAAGACAATGGCCAGTGAAATTCCTGGGTCTATGCAGGATAAGACAATGGGCAGTGAAATTCCTGGGTCTATGCAGGATAAGGCAATGGGCAGTGAAATTCCTGTGTCTATACAAGATAAGACAATGGGAAGTGAAATTCTTGTGTCTATGCAGGATAAGACAATGGCCAGTGAAATTCCTGGGTCTATGCAGGATAAGGCAATGGAAAGTGAAATTCCTGTGTCTATGCAGGATAAGACAATGGGAAGTGAAATTTTTGTGTCTATGCAGGATAGGACAATGGGAAGTGAAATTCTTGGGTCTATGCAGGATAAAACAATGGGCAGTGAAATTCCTGTGTCTATGCAGGATAAGACAATGGGAAGTGAAGTTCCTGTGTCTATGCAGGATAAGACAATGGGAAGTGAAATTCATGGGTCTATGCAGGATAAGACAATGGGCAGTGAATTTCCTGGGTCTATGCAGGATAAGGCAATGGGATGTGAAATTCCTGGGTCTATACAAGATAAGACAATGGGAAGTGAAATTCTTGTGTCTATGCAGGATAAGACAATGGCCAGTGAAATTCCTGGGTCTATGCAGGATAAGGCAATGGCCAGTGAAATTCCTGTGTCTATGCAGGATAAGACAATGGGCAGTGAAATTCCTGTGTCTATGCAGGATAAGACAATGGGAAGTGAAATTCTTGGGTCTATGCAGGATAAAACAATGGGCAGTGAAATTCCTGGGTCTATGCAGGATAAGACAATGGGCAGTGAAATTCATGGGTCTATGCAGGATAAGACAATGGGCAGTGAATTTCCTGGGTCTATGCAGGATAAGGCAATGGGCAGTGAAATTCCTGTGTCTATACAAGATAAGACAATGGGAAGTGAAATTCTTGTGTCTATGCAGGATAAGACAATGGCCAGTGAAATTCCTGGGTCTATGCAGGATAAGGCAATTGCCAGTGAAATTCCTGGGTCTATGCAGGATAAGACAATGGGATGTGAAATTCCTGTGTCTATGCAGGATAAGACAATGGGCAGTGAAATTCCTGTGTCTATGCAGGATAAGACAATGGGAAGTGAAATTCTTGTGTCTATGCAGGATAAAACAATGGGCAGTGAAATTCCTGGGTCTATGCAGGATAAGACAATGGGCAGTGAAATTCCTGGGTCTATGCAGGATAAGACAATGGGCAGTTAAATTCTTGGGTCTATACAGGATAAGGCAATGGGCAGTGAAATTCTTAGGTGTATGCAGGATAAAACAATGGGCAGTGAAATTCTTGGGTCTATGCAGGATAAGACAATGGGCAGTGAAATTCCTGGGTCTATATGCAGGATAAGACAATGGGCAGTGAAATTCCTGGGTCTATGCAGGATAAGGCAATGGGCAGTGAAATTCCTGTGTCTATGCAGGATAAGACAATGGGAAGTGAAATTCTTGGGTCTATGCAGGATAAGACAATGGGCAGTGAAATTCCTGTGTCTATGCAGGATAAGACAATGGGAAGTGAAATTCTTGGGTCTATGGAGGATAAGACAATGGGCAGTGAAATTCCTGTGTCTATGCAGGATAAGACAATGGGAAGTGAAATTCATGGGTCTATGCAGGATAAGACAATGGGCAGTGAATTTCCTGGGTCTATGCAGGATAAGGCAATGGGCAGTGAAATTCCTGTGTCTATACAAGATAAGACAATGGGAAGTGAAATTCTTGTGTCTATGCAGGATAAGACAATGGGAAGTGAAATTCTTGTGTCTATGCAGGATAAGACAATGGCCAGTGAAATTCCTGGGTCTATGCAGGATAAGGCAATGGCCAGTGAAATTCCTGGGTCTATGCAGGATAAGGCAATGGCCAGTGAAATTCCTGTGTCTATGCAGGATAAGACAATGGGATGTGAAATTCCTGTGTCTATGCAGGATAAGACAATGGGCAGTGAAATTCCTGTGTCTATGCAGGATAAGACAATGGGAAGTGAAATTCTTGTGTCTATGCAGGATAAAACAATGGGCAGTGAAATTCCTGGGTCTATACAGGATAAGACAATGGGCAGTGAAATTCCTGGGTCTATGCAGGATAAGACAATGGGCAGTTAAATTCTTGGGTCTATGCAGGATAAGGCAATGGGCAGTGAAATTCCTGGGTGTATGCAGGATAAGACAATGGGCAGTGAAATTCTTGGGTCTATGCAGGATAAGACAATGGGCAGTGAAATTCCTGGGTCTATGCAGGATAAGACAATGGGCAGTGAAATTCCTGTGTCTATGCAGGATAAGGCAATGGGCAGTGAAATTCCTGTGTCTATGCAGGATAAGACAATGGGAAGTGAAATTCTTGGGTCTATGCAGGATAAGACAATGGGCAGTGAAATTCCTGTGTCTATGCAGGATAAGACAATGGGAAGTGAAATTCTTGGGTCTATGCAGGATAAGACAATGGGCAGTGAAATTCCTGTGTCTATGCAGGATAAGACAATGGGAAGTGAAATTCATGGGTCTATGCAGGATAAGACAATGGGCAGTGAATTTCCTGCGTCTATGCAGGATAAGGCAATGGGCAGTGAAATTCCTGTGTCTATACAAGATAAGACAATGGGAAGTGAAATTCTTGTGTCTATGCAGGATAAGACAATGGCCAGTGAAATTCCTGGGTCTATGCAGGATAAGGCAATGGCCAGTGAAATTCCTGGGTCTATGCAGGATAAGACAATGGGATGTGAAATTCCTGTGTCTATGCAGGATAAGACAATGGGCAGTGAAATTCCTGTGTCTATGCAGGATAAGACAATGGGAAGTGAAATTCTTGTGTCTATGCAGGATAAAACAATGGGCAGTGAAATTCCTGGGTCTATGCAGGATAAGACAATGGGCAGTGAAATTCCTGGGTCTATGCAGGATAAGACAATGGGCAGTTAAATTCTTGGGTCTATGCAGGATAAGGCAATGGGCAGTGAAATTCCTGGGTGTATGCAGGATAAGACAATGGGCAGTGAAATTCTTGGGTCTATGCAGGATAAGACAATGGGCAGTGAAATTCCTGGGTCTATGCAGGATAAGACAATGGGCAGTGAAATTCCTGGGTCTATGCAGGATAAGGCAATGGGCAGTGAAATTCCTGTGTCTATACAAGATAAGACAATGGGAAGTGAAATTCTTGTGTCTATGCAGGATAAGACAATGGCCAGTGAAATTCCTGGGTCTATGCAGGATAAGGCAATGGGCAGTGAAATTCTTGTGTCTATGCAGGATAAGACAATGGGAAGTGAAATTTTTGTGTCTATGCAGGATAGGACAATGGGAAGTGAAATTCTTGGGTCTATGCAGGATAAAACAATGGGTAGTGAAATTCCTGTGTCTATGCAGGATAAGACAATGGGAAGTGAAATTCCTGTGTCTATGCAGGATAAGACAATGGGAAGTGAAATTCTTGTGTCTATGCAGGATAAGACAATGGGAAGTGAAATTCTTGGGTCTATGCAGGATAAGACAATGGGCAGTGAAATTCCTGTGTCTATGCAGGATAAGACAATGGGAAGTGAAATTCATGGGTCTATGCAGGATAAGACAATGGGCAGTGAATTTCCTGCGTCTATGCAGGATAAGGCAATGGGCAGTGAAATTCCTGTGTCTATACAAGATAAGACAATGGGAAGTGAAATTCTTGTGTCTATGCAGGATAAGACAATGGCCAGTGAAATTCCTGGGTCTATGCAGGATAAGGCAATGGCCAGTGAAATTCCTGGGTCTATGCAGGATAAGACAATGGGATGTGAAATTCCTGTGTCTATGCAGGATAAGACAATGGGCAGTGAAATTCCTGTGTCTATGCAGGATAAGACAATGGGAAGTGAAATTCTTGTGTCTATGCAGGATAAAACAATGGGCAGTGAAATTCCTGGGTCTATGCAGGATAAGACAATGGGCAGTGAAATTCCTGGGTCTATGCAGGATAAGACAATGGGCAGTTAAATTCTTGGGTCTATGCAGGATAAGGCAATGGGCAGTGAAATTCCTGGGTGTATGCAGGATAAGACAATGGGCAGTGAAATTCTTGGGTCTATGCAGGATAAGACAATGGGCAGTGAAATTCCTGGGTCTATGCAGGATAAGACAATGGGCAGTGAAATTCCTGGGTCTATGCAGGATAAGGCAATGGGCAGTGAAATTCCTGTGTCTATACAAGATAAGACAATGGGAAGTGAAATTCTTGTGTCTATGCAGGATAAGACAATGGCCAGTGAAATTCCTGGCTCTATGCAGGATAAGGCAATGGGAAGTGAAATTCTTGTGTCTATGCAGGATAAGACAATGGGAAGTGAAATTTTTGTGTCTATGCAGGATAGGACAATGGGAAGTGAAATTCTTGGGTCTATGCAGGATAAAACAATGGGTAGTGAAATTTCTGTGTCTATGCAGGATAAGACAATGGGAAGTGAAATTCCTGTGTCTATGCAGGATAAGACAATGGGAAGTGAAATTCTTGTGTCTATGCAGGATAAGACAATGGGAAGTGAAATTCCTGTGTCTATGCAGGATAAGACAATGGGCAGTGAAATTCCTGTGTCTATGCAGGATAAGACAATGGGAAGTGAAATTCTTGTGTCTATGCAGGATAAGACAATGGGAAGTGAAATTCCTGTGTCTATGCAGGATAAGACAATGGGAAGTGAAATTCCTGTGTCTATGCAGGATAAGACAATGGGAAGTGAAATTCTTGTGCCTATGCAGGATAAGACAATGGGCAGTGAAATTCCTGTGTCTATGCAGGATAAGACAATGGGAAGTGAAATTCCTGTGTCTATGCAGGATAAGACAATGGGAAGTGAAATTCCTGTGTCTATGCAGGATAAAACAATGGGAAGTGAAATTCTTGTGTCTATGCAGGATAAGACAATGGGAAGTGAAATTCCTGTGTCTATGCAGGATAAGACAATGGGAAGTGAAATTCCTGTGTCTATGCGGGATAAAACAATGGGAAGTGAAATTCCTGTGTCTATGCAGGATAAGACAATGGGAAGTGAAATTCCTGTGTCTATGCAGGATAAGACAATGGGAAGTGAAATTCCTGTGTCTATGCAGGATAAGACAATGGGAAGTGAAATTCCTGTGTCTATGCAGGATAAGACAATGGGCAGTGAAATTCCTGGGTCTATGCAGGATAAGACAATGGGCAGTGAATTTCCTGGGTCTATGCAGGATAAGACAATGGGCAGTGAAATTCCTGTGTCTATGCAGGATAGGACAATGGGAAGTGAAATTCCTGGGTCTATGCAGGATAAAACAATGGGCAGTGAAATTCTTGTGTCTATGCAGGATAAGACAATGGGAAGTGAAATTCCTGTGTCTATGCAGGATAAGACAATGGGAAGTGAAATTCCTGTGTCTATGCAGGATAAGACAATGGGAAGTGAAATTCCTGTGTCTATGCAGGATAAAACAATGGGAAGTGAAATTCCTGTGTCTATGCAGGATAAGACAATGGGAAGTGAAATTCCTGTGTCTATGCAGGATAAAACAATGGGCAGTGAAATTCTTGTGTCTATGCAGGATAAGACAATGGGAAGTGAAATTCCTGGGTCTATGCAGGATAAGACAATGGGCAGTGAAATTCCTGTGTCTATGCAGGATAAGACAATGGGAAGTGAAATTCTTGTGTCTATGCAGGATAAAACAATGGGCAGTGAAATTCCTGGGTCTATGCAGGATAAGACAATGGGCAGTGAAATTCCTGGGTCTATGCAGGATAAGACAATGGGCAGTTAAATTCTTGGGTCTATGCAGGATAAGGCAATGGGCAGTGAAATTCCTGGGTGTATGCAGGATAAGACAATGGGCAGTGAAATTCTTGTGTCTATGCAGGATAAGACAATGGGAAGTGAAATTCCTGTGTCTATGCAGGATAAGACAATGGGCAGTGAAATTCCTGTGTCTATGCAGGATAAGACAATGGGAAGTGAAATTCTTGTGTCTATGCAGGATAAGACAATGGGAAGTGAAATTCCTGTGTCTATGCAGGATAAGACAATGGGAAGTGAAATTCCTGTGTCTATGCAGGATAAGACAATGGGAAGTGAAATTCTTGTGCCTATGCAGGATAAGACAATGGGCTGTGAAATTCCTGTGTCTATGCAGGATAAGACAATGGGAAGTGAAATTCCTGTGTCTATGCAGGATAAGACAATGGGAAGTGAAATTCCTGTGTCTATGCAGGATAAAACAATGGGAAGTGAAATTCTTGTGTCTATGCAGGATAAGACAATGGGAAGTGAAATTCCTGTGTCTATGCAGGATAAGACAATGGGAAGTGAAATTCCTGTGTCTATGCAGGATAAAACAATGGGAAGTGAAATTCCTGTGTCTATGCAGGATAAGACAATGGGAAGTGAAATTCCTGTGTCTATGCAGGATAAGACAATGGGAAGTGAAATTCCTGTGTCTATGCAGGATAAGACAATGGGAAGTGAAATTCCTGTGTCTATGCAGGATAAGACAATGGGCAGTGAAATTCCTGGGTCTATGCAGGATAAGACAATGGGCAGTGAATTTCCTGGGTCTATGCAGGATAAGACAATGGGCAGTGAAATTCCTGTGTCTATGCAGGATAGGACAATGGGAAGTGAAATTCCTGGGTCTATGCAGGATAAAACAATGGGCAGTGAAATTCTTGTGTCTATGCAGGATAAGACAATGGGAAGTGAAATTCCTGTGTCTATGCAGGATAAGACAATGGGAAGTGAAATTCCTGTGTCTATGCAGGATAAGACAATGGGAAGTGAAATTCCTGTGTCTATGAAGGATAAAACAATGGGAAGTGAAATTCCTGTGTCTATGCAGGATAAGACAATGGGAAGTGAAATTCCTGTGTCTATGCAGGATAAAACAATGGGCAGTGAAATTCTTGTGTCTATGCAGGATAAGACAATGGGAAGTGAAATTCCTGGGTCTATGCAGGATAAGACAATGGGCAGTGAAATTCCTGTGTCTATGCAGGATAAGACAATGGGAAGTGAAATTCTTGTGTCTATGCAGGATAAAACAATGGGCAGTGAAATTCCTGGGTCTATGCAGGATAAGACAATGGGCAGTGAAATTCCTGGGTCTATGCAGGATCAGACAATGGGCAGTTAAATTCTTGGGTCTATGCAGGATAAGGCAATGGGCAGTGAAATTCCTGGGTGTATGCAGGATAAGACAATGGGCAGTGAAATTCTTGGGTCTATGCAGGATAAGACAATGGGCAGTGAAATTCCTGGGTCTATGCAGGATAAGACAATGGGCAGTGAAATTCCTGGGTCTATGCAGGATAAGGCAATGGGCAGTGAAATTCCTGTGTCTATACAAGATAAGACAATGGGAAGTGAAATTCTTGTGTCTATGCAGGATAAGACAATGGCCAGTGAAATTCCTGGGTCTATGCAGGATAAGGCAATGGGAAGTGAAATTCTTGTGTCTATGCAGGATAAGACAATGGGAAGTGAAATTTTTGTGTCTATGCAGGATAGGACAATGGGAAGTGAAATTCTTGGGTCTATGCAGGATAAAACAATGGGTAGTGAAATTCCTGTGTCTATGCAGGATAAGACAATGGGAAGTGAAATTCCTGTGTCTATGCAGGATAAGACAATGGGAAGTGAAATTCTTGTGTCTATGCAGGATAAGACAATGGGAAGTGAAATTCCTGTGTCTATGCAGGATAAGACAATGGGCAGTGAAATTCCTGTGTCTATGCAGGATAAGACAATGGGAAGTGAAATTCTTGTGTCTATGCAGGATAAGACAATGGGAAGTGAAATTCCTGTGTCTATGCAGGATAAGACAATGGGAAGTGAAATTCCTGTGTCTATGCAGGATAAGACAATGGGAAGTGAAATTCCTGTGTCTATGCAGGATAAGACAATGGGCAGTGAAATTCCTGTGTCTATGCAGGATAAGACAATGGGAAGTGAAATTCCTGTGTCTATGCAGGATAAGACAATGGGAAGTGAAATTCCTGTGTCTATGCAGGATAAAACAATGGGAAGTGAAATTCTTGTGTCTATGCAGGATAAGACAATGGGAAGTGAAATTCCTGTGTCTATGCAGGATAAGACAATGGGAAGTGAAATTCCTGTGTCTATGCAGGATAAAACAATGGGAAGTGAAATTCCTGTGTCTATGCAGGATAAGACAATGGGAAGTGAAATTCCTGTGTCTATGCAGGATAAGACAATGGGAAGTGAAATTCCTGTGTCTATGCAGGATAAGACAATGGGAAGTGAAATTCCTGTGTCTATGCAAGATAAGACAATGGGCAGTGAAATTCCTGGGTCTATGCAGGATAAGACAATGGGCAGTGAATTTCCTGGGTCTATGCAGGATAAGACAATGGGCAGTGAAATTCCTGTGTCTATGCAGGATAGGACAATGGGAAGTGAAATTCCTGGGTCTATGCAGGATAAAACAATGGGCAGTGAAATTCTTGTGTCTATGCAGGATAAGACAATGGGAAGTGAAATTCCTGTGTCTATGCAGGATAAGACAATGGGAAGTGAAATTCCTGTGTCTATGCAGGATAAGACAATGGGAAGTGAAATTCCTGTGTCTATGCAGGATAAAACAATGGGAAGTGAAATTCCTGTGTCTATGCAGGATAAGACAATGGGAAGTGAAATTCCTGTGTCTATGCAGGATAAGACAATGGGCAGTGAAATTCCTGGGTCTATGCAGGATAAGACAATGGGCAGTGAAATTCCTGTGTCTATGCAGGATAAGACAATGGGAAGTGAAATTCCTGTGTCTATGCAGGATAAGACAATGGGAAGTGAAATTCCTGTGTCTATGCAGGATAAAACAATGGGAAGTGAAATTCTTGTGTCTATGCAGGATAAGACAATGGGAAGTGAAATTCCTGTGTCTATGCAGGATAAGACAATGGGAAGTGAAATTCCTGTGTCTATGCAGGATAAAACAATGGGAAGTGAAATTCCTGTGTCTATGCAGGATAAGACAATGGGAAGTGAAATTCCTGTGTCTATGCAGGATAAGACAATGGGAAGTGAAATTCCTGTGTCTATGCAGGATAAGACAATGGGAAGTGAAATTCCTGTGTCTATGCAAGATAAGACAATGGGCAGTGAAATTCCTGGGTCTATGCAGGATAAGACAATGGGCAGTGAATTTCCTGGGTCTATGCAGGATAAGACAATGGGCAGTGAAATTCCTGTGTCTATGCAGGATAGGACAATGGGAAGTGAAATTCCTGGGTCTATGCAGGATAAAACAATGGGCAGTGAAATTCTTGTGTCTATGCAGGATAAGACAATGGGAAGTGAAATTCCTGTGTCTATGCAGGATAAGACAATGGGAAGTGAAATTCCTGTGTCTATGCAGGATAAGACAATGGGAAGTGAAATTCCTGTGTCTATGCAGGATAAAACAATGGGAAGTGAAATTCCTGTGTCTATGCAGGATAAGACAATGGGAAGTGAAATTCCTGTGTCTATGCAGGATAAGACAATGGGCAGTGAAATTCCTGGGTCTATGCAGGATAAGACAATGGGAAGTGAAATTCCTGTGTCTATGCAGGATAAGACAATGGGCAGTGAATTTCCTAGGTCTATGCAGGATAAGGCAATGGGATGTGAAATTCCTGTGTCTATGCAGGATAAGACAATGGCCAGTGAAATTCCTGGGTCTATGCAGGATAAGACAATGGGAAGTGAAATTCTTGTGTCTATGCAGGATAAGACAATGGGAAGTGAAATTCCTGTGTCTATGCAGGATAAGACAATGGGCAGTGAAATTCCTGTGTCTATGCAGGATAGGACAATGGGAAGTGAAATTCCTGGGTCTATGCAGGATAAAACAATGGGCAGTGAAATTCTTGTGTCTATGCAGGATAAGACAATGGGAAGTGAAATTCCTGTGTCTATGCAGGATAAGACAATGGGAAGTGAAATTCCTGTGTCTATGCAGGATAAGACAATGGGAAGTGAAATTCCTGTGTCTATGCAGGATAAAACAATGGGAAGTGAAATTCCTGTGTCTATGCAGGATAAGACAATGGGAAGTGAAATTCCTGTGTCTATGCAGGATAAAACAATGGGCAGTGAAATTCTTGTGTCTATGCAGGATAAGACAATGGGAAGTGAAATTCCTGGGTCTATGCAGGATAAGACAATGGGCAGTGAAATTCCTGTGTCTATGCAGGATAAGACAATGGGAAGTGAAATTCTTGTGTCTATGCAGGATAAAACAATGGGCAGTGAAATTCCTGGGTCTATGCAGGATAAGACAATGGGCAGTGAAATTCCTGGGTCTATGCAGGATAAGACAATGGGCAGTTAAATTCTTGGGTCTATGCAGGATAAGGCAATGGGCAGTGAAATTCCTGGGTGTATGCAGGATAAGACAATGGGCAGTGAAATTCTTGGGTCTATGCAGGATAAGACAATGGGCAGTGAAATTCCTGGGTCTATGCAGGATAAGACAATGGGCAGTGAAATTCCTGGGTCTATGCAGGATAAGGCAATGGGCAGTGAAATTCCTGTGTCTATACAAGATAAGACAATGGGAAGTGAAATTCTTGTGTCTATGCAGGATAAGACAATGGCCAGTGAAATTCCTGGGTCTATGCAGGATAAGGCAATGGGAAGTGAAATTCTTGTGTCTATGCAGGATAAGACAATGGGAAGTGAAATTTTTGTGTCTATGCAGGATAGGACAATGGGAAGTGAAATTCTTGGGTCTATGCAGGATAAAACAATGGGTAGTGAAATTCCTGTGTCTATGCAGGATAAGACAATGGGAAGTGAAATTCCTGTGTCTATGCAGGATAAGACAATGGGAAGTGAAATTCTTGTGTCTATGCAGGATAAGACAATGGGAAGTGAAATTCCTGTGTCTATGCAGGATAAGACAATGGGCAGTGAAATTCCTGTGTCTATGCAGGATAAGACAATGGGAAGTGAAATTCTTGTGTCTATGCAGGATAAGACAATGGGAAGTGAAATTCCTGTGTCTATGCAGGATAAGACAATGGGAAGTGAAATTCCTGTGTCTATGCAGGATAAGACAATGGGAAGTGAAATTCTTGTGTCTATGCAGGATAAGACAATGGGCAGTGAAATTCCTGTGTCTATGCAGGATAAGACAATGGGAAGTGAAATTCCTGTGTCTATGCAGGATAAGACAATGGGAAGTGAAATTCCTGTGTCTATGCAGGATAAAACAATGGGAAGTGAAATTCTTGTGTCTATGCAGGATAAGACAATGGGAAGTGAAATTCCTGTGTCTATGCAGGATAAGACAATGGGAAGTGAAATTCCTGTGTCTATGCAGGATAAAACAATGGGAAGTGAAATTCCTGTGTCTATGCAGGATAAGACAATGGGAAGTGAAATTCCTGTGTCTATGCAGGATAAGACAATGGGAAGTGAAATTCCTGTGTCTATGCAGGATAAGACAATAGGAAGTGAAATTCCTGTGTCTATGCAGGATAAGACAATGGGCAGTGAAATTCCTGGGTCTATGCAGGATAAGACAATGGGCAGTGAATTTCCTGGGTCTATGCAGGATAAGACAATGGGCAGTGAAATTCCTGTGTCTATGCAGGATAGGACAATGGGAAGTGAAATTCCTGGGTCTATGCAGGATAAAACAATGGGCAGTGAAATTCTTGTGTCTATGCAGGATAAGACAATGGGAAGTGAAATTCCTGTGTCTATGCAGGATAAGACAATGGGAAGTGAAATTCCTGTGTCTATGCAGGATAAGACAATGGGAAGTGAAATTCCTGTGTCTATGCAGGATAAAACAATGGGAAGTGAAATTCCTGTGTCTATGCAGGATAAGACAATGGGAAGTGAAATTCCTGTGTCTATGCAGGATAAGACAATGGGCAGTGAAATTCCTGGGTCTATGCAGGATAAGACAATGGGAAGTGAAATTCCTGTGTCTATGCAGGATAAGACAATGGGCAGTGAATTTCCTAGGTCTATGCAGGATAAGGCAATGGGATGTGAAATTCCTGTGTCTATGCAGGATAAGACAATGGCCAGTGAAATTCCTGGGTCTATGCAGGATAAGACAATGGGAAGTGAAATTCTTGTGTCTATGCAGGATAAGACAATGGCCAGTGAAATTCCTGGGTCTATGCAGGATAAGACAATGGGAAGTGAAATTCTTGTGTCTATGCAGGATAAGACAATGGCCAGTGAAATTCCTAGGTCTATGCAGGATAAGACAATGGGAAGTGAAATTCCTGGGTCTATGCTGGATAAGGCAATGGGATGTGAAATTCCTAGGTCTATGCAGGATAAGGCAATGTGCAGTGAAATTCCTGGGTCTATGCAGGATAAGACAATGGGCAGTGAAATTCCTGGGTCTATGCAGGATAAGACAATGGGAAGTGAAATTCCTGTGTCTATGCAGGATAAGACAATGGGCAGTGAAATTCCTGGGTCTATGCAGGATAAGACAATGGGAAGTGAAATTCCTGTGTCTATGCAGGATAAGACAATGGGCAGTGAAATTCCTGGGTCTATGCAGGATAAGACAATGGGCAGTGAATTTCCTGGGTCTATGCAGGATAGGGCAATGGGATGTGAAATTCCTGTGTCTATACAAGATAAGACAATGGGAAGTGAAATTCTTGTGTCTATGCAGGATAAGACAATGGCCAGTGAAATTCCTGGGTCTATGCAGGATAAGACAATGGGAAGTGAAATTCCTGTGTCTATGCAGGATAAGGCAATGGGATGTGAAATTCCTAGGTCTATGCAGGATAAGACAATGGGCAGTGAATTTCCTGGGTCTATGCAGGATAAGGCAATGGGATGTGAAATTCCTGTGTCTATACAAGATAAGACAATGGGAAGTGAAATTCATGGGTCTATGCAGGATAAGGCAATGGGCAGTGAAATTCTTGGGTCTATGCAGGATAAGACAATGGCCAGTGAAATTCCTGGGTCTATGCAGGATAAGACAATGGGCAGTGAAATTCCTGGGTCTATGCAGGATAAACCAATGGGCAGTGAAATTCCTGGGTCTATGCAGGATAAGGCAATGGGCAGTGAAATTCCTGTGTCTATGCAGGATAAGACAATGGGAAGTGAAATTCTTGTGTTTATGCAGGATAAGACAATGGCCAGTGAAATTCATGGGTCTATGCAGGATAAGGCAATGGGCAGTGAAATTCCTGGGTCTATGCAGGATAAGACAATGGGATGTGAAATTCTTGTGTCTATGCAGGATAAGACAATTGGCAGTGAAATTCCTGGGTCTATGCAGGATGAGACAATGGGCAGTGAAATTCCTGGGTCTATGCAGGATAAGACAATGGGCAGTGAAATTCCTGGGTCTATGCAGGATAAGACAATGGGCAGTGAAATTCCTGGGTCAATGCAGGATGAGACAATGGGCAGTGAAATTCCTGGGTCTATGCAGGATAAGGCAATGGGCAGTGAAATTCTTGTGTCTATGCAGGATAAGACAATGGCCAGTGAAATTCCTGGGTCTATGCGGGATAAGGCAATGGGCAGTGAAATTCCTGGGTCTATGCCGGATAAGGCAATGGGCAGTGAAATTCCTGGGTCTATGCCGGATAAGGCAATGGGCAGTGAAATTCCTGTGTCTATGCAGGATAAGACAATGGGCAGTGAAATTCTTGTGTCTATGCAGGATAAGACAATGGCCAGTGAAATTCCTGGGTCTATGCCCGATAAGGCAATGGGCAGTGAAATTCCTGGGTCTATGCAGGATAAGACAATGGGCAGTGAAATTCCTGGGTCTATGCAGGATAAGGCAATGGGCAGTGAAATTCCTGTGTCTATGCTGGATAAGACAATGGGCAGTGAAATTCTTGTGTCTATGCAGGATAAGACAATGGCCAGTGAAATTCCTGGGTCTATGCCGGATAAGGCAATGGGCAGTGAAATTCCTGGGTCTATGCAGGATAAGACAATGGGCAGTGAAATTCCTGGGTCTATGCAGGATAAGGCAATGGGCAGTGAAATTCCTGTGTCTATGCAGGATAAGACAATGGGCAGTGAAATTCTTGTGTCTATGCAGGATAAGACAATGGCCAGTGAAATTCCTGGGTCTATGCCGGATAAGGCAATGGGCAGTGAAATTCCTGGGTCTATGCAGGATGAGACAATGGGCAGTGAAATTCCTGTGTCTATGCTGGATAAGACAATGGGATGTGAAATTCTTGGGTCTATGTAGGATAAGACAATTGGCAGTGAAATTCCTCGGTCTATGCAGGATATGACAATGGGCAGTGAAATTCCTGGGTCTATGCAGGATAAGGCAATGGGCAGTGAAATTCCTGGGTCTATGCCGGATAAGGCAATGGGCAGTGAAATTCCTGGGTCGATGCAGGATGAGACAATGGGCAGTGAAATTCCTGGGTCTATGCAGGATAAGACAATGGCCAGTGAAATTGCTGGGTCTATGCCGGATAAGGCAATGGGCAGTGAAATTCCTGGGTCTATGCAGGATGAGACAATGGGCAGTGAAATTCCTGTGTCTATGCTGGATAAGACAATGGGCAGTGAAATTCTTGTGTCTATGCAGGATAAGACAATTGGCAGTGAAATTCCCTGGTCTATGCAGGATAAGACAATGGGCAGTGAAATTCCTGGGTCTATGCAGGATAAGGCAATGGGCAGTGAAATTCCTGGGTGTATGCAGGATAAGACAATGGGCAGTGAAATTCTTGTGTCTATGCAGGATAAGACAATGGCCAGTGAAATTCCTGGGTCTATGCCGGATAAGGCAATGGGCAGTGAAATTCCTGGGTCTATGCAGGATAAGACAATGGGCAGTGAAATTCCTGGGTCTATGCAGGATAAGGCAATGGGCAGTGAAATTCCTGTGTCTATGCAGGATAAGACAATGGGCAGTGAAATTCTTGTGTCTATGCAGGATAAGACAATGGCCAGTGAAATTCCTGGGTCTATGCCGGATAAGGCAATGGGCAGTGAAATTCCTGGGTCTATGCAGGATGAGACAATGGGCAGTGAAATTCCTGTGTCTATGCTGGATAAGACAATGGGATGTGAAATTCTTGGGTCTATGCAGGATAAGACAATTGGCATTGAAATTCCTGGGTCTATGCAGGATAAGACAATGGGCAGTGAAATTCCTGGGTCTATGCAGGATAAGGCAATGGGCAGTGAAATTCCTGGGTCTATGCCGGATAAGGCAATGGGCAGTGAAATTCCTGGGTCTATGCAGGATGAGACAATGGGCAGTGAAATTCCTGTGTCTATGCCGGATAAGGCAATGGGCAGTGAAATTCCTGGGTCTATGCAGGATGAGACAATGGGCAGTGAAATTCCTGGGTCTATGCAGGATAAGACAATGGGCAGTGAAATTCTTGTGTCTATGCAGGATAAGACAATTGGCAGTGAAATTCCTGGGTCTATGCAGGATAAGACAATGGGCAGTGAAATTCCTGGGTCTATGCAGGATAAGGCAATGGGCAGTGAAATTCCTGGGTGTATGCAGGATAAGACAATGGGCAGTGAAATTCTTGTGTCTATGCAGGATAAGACAATGGCCAGTGAAATTCCTGGGTCTATGCCGGATAAGGCAATGGGCAGTGAAATTCCTGGGTCTATGCAGGATAAGACAATGGGCAGTGAAATTCCTGGGTCTATGCAGGATAAGGCAATGGGCAGTGAAATTCCTGGGTCTATGCTGGATAAGACAATGGGCAGTGAAATTCTTGTGTCTATGCAGGATAAGACAATTGGCAGTGAAATTCCTGGGTCTATGCAGGATAAGACAATGGGCAGTGAAATTCCTGGGTCTATGCAGGATAAGGCAATGGGCAGTGAAATTCCTGGGTGTATGCAGGATAAGACAATGGGCAGTGAAATTCTTGTGTCTATGCAGGATAAGACAATGGCCAGTGAAATTCCTGGGTCTATGCCGGATAAGGCAATGGGCAGTGAAATTCCTGGGTCTATGCAGGATAAGACAATGGGCAGTGAAATTCCTGTGTCTATGCTGGATAAGACAATGGGATGTGAAATTCTTGGGTCTATGCAGAATAAGACAATGGGCAGTGAAATTCCTGGGTCTATGCAGGATAAGACAATGGCCAGTGAAATTCCTGGGTCTATGCCGGATAAGGCAATGGGCAGTGAAATTCCTGGGTCTATGCAGGATGAGACAATGGGCAGTGAAATTCCTGTGTCTATGCTGGATAAGACAATGGGCAGTGAAATTATTGTGTCTATGCAGGATAAGACAATTGGCAGTGAAATTCCTGGGTCTATGCAGGATAAGACAATGGGCTGTGAAATTCCTGGGTCTATGCAGGATAAGGCAATGGGCAGTGAAATTCCTGGGTGTATGCAGGATAAGACAATGGGCAGTGAAATTCTTGTGTCTATGCAGGATAAGACAATGGCCAGTGAAATTCCTGGGTCTATGCCGGATAATGCAATGGGCAGTGAAATTCCTGGGTGTATGCAGGATAAGACAATGGGCTTGTGAAATTCCTGTGTCTATGCTGGATAAGACAATGGGATGTGAAATTCTTGGGTCTATGCAGGATAAGACAATTGGCAGTGAAATTCCTGGGTCTATGCAGGATAAGACAATGGGCAGTGAAATTCCTGGGTCTATGCAGGATAAGGCAATGGTCAGTGAAATTCCTGGGTCTATGCAGGATAAGACAATGGGCAGTGAAATTCTTAGGTCTATGCAGGATAAGACAATTGGCAGTGAAATTCCTGGGTCTATGCAGGATGAGACAATGGGCAGTGAAATTCCTGGGTCTATGCAGGATAAGACAATGGGCAGTGAAATTCCTGGGTCTATGCAGGATAAGGCAATGGGCAGTGAAATTCCTGTGTCTATGCAGGATAAGACAATGGGCAGTGAAATTCTTGTGTCTATGCAGGATAAGACAATGGCCAGTGAAATTCCTGGGTCTATGCCGGATAAGGCAATGGGCAGTGAAATTCCTGGGTCTATGCAGGATAAGACAATGGGCAGTGAAATTCCTGTGTCTATGCAGGATAAGACAATGGGAAGTGAAATTCTTGGGTCTATGCAGGATAAGACAATGGGCAGTGAAATTCCTGGGTCTATGCAGGATAAGACAATGGGCAGTGAAATTCTTAGGTTTATGCAGGATAAGGCAATGGGCAGTGAAATTCCTGGGTGTATGCAGGATAAGACAATGGGCAGTGAAATTCTTGGGTCTATGCAGGATAAGACAATGTGCAGTGAAATTCCTGGGTCTATGCAGGATAAGGCAATGGGCAGTGAAATTCCTGGGTCTATGCAGGATAAGACAATGGGCAGTGAAATTCTTGGGTCTATGCAGGATAAGGCAATGGCCAGGGAAATTCCTGGGTCTATGCAGGATAAGGCAATGTGCAGTGAAATTCCTGGGTCTATGCAGGATAAGCCTATGGGCAGTGAAATTCCTGGGTCCATGCAGGATAAGACAATGGGCAGTTAAATTCTTGGGTCTATGCAGGATAAGGCAATGGCCAGGGAAATTCTTGCGTCTATGCAGGATAAGACAATGGGCAGTGAAATTATTGTGTTTATGCAGGATAAGGCTATTGGCAGTGAAATCCTTGGGTCTATGCAGGATAAGGCAATGGGCAGTGAAATTCCTAGGTCTATGCAGGACAAGGCAATGGGCAGTGATATTCCTGTGTTTATGCAGGATAAGACAATGGGCAGTGAAATTCCTGGGTCTATGCAGGATAAGGCAATGGGCAGTGAAATTCCTGGGTCTATGCAGGATAAGACAATGGGCAGTGAAATTCTTAGGTCTATGCAGGATAAGACAATTGGCAGTGAAATTCCTGGGTCTATGCAGGATGAGACAATGGGCAGTGAAATTCCTGGGTCTATGCAGGATAAGACAATGGGCAGTGAAATTCCTGGGTCTATGCAGGATAAGGCAATGGGCAGTGAAATTCCTGTGTCTATGCAGGATAAGACAATGGGCAGTGAAATTCTTGTGTCTATGCAGGATAAGACAATGGCCAGTGAAATTCCTGGGTCTATGCCGGATAAGGCAATGGGCAGTGAAATTCCTGGGTCTATGCAGGATAAGACAATGGGCAGTGAAATTCCTGTGTCTATGCAGGATAAGACAATGGGAAGTGAAATTCTTGGGTCTATGCAGGATAAGACAATGGGCAGTGAAATTCCTGGGTCTATGCAGGATAAGACAATGGGCAGTGAAATTCTTAGGTCTATGCAGGATAAGGCAATGGGCAGTGAAATTCCTGGGTGTATGCAGGATAAGACAATGGGCAGTGAAATTCTTGGGTCTATGCAGGATAAGACAATGTGCAGTGAAATTCCTGGGTCTATGCAGGATAAGGCAATGGGCAGTGAAATTCCTGGGTCTATGCAGGATAAGACAATGGGCAGTGAAATTCTTGGGTCTATGCAGGATAAGGCAATGGCCAGGGAAATTCCTGGGTCTATGCAGGATAAGGCAATGTGCAGTGAAATTCCTGGGTCTATGCAGGATAAGGCAATGTGCAGTGAAATTCCTGGGTCTATGCAGGATAAGGCTATGGGCAGTGAAATTCCTGGGTCCATGCAGGATAAGACAATGGGCAGTTAAATTCTTGGGTCTATGCAGGATAAGGCAATGGCCAGGGAAATTCTTGCGTCTATGCAGGATAAGACAATGGGCAGTGAAATTCCTGTGTTTATGCAGGATAAGGCTATTGGCAGTGAAATCCTTGGGTCTATGCAGGATAAGGCAATGGGCAGTGAAATTCCTAGGTCTATGCAGGACAAGGCAATGGGCAGTGATATTCCTGTGTTTATGCAGGATAAGGCAATGGGCTGTGAAATTCTTGGGTCTATGCAGGATAAGGCAATGGGCAGTGAAATTCCTATGTCTATGCAGCATAAGGCAATGAGCAGTGAAATTCCTGGGTCTATGCAGGATAAGACAATGGGCAGTGAAATTTTTCGGTCTATGCAGGATAAGGCAATGGGCAGTGAAATTCCTAATTCTATGCACGATAAGTCAATGGGCAGTGAAATTCCAGGGTCTATGCAGGATAAGGTAATGGGCAGTGAAATTCCTGGGTCTATGCAGGATAAGGCAATGGCCAGGGAAATTTCTGGGTCTAGCAGCTTAAGACAATGGGCAGTGAAATTCTTGGGTCTATGCAGGCTACGTCAATGGGCAATGAAATTCCTAGGTATATGCAGGATAAGGCAATGGGCAGTGAAATTCCTGGGCCTATGCAGGATAAGGCTATGGGCAGTGAAATTCTTCGGTTTATGCAGGGTAAGGCAATGGGCAGTGAAATTCCTAGGTCAATGCACGATAAGGCAATGGGCAATGAAATTCCTGGGTCTATGCAGGATAAGACAATGGGCAGTGAAATTCTTGGGTCTATGCAGGATAAGGCAATGGGAGGTTAAATTCTTGGGTCTATGCAGGATAAGACAATGGGCAGTGAAATTCCTGGGTCTATGCAGGATAAGACAATGGGCAGTGAAATTCCTGGGTCTATACAGGATAAGCCAATGGGCAGTGAAATTGCTGGGTCAATGCAGGATAAGACAATGGGCTGTGAAATTCCTGTGTCTATGCAGGATAAGCCAATCGGCAGTGAAATTCCTGGGTCTATGCAGTTTAAGACAATGACCAGGGAAATTCCTGGGTCTATGCAGGATATGGCAATGGGCAGTGAAATTCCTGTGTCTATGCAAGATAAGGCAATGGGCAGTGAAATTCCTGGGTCTATGCAGGATAAGGCAATGGGCATTGAAATCCCTGTGTCTATGCCGGATATGGCAATGGGCAGTGAAATTTCTGGGTCTATGCAGGATAAGGCAATGGGCAGTGAAATTCCTGGGTCTATGCATGATAAGGCAATGGGCAGTGAAATTCCTGGGTCTATGCAGAATAAGGCAATGGGCAGTGAAATTCCTAGGTCTATGCAGGATAAGGCTATGGGCAGTGAAATTCCTGGGTCTATGCAGGGTAAGGCAATGGGCAGTGAAATTCCTGGGTCTATGCAGGATAAGGCAATGGCCAGTGAAATTCCTGGGTCTATGCAGGATAAGGCAATGGGCAGTGAATTTCCTGTGTCTATGCATGTTAAGGCTATGGGCAGTGAAATTTTTCGGTCTCTGCAGGATAAGGCAATGGGCAGTGAAATTCCTGGGTCTATGCACGATAAGGCAATGGCCAGTGAAATTCCAGGGTCTATGCAGGATAAGGTAATGGGCAGTGAAATTCCTTGGTCTATGCAGGATAAGGCAATGGCCAGGGAAATTCCTGGGTCTAGCAGGATAAGGCAATGGGCAGTGAAATTCCTGGGTCTATGCAGGATAAGGCAATGGGCAGTGAAATTCCTGGGTCTATGCAGGATAAGGCAATGGGCAGTGAAATTCTTGGGTCTATGCAGGATAAGGGAATGGGCAGTGAAATTTTTGGGTCTATGCAGGATAAGGCAATGGGCAGTGAAATTCCTGGGTCTATGCAGCATAAGGTAATGCGTACTGAAATTCCTGGGTCTATGCAGGATAAGGCAATGGGCAGTGAAATTCCTGGGTCTATGCAGGATAAGGCAATGGGCAGTGAAATTCCTGGGTCTATGCAGAATAAGGCAATGGGTAGTGATATTCCTGGGTCTATGCAGGATAAGGCAATGGGTAGTGAAATTCCTGGGTCTATGCAGGATAAGGCAATGGGTAGTGAATTCCTGGGTCTATGCAGGATAATTCAATGGGTAGTGAAATTCCTGGGTCTATGCAGGATAAGGCAATGGGCAGTGAAATTCCTAGGTCTATGCAGGATAAGGCAATGGGCAGTGAAATTCCTGTGTCTATGCAGGATAAGGCAATGGACAGTGAAATTCCTGGGTCTATGCAGGATAAGGCAATGGGCAGTGAAATTCTTGGGTCTATGCAGGATAAGGCAATGGGCAGTGAAATTCCTGGGTCTATGCAGGATAAGGCAACTGGCAGTGAAATTCCTGGGTCTATGCAGAATAATTCAATTGGCATTGAAATTCCTGGGTCTATCCAGTTGAAGTTGACAAGATCTAATTAGTTCAGTTGGAGATGATAGATATATAGAGTGAAGGCAGAATTTATAAGGAACTGCAAACCAAATCCTAAATAGGAAACAATAGATAAATATCTACTCCTGTTCAAAAGACCGGGGAGAAGTGTGAACCTGACAATAACGAACGTACTAATTACATTGAAGAAAAAATTTAAGTTGTACATAAAAGTTCAGGGTTTTAGTGGGCGGATGTCAGAGATATTAGGTTGAAGTAAATTTTAGAAGAAACTGGAATGGAAACCTGAACAGGAAACAAAACACCAAGGATAAGTGTGAACTGGATGATAGACAAATCTATCTACACCTATTAATTCTAGAACAATTAGACCTGATTATGAAACTATACTAAATGACAGATACAATTCACCTCCACCCCTCTACTGCAAAAAACAGGCTCCTGGGGGCTATGCAGGAAAGATAATGGATAACTCTGGACTTGAAGATTTTAAGATTTAAGTAGTGAAGACCATTTCAAAGTTCAGTCGGAAACGATTGAGTGGAAACCGATTTTAGAATGACCTGGAAATCCGATACTAAACAGGGAACAAGTGATAAACCTCTACTCCTGTTCGAAAGACCAGGGAGAAGTGTGAACCGTGCGATAAGCAAACCTATCAACTCCTATTGTTGGAGGATATAAAAAGATAAAATAAAATAGTGAATAAAATCTGAGAGTTGATGCGGAGACTTTAGAAGTACAGAGCTGCATCAGACTTTAGAAGGAACTGGAAATCCGATCCTAAACAGGGAACAAGGGATAAACCTCTACCCCTGTTCGAAAGACTAGGGAGGAGTGTGAACCGTGCGATAAGCAAACCTATCTACTCCTATTGTTGGAGGAGATAAAAAGATAAAATAGTGAATAAAATCTGAGAGTTGATGCGGAGACTTTAGAAGTACAGAGCTGAATCAGACTTTAGAAGGAACTGGAAACCCAATTCTAAATAGGAAACAAGGGATAAACCTTTATTCTTCTTCAAAAGTACAAATAAGTAAGAAGTAGATTTAATAAATGGTTCAGTTCGAAATTCTCGGTAGGTTACATGAATCAACAGACATCTGAAGAAAACCAGAATGTACAATGGTCGAAACCTTGTGATAATGTAAATAGTTTGAATAATGATAATTCCTCATCCCCGACAGTAATTTGTTATACCATTTTTTATTCCAAAATATTTACAAAACCAAGTGTTGTGAAGTCCTAAGTCCTCAATGCTCATGTGTAGCCCCTCCTCCTCCTAATCGGTCTCCTTATATAGCCTGGGCATTTCGGATATGTTAATTAGTTAACCTACATATCACTACACATAAAAGGGTTCAGGAAGATAGAAGATGGGGACTGATGTTGTATTTAAATTTTTGAAGATTGTAGGCGCCAAGGAAGTAAGAAATCAGAAGGGAGTTCCACAGGTGAGAAGTGCAAGAAAAGAAACTATTAGAAAAGAACTTACGGTTACATCTAGCTAGTCCAACAGTGAAACGGTGAGACCTAGTTGCCAATCTAGTAGCGCGCTTAAATTCACGTCGAAGCACTAGATGCAAAAGCTCATCAGAACAATTACCATGAAAATATTTGTAGAAAAGACAGAGGGAAGCCACATCATGGCAGAAAAGTAAGGGACTGAAGTTGAGAATCCAGGTCAAGATTGATTACATTACAGACCATTCTCTGTATTTGTCAAGAATTCCAAGATATACAGCAGGAAGACCAGACCAGATATGGCAGCAGCGTTCAATGCACAGACAAATGGTAGATTTATAAATGTGCAAAATGGATTCTGACAAGAAAGATTTTCTGACATGACATAACGAACCAACTTTCCAAGCAGTAGACGTTGCAATTGATTCAATATAGTTGCTTCATTTCAGAATTTTATTAAGAAACAAAAATTATAATGTGGATATAAAGTGGATGATCAATTCTATATTACAATCGATATATAAAGTGATCCCTCACTTTGTGGTCACTGTAGTTTCTATATATTCATATTCGACATAATGTAAATAAATCTAAGACATGCCCGTGTAGCTAATCAGTGTTTCATTGATTGATTACTTCGTTTTCTACGGCTTATCAATCCTTTGCAGGTTATTTAAAGCCAGAAATTATAGTGGTTGTAAAGTGGGGGGATCAATTCTATATTACATTCAATACGTAAACTGATTCTTCACTTTGTGGCCAGGGTTGTTTTTATACATTTCTATTCCCAAGAATGTAAATAAATCTAAAAGACATGCCTGTGTAGCTAATCAGTATCTCATTGATTGATTGATTTGTTTTCTACTGTTTATCAACACGCAAGAAATTATAAGTGGATATAAAATGGGAGATCAATTCTAAATTACACTCAATATATAAACTGACCCTTCACTCAGCCACAGGGTTCATTGATGATCAAGCAGAGTTGAACAGCTGCAAAGGGTGACACAGGTTTGAATCCTGCCAGATAGCACATTTTTTCTTTGCATATATATATATATATATATAATTATTTATTTAAAAATATGATTCCAACGCTACATAAGAGTTCTCATGTTTCAAAACAAGAGCCTAAAACTTCAATATAATTATTTGAATTAAATTGCATTAAAGTACCAAGCTCTGTTCCATCTTCAAGAGAATTTTTTTTTTGGAATGACGACTTTGAATGTAACTGAGATATTGATACAAATTATTAACCCTTTCGCCTCTTTTCTTTAAACAATTGCTCTTACCGTTATCATAGAAATTTTAATTTCAATAATGAATATGCTTATAAAACGCGTAAATTTCAGGAATTAGTTATTCAAAAAAAAATTTCGCTTGAAAATGGAACAGAGCTTGCTACTTTAATTCAATTTAATTCAAATAATTATATTGAAGTTTTCGGCTCTTGTTTTGAAACATAAGAATTCTTATGTAGTGTTGGAATCATATTTTTAAATAAATAATTATATTTAGGCTCTACTTTTGTATCGAGCACTATTTTTTTAAAATAATAAGAAAAATACTAAATAACTTTGGAATATTTACCTAACGAGTTCTTTCCTATTTTCTATATATTTTACACACACACACACACACACACACACACACACACACACACACACACACATATATATATATATATATATATATATATATATATATATTATTCGGCCTGTTATTCTCATCTTAATTGCCATATTCACAACGTTTCAGCCTTCTATGCTCCAGCCTTCTTCAGGTGATTGGAATTTCGAACCGAACTCTTTATTTTGTCTACCAGGGTAGATTGTTCTAGTTCCACATGCCATGCTTCTTCCAGATGTCTTAGTTATTTCAGTTATTTCCCTTTGACTCAGTCTACCCTGGTGGACGAAATAAAGCATTCAGTTCAAAATTTCAATCACCTGAAGAAGGGCGGAGCATACAACAGCTGAAATGCTGTGAACATGGCAATGAAGATGAGGATAACAGTCCGAATAATTTAAATAATGAAAATATTCATAATACCTCATCTCAGAGATATAGACATATATATATATATATATATATATATATATATATATATATATATATATATAATACTATTAGTCTGTGATTGGGTACATGCTTATGTGGTCCATCCATCTGATGCATAATGATTTAAGAGAATAGGATTTAAATACATGAGTTGTTTATACAGTAAGTATTTTTATAACTTTCTTCAAACAGACACTTCTTTTAATTAAAATATTTCTAAGTTAACGATAGACACAAAGAGATCCCGCTTTGCTGTTTCATCCAGTTGTTTGTAGAATAATTATTTATATTTCAGCTTTCTTTAAACAAAGAATATTTTAAATATTTGAAAAATATTCTTAAGTTAATCTGATTTTAAAAATATTTTATGTGAATATGATTTAAAAATACAAGTTGTTTATACGGTAATTATTTTTATTTTAACTTTCTCCAAACAGATAATTTTTTTAATTAAAATATTTTTAAGTTAAAGACAGACACAAAGAGATCCCGCTTTGCTGTTTGATTCAGTTGTTTGTAGAGTAATTATTTATATTTCAGCTTTCTGTAAACAAACAATATTTTAAATATTTAAAAAATATTTTTTGGCATATTTAAAATATATTTCCAAATGAATATGATTTTAAAATATTTTTTGGCATATTAAAAATATTTTAATTTAATCTGATTTAAAGTTCAAGTTTATCTCTGAAGTTCTATTCCTATTAAATGCTGTAAACAATCAGCAAAACATTAAACGCAAAATTGTAAACCAGACCAAATGATGACACGAATGAAATGAAATATATCATAATAAAATTAACTTTCATTTCAATTGAATGTTGAAATCAACGTAAATGTTTTATAACCTGAGCCGTCAATGACCTAATGGGTAGACTAGTATATATATATATATATATATATATATATATATATATATATATATATATATAAACTTAATTGTATTATGAACAAAAAGAGACAAAAGGAAAAACTATTGTCCTCTGAAGGACTTTATCAAGGCAATATTGGATTTATTATGCTGCATGTGTTTGTATACACAGAGGCGAGGATGCCATTGGGGTTTATCAAGGCTTGTAAATTTGAGAATGTTCATGAACAATCACCAGGTCAGTCAAAACATATGGAGGTTTGGTGAAAAGTAAAGTGAGCAAGTAATATTCAAGAATTTGTTCTTTAAATGAATATTGTTTCGATTGTGATTAGCTTGCTATGGTAAGTTATGGCCGTTTGTGGTGTACATATTCAAAGGCTGAAGTTATGGATTTAACCTGTTTCTTTTGATTATATATATATATATATATATATATATATATATATACAGACACACACACACACACACAAATCCAGGTATGGCATAACAATGAATGTGTAGCGATTTTTAATTAAATATTGTCTGATAACAGAAACCATTGGTTTATTCCAACGGATTCCCATTCTTGATACTTCTCATCTCCACTCTCGCATGGTCATGTGTGACGTCACGAGCTGCGACGCGATTTTTCGCTTCCGCGCCTCGTATACACGAGTTAGTCGTTGATTTGAAATTTTTCATGCAACAAAAACAGACTATCAGTGTTGTTTCGTCCCTGTATTGGTTGATATATTGAAAAGTAACTGTCATCTTTGAAAATGGTTTATGTAAGCCGAAAGCTTAGACTGGATTTAAACATGTATCAATATGGTGATTTCCTTTCGTCTTTCAATGATAATGTTATTAAGCTTATCAGACAATATGAAAGGAACTTACTTAAAATAAATAGACAAAACTTGTCTATATTAATGAAACATGCATCAATGAAAAATTGCTGCTTAAATATATATATATATATATATATATATATATATATATATATATATATATATATATATATATATATATATATATATACTGTGATATCAAAGATAGTATGAAACTAAAAATGGTGTGATTCTGAAATAAAAGACATTTGAAGTCAGGATGCTGTAGGTGACATCAATCAGCTGTTACAAACTTTTACTTAAATTAATTCGTATATATATATATATATATATATATATATATATATATATATATATATATATACTATTTGCATTGTTGAGACTGTCGTCCTCATCTTTATTGTCCTATTCAAGATGTTTTGGCCATTGTATGCCTTGGCCTTCCTCGAGTGATATATGTTGGAATTTCAAACCCTACCCTTTATTACATCCACTTGGGTATATTGTTCTAGTTCCATGTGCCATGCCTTTTCTGGATAATTCAGTTATTTCCCTTTAGTAATTCCAACATATACCACCTGAAGAAGACCAGACCATGCAACAGTGAAGACATTGTGAATATGAGAATAAAGATGACAACAGTCCAAACAACGTAATTAGTGTAAATACCTAATGTTATATATATATATATATATATATATATATATATATATATATATATATATATATATATATATATATTATAAATTCACTGGTTTAAAATATGCTTTTTTCGCTACACAGTAATAACCAATATTTCAAAAATGGAAGCTAAAAACTTCAAATTTAATTTTGTAATTAAATTAAAAACATTAGTTCCATTTCATCTTCAAGCAAATATTGGAGTAACTTATTTTTAAAATTTACTGAGTTTTAAATGCACACAAAAATTCATAATTCGCTGTTTCCAGGGATACGGAGAAATCCAATCATTCAGACAAGGGGTGATAGCGTGTTTATTTTTATTAACTTTTGTTGTATCAGTTATTAGTTACGTTCGAAAGAGGGGTTAAGTTTAGGGAGGGTAGGGATGTATTTTTCAACGATTTTTGACATCCGTTAAATGCATGTCATCTGGGTTTTCTTTTTTAAATGTTATTGTTAACGGCAATAATTCTTTCGGCATTTTTTCCTAATTGTATACTTAGAGAGTTTTTGGGAGATGTTTAGGTTAGAATACGTTTTATGTAACTACAATTTGAAAATATTTTTACTCCTAATAATTAATAAACCATATTTCTTTTTAAAACAAGTAAATGTAATGTAATTTTTTTTTTCATATCAAATATAAGTATATATATTACCAGCTCGCATTTTTTAAATTTTATTTTTAAATATTATTTAAGGAAAATTTTGGACAATGACGGAAAAAAATAGCTATTTCATTTGTCTGATTCAGTAAATTTCTATTTTTTATAAACTTAGTAACGTATAGCTTCTCATGTATGTTCTTTCTTTTTATTTATATATACATATATTTTTATCCTTTTATATATATATATATATATATATATATACATATATATATATATATATATATATATATATATATATATATATATATATATATATATATATCAGAAAAATTATATAAAGATTATAATTTATTCTATAAATTAATTTAATATATTACAAATAAATAATAATATTAATTTTCAATATTAATAAAATAAAATATTAATATATTAATGTAAATTAATTAATATAAAATATTAAAAAAATAAAACATTAATAATAAAATTTATTTAATATATAAAGTATATAAGCATAATATGTAAAGGAAGAATTACTAGTATTAACCTCTTCAGCAGCAGGGGCAATTTCTGGCAAAACCATTCACTCTGAGGGCCTACATATATACTAGTGTACATAAATGTTCCATAGAATTTAGTTGTTAAATAAAAGTTTATCTTCATTAAATTAGTTTTACTTCAAAATAATGCATATACATTTACTATCTCTATAATAGAATTCCTAAACTTATTCATTAGTTGTTATATACCCTACCTATGAACACTAATGGGTATGTCCCAATCTTCATAAATACGTTGGACATTATTGTAAGTGGGAATAATATACTGTCCAAATAGTCCACCACTAGCAGTGGTTTACCTATTTCATGCTGCTGGCGAGTATTATATTTTGTTGATGTAATAAAGATTACCATTTCATTTCCATCCTCCATTTTGGTTATTCCTTATTCAGTACCCCTTTCTAAGTTACAACATTAGTAAAAAATAAGCTTTTTTTTCATCGAATTTTTATGGAAGTCCACCAAGACAAATTAAGACTAAAAGTTGTCCATGGGTAAAAAAATGATTGAGAATGAGTTCAACATCATACATGATATCCATATGAGAGTGTGGATTTTACAAGGCTAATTAAGTACATAACTATTTGGCTGCACTGATTCCATAGTAACAGGTGTTTTAGTTGAAATGTCATATTGGCAACAAATTTGTCAAGTAAGAAAAATTAAACGCCAAAGTAAAACTTTAAATTTAAACTCAGTTCAGAAACATGAAACTTGGCTCCATAGAAAGCCACTGAAGTGAATGTAAATTAGTTTTTGTGAGAGTGAAATCTGAACATGTATCGGATAAGCAAAAGACATATTTGGAAAAGCTAAACTAAGTACTAAGAAACAAGAAAATGTTGTTAGAAAAAAAAAGAAGTGTGATGAATGACGATGTGATAGCAATCCTCTTGGATGTCAGTACATGTTGGACAATCTTGTCACAGATGAAGAGGAAGCCGAAGGTAATGATAGTGATTCAACTCTGTGGATGTAGTATGATTTACGCTTGCTTTAAATTCCATGCAATCGAGGCACTAAGGAGAACAGCATATCAGAATAGTTGACATGAAAATATTTACAAAAAGGCAGAGGGAAGTCATGTCACATTGATGAGAAAGTAACAGAAGTTGAGAAACTAAAGTTCACTGAATGCAAACCCGAGAGCCACTCAAGGTAGAGGGTTATTGTTAAAATGGTTTGGATAAATGATGCATGTGATGTGATATGAATGAAAGAGAAAGTGGTAGGAAGTGAAGATTATGAGGATAAGGAGGATAGATAATGATTGACCTTTGACATGAAAAGCTTAAGATTGTAGAGTAGATGGTTACTGTTAAAATGGCTATGTTGAATGAGGTGTGTGATATGAATGCAATAAGAGTGGGTAGGAAGGGAAGATTATGAGGATAGGGAGGATAGATAACAATTGACCCTTGACATGAAGAGGTTAAGATTGTAGTGTAGTGTAGAAGGTTACTGTCAAAATGGTAGTGATGAATGAGGTGTGTGATATGGAGGAAAGAAGAGGCGGTATGAAGTGAAAAATATGAGGATAAGGAGGATAGATAACAATTGACTCTTGACATGAAAACGTTAAGATTGTAGTTATCTATGGAAGCATCCACATGGGAGTCTGTGCCACAAAAGTAGCAGTACTTGGGAAAGATGTCTGAGTGAATTTTTTTTCTTATATTGGAATATGGGGGAAATGAGAATGATTTGACCCTGTGTAAGTAGCATGATTGACACTGGCTTTAAAGGTCTGAATTGCTGGAACCAAAAAATGAAGTTCATCTGAAATTTTGCTATGGAAAAAGCTATAATGTAGTTATAGGCTTAGGATGCTACAGCTATAGCAAAGTGACAAAGTCTTCCTCCATAAGACTATAAATGATTTTGAACTTTATCATGGCTGGATGTCCTATCTGTCTTGCATTCTGCATTGAGAAAATAGTAAGAGGTGTTTTAGTTGAAATGTTATACTGACAACAAATTCGTCAAGTAAAATTGATTTGATTTTTACAGCTCATCAACTTTTTGCTGGTTATATAAAGTCAGAAAATATTTTTGGATTGTAAGATTTTTTTTGAGATAATAATGATTTACTGATACAAGTTCTACTATTTAACCAATAGCTGGGGGAGAAGAGGTGGATTCATACCATTCCCAAGTGAATTTAACAAACCTGACTGGAATTGAAACCTGGCTCTTCAATTTCCAATTCCGAACCATTATCCTTTACACCACTCGCACATTCAAGCTTGCAGCAACTGGTATTCCCAGGTGGTTACCCATCTAGGTACTGACCAGGTATGTTGCTTAACTACAGTGAAATGGTCTTTCAACATGACATGGCATTAAGCTACCTGTCAAGTAAGAAAAATTAAACTCCAAAGTAAAACTTCAGTGAGTCATTAAAATGAATTTAAAATCATTTTTTATTGTTTTTGTGAACATCAAAAGACAGAAAGCTGTGGAGAGCCATGATCGTCTACATCCTGAATGAATATGAAACATGGTAGAAAATAGTTGTTTCCATGCAGGAAAAATTTGGCATTAATTTACAGAACAGTTAGTGTTACTGAGGTGGTTCATTTACATATGAAGTCACAAAGACTATAAAAAGCTACAGCTATTACCCATGAGGCAATTGAGTGCCTACTACTTCTCATGAGTCAGTAACACTACACTACAGTTACTAACAACTGAAATTTATAAAAAAAATTTTCCCTTAAAATATTTTTCTGAAAAATAGGTTTCTCAAGGTCAGTAAATTTTATCGTTCTTTTTAGTACTGATCGGAGTTTCCTTCCTAACCTTTCGTTTAAGGTCATGTGGAAAGTCAACATTGATTTGATTATATCATTATTTTCTCTTCTAGTTATGTGCGCTATCCATTTCAGATGTTTCCGCTGCTGGATGTCTGTGAGTGATATGATTTTGTTATTTGCTAAAGTTTATTGGGATTTGGTACCACCACATTTAATGAAGGGTTGTCTTTTTGGGGGGACATGAGAAACGTAAGTGATAAACTGTTAGATACAAGTACATAAACATTTCCAGCAACAATAAAAGAAAATTCTCGAGCAAACACTCTTACCTGCTTGTCTCTCACCGGCAGTAGACAAGGGTAACCATTTTCCAGGCAGGAGCGAACAGAATCTAGAGTTAATTTCGATGTCAACTGCGGATAATTATTATGAAATTTCACGTGTCCTAAAATACAAATTCACATCATTGAAGAATTTGTGATTTACAGGAAGAATTGTTTTTTCAAGTCATCTATTTGCTACTGCTCTCATTTTTAAAATTCAAACTGTTGTCCGACATGAATGTATTTTGATGTTGCAAATAATCCTTTGCTATTATGGTAATATCAGATTTTCTCATTTTTACTTATTTATATGTCAGTTGTCTCATGAGCCAGGTTTTCTTCATATTTGGAAATTAAGGAAAACTGAATATTCCCTTGGCCTTTGAAGTTAGTTAACAGGAAACAAATACCTACTGTACACAAATATTTTTTTTACAGTTTTAATTACAAAATAAACAATATTTTGTCAAAATACAATAATCATTAAACTGAGTAAACAAAATTTTGTAAAGTAAACAATATTATTTTGTAAAGTAAATAATGTTTTGTAAATAATTTTATGAGCAATATTTTGCAAAGTAAACAATATTTTGTCAAAATACAATAATTATTAAATTGAGTAAACAAGATTTTGTAAACAATATAATTTTGTAAACAATTTTTTGTAAACAAAATACTTTGAAAACAATTTTATGAGCAATATTTTGCAAAGTAAACAATATTTTTGTCAAAATACAATAATTATTAAATTGAGTAAACAATTTTTTGTAAACAATATATTTTGTAAACAATTTAATGAACAATATTTTGCAAAGTAAACAATATTTTGTCAAAATACAATAATTATTAAATTGAGTAAACAATTTTTGTAAACAATATATTTTGCAAACAATTTTATGAGCAATATTTTACAAAGTAAACAATATTTTGTCAAAATACAATAATTATTAAATTGAGTAAACAAGATTTTGTAAACAATATAATTTTGTAAACAATTTTTTGTAAACAAAATACTTTGAAAACAATTTTATGAGCAATATTTTGCAAAGTAAACAATATTTTTGTCAAAATACAATAATTATTAAATTGAGTAAACAATTTTTTGTAAACAATATATTTTGTAAACAATTTTATGAGCAATATTTTACAAAGTAAACAATATTTTGTCAAAATACAATAATTATTAAATTGAGTGGAGAAAACTGAGACACAAAGTAAGACAGGGTAAAAAGTAAGACATGACTTTAGAAGTGAAATTATTATTTCACACTGCAATGGAGTTTTGTGTCCTTTTCTCTAAAGTGTTGTTACCCTTTTGTCACCTCATTGCTTGAAAATAAATGAAAAACAAAATCCAAACAATCTAAAACCTGCTTGCGACTATGTAAAAGTATTTTGTTATTGACTTTTTCAGTTAAATAGCAATTAAAACCAGAATAAAAATGACAAATAATGTATTTAAATTACTGGAATACAATTGTTTCTTTTAATGTAAATCTACAAACAAACAACAAACAACTATATATATATATATATATATATATGTGTGTGTGTGTGTGTGTGTGTGTGTGTGTTACTGCTGTGTATATATATATGTGTGTGTGTGTGTGTATATATGTATGTTTATTTATATATTATTGCTATTTTTATTATAAAATATTATAATAAACACATGTTGTAATCGCTTCACACAAACTTTCATTAAAGAAGTACAATCATAGTATTGAAACATGAAAGCTTTTGTGTAGCGATTTCAAAAAGTTTTTAATATAATATCGTATAATCAAAATATAATAATAATATATTGGTCTACTTTGTATTGAGCACTTTTTAAAAAGTAAATGCTATGAACAATGGAATTTTACTCCATCTGTTCATTCACTCATTTGTATATATATATATATATATATATATATATATATATATAATAAAAAGGCTTAAACACTAATATTCCATGGTCATAATTTATTCCATTGGAATCGTAAATACGATCCAAATCATCAGACCTACAAATTCAAAAAGAAAACGGAAAAGAACAACTCCGGAAATAAAAATAGAATTTAGAGAGAGTGAATATGAGAGTGTGGGACGAATGTTAGTTCTAAAGAGAGGGGTAACATTTGGGAGATTAAAACTTAAAAAAGTAGGTGTCAGTGGAAGGGGGAAAATGAATGTTGTCGGATGTCAAATACATTAAAGATACCTTTCGTAGTGACATACACATACCATGGACGATCTGATGCTAAAGATCAGAATAAGAAGGAGGGAGAGGTAAGGAAAGAAGTGGTGGGGGAGAAAGATGGGGCGGGTGAAATTAAAATTGCAAGGGACGCTGTGTAATTGAGAAAATTTGACAAAAATAATATCGACTGCAGGTTACAAATCAAATATAAACATATAAAGAATAAATATGACGATTATCTCATTTAGCAAGGACCTATATTTTTATGTTCAAAACACATGCAAATACACACAATAACTTATACACGTATATACATACACATAGGCGTGTACTTACATACACACATACGTATACCCATGTACACATATACACATATATCCACATATCCACACAAATACACAAATGCATATACATACACACACACATATACACATATACATATATCTGATTCAATATCTAGCTCTATCTCTGATACGAAGCGCTTTCTAATAAATAATTACACCTACATACATACACACATATAGACATACACATATACTCACATACATACACACACACACACATATATATATACACACACATATACACATACACACATGTATACATGTACATACCCATATATATATATATATATATATATATATATATATATATATACATACATACAAAAATGCACACACACATAGCTACATATACACACATACATCCATACGCATCCAGTCCTTACACATTTACCCACATATATACATACGAACATACGCATACGTGCACATAAACATATATACCTGAAACCCTACATTTCTATACAATTACATACACCCATTTAAACAAATAAACAATGTATCCCTGTATCTATCCGTCTAGCTATACATACATATATACGTACACATACACCCATATACATATATATATGGGTACATACGTACCAAAACATACACGTATATATATATATATATATATATATATATATATATATACATCCCTACATATACATCCATCTACATATACCTACATCCATATACGTATACACGAATATACATATACACATATACGCATGCATATACATATACATCCATACATATACATACATATACCTATAAACACACACCTAAATATATACCCACATACACACGCAGCTAAGTACATACATACATATATACATACACATACACATATACATGCATACACACACATATATACACATATACCTACCTACATACATACATACATACATACATATACATACATATAAATTAGAATTTAAAATCTAAAATTTAAAAGTAAAATTTAAAAGTAAAATTTCAGCAATTTGGGGGTAAAAAAAAATAAAAAAATAAACAAATAAATTAAATACATAGCGCATCACATAAACATACACAATGATCTATATAGAGATAAACAAAATAAACATAATAGTCATTCCGTTAAAGTATCATGCCCGATGTTTTGAACCAAGATGGAACTGACATAAGTGATAAAATGTTACAAAACGGTGTTTATGTTTTGAATCGTTTCTTATGTCTACATTTAGAAAATATCTTATTACGAATATTCAGCAGTTCATCTTGATTCTTATCTTTGATAATAAAAATAAATTTTTCCGCCATGCACAGATCACACCGATCGCGGAAGTTATTAAGTTTTCTGGCTCTTGATAGGTATCTCCATTTCAAAAGTGGGGTTAATCCCTTATCCACCAGATCCCAGTAGTGTTTGGATAAGGAAGTTTGACTTCTGAGGCATCTGTATCTAAAAGAGCGTCTATGGTTGTATAGACGCTGCTTCCAAACACCGGCGGATATACCTATATATCTTTTTTTCTCGTTTATATTTTCCTCGGGAAAGATTGTTGCCTCGTATATTACATTTTCATAGTTACATTTACCCCCAATTGGACAATGATCTTTATTCCTACAATTGCAGGTAGGGATACTCGATTGAGTTACATTACTATGGTAGTTTCTAATTATTCTGCAATTATGGGAAGATATGATTTTCTCCATATTTCTAACGCATGAGTAACTAATTTTCAGAGTCTTCCTATTGAAAATTTTACGTAATGGATGTTTACTGTGAAAATGTTTATCAATTAATTTCAGAAAAAACCTTCCTATATCAATGTTAGAGAGCTTGCAATATGGTGGGTTGAACCATATTACCTCCCTCTTTCTATTTTTAGTTCTGTTATTATTCTGATTTACAAGTTCTCCGTTAAAGTTTAATTCTTGTCTAAAACCACTATTTTTGACGGCCTGATTGTATATAAATTTATTATCATTAAAGATTTTTTGGCTAGAAGATAGCTTATTTATTCTCGTATTCACAGTTTTGGGGATGTGGTCTATCACATGTTTAGGGTGGTTTATGGAAGGGTTTAAAGGTATCATTCGATAGATTGAGTGTAATATCCCAAAAGTTGACTATTTTCAGGTTGGAAGATATTTCAATTTTAAGGCCTAAGTATTTGAAGGTCCTAATTATCTTCTTATGTAAGCTGGAAGTCAAGGGACCATTGCTATTTGGGACGATGATTAGGCCGTCATCTCTATAAATTCCGACTTGGCTAAGGTTAACTATTCTACTCAAGGTGTCGAGAATATGTATGCCCACCAGATCTGCAATTTTGGCAGAATCAAAGGCTCCCATAGGTACATCGAAACCACCATTATTCTTTTTCACCCAAGTAGCGTCATTGTATGTAACTATTGATCTTCTTGACGCTAAAATGATGTTCAGATCATTATCCGTTATTTTGGTATATTCTTTGGCGCAATTAAGAATAAAAAAAAATCATTTATTGGCCAATACATTTTCATAGTAAAAATCATTTCCAATGCATTTTCATAGTAAAAATCATTTCCAATGCATTTTCATAGTAAAAATAATTTGCAGAGCATTTTCATAGTAAAAATAATTTGCAGTGCGTTTTCATGGTAAAAATCATTGGCCAATCCATTTTGATGGTAAAAATCATTGACCAATGCATTTTCATAATAAAAATTATTGGCCAATGAATTTTCCTAGTAAAAATAATTACCGATGCATTTTCATAATAAAAATCATTGGCCAATGCATTTTCATAGAAAAATCATTTCCAATGCATTTTCATAGTAAAAGTCATTTCCAATGCATTTTCATAATAAAAATCATTAGCCAATGCATTTTTCTAGTAAAAATCATTTCCAATGCATTTTCATAAAAGTCATTGGACAATGGATTTTCATAGTAAAAATCATTTTCAATGCATTTTCATAGTAACAATTATTGGCCAATACATTTTAATAGTTAAAAATCATTGGCCAATGCATTTTCATAGTGAAAATCATTTCCAATGCATTTTCATAGTAAAAATCATTTCCAATGCATTTTCATAGTAAAAATCATTGGCCAATGCATTTTCATAGTAAAAACTATTTCCAATGCGTTTTCATAATAACAATCATTGGCCAATGTATTTTCCTAGTAAAAATCATTCCCAATGCATTTTAATAGTAAAAATCATTTCCACTGCATTTTGCTAGTAAAAATTATTTCCAATGCATTTTCATAGTTAAAATCATTTCCAATGCATTTTCATAGTAAAAATTATTGGCCAATACATTTTAATAGTAAAAATCATTTCCAATGCATTTTCATAGTAAATATCATTTCCAATGTATTTTCATAGTAAAAATAATTTGCAGAGCATTTTCATAGTAAAAATCATAGGCCAATCCATTTTGATGGTAAAAATCATTGACCAATGCATTTTCATAATAAAAATTATTGGCCAATGAATTTTCCTAGTAAAAATAATTACCGATGCATTTTCATAATAAAAATCATCGGCCAATGCATTTTCATAGAAAAATCATTTCCAATGCATTTTCGTTGTAAAAGTCATTTCCAATGCATTTTCATAATAAAAATCATTTCCAATGCATTTTCATAGTAAAAATCATTTCCAATGCATTTTCATAGTAAAAATCATTGGCCAATGCATTTTCATAGTAAAAACTATTTCCAATGCATTTTCATAGTAAAAATCATTGACCAATGCATTTTCATAATAAAAATCATTGGCCAATGCATTTTAATAGTAAAAATCATTTCCAATGCATCCTCGAAGTAAAAATCATTTCCAATGCATTTTCATAGTAAAAATCATTGGCCAATGCATTTTCATTGTCAAAATAATTTCCAATGCATTTTCATAATAAAAAACATTGGCCAATGCATTTTCCTAGTAAAAATAATTTCCGATGCATTTTCATAATAAAAATCATTGGCCAATGCATTTTCATAGTAAAAATTAGTTCCAATGCATTTTCATAGTAAAAATCATTTCCAATACATTTTCAAAGTAAAAATCATTGGCCAGTGCATTTTCATACAAAAAATCATTTCCAGTGTATTTTTATAGTTAAAAATCATTGAACCATGCATTTTCATAATAAAAATCATTGGCCAATGCATTTTCCTAGTGACAATCATTTCCAATGCATTTTCATAGTAAAAATCATAGACCAATGCATTTTATAAAATAAAAATAATTGACCAATGCATTTTCATAGTAAAAATCACTGGTCAATGCATTTTCATAGTAAAAATAATTTCCAATTCTTTTTCATCGTTAAAATCACTAGTCAATGCATTTTCATAGTAAAAATCATTTTCAATCCATTTTCATAGTAAAAATCAATTCCAATGCATTTTCATAGTAAAAATAATATCCAATGCATTTTCATACTAAAAATCATTGGCGAATGCAGTTTCATAATAAAAATCATTGGCCAATGCATTTTTATGGTAAAAATTATTGGCCAATGCATTTTCATAGTAAAAACCATTGGCCAGTGCATTTTCATAGTAAAAATCATTCCCAATCCATTTTCAAACTAAAAAATCCCTGGCTAATGCATTTTCATAATAAAAGTCATTTCCAATGCATTTTCATAATAAAAATCATTGGCCAATACATTTTCATAATAAAAATCATTTCCAACGCATTTTTATAGTAAAAATCATTGGTAAATGCATTTTCATAGTAAAAGTCATTTCCAATGCATTTTCATAGTAAAAATCATTTCCAATGCATTTTAATAATAAAAATCATTGGCTAATGCATTTTCATAGTAAAAATGATTTCCATTGCATTTTCATAGTCAAAATCATTGGCCAATGCATTTTCATAGTAAAAAGAACGTACAGTGAATTTTCGTAATAAAATTCATTTCCAATGCATTTTCGTAGTCAAAATCATTTCCAATGCATATTCATAGCAAAAATCATTTCCAATGCATTTTCATGGTAAAAAACATTGGCCATGAATTTTCATAGTAAAAGTTATTGGCCAATGCATTTTCTTTGTAAAAATCATTTCCATTGCATTTTCATAGTAAATATCATTTCCAATGCATTTTCATAGTAAAAACCATTGGCCAGTGCATTTTCATAGTAAAAATCATTCCCAATCCATTTTCAAACTAAAAAATCCCTGGCTAATGAATTTTCATAATAAAAGTCATTTCCAATTCCTTTTCATAATAAAAATCATTGGCCAATGCATTTTCAGAATAAAAATCATTTCCAATGCATTTTAATAATAAAAATCATTGGCTAATGCATTTTCATAGTAAAAATTATTGGCCAATACATTTTAATAGTAAAAATCATTGGCCACTGCATTTTCATAGTAAAAATCATTTCCAATGTATTTTCATAGTAAAAATAATTTGCAGAGCATTTTCATAGTAAAAATCATTGGCCAATCCATTTTGATGGTAAAAATCATTGACCAATGCATTTTCATAATAAAAATTATTGGCCAATGAATTTTCCTAGTAAAAATAATTACCGATGCATTTTCATAATAAAAATCATCGGCCAATGCATTTTCATAGAAAAATCATTTCCAATGCATTTTCGTTGTAAAAGTCATTTCCAATGCATTTTCATAATAAAAATCATTTCCAATGCATTTTCATAGTAAAAATCATTTCCAATGCATTTTCATAGTAAAAATCATTGGCCAATGCATTTTCATAGTAAAAACTATTTCCAATGCATTTTCATAGTAAAAATCATTGACCAATGCATTTTCATAATAAAAATCATTGGCCAATGCATTTTCCTAGTAAAAATAATTTCCGATGCATTTTCATAATAAAAATCATTGGCCAATGCATTTTCATAGTAAAAATTAGTTCCAATGCATTTTCATAGTAAAAATCATTTCCAATACATTTTCAAAGTAAAAATCATTGGCCAGTGCATTTTCATACAAAAAATCATTTCCAGTGTATTTTTATAGTTAAAAATCATTGAACCATGCATTTTCATAATAAAAATCATTGGCCAATGCATTTTCCTAGTGACAATCATTTCCAATGCATTTTCATAGTAAAAATCATAGACCAATGCATTTTATAAAATAAAAATAATTGACCAATGCATTTTCATAGTAAAAATCACTGGTCAATGCATTTTCATAGTAAAAATAATTTCCAATTCTTTTTCATCGTTAAAATCACTAGTCAATGCATTTTCATAGTAAAAATCATTTTCAATCCATTTTCATAGTAAAAATCAATTCCAATGCATTTTCATAGTAAAAATAATATCCAATGCATTTTCATACTAAAAATCATTGGCGAATGCAGTTTCATAATAAAAATCATTGGCCAATGCATTTTTATGGTAAAAATTATTGGCCAATGCATTTTCATAGTAAAAACCATTGGCCAGTGCATTTTCATAGTAAAAATCATTCCCAATCCATTTTCAAACTAAAAAATCCCTGGCTAATGCATTTTCATAATAAAAGTCATTTCCAATGCATTTTCATAATAAAAATCATTGGCCAATACATTTTCATAATAAAAATCATTTCCAACGCATTTTTATAGTAAAAATCATTGGTAAATGCATTTTCATAGTAAAAGTCATTTCCAATGCATTTTCATAGTAAAAATCATTTCCAATGCATTTTAATAATAAAAATCATTGGCTAATGCATTTTCATAGTAAAAATGATTTCCATTGCATTTTCATAGTCAAAATCATTGGCCAATGCATTTTCATAGTAAAAAGAACGTACAGTGAATTTTCGTAATAAAATTCATTTCCAATGCATTTTCGTAGTCAAAATCATTTCCAATGCATATTCATAGCAAAAATCATTTCCAATGCATTTTCATGGTAAAAAACATTGGCCATAAATTTTCATAGTAAAAGTTATTGGCCAATGCATTTTCTTTGTAAAAATCATTTCCATTGCATTTTCATAGTAAATATCATTTCCAATGCATTTTCATAGTAAAAACCATTGGCCAGTGCATTTTCATAGTAAAAATCATTCCCAATCCATTTTCAAACTAAAAAATCCCTGGCTAATGAATTTTCATAATAAAAGTCATTTCCAATTCCTTTTCATAATAAAAATCATTGGCCAATGCATTTTCATAATAAAAATCATTTCCAATGCATTTTAATAATAAAAATCATTGGCTAATGCATTTTCATAGTAAAAATGATTTCCAATGCATTTTCATAGTCAAAATCATTGGCCACTGCATTTTCATAGTAAAAATCATTTCCAATGCATTTTCATAGTAAAAACCATTTCCAATGTATTTTCATATTAAAAATCATTTACAATGCATTTTTATGGTAAAAATCATTGGCCAATGCATTTTCATAGTGAAAAGAACGTACAGTGAATTTTCGTAATAAAATTCATTTCCATTGCATTTTCATAGTAAAAATCATTTCCAATGCATTTTCATAGTATAAGTCATTTCCAATGCATTTGCATAAAAAATAATTGGCCTATTTATTTTTCTAGTAAAAATAATTTCCTATTCATCTTCATAGTATAAAACATTTCCAATGTATTTTCATATTAAAAATCATTGGCCAGTGTATTTTCATAGTAAAAATCATTGGCCAATGTATTTTCATAGTAAAATCATTTCCAATGCATTTTCATATTAAAATCATTTCCAATGAATCTTCATAGTAAAAATCTTTGGTCAATGCATTTTAATAGTAAAAAGAACGTCCAGTGTATTTTCATAGTAAAATTCATTGGCCAATGCATTGTCATAGTAAAAATCATTTCCAATATATTTTCATAATAAAAATCATTGGCCAATGCATTTTCCTAGTAAAAATCATTTCCAATGTATTTTCATAGTAAAAATCATTGGCCAATGCATTTTCATAGTAAAAATCATTTCCATTGCATTTACATAGTAAAAATTAATTCCAATGCATCTTCATAGTAAAAATCATTTCCAATGCATTTTCATAGTAAAAATTATTTCCAATGCATTTTCATAGTAAAAATCATTTTCAATACATTTTCATGGTAACAATTATTGGCCAATGCATTTTAATAGTTAAAAATCATTTCCAATGCATTTCCTAGTAAAAATCAATTCCAATGCATTTTCGTAGTAAAAATCATTTCCAATGCATCTTCATAGCAAAAATCATTTCCAATGCATTTTCGTATCAAAAATCATTTCCAATCCATTTTCATAGTTAAAATCATTGGCCAATGCATTTTCCAATAAAAGTAATTGGCTAATGCATTTCATAGTAAAAATCATTTCCAATGCATTTCATAGTAAAAATCATTTCCAATGCATTTTCATAGTAAAAATCATTAGCCCATGCATTTTCATCGTCAAAAGAAAGTCTAGTGTATTTCATATTAAAAATCATTTCCAATCTATTTTCCTAGTAAAAATCATTTCCAATACATTTTCATATTAAAAATCATTGGCCAATGCATTCTCATAGTAAAAATCATTTCCAATGCATTTTCATAGTAAAAATCATTTGCAATGCATCTTCATAGTAAAAAGCATTTCCAATGCTTTTTTGTAGCAAAAATCATTTTCAATGCATTTTCATAGTAAAAATAATTTCCAATGCATCTTCATAGTAAAAATTATTTCCAATGAATTTTCCTAATCAAAATCTTTGGCCACTGCATTTTCGTAGTAAAAATCATTTCCAATGCATTTTCGTAGTAAAAATCCTTTCCAATGCATTTTCGTAGCAAAAATCATTTCCAATACATTTTCATAGTAAAAATCATTTCCAATGCATCTTCATAGTAAAAATCATTTCCAATGCATTTTCATAGTAAAAATCATTTCCAATGCATTTTCCTAGTAAAAATCATTGGCCAATGCATTTTCATAGTCAAAAGAATCTCTAGTGTATTTCATATTAAAAATCATTTCCAATGTATTTTCATTGTAAAAATCATTTCCAATATATTTTCATAGTAAAATTCATTTCCCATGCATTTTCATAGTAAAAATCATTGGCCAATTCATTTTCATAGTAAAAATCATTTCCAATGCACTTTCATAGAAAAACACGTTTCCAATGCATTTTCATAGTAAAAATCATTTCCAAGGCAACTTCATAGTAAAAATCATTTCCAATGAATTTTTCTAGAAAAAATCATTGGCCACTGCATTTTCCTAGTAAAAATCACTTCCAATGCATTTTCCTAGTAAAAATCATTTCCAATGCATTTTCCTAGTAAAAATCATTGGCCAATGCATTTTCATAGTAAAAATCATTTCCAATGCATTTTCATAGTAAAAATCATTTCCAATACATTTTCATAGTAAAAATGATTTCCAATGCATCTTCATAGTAAAAGTCATTGGCCAATGCATTTTCATAGTAAAAATTAATTGCAATGCATCTTCATAGTAAAAATCATTTCCACTGCATTTTCATAGTAAAAATCATTGGCCAATGCATTTTCATAGTAAAAGTAATTGGCTATTGCATTTCATAGTAAATATCATTTCCAATTCATTTTCATCGTAAAAATCATTTCCAATTCATTTTCATAGTAAAAATCATTTCCAATACATTTTCATAGTAAAAATCATTGGCCAATCCATTTTCATAGTAAAAGTAATTGGCGAATGCAATTCATAGTAAAAATCATTTTGATTGCATTTTTATAGTAAAAATCATTTCCAATATATTTTCATAGTAAAAATCATTTGCCAATGCATTTTCATAGTAAAAATCATTTCCAATATATTTTCATAGTAAAAATCATTTCCAATTCATTTTCATAGTAAAAATCATTTCCAATATATTTTCATAGTAAAAATCATTTGCCAATGCATTTTCATAGTAAAAATCATTGCCAATATATTTTCATAGTAAAAATCATTGGCCAATGCATTTTCATAGTAAAAATCATTTCCATTGCATTTACATAGTAAAAATCATTGGCCAATGCATTTTCATAGTAAAAGTAATTGGCGAATGCATTTCATAATAAAAATCATTTCCAATGCATTTTCATAGCAAAAATCATTTCCAATGCATTTTTATAGTAAAAATCTTTTCCAATCCATTTTCACAGTAAAAATCATTGACCAATCGATTTTTATTGTAAAAATCATTGGCATTTTTATAATTTTAAATTAGTTTATTTCAACAAATAACTCATCTAAGTAAATTGTTTTTCAAACTTTTCAATATACATAATTTTTATTTCAATAAATCATTTTTTCTTGTCTTTAGTTCTTTTGTCATTTTCCCTATTTAAAAAAATTTCTTAAAACGGACATGAAACACCTTAATGAGTTATCTTACCTTTCATAAGTGTATATGTCTTCTTCACATCAAATTTTCGGGCCCGTAGAAACCTCATCAAATAATCATCATCTTTTTTGTTGAACATTTCAAATATTTCCTTGCCTTCATCAGAATTTTTGTTTTCCAAAAGAAGCTTACGCAACTCAGACAAACACGTCACCCGCTTTTCATCTGTTTCATATAACTCTATATGGGCCTGTTCAATTAATTCTCCTGTCAGGACACCTTTAGAGAACATTTGGTCATAAGTGGAAGCCATGGCAAACTTCTTCAAGCAAAGCTACAAAAAAAAGACAATCAATATATATTTTAATATATGACAATAAGTTTTTACACACATCCAAACATAGATGCATACATGCTTACCTTCATCGAACTCTGGCAAGATCTTACAGTCCACAACCCCATGTTTCAATTAACTCCATAAGCATTTTTTTTTTTTTTTTGCAGTAAGGTTCAACCTGTACAAGGTACAGGGGCCACTCTAGGTAGTGGGTTACATTAGGAGGCGATTTGCATAGCAGGGGAAAATAACAGTTAACTTTAATCTTGAATAGATTAAGATTGTAGTGATCAGGAAACATTCTATTGGGAGTCAGTTCCACAGAGCAGTAGTTTGCAGAAAGAAGCTGTTTGAGTGAAACTTACTTTTCATCAATGGAATAGGGGGGAAATGTCGGTGGTTTGATACTATGTAAGTGGCATGGCATCTCCTTGCTGTAAAGGTTTGAACTGGCAGGACCAGAGAATGTCGTTCACCTGAACACTTTCAATGCAAGTAGCAATAGAGCAACGAGAGGCTTGCCACATCTTGCCTGTGAGAGAGAGGTTGAAGGGTGGACATGGCTATATATTATGTGCCTCGTCGGAGAGACATATGGTTTTGAATACAGAGTGGTCTTTCTCCTAGACTGGTTATCAACCAAGGCTAGAGAGCCCAGTGGGAGTGAAGATGGATTCATATTTTTCCCAAGAATATATTTCCAAAAGTGAATGTAATAAACTCGATCGTAATTTGAACACAACATGCCAATTTCTCTTTTCGATTCACTGTCACACTAGCCACACATCTATCATACAGGAAATATGTCCACCTAATTATTAATATGGCTCCTTGTCAAGGCTGACTATGAGAGCAACAGCTTCTTGCTACAACTGCTGAGGCATATAAAGTAATCAGAGCAGATTATTTTGACCAAATACTCATTAACTCATCCTCTTTTCCAGCAAATATTGTTGCATGACAGTGATAAGATATTTTGCCGAGGTATCTACTGTTTTATGTTCGAGGTATATACTGTTTGATGCATTACAAGTCATCAGGCAAAAGATATAGCTTATTGTTTATTTTAAAAAAAGTATACTTTTTTTATTAATTAATTTGTAAAATATATATTTCTCAAAACATTATTTGTTAATTAAAATAATTGTGATTATCATATGCAAAAGATTTTTATCTATTTATAATTATATTTTTATTTTATTTTAGTTGTGTATTATCATTATTTAATTAAATTAGTAATATTAAAAATTAAACTAATTATTTTTCAAAATCCTTGTTTTTAGGAGAGACTTTGTAAATCACAGATACAGTAATAGTAATGCATTCAAATAATACTTGGTCAAACGCTGCTAATTCCCATATATATATATTTCCTTTACTTGTCCCATGATCTAACTATTTCAAGATGAGGTCGATTGTATTTGCTTTCTGGCAATTCGTGTTCAAACCCAAATGTTGGCAGTGACACTATATTCCTATATAACAGGTTGATATGCTGTAAAACAAACCAAACGAAATACTTAATTTCTTATATCTGATTCATACACCAGGGTATCTGAAGTGTTTAATACTTACTAATTCCACATCCTGTGTCTTTATGATGGATTCAAGTTAGGTACCCTCATTGCTTTCATTCCAATTCCAGATCATAATTTCTGTTTTGGAAAGGTTTATCTTGAGTCCTATTTCTTGGAACACTTGATAGAGGATGTTTTCATTTCTGGTAATCTGTGTTCAAACCCAAGTGTCGACAGCAACATTTTATTTCTATATAGCATTATTAACAATAAATTATAATACACTTACATTACACTATTTACATTGCTCGGATTATCATTCTCATCTTTGTTGCCATATTTATCACAACGTTTCTTGGGGAAAATATGAGTGGAGATATTTTCTGTATGATAGATGTGTGGCTAGTGTGACAGTGAATTTGAGTCACACACCAAACATAGGTTTATTAATATATATTTCTTAGCTCTGTCTAATCACATCGAGCACTGTTATGTCTACACCTCTTGGCTAAATTTGGTGATTATTTATTTGCTTACCAGCGTATGCATGCCAGCACACATGTATGCAGTTGCTAATATCTAGTTATCTAATTTACCTAACCCCATATCTATACATATATATATATATATATATATATATAGAGAGAGAGAGAGAGACAGACAGACAAAGAGAGAGAGAATGATATGAATAAAGACAAAAGGTAAAATTTTCTTTTGTCATTTATCACAGTAAATATAAGGATCATGTTTTGCAATATATATATATATATATATATATATATACATGTATATATATATACATATATATATATACATATATGTGTGTATATATATATATATATATATATATATATATATATATGTGTGTGTATATATACATTTATAAATTCATGAATCATTCATACAAAAAACAAATATAGAGATTAATGATTTAAATGCCAAGAATACATCTTCACAAACAATATGAATAAGATACATCAACCCCGAACCTGTATATGAATGATATGATCCCTGTTTACAAATTCCAGTCGCATAAGGTCTTTTTAATTTTTTACAAGCTTTTGTCTGTTCCTACAGACATCATCAGGTATAGAAATAGATTTTGTTCTTGTTTTTACTTCTCGGTAATAAGAGGACAACGAAAATAGAGATGTAATTCGAAAAAATGATATGCGAAATGTGTTATTGTTTTGGAACATGTGGTCGCAACGCTGAGTTTGAATTTAAATTTTAAGGTTGTGTGTTTTTGTACAAATATAGCAATAAGAGAATTCTTTTTTACTGGTAGATTTTCTGTGAATATGGCATGAACTATATTGTTGAATAATTACAGTAATGTCACACTTATTATCTGAAAGTTGCACGTTGGATCCGTTATTTTAATTTCAATTAAAAGGTGCAATTATAATTTATAAATTCATGAATCATTCATACAAAAAACAAATATATATATATATATATATATATATATATATATATATATATATATACATATATATATACATATATGCATATATATACATATATATATACATATATATATACATATATATACACATATATACATATATATATACATATATATCATAATTATTTTTTTCCTTTATGTTTTAAAAAAAAATCCACATTATAACCAAAAACATTTGCAGTTTCTCTCTTCTTTTTAATATATATATATATATATATATATATATATATATATATATATATATATATATATATATATATATATATATATATATATTTATGAATAAAAATGACAATAGGAAAACTGGTAATTGCTGACGCATTTCGTCCAATGTGGACTTTATCAAAGCAAAATACGAAACGCGTCAGCAATTACCAGTTTTCCTATTGTCATTTTTATTCATAAATATTGTCTCTCTACTGATTAATTCGGAGAAATTTTCATATATATATATATATATATCAAAATAATAGGAAAGAACAATGAGATTTACAATTCAGAGTTCTTAGCATTTATTTTTATTTTTAAAACAGCGCTTGATACAAACAGTTGATCATAATTTTATAATTGTTTTTTTACAAATATATTACCATCATGACACAGAAAATCCCATGTTTCAAAACTGAAACTTCAATTCTAATTTAATCACAAAAATTAAACTGAAAATACAACATTCAAATACATTTTTGTGATTAAATTAGAATTGAAGTTTCAGTTTTGAAACATGGGATTTTCTGTGTCATGATGGTAATATATTTGTAAAAAAAAAATTATCATATATATATATATATATATATATATATATATATATATATATATAAGTATGTATTTGTAATACTTTACAGGAAATAAGTTAATCTAAAATAGAGAGGAAACTGCAATGGGTGTTGCAAATCATAATCATTTCAGATTATCTTTCTGAGAAAAAAATAAAATTATTATTGCATGCAAACTAATTTGATTAATCTGCTTGTATTATACAAGGAAATCTCTTTCCTTCTTACTTTTCATATAGACAAAAAGACACACAGACAGATATGAACAGATTGAGATAGATAAATGTCAACAGACTGTGATAGATAGATAGATAGATAGATAGATAGATAGATAGATAGTTAGATATGGACTGACTGAGATAGATAGGTATGAACAGACTGAGATAGATAGATAGATAGATAGATAGATAGATAGATAGATAGATATGAAAAACTGAGATAAATAAATAGATAGATATGAACAGACTGAGATAGGTAGATCTGAAAAAAATGAGATAGACAGATATGAACAGACTGAGATAGATAGATAGATAGATAGATAGATAGATAGATAGATAGGCATATTAAGAAATACACAGCCAAATAATAAAAAAAAAAATTTTTTTGAAGATAATCTCTTTCTTTTTCAATGCACTTGATTCTTTAGTGAATCTTTATCACTGAGATTGAACATTATACAAAGAAATCTTCAGATCAAAATTCAGCTAATAACAACATTGCTAGCTAAAGACATTGACCCACCACATGTACATATTGAAATTAAAAAAAAAGACTTTAAATATACATAACATAAAGCATATGAAAATAGTTTAAAAATAGAACTTACCTTTTAAAATTTAAATCAACACGTCACTTTGAATAAAAAGAAATGTATCCAGTGGAAATTTCAGTGCAAAACAAATTGATTTAATTTTATTTTTTATGTTTTCTTTATTACTCTATAATTTGATTTCTAATTATTTTGAAATGTAAAAGCTTTAATTCATTTTGCTTATATTAAACAAGAAAGACACACTATTCCTTTTTACAGTTACCTGTCTAAGCAATACGTACACTTGTATATCTCGTAGGTAATTGCAAGTAGGTAATCAGTAGCTTCATATTACCCTCAACACTGACATACTTTTTACAATCACAAAATGATATCAAAAAGTGACTGTCACCCTCAGCTTTTTAGAGTCACACAAAACTCCAGCCACCACCTTTTTCCTTTTAGGCAAATAGACAAAGAACAAGTGAAAAACAAACTGCATGTTAGTAATAGATTATTCATCCATGTCAGAAATTCATAGTTTAACTCTTGTAAGTTTTTAAGTATCTATTTCTTTTTATTTATATTCTTACATAGTAACTCTCGAGGGATCAATTTATTACTTGATAACAACAGAAAATTGATCCCCCACTTTATGTCTTATATTAATACAAGTTTACCCATGTTATATAAAAAATGATTTTGTTGAGATCTATTAGGTTTTCAAATGTGGGTCTTTAAATATATTTTTACAATTGTTATATTAATATGTACTAATTCAATTGAGGGATCAATTTATTACTTGATAACAACAGAAAATTGATCCCCCACTTTATGTATAATATTAATACAAGTTATCAAAACCCAGGGTAACAAACTCACATCAATCAAACTAAATATATCAGTTCTATCACTGATATTGAGCGCTTTCCAATAAGTACCATGCATATATAATATATAAATAATATATATAATAAATAATATATATAATAAATATAATATATATATATATATATTTATATACACATTTCACACACACACGCACATATATATATATATGTGTGTGTGTGTATGTATGTATATGTATATATATATATATATAAATATATATATATGTATTATAATTTTTTTTAATATATAATCATCGCAACGCCAAAATTCCCATGTTTCAAAACTAAAACTTCAATCCCCTAAAATAAAAAAGATGCAATTTTCCTTAACACCAACATCTCAAAATATCATATTTGTCTGGGTTTATAAAAGTTTCACTTTTGAAACATGGGAATTTTGGTGTTACAATGATTATATATTTTTAAAAAAACAATTATAATATTATGCTCTACTGAATTATAAAACTTATTGTTCTTTCCTATTATTTTAATATATATATATATATATATATATATATATATATATATATATATATATATATATATATATATATATATAGGGTACGATGGATAGATTGTCATAGATTATGAAATGGACAAAGTCCAACAATTATTTTAAGACATTTTTATGTTTATACATTCTTTTTATAGATACAAATATTTAAGTAAATGCTCTGTTTTATAATAAACAGGATTAAACAACATTTACCGGACTGAATGTCCGAGAAATTTTCATCGAAAATATACATCCTCTAACAGGAAACGAACATGTATCCTATACGGAATAGACTGCTTTTAACCAATATGGCCACAGAGGATCATTTGGTTAGCAAGGTTGAATTTACTGCCTTTAGACTTCAATCTTCTATCCATCAAACTTAACCAACTCTTTCCGAATCCTCTGACCATCAACTAAACCCTCTGAAATTCTTGTGCCAATGCCAAACAGTACAGAATGCCTCTGCCAAGCAGTACAGAATGCCTCTCTGGCAGAGTGAATGGTTTCATGGTGTTCTTTTTCTCACGGATGGTGCCCAACTGACCCTACTATACTGTGCAGTCGACAAAATCAAAAACAAACAATATGCATGCGCGAAATTAAAAATATAAAATGGCAACAATTTACCCATCGCTCCCTGTATATGGGAGAATAATGTATGACAAAGGACTAAGTTTTTTATGCTGGTGTGACTACAAATGAGGGATGCTGGGAATTTTAATTTTTTTTTTTTTTTTTTTTTGCATATAATCGAGTTATAATATTTGCATATGTAGTTGCAGCAACATAGCAAATTTAGTCTGATAAAGTCCTAAAGGTCGAAACACTTCACAGGAAAACTTTTTTCCACTCTGTCATCCATTTTTCGTCCAATATTGTTCTTGATATATAAAAAAATTATATATCATTACCCTATATATATATATATATATATATATATATATATAATATTATAAATTAACGGATTTAAAATATGTTTTTTTCGCTACACAGTTCTAACCATGTTTCAAAAATGGAAGTTAGCTTTGAATTTAATTTTGTAATTAAATTAAAGACATTAGTTCCATTTCATAATCATAATTTACAGTTTCCAAAGATACAGAGAAATCCATTCATCCAGACAAGGGGTGATTGCGTGTTTATTTTGATACAACAAAAGTTAATAAAATGAATACGCAAATGACCCTTGTCTGGATAAAGGGATTTCTCTGTATCCTTGGAAACTGTAAATTATGATTTTTGCCGTGCCTTTAAAACCCAGTACATTTAAAAATAAGTTACTCTATAATTCGCTTGAGGATGACATGGAACTAATGTCTTTAATTTAATTACAAAATTAAATTCGAAGCTTTTAGCTTCCATTTTTGAAACTTGGTTAGAACTGTGTAGCGAAAAAGCCATATTTTAAATCAGTTAATTTATAATATTAATGCTCTGTAAATTTACATTGAGCACTATTTTGTAAAAATAAAAATATCTATAAGAACACCGAATTATATATCTTATATCTCCTTTCTTTATATATATATATATATATATATATATATATATATGTGTGTGTGTGTGTGTACGCGCGTGTATGTGTGTGAAAGAACAAAGAATAAAATTACAATGTTCAAAACATTAATTTAAAACAGGGTTCAATACAAGAGTAGAACAATAAATATCTATTATTCACTGTTACATTAGAACATGTAAGTAATTACTACAAAGTTGTACATTTTGTTTCGATATTTAAATAAAACGTATCTTCAGGTAATTAACAATGATGGTAATAAACGATCTTATTTAAAATTGCAATTTATGAAATGTCACTTCATTTTCCGTTTTTGGAAAAAAGGTAAAAAAGGATTTTTATAAAGAAAAAAAGGGAAAAGAAAATAAGAAATCAACAAAGCAAACAGGAAGAGGAAAGAAAAGAAAGACAAAAGAAAGACAAAAGAAAGCATAAGAAATAAACCCTACTATGAAGAGAATAGACAAAAAAGAAAGGTAAAAGAAACAGAAGAGTATATTAAAAATTACACAGATACAAAGGAAGACGAAAGTTAAGAAAATAAGATGAGATGTTGATATAAATTAAGCCAATGAAATTATATCGAATATTATACTATAGTAAAATCATTAGCAATGCATTTCCATTATACATATAATAGCCCTATTCTATCAGTAATGCTTACATTCATTCCTGACCACTGACAATCCCTTTCTTCTTCATTTGCAATGTATTCCTATAGTAAAATCATTAGCAATGCATTTCCATTATACATATAATAGCCCTATTCTATCAGTAATACTTGCATTAATTCCTGACCACTGAAAATCCCTTTCTTCCTCATTTGCAATGCATTCATATAGTAAAATCATTAGCAATGCATTTCCATTATACATATAATAGCCCTATTCTATCAGTAATGCTTGCATTCATTCCTGACCACTGACAATCCCTTTCTTCCTCATTTGCAATGCATTCCTATAGTAAAATCATTAGCAATGCATTTACATTATACATATAATAGCCCTATTCTATCAGTAATGCTTGCATTCATTCCTGACCACTGACAATCCCTTTCTTCCTCATTTGCAATGCATTCCTATAGTAAAATCATTAGCAATGCATTTACATTATACATATAATAGCCCTATTCTATCAGTAATGCTTGCATTCATTCCTGACCACTGACAATCCCTTTCTTCCTCATTTGCAATGCATTCCTATAGTAAAATCATTAGCAATGCATTTACATTATACATATAATAGCCCTATTCTATCAGTAATGCTTGCATTCATTCCTGACCACTGACAATCCCTTTCTTCCTCATTTGCAATGCATTCCTATAGTAAAATCATTAGCAATGCATTTACATTATACATATAATAGCCCTATTCTATCAGTAATGCTTGCATTCATTCCTGACCACTGACAATCCCTTTCTTCCTCATTTGCAATGCATTCCTATAGTAAAATCATTAGCAATGCATTTACATTATACATATAATAGCCCTATTCTATCAGTAATGCTTGCATTCATTCCTGACCACTGACAATCCCTTTCTTCCTCATTTGCAATGCATTCCTATAGTAAAATCATTAGCAATGCATTTACATTATACATATAATAGCCCTATTCTATCAGTAATGCTTGCATTCATTCCTGACCACTGACAATCCCTTTCTTCCTCATTTGCAATGCATTCCTATAGTAAAATCATTAGAAATGCATTTCCATTATACATATAATGGCCCTATTCTATCAGTAATGCTTGCATTCATTCCTGACCACTGACAATCCCTTTCTTCCTCATTTGCAATGCATTCCTATAGTAAAATCATTAGCAATGCATTTACATTATACATATAATAGCCCTATTCTATCAGTAATGCTTGCATTCATTCCTGACCACTGACAATCCCTTTCTTCCTCATTTGCAATGCATTCCTATAGTAAAATCATTAGCAATGCATTTACATTGTACATATAATAGCCCTATTCTATCAGTAATGCTTGCATTCATTCCTGACCACTGACAATCCCTTTCTTCCTCATTTGCAATGCATTCCTATAGTAAAATCATTAGAAATGCATTTACATTATACATATAATAGCCCTATTCTATCAGTAATGCTTGCATTCATTCCTGACCACTGACAATCCCTTTCTTCCTCATTTGCAATGCATTCCTATAGTAAAATCATTAGCAATGCATTTACATTATACATATAATAGCCCTATTCTATCAGTAATGCTTGCATTCATTCCTGACCACTGACAATCCCTTTCTTCCTCATTTGCAATGCATTCCTATAGTAAAATCATTAGCAATGCATTTACATTATACATATAATAGCCCTATTCTATCAGTAATGCTTGCATTCATTCCTGACCACTGACAATCCCTTTCTTCCTCATTTGCAATGCATTCCTATAGTAAAATCATTAGCAATGCATTTCCATTATACATATAATAGCCCTATTCTATCAGTAATGCTTGTATTCATTCCTGACCACTGACAATCCCTTTCTTCCTCATTTGCAATGCATTCCTATAGTAAAATCATTAGCAATGCATTTACATTATACATATAATAGCCATATTCTATCAGTAATGCTTACATTCATTCCTGACCACTGACAATCCCTTTCTTCCTCATTTGCAATGTATTCCTATAGTAAAATCATTAGCAATGCATTTCCATTATACATATAATAGCCCTATTCTATCAGTAATGCTTGCATTCATTCCTGACCACTGACAATCCCTTTCTTCCTCATTTGCAATGCATTCCTATAGTAAAATCATTAGCAATGCATTTACATTATACATATAATAGCCCTATTCTATCAGTAATGCTTGTATTCATTCCTGACCACTGACAATCCCTTTCTTCCGCATTTGCAATGCATTCCTATAGTAAAATCATTAGCAATGTATTTACATTATACATATAATAGCCCTATTCTATCAGTAATGCTTGCATTCATTCCTGACTACTGACAATCCCTTTCTTCCTCATTTACAATGCATTCCTATAGTAAAATCATTAGCAATGCATTTCCATTATACATATAATAGCCCTATTCTATCAGTAATGCTTGCATTCATTCCTGACCACTGACAATCCCTTTCTTCCTCATTTACAATGCATTCCTATAGTAAAATCATTAGCAATGCATTTACATTATACATATAATAGCCCTATTCTATCAGTAATGCTTGTATTCATTCCTGACCACTGACAATCCCTTTCTTCCTCATTTGCAATGCATTCCTATAGTAAAATCATTAGCAATGCATTTACATTATACATATAATAGCCCTATTCTATCAGTAATGCTTGTATTCATTCCTGACCACTGACAATCCCTTTCTTCCTCATTTGCAATGCATTCCTATAGTAAAATCATTAGCAATGCATTTCCATTATACATATAATAGCCCTATTCTATGAGTAATGCTTACATTCATTCCTGACCACTGACAATCCCTTTCTTTCTCATTTGCAATGCATTCCTATAGTAAAATCATTAGCAATGCATTTACATTATACATATAATAGCCCTATTCTATCAGTAATGCTTGCATTCATTCCTGACCACTGACAATCCCTTTCTTCCTCATTTGCAATGCATTCCTATAGTAAAATCATTAGCAATGCATTTACATTATACATATAATAGCCCTATTCTATCAGTAATGCTTGCATTCATTCCTGACCACTGACAATCCCTTTCTTCCTCATTTGCAATGCATTCCTATAGTAAAATCATTAGCAATGCATTTACATTATACATATAATAGCCCTATTCTATCAGTAATGCTTGCATTCATTCCTGACCACTGACAATCCCTTTCTTCCTCATTTGCAATGCATTCCTATAGTAAAATCATTAGAAATGCATTTCCATTATACATATAATGGCCCTATTCTATCAGTAATGCTTGCATTCATTCCTGACCACTGACAATCCCTTTCTTCCTCATTTGCAATGCATTCCTATAGTAAAATCATTAGCAATGCATTTACATTATACATATAATAGCCCTATTCTATCAGTAATGCTTGCATTCATTCCTGACCACTGACAATCCCTTTCTTCCTCATTTGCAATGCATTCCTATAGTAAAATCATTAGCAATGCATTTACATTATACATATAATAGCCCTATTCTATCAGTAATGCTTGCATTCATTTCTGACCACTGACAATCCCTTTCTTCCTCATTTGCAATGCATTCCTATAGTAAAATCATTAGCAATGCATTTACATTATACATATAATAGCCCTATTCTATCAGTAATGCTTGCATTCATTCCTGACCACTGACAATCCCTTTCTTCCTCATTTGCAATGCATTCCTATAGTAAAATCATTAGAAATGCATTTACATTATACATATAATAGCCCTATTCTATCAGTAATGCTTGCATTCATTTCTGACCACTGACAATCCCTTTCTTCCTCATTTGCAATGCATTCCTATAGTAAAATCATTAGCAATGCATTTACATTATACATATAATAGCCCTATTCTATCAGTAATGCTTGCATTCATTCCTGACCACTGACAATCCCTTTCTTCCTCATTTGCAATGCATTCCTATAGTAAAATCATTAGCAATGCATTTACATTATACATATAATAGCCCTATTCTATCAGTAATGCTTGCATTCATTCCTGACCACTGACAATCCCTTTCTTCCTCATTTGCAATGCATTCCTATAGTAAAATCATTAGCAATGCATTTCCATTATACATATAATAGCCCTATTCTATCAGTAATGCTTGCATTCATTCCTGACCACTGACAATCCCTTTCTTCCTCATTTGCAATGCATTCCTATAGTAAAATCATTAGCAATGCATTTACATTATACATATAATAGCCATATTCTATCAGTAATGCTTACATTAATTCCTGACCACTGACAATCCCTTTCTTCCTCATTTGCAATGTATTCCTATAGTAAAATCATTAGCAATGCATTTCCATTATACATATAATAGCCCTATTCTATCAGTAATGCTTGTATTCATTCCTGACCACTGACAATCCCTTTCTTCCTCATTTGCAATGCATTCCTATAGTAAAATCATTAGCAATGCATTTACATTATACATATAATAGCCCTATTCTATCAGTAATGCTTGCATTCATTCCTGACCACTGACAATCCCTTTCTTCCTCATTTGCAATGCATTCCTATAGTAAAATCATTAGAAATGCATTTACATTATACATATAATAGCCCTATTCTATCAGTAATGCTTGCATTCATTCCTGACCACTGACAATCCCTTTCTTCCTCATTTGCAATGCATTCCTATAGTAAAATCATTAGCAATGCATTTACATTATACATATAATAGCCCTATTCTATCAGTAATGCTTGTATTCATTCCTGACCACTGACAATCCCTTTCTTCCTCATTTGCAATGCATTCCTATAGTAAAATCATTAGCAATGCATTTACATTATACATATAATAGCCCTATTCTATGAGTAATGCTTACATTCATTCCTGACCACTGACAATCCCTTTCTTTCTCATTTACAATGCATTCCTATAGTAAAATCATTAGCAATGCATTTCCATTATACATATAATAGCCCTATTCTATCAGTAATGCTTGTATTCATTCCTGACCAATGACAATCCCTTTCTTCCTCATTTGCAATGCATTCTTATAGTAAAATCATTAGTAATGCATTTCCATTATACATATAATAGCCCTATTCTATCAGTAATGCTTGTATTCATTCCTGACCACTGACAATCCCTTTCTTCCTCATTTGCAATGCATTCCTATAGTAAAATCATTAGCAATGCATTTACATTATACATATAATAGCCATATTCTATCAGTAATGCTTGCATTCATTCCTGACCACTGACAATCCCTTTCTTCCTCATTTACAATGCATTCCTATAGTAAAATCATTAGCAATGCATTTCCATTATACATATAATAGCCCTATTCTATCAGTAATGCTTGCATTCATTCCTGACCACTGACAATCCCTTTCTTCCTCATTTGCAATGCATTCCTATAGTAAAATCATTAGCAATACATTTTCATTATATCAGGTCATACCATAAGTTCTGTCCGAATGTTAACTTTTTGTTAAAATGAACGAAATTTAAAGAGTATTTTATAATGTCTAATGGAGCTGAACATTATTTTTATGTTTAGATGCATTTAAATTGGTCAAATTTTATTTCAGAGAACAATAAAATTAAATTTTGTTTGATTAAAACCCTGCTAACATGGAAGTACCCAAGAATCATTTGAGGCACATAATGCTTTATGAGTTCAAGAAAGGAAACTCAGCAGCCGAAGCGGCTAGAAACATTCATTCAGTTTATGGAGAGGAATGTGTGAATGAAAGAACTTGCAGAAGATGGTTTGCAAAATTCAGAGGTGGAGATTTCACCCTTGAAGATGAAGATCGAACCGGTCGTCCAGTTGAGTTTGATAAAAACTTCTTGAAGCAGCCCTTGAAGAAAATCCTGCTTTATCAGTTGAGGAATTGGAAGTGGTTCTTAGTTCAAACCATCCAACTGTTCATCTTCATCTTCAACAACTTAGAAAAGTTCCTAAACTTGGAAAATGGGTGCCTCATGAATTGTCTGAAAACAACCTCAAATCCCGAGTTGACATCTGCTCTTCTCTCCATTCTCGCCAACTCGTTTCACCTTTTTTGGATAGACTTGTGACTGGCGATGAAAAATGAATCTTTTATCGAAATGTTAAGCGTCGTAGACAGTGGCTTGGTAAAGGGGAAGGACTCCAGCCACATCCGAGAAGGGAACTTCATGGGCAAAAGGTTCTTCTTTCAATCTGGTGGGATCGCCAAGGAATAATCCACTTTGAATTCTTACCACCTAATGCAACAATTAATGCTCAAATATACTGTCAGCAATTAGAGCGTTTGAACCAAGCTTTGAGGGAAAAAGACCTGCTCTAGTGAATCGAAAAGGGGTGATGTTTCATCAAGACAATGCGTGACTCCACACAGCAAGAATCACGTCACAAAAGATCGAAGAACTTGGTTGGGAGAAAATTCCTCATCCACCTTATTCTCCCGATCTTGCTCGTTCAGACTACCATTTGTTTCCTAGCTTACAGAATCATTTGGAAGAAACAGTTTTTGTAACACAGGAAGAGGTTAAAACTGTCATTTGTGAGTTCTTCGAATCAAAGCCAAAAGAATTTTACAGTAATGGAATTAGTAAGCTTGTTAATAGATAGAAAGGAAGTCATAGATAATCAGGGAAAATACATTGTTGATTGAATCTGTAATTAAATGTAACATTTGGTCACTTGTTTTCTTTATTCAAAATTCGGACAGAACTTATGGGATGACCTGATACATATAATAGCCCTATTCTATCAGTAATGCTTGCATCCATTCTTAACCACAGACTTTCTTTCTCATTTGAAATGTATTCCTATTATCAATGTCTTTAAGTTATGTATATGATAGTCTAATTCTATCAGCAATGCTGTATTTATTCCTGACTCATTTTTTCGGGATTTTCAACAATGTATTTCTATAGTAGAATCTTCAATAAGACATTTACATTCCATATATAAGAGACTTACTCTTAGTCTTGTTTATTAAATGAAACAGTAGAAATTTACGACGGTGTTTGGATTCTACCAGATGCGTCAGATGAAAAGTATAAACATGTTTTCCCTTAAGTTATTCTTTATCAGTGGGAATTTAACATTCTGCTTCGTGATAAACAAAATTTAAAGGTGGGAACAGATAAAGCGATCACTCAATTCATGGGTAGAAAAGATTATCAGTATAATAAATCTTCAATAGGAGGAATGTTCGAAGAGACCAAAAATAACTATTACTGCCATATCTGGACTGGAGCCGCACAATACTCTCTTTCAAGCATTGATAGAGTCCTGCTACGCTCAATCTTTACAAGTATCAGATTTAGACCCAAAATGGAGTATTGTTGCTATGTCTGGCCTGGAGCTGCACAATCCTCACTTTCCAGCCTTGATAGAGTCCTTCTGCCATACTTAATCGTTACAAGAGGTATATTAGAAAACAAATATAGTATCACCGCCATGTCTGGCCTGGAGCTGCACAATCCTCACTTTCAAGAATTGCTAGAGTCCTTCTGTCATGCTTCATCTTTACAAATATCAGATTAGACTCAAAATGGAGTATTGCTGCCATGTCTGGCCTGGAGCTGCACAATCCTCACTTTCCAGCCTTGATAGAGTCCTTCTGCCATACTTAATCGTTACAAGAGGTATATTAGAAAACAAATATAGTATCACCGCCATGTCTGGCCTGGAGCTGCACAATCCTCACTTTCAAGAATTGCTAGAGTCCTTCTGTCATGCTTCATCTTTACAAATATCAGATTAGACTCAAAATGGAGTATTGCTGCCATGTCTGGCCTGGAGCTGCACAATCCTCACTTTCCAGCCTTGATAGAGTCCTTCTGCCATACTTAATCGTTACAAGAGGTATATTAGAAAACAAATAGAGTATCACCGCCATGTCTGGCCTGGAGCTGCACAATCCTCACTTTCAAGAATTGCTAGAGTCCTTCTGTCATGCTTCATCTTTACAAATATCAGATTAGACTCAAAATGGAGTATTGCTGCCATGTCTGGCCTGGAGCTGCACAATCCTCACTTTCCAGCCTTGATAGAGTCCTTCTGCCATACTTAATCGTTACAAGAGGTATATTAGAAAACAAATAGAGTATCACCGCCATGTCTGGCCTGGAGCTGCACAATCCTCACTTTCAAGAATTGCTAGAGTCCTTCTGTCATGCTTCATCTTTACAAATATCAGATTAGACTCAAAATGGAGTATTGCTGCCATGTCTGGCCTGGAGCTGCACAATCCTCACTTTCCAGCCTTGATAGAGTCCTTCTGCCATACTTAATCGTTACAAGAGGTATATTAGAAAACAAATATAGTATCACCGCCATGTCTGGCCTGGAGCTGCACAATCCTCACTTTCAAGAATTGCTAGAGTCCTTCTGTCATGCTTCATCTTTACAAATATCAGATTAGACTCAAAATGGAGTATTGCTGCCATGTCTGGCCTGGAGCTGCACAATCCTCACTTTCCAGCCTTGATAGAGTCCTTCTGCCATACTTAATCGTTACAAGAGGTATATTAGAAAACAAATAGAGTATCACCGCCATGTCTGGCCTGGAGCTGCACAATCCTCACTTTCAAGAATTGCTAGAGTCCTTCTGTCATGCTTCATCTTTACAAATATCAGATTAGACTCAAAATGGAGTATTGCTGCCATGTCTGGCCTGGAGCTGCACAATCCTCACTTTCCAGCCTTGATAGAGTCCTTCTGCCATACTTAATCGTTACAAGAGGTATATTAGAAAACAAATAGAGTATCACCGCCATGTCTGGCCTGGAGCTGCACAATCCTCACTTTCAAGAATTGCTAGAGTCCTTCTGTCATGCTTCATCTTTACAAATATCAGATTAGACTCAAAATGGAGTATTGCTGCCATGTCTGGCCTGGAGCTGCACAATCCTCACTTTCCAGCCTTGATAGAGTCCTTCTGCCATACTTAATCGTTACAAGAGGTATATTAGAAAACAAATAGAGTATCACCGCCATGTCTGGCCTGGAGCTGCACAATCCTCACTTTCAAGAATTGCTAGAGTCCTTCTGTCATGCTTCATCTTTACAAATATCAGATTAGACTCAAAATGGAGTATTGCTGCCATGTCTGGCCTGGAGCTGCACAATCCTCACTTTCCAGCCTTGATAGAGTCCTTCTGCCATACTTAATCGTTACAAGAGGTATATTAGAAAACAAATATAGTATCACCGCCATGTCTGGCCTGGAGCTGCACAATCCTCACTTTCAAGAATTGCTAGAGTCCTTCTGTCATGCTTCATCTTTACAAATATCAGATTAGACTCAAAATGGAGTATTGCTGCCATGTCTGGCCTGGAGCTGCACAATTCTCACTTTCCAGCCTTGATAGAGTCCTTCTGCCATACTTAATCGTTACAAGAGGTATATTAGAAAACAAATATAGTATCACCGCCATGTCTGGCCTGGAGCTGCACAATCCTCACTTTCAAGAATTGCTAGAGTCCTTCTGTCATGCTTCATCTTTACAAATATCAGATTAGACTCAAAATGGAGTATTGCTGCCATGTCTGGCCTGGAGCTGCACAATCCTCACTTTCCAGCCTTGATAGAGTACTTCTGCCATACTTAATCGTTACAAGAGGTATATTAGAAAACAAATATAGTATCACCGCCATGTCTGGCCTGGAGCTGCACAATCCTCACTTTCAAGAATTGCTAGAGTCCTTCTGTCATGCTTCATCTTTACAAATATCAGATTAGACTCAAAATGGAGTATTGCTGCCATGTCTGGCCTGGAGCTGCACAATCCTCACTTTCCAGCCTTGATAGAGTCCTTCTGCCATACTTAATCGTTACAAGAGGTATATTAGAAAACAAATATAGTATCACCGCCATGTCTGGCCTGGAGCTGCACAATCCTCACTTTCAAGAATTGCTAGAGTCCTTCTGTCATGCTTCATCTTTACAAATATCAGATTAGACTCAAAATGGAGTATTGCTGCCATGTCTGGCCTGGAGCTGCACAATCCTCACTTTCCAGCCTTGATAGAGTCCTTCTGCCATACTTAATCGTTACAAGAGGTATATTAGAAAACAAATAGAGTATCACCGCCATGTCTGGCCTGGAGCTGCACAATCCTCACTTTCAAGAATTGCTAGAGTCCTTCTGTCATGCTTCATCTTTACAAATATCAGATTAGACTCAAAATGGAGTATTGCTGCCATGTCTGGCCTGGAGCTGCACAATCCTCACTTTCCAGCCTTGATAGAGTCCTTCTGCCATACTTAATCGTTACAAGAGGTATATTAGAAAACAAATAGAGTATCACCGCCATGTCTGGCCTGGAGCTGCACAATCCTCACTTTCAAGAATTGCTAGAGTCCTTCTGTCATGCTTCATCTTTACAAATATCAGATTAGACTCAAAATGGAGTATTGCTGCCATGTCTGGCCTGGAGCTGCACAATCCTCACTTTCCAGCCTTGATAGAGTCCTTCTGCCATACTTAATCGTTACAAGAGGTATATTAGAAAACAAATAGAGTATCACCGCCATGTCTGGCCTGGAGCTGCACAATCCTCACTTTCAAGAATTGCTAGAGTCCTTCTGTCATGCTTCATCTTTACAAATATCAGATTAGACTCAAAATGGAGTATTGCTGCCATGTCTGGCCTGGAGCTGCACAATCCTCACTTTCCAGCCTTGATAGAGTCCTTCTGCCATACTTAATCGTTACAAGAGGTATATTAGAAAACAAATATAGTATCACCGCCATGTCTGGCCTGGAGCTGCACAATCCTCACTTTCAAGAATTGCTAGAGTCCTTCTGTCATGCTTCATCTTTACAAATATCAGATTAGACTCAAAATGGAGTATTGCTGCCATGTCTGGCCTGGAGCTGCACAATCCTCACTTTCCAGCCTTGATAGAGTCCTTCTGCCATACTTAATCGTTACAAGAGGTATATTAGAAAACAAATAGAGTATCACCGCCATGTCTGGCCTGGAGCTGCACAATCCTCACTTTCAAGAATTGCTAGAGTCCTTCTGTCATGCTTCATCTTTACAAATATCAGATTAGACTCAAAATGGAGTATTGCTGCCATGTCTGGCCTGGAGCTGCACAATCCTCACTTTCCAGCCTTGATAGAGTCCTTCTGCCATACTTAATCGTTACAAGAGGTATATTAGAAAACAAATAGAGTATCACCGCCATGTCTGGCCTGGAGCTGCACAATCCTCACTTTCAAGAATTGCTAGAGTCCTTCTGTCATGCTTCATCTTTACAAATATCAGATTAGACTCAAAATGGAGTATTGCTGCCATGTCTGGCCTGGAGCTGCACAATCCTCACTTTCCAGCCTTGATAGAGTCCTTCTGCCATACTTAATCGTTACAAGAGGTATATTAGAAAACAAATAGAGTATCACCGCCATGTCTGGCCTGGAGCTGCACAATCCTCACTTTCAAGAATTGCTAGAGTCCTTCTGTCATGCTTCATCTTTACAAATATCAGATTAGACTCAAAATGGAGTATTGCTGCCATGTCTGGCCTGGAGCTGCACAATCCTCACTTTCCAGCCTTGATAGAGTCCTTCTGCCATACTTAATCGTTACAAGAGGTATATTAGAAAACAAATAGAGTATCACCGCCATGTCTGGCCTGGAGCTGCACAATCCTCACTTTCAAGAATTGCTAGAGTCCTTCTGTCATGCTTCATCTTTACAAATATCAGATTAGACTCAAAATGGAGTATTGCTGCCATGTCTGGCCTGGAGCTGCACAATCCTCACTTTCCAGCCTTGATAGAGTCCTTCTGCCATACTTAATCGTTACAAGAGGTATATTAGAAAACAAATAGAGTATCACCGCCATGTCTGGCCTGGAGCTGCACAATCCTCACTTTCAAGAATTGCTAGAGTCCTTCTGTCATGCTTCATCTTTACAAATATCAGATTAGACTCAAAATGGAGTATTGCTGCCATGTCTGGCCTGGAGCTGCACAATCCTCACTTTCCAGCCTTGATAGAGTCCTTCTGCCATACTTAATCGTTACAAGAGGTATATTAGAAAACAAATATAGTATCACCGCCATGTCTGGCCTGGAGCTGCACAATCCTCACTTTCAAGAATTGCTAGAGTCCTTCTGTCATGCTTCATCTTTACAAATATCAGATTAGACTCAAAATGGAGTATTGCTGCCATGTCTGGCCTGGAGCTGCACAATCCTCACTTTCCAGCCTTGATAGAGTCCTTCTACCATACTTAATCGTTACAAGAGGTATATTAGAAAACAAATATAGTATCACCGCCATGTCTGGCCTGGAGCTGCACAATCCTCACTTTCAAGAATTGCTAGAGTCCTTCTGTCATGCTTCATCTTTACAAATATCAGATTAGACTCAAAATGGAGTATTGCTGCCATGTCTGGCCTGGAGCTGCACAATCCTCACTTTCCAGCCTTGATAGAGTCCTTCTGCCATACTTAATCGTTACAAGAGGTATATTAGAAAACAAATATAGTATCACCGCCATGTCTGGCCTGGAGCTGCACAATCCTCACTTTCAAGAATTGCTAGAGTCCTTCTGTCATGCTTCATCTTTACAAATATCAGATTAGACTCAAAATGGAGTATTGCTGCCATGTCTGGCCTGGAGCTGCACAATCCTCACTTTCCAGCCTTGATAGAGTCCTTCTGCCATACTTAATCGTTACAAGAGGTATATTAGAAAACAAATATAGTATCACCGCCATGTCTGGCCTGGAGCTGCACAATCCTCACTTTCAAGAATTGCTAGAGTCCTTCTGTCATGCTTCATCTTTACAAATATCAGATTAGACTCAAAATGGAGTATTGCTGCCATGTCTGGATGGGAGCTGCACAATCCTCACTTTCCAGCCTTGATAGAGTCCTTCTGCCATACTTAATCGTTACAAGAGGCATATTAGAAAACAAATAGAGTATCGCCACCATGTCTGGCCAGGAGCTGCACAATCCTCACTTTCCAGCCTTGATAGAATCCTTCTACAATGCTTTATGGTTCAAGAATCATATTAAACCATATATGGAGTATTTCTGCCATGTTTGGAGCTGCACAATCAACACTTGTCAGAATTGATAGAGTCCTTCTACAATTCTTCATCTTTACAAGTATTAGATTAGACCCAAAATGGAGTATTGCTGGCATGTTTGACTTGGAGCTGCACAATGCACACTTTCAAGAATTGATAGAGTTCTTCTGCCATGCTTCATCTTTACAAGTATTAGATTAGACCCAATAGGGAGTATTGCTGCCATATCTGGTCTGGAGCTGCACAATCCTCCCTTTCCAGTCTTGATAGAGTCCATCTTCCATGCTTCATCTTTACAAGAGTCAGCCATTTTACCAACATTTTTCTTTAATAATGGCTCATACAGTACTGTGCAAAAAGAAGTGAACCCCTAAGATAATATTTTAAATAATTGTCTCTCTTTTTTTTTTTTTTTTTTTTGCAGATAATCCTCAAATCTTAATTAACTATATATTCATTAAGAAAAACCTTTATGAAGTGAATTACAACCACTTTCAAATTTTTGTTATCAAGCTGGAATAAAAGTATTAATTAAAAATAATGCTGTGCAAAAAGTAAGTAAACCCCTTATATTTACACTGCATTTTTGTTTTACATTATTGCCAGTGGAGATCATTTTTGTGCACATATAAAACTCAAAATGACATGTGTTCCTTTTTTGGGAAGCTGTGTATATAGCAGTCAAACAATATAACTTATTGTGTATTCAAAAGAATGTGTGTGTGTGTGTGTGTGCAGAGCTCAAAATAAGTTCCTGAATCTTTAAAAAATGACATAGTTGAAACCCCTAATGATTGAAAAGGCTACAACAATCTATCAAAACGTTTTAGAGTGTACTTCTCTGCCGCGCAACAATTTATTTATAAATGGAAGGCCTTTGGTAAGGCAGCATCACAATCAAGAAGTGGCCGCCCGGGAAAACAACTGCAAGCGCAAGTAGACGTCTAGTTCAGCAAGCTCATGTAAATTCTGCTGTGACATTTGCGGTTCTTCAATTCTCACTGGCCATTATCGGAATCAATATGCGTACATCCACAGTGCGACGAAATCTGAACAATGACGGTCTTCATGGCAGAATACCCAGAGAAAGTCACTGCTTACGAAATAGCACAAGCAGGCTCACCTCAATTAGGCCAAAGCTCATATTAATAAACTAGAAACATTCTGGCAAAAGGTTTTATGGTCGGATGAGAACAAACCAGAGCTTTTCTGAAGGAACAATAGATGGTATACCTGGCGAGCTCCTAATACAGCTTTTGAAGTGAATAATTTGCTACCAATCATTAAACATAACAGTGACAGCATTATGATTTAGGGGTGCTTTGCTAAAGCTGAAATAGGCAAAATAGTACACATTGACGGCACAATGGACTCTGCAAGATAGCAAACAATTTTGAACGAAAGTGTCTTGTCCTCAGTTCAAAAGTTAGGTTTAGGTCGGGGATGGAACTTCCAACAGGACAATGATCTGAAGCAACAAAGCAAATCCACAAAAGAATGGGTTTATAAAACGAAATTTTGTCTTGGAATGGCGTAGTCAAGGTCCAGATCTAAACCCAATTGAAAATATGTAATTCAAGTGAAAGAAAGCAGTGCGTGCAAGAAACTTGGGTAAAATAGAGCAATTGTAGGAGTTTTGCTAGGATGAATGGTCAAAAATTGGCACTCACTGCTGCCAGAAACTTCTTAAAAATTATAGAAAAAACTGGTTGACATTGTAACCTCTATAGGAGCAGTCACCAAATATTAAATGTAAGTGTTCACTTACTTTTGCACAGCTTAATTTTTAATTAATATTTTTTATTCCAGCTTGATAAAAAAATTTGCAAGTGATTATAATTGATTTAATAAAGGTTTTTTTTTAACAAATATATAGTTTAAGATCTGTTGACCATCTGGAAAAAAGAGACATTTTTAAAAATACTATCTTAGGGGTCCACTTACTTTTGCACAACACTGTATGTTCGAGTTGTGTTGAAATTGTCCCAAAAGGCGGTCAAGGCACTGAGTCTCCCTGAGAGAAGCCCTGTTCCTTGCGATAGGAGAAAATTCAAGATCCGCTCGGTGATAATGGGCATCACTCAGGCCATTGAATGTGACCAACCAGTATTTTTATCCAGGGAACTGTTAGAGTTTCTATTTTTTTCTAGTTTTATTTCTCATTTTTCTCCCCAATTATGAACATTTGTATCAAAATACATTAACTGTCACAAGTTAGTAAAAGGCAAAAATTGATAATCAGATCAGAAGTAGTTGAAAAAAAAAAGAAGTTATCTTATCAATGTGAAGAATATATTTTTTTTTTTTTATCAGCAAAAGTCAATTTGAAAAAATACCAGGAGATAAAAAAAAAAAAATCAGTCATATCTATGATTATGATTTGATAATTCTTTTTTGCATGGTCCTAAAAATTGCATAATTGAAAGATCTTATAACCAACTATTAAGTTAGTCATACCTAGGGTTGCCAGGTGTCCCTTATATACCGGCCATGTCCGATAATTTTGTTCCTTGTTCTGTACTCACCTTTCACGGACAATACCAAATGTCCCGTATTTAGTTCATTTTCAAATTTCGTAATAAAAATACATTTTTACTAATTTCTTACGGTTCTTGGTTGTAACTTTATAAGTAATTATATAGTTTCTTTTTTCATTCTCTTGATGGAAATAACCCAAATGTAACAAGGAAATTAGTTTTGCTAGAAGTTTACACAAAAATGACTGTTGTCTGCACTATTTTCAAACGATTTCACTTTTACAGAATTTCTTTTTATTATCTTCTATTAAATAATTTTCAAATGATTTTACTTTTTTTACTTTTTTCTCCTCATAACTTATTAAAATCATTGCTTTGTTTTTAACTTATGTCTCTGCTTTTATATAATATGTTTAATATGTTGGTCTATATATATATATATATATATATATATATATATATATATACAAAGGACATAAATCCTAAAGAGCCAGGAACAATCTACCTAAGTTTCACCTAAACGGATCTTCAGAGTCAGCTTACCTTGGAGATCCGTTTAGGTGAAACCTAGGTAGGTTGTTCCTGGCTCTTTAGGATTTATTTAATTTATCCCCAGCTCTACTTAGCGTATTGAGCACTCTAGGTTTTAGGTTTATTACTCGCTTAGGGTTTTTTCTTGGGACTAAAAACTTAAGGCACTGGACGATTTATTTCGCCCTGTTCGGATGTTTCTAGTTCTTTTTTTTACAATTTTTTTCCTCGGGTACCAATTTGTTTTCATAGACTTACAAGAAATACAAAAAATTGTTCTGACAAGTACAGTCCACACTTTCCGAAGGGCTTTATCTATGTAAAATATGTGTGTTTTTTTTTTTTTTTTTTTTTTAGTGGAAAGTGTCATGATGCCATTTCTAACCTTAGGTATCTGGGCGGGAGCCGGAAAGAAATGTGCGCATGCTAGAAATCAAAGGAAATAAATAAATAAAATAATAGTAATATAGATATTCAAAATTATGACATATGCATGTTATAACATCACTACAAAAATAGCCATTTTGTTTCAACGATGCTGGTGTCTTATCGAGTGATGGTGCTGATTGCAAAATAAATGGTTTAAAGAATTCAAAAACCAGCCAAACCTCCTCAGTAGGGGAAACATTGTTACGTAATCTATGACGACCAATCAGAATATAAGAAAATGGTAATTCCAAATAACGTGACAATATACCCGAAGTCCAATCTCGTAGTGCATTAAAGTTAAGATTAGATTAAATTAAAAAAGTTTCAATTTGACAGTTATATTTAAAATTAAAAATTACAAAAGTCAAATTCTAAATTCAACTGAGCATCAAGATTAATATTATTAAAAAAATATTCAGAATTTAAACTATGAGAAAAAAATATATTTTATTTTCTATAGATAGAGAGAGAAGAGAGAGATATATACAAATAGACAAACAGACAGAGATTTGAAAGGCATCCCACATTTTTAATTTTATAATCTGGCAAACATACTGTGGTATTCAGAGGAGACTCAGATCACTATTCCACCCGACTTGAGAATGAAACAGTCGACTGTAAATAAAAGCAGTTGATTTTTCCCACACGTATTAATAAAGTGAAATAAAGCTTATCTTTAAATTTATTCAGGCTTTCTGTTTTCACTACAGCTACAGATACCAGAACATGTTTTCACTACAATAAACAGATAACAGAAAATGTTTTCATTACAACCAACAGATACCAGAACAGGTTTTCATTACACCTACAGATAACAGAACAGGTTTTCACTACAACCAACAAATATCAGAAAATTTTTTCACTACAACCAACAGATACCAGAACATATTTTCATTACAGCCAACAGATACCAGAACATGTTCTCACTAAACCTAAAGAAAACAGAACATGTTTTCACAACAACCAACAATACCAGAATATGTTTTCTCTACAATAAACAGATACCAGAACATGTTTCCACTACAATAAACAGATACCAGAACATGTTTTCATTACAACCAACAGATACCAGAATATGTTTTCTCTACACCTATAGATAACAGAACATGTTTTCACTACAATAAACAGATGCCAGAACATGTTTTCACTACAGCTACAGATAATAGAATATGTTTTCATTACAACCAACAGATACCACAACATGTTTTCACTACAAACAACAGATACCAGAACAGGTTTTCACTACCCCTACAGATAACAGAACATGTTTTCACTAAACCTACAGATAACAGAACATGTTTTCACTACAATAAACAGATAGCAGAACATGTTTTCATTACAACCAACAGATAACACATGTTTTCACTACAACCAACAGATACCAGAACGGGTTTTGACTACCTTTACAGATAACAGAATATGTTTTCACTAAACCTGCAGATACCAGAACATGTTTTCATTACAACCAACAGATACCAGAATATGTTTTCACTACACCTACAGATAACAGAAAATGTTTTCACTACAACGAACAGATATCAGAACATGTTTTCATTACAACGAACAGATATAAGATCATGTTTTCACTACACCTACAGATAACAGAACGTGTTTTCACTACAATAAACAGATACCAGAACATGTTCTCACTACAACTACAGATGACAGAACATATATAACTAAAACCAACAGATAACAGAAGATGATTTCCTTACACCTACAGATAAAAGAACATGTTTTCATTACAACCAACACATACAAGAACATTTTTTCACTACATCTACAGATAATAGAACATGTTTTCATTACAACCAACAGATACCACAGCATATTTTCACTACAACCACCAGATACCAGAACAGGTTTTCCCTACTCCTACAGATAACAGAACAGGTTTTCCCTACACCTACAGATAAAAGAAAATGTGTTCACTAAAACCAACAGATACCAGAACATGTTTTCATTACAACCAACAGATACTAGAATATGTTTTCACTACACCTACACTACACCTACAGAATATGTTTTCACTACACCTACAGAACATATTTCTACTACAACTACAGATAACAGAAAATGTTTTCACTACAACCAACAGATAACAGAACATGTTTTAACTACAACCAACAGATACCAGAACATGTTTTCACTACAAACAACAGATAACAGAACATGTTTTCATTACAACCAACAGATACAAGAACATGTTTTCACTACACCTACAGATAACACATGTTTTCATTACATCTACAGATAAAAGAACATGTTTTCACTACAATAAACAGATTCCAGAACATGTTCTCACTACACGTGCAGATAGCAGAACATGTTTTCACTACAACCAACAGATACCAGAATATGTTTTCACTACAACCAACACATACCAGAAAATGTTTTCACTACAACCAACAGATAACAGAACATGTTTTCACTACAAACAACACATACTAAAACATGTTTTTACTACAACCAACAGATAACAGAACATGTTTTCATTACAACCAAAAGATACAAGAACATGTTTTCACTACACCTACAGATAACAGAACGTGTTGTCACTACATCTACAGATAACAGAAAATGTTTTCACTACAACCAACAGATAGCAGAACATGTTTTCATTACAACCAACAGATACCAGAACATGTTTTCATTACAACCAACAGATACCAGAACATGTTTTCATTACAACCAACAGATACCAGAACATGTTTTCACTACACCTACAGATAACAGAACATATTTAACTAAAACCTACAGATAACAGATGTTTTCCTTACACCTACAGATAACAGAACAATTTTTTATTACAACCAACAGATACAAGAACATGTTTTCACTGCACCTACAGATAACAGAACATGTTTTCACTACAATAAACAGATACCAGAACATGTTTTCATTACAATCAACAGATACCAGAGCATGTTTTCATTACAACCAACAGATAACAGAACATGTTTTCACTGCAATAAATAGATGCCAGAACATGTTTTCATTACAACTAACAGATACCACAACATGTTTTCATTACAACCAACCGATCCCAGAACATGTTTTCATTACACCTACAGATAACAGAACATGTTTTCAGTACACCTACATATACTAGGACAGATCAAGTGTGCCAGATGGACACTATCAAGGTTGTGAGATGAAGATTGGGCAGCCCTAATCCGAATATTGCCACAATACTCTATTTTTAATGTAATCCAACTCTTGTAAAGATGAAGCGTGGTAGAAGAACTCTAGTATTAAGGTTGGAAAATGAAGATTGTGCAGCTCCATCCCACATATGACAGCCATACGCCATTTTGGTCATAATCTGACTCTTGTAAAGATGAAGCGCGTCGCAGAAGAATTCTCATGTCCGGAAAGTGTCGATTTTGCAGATATTCCAGCAATACTTCATTTTTTGTCTAATCTCTGTTTTATTTGTGTGACGAATGTTTTATTCCCGTGAACACGAGGCCATTTCCACTGCTATGATTTGAGTGACCCCCACATCATTTTGGTAACCCCGACGTCCAAAAACATCATACAATTCACCCACAGCCTCACCCTGTATATTGGGCAGCAAATGTCCGTTTAAGTATTTGTTTTTGTAATTTAAGAAACAGACATTTTGTGTCGATTAATTTTATTGATTAACTTTTCTCAGACTATATAGTCTACAAGCAAATGAAATTTGTTTAAACAACAATTTTAACAATAAAAACCATAGGCATAAACATAATACGGACAATAACGCTATTAACATATATTACCAAGATCAAATATGTCACAATTACAAAAAAGATGCAACAAATAAATCATACATAGATATATAAAACCAGTCAATAAAATAAGTACATCCGATTCATTATTTACTATAAAAAATTAAAAGCAAACAACTTAGTTATTGAAAATAATATATTCCAATCTTCCAACTCCCTATATAGGATAAACTTTGTGTATGAATATACTTGCCCACTCGGAGAATGTTTTTCTGTAAATAAAAAACACAAAACGTTTTGCATAGGATATATCACAAGCACACTTTCCCGGATACTACCTTGCCACCTATCAAACCAGATTGCCATCAGTCAACACATTAATAGGCAGCATAAAGTTTATAGTGATATTAGACAGTTACTATCAGACAATACCAAAATAATAGCAAAATGAAATAGTTACAGTCATATGAACCGTGAACCAATTCTCAAACAACAAAAACATCCATCTTTAAATAAAAACAGTTACAATTAAAAAACCGATATCCTCAAATGTACATAAATTAAAATTTTAAAAATGTAACAAAAAAAAAAGGCACACACGTCACACCTAATTTACGTCACAACACTCTTTGCCTACATCACAAAACTCACTATTTGTTTCTACCTATTCTGATGATGAAAAGTCGAAAACTTGGGCCATATTTCTTTAGAAATGAACTTCGAACAATTTCTGACAGAATTTCCTCATTGTCTCAGAAGGACCATAAGCAATTTGCAAAAGTTGACCAGTAAAATTAATCGACATATAATGCCTGTTGTCTTTAATAATATTTGCTTTACAGAATACTTGCGGCCTTAATACACATACCTTAATATATATAATATTACATTAAAACAATATATAATATAGAGATAATAATACATTTAATATAATAAATAAAATAAATATAGAATAAAATAATTATTAAAAAAAGGAAAATAAGATTATTAAAAATAAAATAAAATATAATTTATAATTTAAACCGACATTCCCTGACGAACCGCTTAGGTGAAACCTTGGTAGGTTTGTCTGGCTCTCTAGGTTTAACTATATATAATATTATATATAATATTATATATAATATTATATATAATATTATCATTAATACACATTAATACACACACCTTAATATATATATATTATATTATATATAATACTATATCTATATATTGCTCTATTTTTATAATATTGAGTGCTATATGAAAATATCTGCTTCACTTTTAAATCTTAAAATTTCAGATTTTATATATATATTAATAATTAACTGAAATATTATTGAAAACAATAATAAAAGGAAGAAGTCTTAACACACAATTTTAAATCAAAACCACGATAACATGAATTTCATAACACTTAATGGTCAGTGAGTATCCTGCACCTGAAGATTTCATGTTTGCCTGAAACTCCGAGTCATGTTATTGACGTGGGATATTATGTATATTCACTAATATATACTTAATAGCACTGTTATATAACACTGAGCACTGTTTTTATAACACCTGAGAAATATATATATATATAAGTACTTGCAAGAATATGTGCGTATATGTATGATTTTTTATTATACCCATATCTATCTATCTATAAACACACACACACGCGCGCGCACACACACGCACGCACACACACACACACACACACACGCGCACACACACACACACGCGCACACACGTATATATTTATAATAACTACATTCTAAGCAAATTTTATGGTATCAACAATAAACCTGGTATTGATCCCCCCCTCCTGTAATTGTAGAAATAGCAAACATTGTCCAGTCGAAGGAAAATGTAGAGCTTCGAATGTTATTTACCAAGCAACCATTTATCCCAAAGAAAATAAGTTAAACCACAATATTTACATTGGAATTTCCGCGGGGGAATGGAAACAAAGACTTTACACCCATAGGTACACATTTTGCAACCCAAAATTAAAATACCAAACTGCTCTTTCCAAAAAATTTGGGGAAATTGAGGGCGAAAGACTTGTACCCTCCAATTGACTGGAAATTCATAAGTTTTGTTCACGCGCCTAATAATTTTAAGGGTATATGTAACCTGTGTTTAGAAGAGAAGATTGGAATGATTAAATTCGATAAGCAAAGCATACTACTAAACCAAAAGGAATGAGTAGTTTCCAAATGTCACAGGAGTAGGTTGAAACTGTTCTAGTATATTATTGATCTTGCTTAACCTGTTATCACCTAACACATATATCGTTATTTCTACTCCATTTCAATCATATCGAATAACCTTCCTCTAACAATTTATTTTCAATATTTTTATCTTCAATATATTTTTATCACTATAATGTTTTTTCTTTATTTTTATACCATTACTTTTCTTATTCATTTATCTTCTTACCTTTTGATTATTATTATTATTATTATTATTACTTCATTTTATTTTCTTTATTTTTGTTCTTATTATTGTATTATTTTATTTAATAATTATTTTATTTAATATTTTATTTTAATGTTTTATTTAATTTATATTTAATATTTTATCTATTTTATATTTAATAATTATTTATTATTTAATTTTAATTAATATTAATTTAATTTTCAATTTATATTTAAAAGTTATTAATTTATATTTAATACTTATTAATTTATATTTAATAAATTATATTTTATTTTATTTTTAATAATGTTATTTTTATTTTTTCTGTAATTATTTTTTCTATATTTATTTTAATTTTCATATTAAATGTATTATTATTTGTATATTATATATTGTTTTAATGTAATTTTTAATTTTAGATGTTTCCTTTTTACTTACTCTTTCTTAAGAAATTTTCTTTAACGTATATCAAATTTTTAAAAACTTTTAAGTAATTTTCCTTTATAAACTAGATGTTAATATTTTAGATATAGTCCAAGGTTATTTTTATTATTTTCTTGACTTAGATCAGACACTCCCACATCTACTACCATAATATTAGGAGTTTATTTAAATTCTCATCTACCATTTTTTTTTTTAGTCTTCTCCCTTTCTTTTTTTTCACCCACTTTTTTCTTTTTCTGTTTTTTCTCTCTTTTTCTCTTCTTCTTCTTCTTCTTCTTCTTCTTCTTCTTCTTTAAATGTTTCAACTTTTAAGCTCCTATTTTATTTCTTCATATCTCTAAATTGGCAAGGCCTACAAGTAAGTCTTGTGGGTCGAAATAGCTATTCGCATGAGGTAACTTTGGATTTTATATATATATATATATATATATATATATATATATATATATATATATATATATATATATATATAATTAATGTGAGTGAAAGTTTGTCATTTAGCTGATTGATGTTACCTTCAGCATCCCGACTCCAGAGTTTCGTAGACGGACCTGTCTGTCCACTCTTCAGGTAGTATTTCGTAAGCCTATCGCTACTAAATAGAAATTTCCATGGCAAATGTTCTGACCAGCTACATTCCATAGTTCTAACAGTACTGGCCTTTTAAAGTCCCGCCTTTTAAAGTACATTGGGACAAATCATCCTTATTACTTTCGTATTTCATTAGTAAAAAAGAAGTTCCACGCGGACAGCTTCTTCCCCAGAAATGATAACAGGGACTTGGATTGAGGAATCGGAGAGCCGAGTTCGAATTCCAGTCGAATCCATTACATTCACTTACGTACTAATACCATTGGGAAAGGTATGAATCCTCTTCTCCCCCGCCCAGCTATGGCTAAATAACAGGACAGACTGGATTCTATAGCCTTGGTTGGCAACTGGTCTAGGAGAAGGACAACTCTGAATTTAAAACCCGCAAGGGTTCGTTTGGGGACCTTGTGGCACGTAGTGCAGCAAGTCTCTGTATTCAGCCCTTCAAAAAATGTGGATGGTTCTGCACAAAACATTCACCACTATAATCAAGTCTCATGTGTCGGGCTGTTGGTTTCCTAGGAATTGATCTTCTTGTGTCCAAGCAACTCCTCCGCTCCCACTGGTCCGACCTCAATGACTCATAGCTCATTCAAGGTTCATATAGGTTAGGCGCAGGGAAAGATTTACGCTGAGCTCAGATTCAGGGTTGGCATATATATATATATATATATATATATATATATATATATATATATATATATATATATATATATATATATGAATAAAAAGAGACAAAAGGAAAGACTATATTTGGTCGACGCGTTTGCTTCTCTGAGGGACTTTATCAAGCCGGCCTTGATATAGTCCCTCAGAGGACAAAACGCGTCGGCCAAATATAGTCTACTCTTTCCTCTTGTCTCTTTTTATTCATTTTGTCTCCTCTACAGTTACACTCCATCTGAAAATATTTACACACACACACACACACACACACACACACACACACGTATGTATATATATATATATATATATATATATATATATATATGACATAAAATATTTAGCAAACCAACCGTCCTGCTCCAGCGGTTTCGACCAATCGTGCATTGTCAGATACTAGAATTTTTCGAACTGATGATACCTGATGAAACAAATATTTTGGCAAAAAATATAAACATATATGATTAAAGAATTTAGACATGTGTTCATTTATTTTTCAAAGGATTGAAAATAAATAAACACAGCCTGTCTAAGTCGTTGAATCAGAGATGTTTAAATTAAAATATGCTGCCAGAATACACACACATACACACATATATATATGGATAATATTAGTAGTCAATATATATATATATATATATATATATATATATATATATATATATATATATATATATATATGAATTTCGAAGAGGATAGAATCCAGGTAGAGTTCAATATTCAGGACAGAGCAAGAATATAATATAAAAGACTCAAACACTAATATTTCAAGGTTTACAATTTATTACATTGAAATCGTAATCACGATCCAATTCATCAGACCTACAAGTTCACAAGGTTGTTTTGAATTTATAGGTCTGATGAATTGGGCGGTGAATACGAATCCAATATAATAAATTGTAACCATGAAATATTAGTCTTTAAACCTTTTATATTATATATATATATATATATATATATATATATATATATATATATTATTATATTATTAGTAGTAATATATTATTATTATTATTATTATTATTATTATTATTATTATTATTATAACTAGGTACAAGTGTTTGAGTAGATATCCCTGTATTTTTAAACAGTGAAATTAAGTTCTACATGCGTAGAGATCGGAAGTCTTAATTTAGTTTTGTTTTTAGTTTATTTAGTTTTATATACATTATTTGCTTCATCTTATTAAAAGTGATATACAACAAATTAAAAATATAAGAATTACAATATTTGATGGCCTATATATATAAAACCCATACCCCAGCTTTGAACTTTAGCAACTGCAGTTGTCTATAAATGAACAGTCAAGGAAACGACCTATTTTTTGGCCAGTTGCTAATCTAGTCGATTCGGTGACAAGGCTTACAGGACGGGTAAAATTGAACCGGTGGAATTTCAGACTGACGATCATGTACGGTTTTTGGCACTGACTCTTATTTTTCTTTTGTCGATACTGTCCAAAACACGTGTTTATTTAAAGCGATGCGTAACAGCATGAACAAAACAGCTGAGGTGATTGGAAATTTTAGTTTTTGCTTATGGGTGCCATGTTTGCAATGCATAGTACGCATGCGTAGTATGGTCCGACTTACATAAGAAGCTCAATATTGTTATGTAATTAATACCATGGCTGTCGCCAAGAGGAGGTCTAAAGGTCCTGACCCCTGCCTCAGTAAATAATTTCTTCCCCACTCCCATCGTTGACTGTACGTTACAAATTAAACTAACCACAACTGACTGAAAGTGAAAATTTTTCACGGATTTTGACGTCATTCTGGGTTTTTTTTTTTTTTTTCCAAAACCATGAATTTTTTTCTTTTGCTCATGCTAAGCCTCTTTAAAAAACACGATAAAAAAAAACACAATATAAAAAAACACTATATAAAAACACTATATAGAATTCACTATTTTTTATCCATAATTTTGAATGTGTTAAAATTCTTCAACTCTTAACAAGAAAAATCTGAAGTTGATTTTAAAAGTTGCCGCAAAACATTATTGGTTTATTTAAGACGGAAGGACCCATTATGACGTGGTCTCTAATTTGGATTTACATCAAGTCGAGTATTATTGGCATAAACAAATACACTCATTATTTTTGCAATATCATCTAAAAATGTCTAATTTATGATGAAAAGATGATTTTTGTGCATTTAGTTATTTATGTTATTTTTGTTCTTTTTTGTACATTTGCATTATTTATAGAAATAAATCAGTAATTGTATGATACTACCTAATATTATATATAGTTGCTAATTAAGTCATTACTGGACATTACTAACAAGTTCCTTGCTTAAAATGTTCTCAGTAATTGTTATTTTGTAGTAAGGCCACCACATTTCCGCCCATAGTCGTGGATCTCAGTCGCATGTTTGCCAGGCCTGTTATAATGATCGCCTTCATTTAGATAAATTGGATTTATTTTCAATTTTTATAATTGAATTGTTCACTTATATTGCATATGATTCATTATTGTACATAATTAGGTTACAGTAAAATTTGTATTTTATATGAATAGTACCTTATGAAAATTGCGATGTAGTAGAGTTGAGGGGCGTATCATGAATTCGGAGGGGCACTAGACCCTTGCACTGGTCCTGTACGTGGGTGTGCCTGCGTAATCTAATATCATCATCTATTAATCTTAACAATTTTTCCGATTAAAGAAGTTATTGTTTTATTTCTTTCAATGTGAGAAATAACAACTTGTTACTGTTTGCCTTGAGAGGGAATTTGTTTTTTATCTCGCTTTTCATGGTATCTTATTTTGTAAAAACACACAGTTGTTTCCGAATTATTAAAAAAATGTTTGAAAATTAATTAATTTTTCAATTTAAATAAATTATGTCTATTTCTGAGATGAGGCATTGTAATTATTTATATTATTTGCATTGTTCAGACTGGTCTCCTCATCTTTATCGCCATATTCACAACGTTTCAGCCATTGTACGATCACGCCTTCTTCAGTATCTGTCTATATTTCTGAGATGATGTATTATAATTATTTACATTATTTGCATTGTTCGGACTGTTCTCCTCATCTTTATCGCTATATTCACGACGTTTCTGCCGTTGTACGCTCCGGCCTTCTTCATGATATGCCTATATTTCTGAGATGATGTATCGTAATTATTTACATTGTTCAGACCGTCGTCCTCATCTTTATTGCAATATTCACGACGTTTCTGTCGCTGTACGCTACGGCCTTCTTCAGGTGATCGAAATTTCAAACTGAATCCTTTATTTCGTCCACCGGGGTAGATTGTTCTAGTTCCACGTACCATGCCTCTTCCCGAAGTCTCAGTTATCTCTCTTTAACTCAACTTTCCAAGTTTTTGTCCGCCACTGTCGTAGCCATCTCACAGCTCTTTGTGGCCACTGGATCCAACCAATGCTTTTTATCCCCTGGGCCATAGAGGGGCACCTGTATTAATGCATAAAGATGTAGAAGAATGGCTGTTCAGGTTCGATTCCTGTTGGGAGACAGATTTCTTTTCTTTTCTATTCTTTTTTCGATCTAGTCCGGTTAATATTAATTTCTCTGTTTAAGAAACTACAAAATCGGGGATGGCAACTGCAATACGTGTACCCCACTAAAAATAACGTTTAGAGTAATAATAAAATCTATATGAACATACACTGCTCCACCCTCAGTTTTTCGCCGACTGAACAAATAATGTGATTTCTTTATTTGTTATATAACAGTTCAGTACAATTTTCTTTGTTCCTATCGAAAATTTCCTGTTTCTTAATCCTGGGCATGACGATAAAATATATCGGACTTCAAGGCCTCTGATCGGGAGATTGGAGGTTTTGAGGAGCATGAAACCACCTCTTAATTGATGTGGTTCCTAGGTCTACCCTGACCCGAGGTGTTAGAACCTGTTAGGGTCCTAGTTATTGACATATAGTTAACCCCTCCCAAACAAAAACACTATGGAAGTTGTTATAGTGGAACAACCTATCACACCCCAACAGTGATTGGTCAGTCTAGAGACGTGAATGAGGAGAAAATAAAAAAAAACGTGAAGAAGTATTGTACTAGGTTGGTGCAAAAATAATGACGTAATTATGTCGTTTTTTGACGTATTTTTTAACGTCAAAAACGACATTATTACGTCGTTATTTTTGTACCAACCTAACAGTAGCAGTACCACTACGGTTCTACATGACGTATCTCCCGTTTTTCTTCTTCTTCTTCTTCTTATTAAAACTTTTACTCATTGTACTTTCCATACAATAAAACCCATGATGTTATTTGTTTTACCAAATTCCTGTGTTTAGCGTAATCTTTCCACTTGGAATTACCTAGTTGCTTATAGTGTATTATACACGATATAAAAAAGTATAAAAATATATTCTTATATAAAAAAAAATTACCAACAATACATATTTATATAAAAAATAATACCAAAAATACATATATAAAAAATGACCAACAATGTATATTTATAGTAAAATGACCAACAATACATTTTATAGTAAAACTAGCAGCAACGCCCGGCGTTGCCTGTGCTTGATTCAAAAATCGTACGACTCATACAGCAATCGCTATCACTTGACTTAAAATGTTTTTGCCCTTCCTTGCCTTTAAAGGAGTGCCCTTTGCCGTGCTGATGTTGCTACATGCCTTACTTCTTGCCTATCTCACACTGCGAATTTTTTCTAAGCTCTATACTAAACATTAAATCTGTTACGAAAAAAGAACTAAACAAAATGAACACAAAACGATCAGCTTTAAAAAAAAGGAGTCGTAACTGGAAAAAACGAATGAAAAAAGAATGTTAACAACAAATACTTTTTCACACCCAATCCAGTTCTGAGGAATCAGAATCAACGTTGAGTTTAAGCAAGCGAATGAGCTAAATGGAGTAAAGTGCCATGCAGATTTAAATTTTTCCCACTTGTGAAGAATGCAGTTATCGATTTTTTTGCATGCTAGCATGCTAGTTAATATTCGTGTCAGTCAACAATACATTTTTATAGTAAAATGACCAACAATACATTTTATAGCAAAATGACCAACAATACATTTTATAGTAAAATGACCAACAATACATTTTATCGATAGTTGACGAAATACAATTATGTTCATAATACGTTTAACCAAAGCCATAAATGTTTGTTCAAAATATTTAGATTTCAACATTAAATAATCCATAGAGGTGTTGATATACCGTTAAACAAAATCAAATAACCAAATCCTGTTTCTTAATACGCTACTTTGGTAGAAATCTTTCACCATTCCAATACGACCTTCGGATTTCGATGTCGCATTTTCCGTTCTTTCCGGATATTTAAATTCTTATACTTACTTGATTTTAGTAGCACCATTTTGTAATTTGCACGTTGGGCTGCCCCTTTTGCTAACAACCATATATTTTCTATTCTTACAATTAATGTTTAGTCCCTTATTTTCTTTACTAATTTTTGTTGGGGTACCTGTAGTTTCTTTTCTGTGTCTGCAATCAAAACTGTGTTGTCTGCATATCTTATGTTGTTAAGATTGTGGTCGCCAATAATGAATCCTGGTAGGACTTCTAATTCTCTCAGGATTACCTGACCGTAAAATACCTTAGGATAGGCTCGTTGTAGAAGTTGAATAACTTCATTGAGAAGACACGTCCTTGTCTTATGCCCCTTTCTTTTTTTTGTATTTACAGAATTCATTTTCTATTCTATGCAGTCAGTTTGCTCTCGGAATAAGTTCTGGATTATTCTAATAAATCAAGCGCTTATAGCAGTTCTTTGTGTTGTAATTTATCAAATGCTTATGAATAATCTATAAAATATAGTCATATATCCTTCTGCATTTGTATTGCTTTCTTTCTGATATCATTTAGAGCATAAATATCGCTTTCTTTGTTCCAGTGACTTTCATAAAATCAGGACTGATCTGCTCTAATTTCAAACTGTTTTTTTTGTTTTTTGTTTGTTTGTTTTTTTAACTAATGAGTTTCATTTTGCACACCCGGGCTTTCCTTTTACGTCTTTTCTTTTTATTTTCTTTCTTTTCATTTCTTCTTTCTTTTTTTCTTTCTGGCTATTTATTTATTCGCTATTTCTTTTTAAATCCTTTCTTTTTCTTTCTTTCTTTCCTTCTTTAATTATTCTTTTTCGTTCATATATTTTTTATTTCATTTCATCTCCCTTCTTTTTTTTCTTTCTTATTATTCTCTTATTTCATTCATTTATTCTTTGTTTCATCATTTCTTAAACCGTTAACCGATATCGAAAATACATTCAAGCTCCTCCAATATCCTAACGATTTCATATTCAATACGAAATAAAAGGCTCGTAAGATATTTTAAAGTAGAAAAATGGTCCTTCCCGACAAACCCAACGAATCCCCATAAAATATTATTCTACCCACGAACTCTATCACAACCAAATTTGAAAAGAATTGATCTTTTAAACTAAGCAGAAATTGTTGCAACTATGTCTAATAAATGAATTAATACAAAACAACATAATAAGATAAAACGACGGAGGAATTTACTCTATTACCTATAATAATTATCACAAGTAATACATAGGAGAAACGTGAAGGAATTTAAATAAAAGATTATATGAACATAAAAGGGAAATTCGTAAACTAAAGGAGTCAGCACATATGCTAGGCTACAAAAATCTTCTGAGCCGACCAAGCATAGAGATGAATACAATATGGGAACCAGTAATAAGGAATGCCAGAGAAAAGCGATAATAACAAAAATTGCAATATGAGCTCTGGTACAAACATGCAATGATAACAGCAAAAACTGCAATATGAGCACCGGTAAAAATGGTTGCTGAAGACATTAGGTTAATAATACCCAGAAATTCACACACAGATATCCTCATGGCACCGTGCATAAAAGCGTTAGTTAGATCCAGTGACAGGATTCAAAGAGTGTGAGTTCAATACCTGGTTAAGGCAGTGGAGAACTTGGAGAGGGGAATTAACAGGAGATAACTGATAACTGTCATCCATTAGACATGGCACGTGGAACTAGAACAGTCTACCCCAGTGAGCGAAATAAAGGGTTCATTTTAACATTCCAACCACCTGAAGAAGGAGGGAACGTTGTAATAAATATGGCGACAAAGATGAGGACAATAGTCCGAATACTGTAAATAGTGTACATAATACCGCATCTAGTACAGACAGATACTGAAGGGCCGAAACGTTGTGATAAATATGGCGATAAAGATGAGGACAATAGTCCGAATAATGTAAATAGTGTACATAATACCTCATCTCAGAAATATAGACAGATACTGAAGGGCCGAAACGTTCTAACAAATATGGCGACAAAGATGAGGACAATAGTCCGAATACTGTAAATAGTGTACATAATACCTAATCTCAGAAATATAGACAGATACTGAAAGGGATCTTTTACAAAAGAACACATTAAATGTATTAGTTGTTCACTGTGATTGACCACAATTTTGATGTAAAGATGCTACTCTATTTAAAAGAGAACACAATTTACTAAGACAGAAACGTTTAGAAAGTTCTTTAATTGCTGGATCTTACCATTCTTTCGCCGTTCTTGGCAGATCTCATGTTGTAACCAAGAGAGTTATTTAATAACAAAAGTAATAGGAGTATAAACAAAAAGAATCTAAAATGAAATCAGCTTTATTATTTATTTATTTATTTATTGTATAACCAAAACTCATATTTAAAAATATTTTAAAATTTAAATATCCCTCGTCGGGAGGTATCTCATTGTAATTATTTTTATGTTAATTTTTAAAATGTAGGCGCTTTTTATTGCTGTTAGGTTTTTCT
>OZ010609.1:72949295-73026795 GCA_963932145.1 Acanthosepion lycidas | reverse complement strand
TACCTCTATAATCAAATCCCATGTGAATTTGTCGCGGGTTTCCTAGAAACTGATCTGCTTGACCCTCATACGTCGTGTTCGACGGGAGAGTCGAGTAGTATATATATATATATATATATATATATATATATATATATATATATATATATAATCTACGCACTCCACGCAGACGAACGCACATATACATGAAAAAAACCGGCACCAATGATGTGCCATTAAAAAAGAAAATAAAGGAGAAATACAAACAGTCAATTGATAGACGGGGTCCCTTTTTGGAAACACTAGAGTTGCGATGCTGAACACCAATCAGCTATGTGACAAAGTTTTTACTTTTATCATCTCTCTTCTCTCTATCCCTTTCTCTTTTTCTCTCTCATTCTCTCTCTACACACACACACACACATCTCTCTCTCTCTCTCTCTCTCTCTCTCTCTATATATATATATATATATATATATATATATATATATATATAGAGAGAGAGAGAGAGTTTCATGGGATGTTATATTTATGGGTCAAAGTGCTCAACATCAGTGATAGAGCGTACGTAAATGTAAAAGTTGACGTAGAGGTCAACGCAATTTTTAGCCCTGAAAATTGCGGTTAAGCATTAAACAGACTGCCGCCACAGGGTTTTGACCCTAAAGTTACACAGCAATAACCATGTTTAAAAAATGAAAGCTAAAAACTTTAAATTTAATTGTCCAATATTCGCTTGAAGATGAAACGGAACTAATGCTTTTAATTTAATTATATAATTAAATTTAAATTTTTTACCTTCCATTTTTGAAACATGGTTATAACTGTTTAGCGAAAAAACTATATTTTAAATCAGTTAATTTATAATATATATATATATATATATATATATATATATATATATATATATATATATATATAGTTGTATATTAAGGCAGCAATCCTTCCTTTATGCATGTTTCATTAAAAACGACAGACAAGGTACTACGGTTAAGCTTTTTATTTAATTTTTCTTGTGTTCGAACAAGAGCTTTCTTTTCTGGACAAAGGGTGTGTAAGAACTGTCCAAATGTTTTATATTTCCGAGCGCTTTCGGCTATACCTTTAGCTATTATCAAGGATGATTCGATTTTTCAGCCTAATTGAGTGTGTGCATTATGTGTATGTCTTAGTGTGTGTTAGAGATGTTTTTAATTTCCGAATATGGTTAGCACATTGTGGCTTTGTTCGTAGTTAATATTGTTAAGAGTTGACTTTTTCATTTTTATTATTAAAGTTTCCATTATTTTTAGTCTTTTTTTACAGGTGGATGCTGTTAATATATTTGTGTTTTCTACTAGTATGTTCCTAATGGAATCGGGTAAATCTGTGTGTGTGTTAAATGGGTTCTAATGGAGCTGTGATCAGATAGGTGTAATGTAAGACGTCTGGATAAGCATGTAGTTGTGTAACCGATGTAATTATTTATGAGCCCGGTTTGATCAGGAACACTGTTCCTTAAGGGGCATTTGAACTCATAGATAATGTTCTTTCTTTGTAATTTTGACTTAGCTGGTGTGTTGTTATTTTTGAGGATAAGGTTAGCTGTCTTAAATTTTTTATAATAGATAATTAATTTGATTTCTTTATTCGGGTCAATTGGAGTAGTATATTTCTTTATAATATGCCTTAGAGAAAATTCGTCTTGTTTGTAATAAATGTGTATGTGATTTTTGGCTCTGTGTTCACTATCGTTATTACTTGCTTTGGGGAGAAATAGTCTAATTTGGTGGTCTATAAGGTGGTTAGGGGTGCCGTTGTTGATTAGTGTTTGTTTAACATTATTAAGATCTTTCTTCCTCAAAGAACTTAATAATGTTAAAGAAACACTAAGTCTGCCCACCACGCCTAGTGAATCCTGTCTACCTTGTTATTTATAGCATACCTGGTGTTAAATCTGTCTACTTAAGCTCTCGCACATTTGGTTCAAACATTATTGAGAGATTTTCCCAAAGACCATAATGCATTTTTTGTTTGTTTTTTTAAGAGCACATTCTACTATCTTTAGTCATTATTGGGAACGTTAATTTTTATCGCAGTTGCAGTAGAGAAAGCGTTGGACATAAATGTGATACAGAAGCGTAAGAACTTGTACACAAACCAGGATATAATGTGATGACGACCAGTCTAACCTCAAAGACCATTCCGAGGTTGTCCGAATCTCACTAGGCTCCCTATTATCTTGAACTTGTACCAATCTAGGCCATTATTATTAGGTTGGTGCAAAAAATAATGACGTAATAATGTCGTTTTTTGACGTTAAAAAATACGTCAAAAAACGACATTATTACGTCATTATTTTTGCACCAACCTAATAGCTGAACGCTTACCATTCATCATTTCATTTTATTCATTTATCACATTTTGCACCGCTGTGGTCACCCCTCCCCACCATCTCACAATTGTTGCTCATGGGGTCATTCATGTCAGAATAGTGCAATGGGTTTCCAGTTCCTTTTGCCCCAGGGGATATTGAGGTTACTTCGTCCCTCATCTCAGAGGTGGATTTGTTTTTGAAGTTATCTTCTTCTAGACTTTGCTTAAAGAGACAAGAATTACCATGCAGCAGTTGGTTTAATTTTTTTTCTTCTCCTACACTGGTTGCTACCCAAGGACCCAATCTGTCCTGCTATCTTACCGATAGCTGGGAGGGAGAAGAGCTGGAGTCATATTTTTCCCAAGGGTATTGGCACGTAAGTGAACGTAATGAACTCGAGTGGAATTCGAACTCGGCTCTCCGATTCATCAAGCTGCTAACGGTGACCCCCCCCACACACCGTGTCTCCACCGCGCGTCCCAAAAGCATTTAAAAGGCAAATTGGGTTAAAGGTTGAATTATAGCAATGGGAAGAAATGTGTTCAAAGAGACTGACACGTGACTAAAAAAAACAAAATTGTGTTTAAAAAAAAGCGGGGAAAACTCGTCACATTGCGCTGTTCCGGTCACGTATTATTAGGTTGGTGCAAAAAATAATGACGTAATAATGTCGTTTTTTGACGTTAAAAAAATACGTCAAAAACGACATTATTACGTCATTATTTTTGCACCAACCTAATATTTGTTTTTAGCTCTTTAATGTTTCATCATAAATGAACTTTGCTCTTCCGTTCAATCACCCCAATTCGGCAGCTTCTCCATAGAATCCTCACTAAAAATATTCCAGCTATTTTCAGCGATTGCATTATAAATTTATTTAATAAGCATAGCTAAAACCGGCACAATCGTAATGGTAATACTACCCGTTTCAGGGAATCGTTTGGCATTCAGTGACCGAGCTCTCAGTACTTCTGTCGATTGAAATTTCTTTTTAAAAAAAATTCTTTAAAAAATTCACGAAAATATGTTTCTCATGTCCAGTAGCTGTTATGGCTCTTTCCGGCATTGATAGCGGTTTCCTTCCTAACCTTTTGTTTGAAGTACTGCGGGGACTCAACATTCATTTTTCTTCGAGTTACATATGCTATCCATTTTAGTTGTTGCTGCCGTTGAAAGTCCTCAAGTGATGTGGTTTCTGTTAATTAGTACAGTTGTTTTTTTGTTTTTTTTGCGATTCTGTAACGCCAGTACAGAATGTTCAAAAACGGGTGGTCTTCTCCAACACCCGCAGTCTTCACTCGCACAAAGCTACTTTTAACCATCGATTTGAGAAAGCGGTTGTATACAGCTGACAGTTTAGAACGGGTTTTGCGTCCTATGTGACATCCATATGAAATTCTTGACCTGATGAGAATATTTAAGAACATGACTCGTGTTTTCAGGTTAATGTTTTGGTTTTGTAGCAATTTGCGGTATTGTGTGAAACTATCCCTAGCGTAGCCTATTCTATACTTAATTTTGTTTTCTCCTATACTAAATTTGTTATCACTAAACTTCTCTCCACTAATCATCTGAGATACCCTGTAGGAATATTATTATTATTATTTCCTTTGATTTCTGGCGTTTACACATTTCTTTCCGGGTCCCGCCCAGGGATCTAACGTTATAAATGACATCATGACACTTTCCACTGACAAAAAACATTACATAGATAAAGCCCTTCGTAAAGTGTTGGCTGTACTAGACCGAACAATTTTTTTGTATTTCTTTGAGACATGGACTTCCAGGAATCCCTTCAATTAGACTACTGGAACCTTTTCCATCCAATCCGAGGGCTCCAACTACAACAGGGATTGGTGATGTTCCCATGTGCGACCTTTTTGAGATTTCTATTTCAAGATCCTTGTATTTTGACAGCTTTTGAATATCTTCAAAGATACATTGCTGTCTGCAGGGACTGCCATATCAATAAGGAGGCATTTTTTTCTTTGCGGTCTCTAATAACAATATCTGGGCGGTTGGCTTTGATTGTTCTGTCAGTGTGTATTGTGTAGCCCCATAGAATTGTAACAGGTCCTATCTCCGTAACCGGGTCTGGGTGGTGTTCATACCAGTTTCTTTCAGTTTCCTTCCCGTAGAAGTTGCATATTTTCCAGTGCAGATATTGGCCCACACTGTCATGCCGGGTTTTATATTCAGTGGGGGCCAATGTTGATATTATTATTATTATTATTATTATTATTATTATTATTATTATTATTATTATTATTATACTAAATAAATAAATAAAAATAACTATAAAATAATAATAATAGTGAAAATGAAAAATAGAATAAAATAAAACTATAACATAAAAACGTTTTATAAAATAAATTAAATAAAAATTAAAAATAATAAAAATACTCCCAGCAGACAACAAAATCTGTTGCTGGTGGAAATACGGACATTCCGCCAAAAGACGTTAAATTCAACCTCTTCGCCACGAACCTTGGTACGGGCAGCACGTTTCTCTGTGATATGGCTTGTAATACTACAGAGTAAAGTTCTCTCTTTTATCACATGTACCATAAAACAATTGAAGCCTAAAAAAAAAAAAATACACCAATACGCACAAAAAATATAAATAAGTTGTACGAAATTAACACACAATTTACTATGCTTTTCCTGAAGGCCGGAGGGTATAACGGCCGAAACGTTGTGATAAATATGGCAACAAAGATGAGGATAATAGTCCGAACAATGTAAATAGTGTGCTTTTTCTGTTATTTGTGTAAGTTTTATTTCCTGTCGAGTATGCTTTTATCGCCGTGAACACAAAGCTAATTTTTGCTGCAATGATGTGAGTGAATCCTCCACAACATTTTGATAACCATCGACGTGCATAACAATAACAACCTATTCACCCACGGCCACATTCTGCCCTCCATCAGCATGGCTGATGCTAACCTCCAGGAAAGTAACTCGATGCGTCTTCTCAGGCTCACGTTTTCAGCTGACATGAAGAGGAAAGACTATAATGAATCCATTGCAAGGTCAGCTGCTAAAAAGTTGGTTCACTGTGTCGGGCAAGACACGTTTTCTCTCTGGAATTTATCTTGAATATCTATGTCTACCATTCGTCCATGCATAGAATATTGCTACCACATATGGTCAAACGCTCCTGCTATTTACCTTGAGCTTCATGATAAATTCCAAAGAAGAATCAGCAATATTATCGGTCCTGATCTGGCAGCTTGGCTACATTCATATTCCAACCGCCATAAGGCTACCTCTCTGTGTCTTTTCTATAAATACTTTCATGGTAGTTGTTCGGATGAGCTCTTCCCGATGGTACCGTAAGTTCTATGCTAACAGTTTCTCTTCCTGCACTTCTCGCTTGTGGAATTCTCTTCCGGCTCCTTGCTGTCAGGCCCACTTTATTCTGCAAAAATGTAAATGCAATGTCAATCGCTATCTTTTGCCCTCGTGATTACTCTTTTCAAGCTCATTATTGATGTTTCTGTTCCTAATTCTTCCACATCCAGTAACCCCCTTGTATCTTAGTGTCTTTACTGCCTTGCTTTTGGGACTCCCTTCCGGCTCCGTGCTTTCCAGCCAACTTTAATCTTCAAATATTTAAATGCAATTTCAATCGCTATCTAGTGTCCTCCTGATTACTCTTTCCTCTTCCTGCTCATTATCAATGTTTCTGTTCCTAATTCTTCCACGCCCAGTAACCCCTTGAGTCTTAGTGGCTTTACTGATTTGCTTGTGGAACTCCCTTCCGACTCCATGCTTTCCAGCTAACTTTAATCTTCAAATATTTAAATGCAATGTCAATCACTATCTACTGTCCTCCTGATTACTCTTTCCTCTTCCCACTCATTATTAATGTTTCTGTTCCTAATTCTTCCACATCCAGTAACCCCTTGTGTCTTAGTGGCTTTACTGCCTTGCTTATGGAACTCCCTTCTAGCTCCATGCTTTCCAACCAACTTTAATCTTCAAATATTTAAATGCAATATCAATCGTTATCTACTGTCCTCCTGATTACTCTTTCCTCTTCCCACTCATTATTAATGTTTCTGTTCCTAATTCTTCCACGCCCAGTAACCCCTTATGTCTTAGTGGCTTTACTGATTTTCTTAGTGAAACTGATTTAAACTCATTATTAATGTTTCTGTTCCTAATTCTTCCACATCCAATAAACCCTTGTGTCTTAGTGGCTTTATTGCTTTGCTTGTGGAATTCCTTTCTGGCTCCATGCTTTCCAGCCAACTTTAATCTTCAAATATTTAAATGCAATGTCAATCGCTATCTACTGTCCTCCTGATTACTCTTTCCTCTTTCCGCTCATTATTAATGTTTCTGTTCTTAATTCTTCCACGCCCAGTAACCCCTTATGTATTAGTGGCTTTACAGACTTTCTTAGAGTGAAACTGATTTAAAAAAAACAAAAAAAAACTGACCCGTACATCGCGATATTTGCAGTTTATTGTTACGTCACTTAAATTTTCTTCAATATGAACTTGTCTACCTTTAAAATGAAACATCCTGTAGTTTGTTTATTCTCACCACAACCCCACCATATTTTATTTGCGGAGGCATAAGTATTTTGAGGAGGGGGGCGTATAAATATTTAATTTGAAGACAATGAAGATTGGTTAAATCTCTCACCTCGCATGGTCTTCATCGAAGATCTTCCTGATGTCATGAGTTTGCAACTCTATGCTGATGACACTATTTACTCTTGTCTTAATAGTAAATCTGATCGGTTCGATAAGGTCAAATTGGCAGCTGATCTCAAATATCATCTACAGCCTGTTGTTAACTGGGGCAAGAAATGGCTTGTTAATGCCTCCAAAACGAAACTACTCTTATTTTGTCTCCCATCAGCATGGCTTATGCTAACCTCTACCAGAGTGATTCATTGCGTCTTCTTGGACTAACGTTTTCTTCTGTCACCGAGTAGAAAGATTATATTGAATCAATTGCTAGGTTTGCTGCTAGGAAAGATGGTTCACTGTCTCGTGATAGTTATTCTCGACAGATTCTATCTTGCATTATAAGACAACTATTGGTCCATGCTTTGAATATTGATGCCACACCTGGTCTGGTGCTCCTGCTATATATTTAGAGATTCTTGATAAAATCCAATAAAGAATCTGCAATGTTATTGGTCCTGAGCTGGCATCTTGACATTCCAATCACCGTAACATAGTTTCCCTGTGCCTTTACTATAAATATTTTTTGGTAATTATACAGATGAACTTTCCACTGTAGTACCTCGACTTTATGAATTTAAGTACAGCATTAGATTGGCAGCTAGGACACATCATTTTACAATTGAAATGGCTAGATGCAACCGTAAGTTCTATGCTAACAGTTTCTTCTATTGCACTTCTAACTTCAAAAATTTCAATACAATGTCAATCGTTATCTTCTGACTTCTTAATTTTTGTTCTCCTGTCCTTAATAGTAGTTTTTCTGATATTCTCTAACACTCAGTAACCACTTGCGTCCTAGTGGCTTTATTGCCTTTGATCTTCAAAAATTTAAATGCAATGTCAATCATTATCTGCTGTTTTCTTAATTCCTGTTCTTTCATTGTTCCTTCTTCTTAATAATGTTTTTCTTTTCATATTCTCTTATGCCCAGTAACTCCTTGCGTTTTGGTGGCTTTACTGTCTTTTTTAATGATTTGAAGGCAATAAAACCTCTAAGACGCAAAGGGTTACTGAGTGGAAAATTGAAAAAAAAACATTGTAAAGGGTTGATAAGCCGTACACAATCAATCAATAAAAAATATGAGTAACTCATGTTTAACTTCCTTATCTCTTGTACTAGACTTTTTTTATAACTGATCCGTAATGAGGAAAGAGGGCTTGGAAAATCTGATACTCACAGGACAGACTGAAAGCAAGGAGGAAAGCAACGCATAACCTATCTAAGGCGCTTGTGTAAATGGTGGACAGAACAGGGTTTAGCAGAGAGAGTAAAAAACAAAATTTACTAAGAGGGCAGGAAATTGTGGAGAGCCATGATTGCCAACGTACTGAAGTGATAAGGCTCACAAGAGAAGTAGAAGGAGCCTACACCAATCATTATCTTGTGTCATGTCTTCTGTCTTGAAAGGCAAACAGAATGCTGGACAATGCTGGATAAAGAAGAGACTTGAAACGACAAAAATGTAGTTCTACAGAAGGATGCTGAGAATACCATGGACCGAACATGTGAGCAACGACGAAGTTTTAGAGAAATTGGAAACAAAAAGGATAATATTAGTCGAAATTTCTGGGTCACATGATGAGGAAAGAGGGCTTGGAAAATCTGATACTCACAGGACAGATTGAAGGCAAGAAGGACAGAGGAAAACAACGCATAACATACTTAGTGAGCTTTAGTAAATGGATGGCGGAACAGGGTTTAAGAGCAATAACAAAAAGACCAAATTTATTAAGAGTTATAAAGGGTAGGAAACTGTGGAGAGCCATCATTTCCAATGTCCTGAAAGAACACGGTATATAGAAGTGAATATTTAAAAATCTTTATTTATTGTACATACATTCAAGTGTGGCACAAGGCCGAAAAGGGGGAATGGGGGAAGGCTAGTCTTCACTATCTTATACCTTGGCTAATCGGATTCACGACCCATTCACTCGTTACAATTTCCTCCTTCACCATAACAACTCATCCGTCGCCAACCAATCCTCCATACACCATAATACCACATCCTCTCAGGAGGGGAGCTATAAAAACGCATCCCAATCAGATGATAAATATTATTTACAATAAATATTTAAAATCTAGCTCGTTGCTGGTCCCATTTTTAAACTTAGACATACATCCCTTAAAAATCGTTAGTATTTGACATCAATTTATTTTAGATTTATCCTTTCTTAAGAATTTTATTGCATGACGTAATCTAACCTAAAACAGTTCGATGATGCGTAATAAATAATTTTTACGTAAAGTTTTTTTTTTTTTTTTTTTTTCTGTTATGGAGATGAATATGTGACAAAAATCTTTAAGTAAATAAATATATTAAACGTTTAAACTATTTACGGTTTATTGGATACTCGATTTTTTACATCATTTAACGCCATCCATTAAAAATAGTAAGTAAAATACGTGTAGTCTAAGTCCTTGTATTCTTATCCTATTATAATTGTGTTTCTTCCTCTCTTCGTTAGTTCGTACGACCATTGCGCCCTGCCAATTCCTCATAAACAATAGACTATTCCGTTTTGATTGCGTGGAAAGTCAAAGGCATATCAGAGACGCCACTTGGTTTCAGTGAAAGAATGAAAAAAGGAAGAAGAATACCTGCTAATACCTGATAAATAATGTACTGTTCCATTTTGATCGCGTAGCAAGATGAAAGACATATCAGAAACACTACTTGGTTTCAGTGAAAGAAAGAAGGGATTGTAAAAATTTTTAACGTCTTCTTCTGATACCACATTGCGTGGAAAATCAAAACGCATATCAGAGACGCTACTTGGTTTCAATGAAAGAAAGAAAGAAAGAAAGAATGAAAGAGATATAGAAGTGTGTTAACGCCTCTTGCTATTATCTCTTGAATAATGGACTATTCCGTATTCTTCGCGTGGAACGACAAAAGATGTATCAGGGACTAGAAAGAAAGAAAGAATGATAGAAGTGTTTAACTTCTCCTGCTAATATCACATAAACTGAGGCAAGTACGCAACTCTTTCAACCGCATATTAAACGGTGTCGAGGGTTTTTACAGTTTTCATTTTCCTCTTCGTTATTATTATAACAGTGAAAGGCTTCGGGAGTAAACCCTGAGGACAAATCCGGAGCTGGAGTCCCTAAGAGAGTCCGATGTTCTGATCAATTTCCTTCTGGCAATTCCTGCATTCACTTCATTGCCAGGCTGTATTGGCCTCTGCCTTTCTCTTGGACAACATTGGTGACGTAGAGAGGAGAGACATGCTGCTTTTGGGCAACTGTTGATCTCTCATAAAACCCTGACTTGTGTTGTTAAGATTGGGACATGCTGAAATTGCCTAAAGCTACTAGCATCTAAGAGAAGGAAAACTCTGAATGTAAACGTCTCCTGCCTTGCATCCATACACAATCTTTAGAAAGGTATTGTGAGTAAACACTGAGGACAAATCCGGAGCTGGAGTCCCTAAGAGAGTCTGTTGTTCTGATCAACTTCCTTCTGGCAATTCCTGTATTGACGCCAGGTTCAAGCTGTATTGGCCTCTGCCTTTACCTTGGATAACAACGGTGGCGTGGCGAGGGGAAATGTGCTGCATTGGCAACTTTTGAAAACCCTGCCCAGGCCATAGCCCTGGAGAGGACACTCCAGCGTCGTCTCACCGCGACGGTAAAACACGGCAAGGCGCTGGGGTTCGCTTTCCATGGAGCGAGGGATCATCACGCTTCATTGGATAACTATCACCTACCTCAAACTAGAAAGCCCCCAACCAATAGATTGCTGTCCTCCTACAGTCCGCTTTCTTCACTGGATGTGTGGGGCCTTGGGATACAAGTATCCTGAATCGCGGTCTGCAAGCACTTCACCACGAGGAACCAAAGAAAAAAGTCGGCATTCAGAATTGGATGTTCGAACATACGGACCATGACAAATGGTCGCGAAATCAACAACAACCGCAATAGTGATTAACAACGAACTACTTAGGCTTAGCGTGAACATCACTGCGCTTCCAGAGACGGCAACCCTTCGTAAGAAACAGTTCACTTTGGAAAGGCTTTGTGAGTAAATCCTGAGGACAAATCCGGAGCTGGAGCCCCTAAGACAATCCGATGTTCTGATCAATTTCCTTCTGGCAATTCCTGTAACGACACCGGTGTCAAGCTGTATTGGTCTCTGCCTTTTCCTTGGACAACATCGGTGGCGTGGAAAGGAGATACATGCTGCAAAGGCAATTTCCGATCTCTCATAAAACACTGACGTGTTTGCATATCTTATGTTAAGATTGTGATATCCTGAAATTGTCTAAAGCTACTAGCATCTAAGAGAAGGAAAACTCTGAATGTAAAATTCCGCTGCCTTGCGGCCATACCCAATCTTTGGAAAGGCTTTGTAAGTAAACCCTGATGACAAATCCGGAGCTGGTCTCTAAGACAGTCCGATGTTATGATCAACTTCCTTCTGGCAGTTCCTGCAACGACGCCGGTACCAAGCTGTATTGGCCTCTGCCTTTTACTTGAGCAACATCGATGGCGTGGATAGGGGAGATGTGCTGAATGGTCGATCTCTATTATAAAACCCTGCCCAGGCCTGCGTCCTGGAGAGGAATCCAGCGTCACCTCACTGCGACGGCGAAACACGGGAAGCAACAGTCAACTGATGGGGGATTTCTGAAGGTCTTTCTGTACAGAGAACTAGCCACTTGGCAAGACGGCAAGAGGGCGGCCTCATCATCGCTTCAAAGACGTCTGCAGAAGTGACATGAGGGCGATATACATGGACATCGATATTGAGAGATGGAGAGTCGTCGCCAACGATCACTCACGCTTGAGATACGCAATTTACACTAAGGGCTAGAGCGAGAAGAAGCCAGTGTGATGCGTGCTCGACGGAAAGAAAACAACACTGCATCATCAAGGGAGAGTGTCTTCACATGTATTCGTTGCCATCGAGACTGTCACTCCCATGTGGGCCTGTACAGCCACAACAGATGCTGCGTCGCCATCAGCAGCTGAGGCATAACTCTTTGGGCGCAAATTCATGCTTTTTCGAGACCGATGGATGCCACAACATTTTGGCCATTGTGTCCTCCAGGCAAACTTTATTTGAACTCCGTTGTCTATGTCTTCGGGTATTTTTTTTTATTACTTCTTTTTTTATTACCCAGACCACGGATTGAACTCACAAATACTATGCCACCAAAATCACAAGCAAATGCTTTAATCTAATCGGCTATTGTTCTATGTGACAATCCTGAACGTTGAACATGTAGTCATAATGTTCCTCCCGCCTGATTGCTGACTCTACGGTTGCCGCGCTCAACCTCTTCCACCACCTGAAATATGGCTATCTTCTGTTTTTGGTATGTGAATTTGGTAGCATATTAAATGTGACTTCAGCCCCTAAGCCGGGTTACGCAGATTTAGAATCAGGGAAAACAGGGCGAGCAATAACTGAGCAGTACTAACAAGAAGCCGAGATATCCGTAAAGAGCGGAATGAGAAAAATGAACCTCGTAACTTGAATAAAGTGTTCACTGGCTCGACACTTGAAGATGGCCGAACCGATAGGATAATAACTAAATTGAGGATAATAATCTGACTGTAAATAATGTAAATAATAATAATTCCATGCCACAGAAAGCCAAAACGTTGGAATAGTAACAACAAATATGAGGATTTAAGTCTGACTGTAAATAATGGAAATAATGATAATTCCTCATCCCAGAAAGCCGAAACGTTGTGATAACAACAAAGACGAGGATATTAGTCTGACTGTAAATAATGAAAATAATGATGATTCCTCATCAAGAAAGCCAAAGCATTGTGATAACAACAACAAAGATGAGGATATTAGTTTGACTGTAAATAATGAAAATAATAATAATTCCTCATCCCAGAAAGTCAAAACGTTGAGATAACAACAACAAAGATGAGGATATTAGTCTGACTGTAAATAATGGAAATAATGATAATTCCTCATCCCAGAAAGTCGAAATATTGTGATAATAACAACAAAGATGAGAATATTAGTCTGAGTGTAAATAATGGAAATAATGGTAATTCCTCATCCCAGAAAGCCGAAACATTGTGATAATAACAACAAAGATGAGGATATTAGTCTGACTGTAAATAATGGAAATAATGATAATTCCCCATTCTAGAAAGTTAAAACATTGTGATAATAACAACAAAGATGAGGATATTAGTCTGACTGTAAATAATGGAAATAATGATAATTCCCCATTCTAGAAAGTTAAAACGTTGTGATAACAACAACAAAGATGAGGATATTAGTCTGACTGTAAATAATGGAAATAATGTTGTTTCCTCATCCCAGAAAGCCTAAATATTATGATAGTAACAACAAAATTCAGGACAATAATCTGACTGCAAATCCTATTCTCCCCATCGCCTAAGATCAGACACAAATTATGAGTATATCTTTTATAAGTTTTTCAAACGTGGCAAAATGCAGGAACATCAAAATGCACAGAGAAGCCAAATTTCATGGAATTAACCACTCTTTTCGCGAACAGTAGCAAGAATATCATCAAGCCGAGTTATTTCTAAGGTATCTTTGTCTTTTTTGTCCGTAGGAACATGCAGTTTTTTATCCTTTGGCCCCTTCCTTAAATTTGGGGAAAGTTTTAAGCACGTTACCTCTCCTCTATCATCTCCTACCAATAGAATAGGGTACAGTTGATTAAACGCCAAATGCATGATCCGAGTGTTCTTCAAAAAAACGACCACCTGCACGCACAAAGGTTCGTTTTTGTCGACGGCAATGTCATAGAGTATAACTTCACCGTTGGCCGTAACTGCAGCGAAGACGGTCGATGAAAACGGTGCCCACTCAACATCATACACCTGGCTGCCAAGATCAAACACTAGCAGAGGCTTACAAATGATTCCCACGTTCTCCCAGATTTTCACCGTCCAGTCCTCACTGCACGTAATGAAGACTTTCGGGTGGAACCTATTCCAGGCGATTTTGTAGATAGAAGAATGATGGGCGTCGAAGGTTTGCAACGCTTCTGCCGAGTGGGTCCTCGAGCAAATATGCGCGTGGCCCATTTCTGTTCCAACCAGGTAGAGATGCTTCTGAGTGGCATGAAAATCGAAAGTGATGCCGCTTCCAAAGATCCCCGCCTTCATTTCCGTCATCGATGTTTCGACAAAGTCAGAAATGTCTAACGTCACCAGAACATGATGTTTTAAACCGTTTTTTACCGATGTCCACTTTACGATTACACCGTCAGGTGAGATGGAATAGAAGCTGAGCAAATTATCTGTGAGGTCGTGGTCCCACTGCATCTGCGCGATGTGCATGTTGTGCACCCCTCTTTCTGATCGTTTTTCTGGATTTCTCGTGTTGTGACACAGATTGTAGAAAGCCACCCCACCATCGCAAAAACCAGCACATACGTAATTAGGAAACTTCCGGTGAATATCTACACTCATCACTGCGCAATCTGTCGGGAAGCAATAAGTTGGATATGAAGGGTTTTTCAGGGAATACAACAAAATTGCTCCTTCGCCTTCCTTGGAAAAAGTAAACGAACCAAAGGTGACAGCAAATAAGTCCGAATATTGTGGATGCCAACATAAATTAGTCACGGATAAATATTTAGTTAGTTCTGATGTAAACTTCCACAGAGGCAATAAACAACCAATTTGACCTCGTACATCGTCTGCTGGGTCTTCATAATATTTGAAATCTTGAAGAAGATGGTCGTATAAATTCTGAATTACCATTCTTTCTGCAACTGAAGCCAACCGGTTAACATTCGGGTTTAGAGTCGTCGGATAAGTTTCAATTTCATAAACTGGCTTCTTATTTTGGTTAATGTACGCATCGTAAATAGTCCCTGGACTACTGTTAGCAGAAAACGTAGCAGTGGCTGGCGGCTCTGTCTCCATAATCCTGTCCCGTGATCGAGGGTCGAGGGTTTGTAAACCTTTGTCACTGTAATTAAATTGGTTTCTTACAAGTTTTGGGACTACTTCTACTTTCTCGTTAGTTTCATCATCATATAGTGTTACATCTTCTGAAAAGACTGTGACTAAAGACGACTCCTCGCCCTGTTTGTAGTCGATACTACCCTCGATTAATACTGTTGCGGGGTCGAACGTTGTTATTGGTTTGAACTCGTGCGAGCTGAAATTGAAACGGATGATACGTCTCCCTTCGTAATCGTTACTCAAAATTAGCATACGGGAGAACTCGTCGTTTAACATGGCTTCTGGAATGATTTCGCCTGACTCATGAATCTGATGCCTCGTTGTCCTACGGGCGATCTGTTTGAATGGCGGCATTTTGGGATTTGCAGGGAACAAGGTACGCAGAGAGAGATTTTTATTTTAGAGAAGGCATCGGCAAATAAAAGTGAGGTCGAACGGTTAATAGTCGGATATTCTTTCTATTCCTTTTCGCTTTTTTTTTTTTTTTTTTACTTTAGAAACGCTTGGCATTTGTTTACGTTTTATTTCTTCGTCACGTGACTTACTCAGTTAATCATTGGTCATTTAATTATGACTATATAGTTCTGGACGCTACGTGAACAAAAAAAATTCCTATATATTTTGATTTTGTTTTGGTTATTAGATTCCCGACCCCCCCCCACCATGCCTCGAATCAGTAATTTTCCTTATAATTTTATAATATTCATTAAATATTTTATAATCTTGACCTCTTCAAGTCTACGGTTAAGAGTTATCATTCCTGCATAACCACATGAACTTCACCAGCCCTGACCTTTACTACTGGGACCTGCCATGCCATGTACATAAGCTGGAAGTATCCACATTGCCTTCGCATTCCTATAGTAAGAAGTAAGTTCCATTCAGACAGCTTCTTCCCAAGAACGGATGATTTGTGGAACAGACTCCCAGGAGGATGTTTTCCCTTTCACTACAATCTTGACCTATTCAAGTCTAAGGTTAACCATTATCATTCCTGCATAGCCTCATGAACTTCACCAGGCCTGACCTTTACTACTGGGACCTGCCATGCTATGTACATAAGCTGGAAGTATCCACATTGCCTTCGCATTCCTATAGTAAGATGCAAGTTCCATTCATAAAACTTCTTCCGAAGAACGGCTGATTTGCGGAACAGACTCCCAAGAGGATGTTTTCCCATTCACTACAATCTTGACCTCTTTATGTCTAGGGTTAACCGTTATCTTTCCAGCTTAGACCGATGAACTTCACCAGCCCTCACCTTTACTACTGAGACCAGCCATGCCATGTACACAAGCGGGAATTATCCACATTGCCTTCGCATTCCTATAGTAAGAAGTAAGTTCCATTCAGACAGCTACTTCCCAAGAACTGCTGATTTGTGGAACAGACTCCCAGAAGGATGTTTTCCATTCACTACAAACTTGACCTCTTCAAGTCTAAGGTTAACCGTTATCTTTCCTGCATAGCCCCATGAACTTCACCAGCCCTCACCTTTACTACTGAGACCAGCCATGCCATGTACACAAGCGGGAATTATCCACATTGCCTTCGCATTCCTATAGTAAGATGCAAGTTCCATTCAGACAGCTTCTTCCCAAGAACGGATGATTTGTGGAACAGACTCCCAGAAGGATGTTTTCCATTCACTACAATTTTGACCTCTTCATGTCTAGGGTTAACCATTATCTTTCCTGCATAGCCGCATGACTTAATAATTGAATTCAAATGACAATCATCAGCCGCGGACAATTAACCATCGTTTCTATGAATAATTTTAAAAAAAGAAATGGATGACTTTTTTGGACTCGTTCAAACTTTACATTGTGACGAATCTGAAAAAAAAAAACCCCAAGTCCTACCAGCACCGATTATAGGGGGGGGGATATATGCTTAACAACATAAAACATGAATAGTAGAAACTGCAGGAAAGGTGCCCGTAAAGGAATGCGAGAAGAAATGACTATCTATCAATTGTAAGAAGACAGAATGAATAGTTGTCATCAAAATAGACAGGCCAAAATCCGAACTACGAATTGGAAATACCAAAAGCAAACAATTAGAAGAATTTAGATATCTGGGAAGTGTTTCAATGGCGACGTAAAGTGTAACACTGAAATCCGAAAGGAAACTGCGGCATCGAAAATAAGCAAAGTATTAAGAAATAGAAAAAAAAATGTCGTTAGAAAGAAAGTAGAGTACTGAACTGTTACGTAATATCAGTCCTCCTATATGGCAGTGAATGCCATATAGGAGGACTGATATCACAGATGAAGAAGAGACTTGAAACAAGAGAAACAAAGAAAAGTGTACTGAACTGTTACGTAATATCAGTCCTCCTATATGGCAGTGAATGCTGGACAATCTCCTCACAGATGAAGAAGAGACTTGAAACAACAGAAACAAAGAAAAGAGTACTGAACTGTTATGTAATATCAGTCTTCCTATATGGCAATGAATGCTGGACAATCTCCTCACAGATGAAGAAGAGACTTGAAACAACAGAAACAAAGAAAAGAGTACTGAACTGTATCGTAATATCAGTCCTCCTATATGGCAGTGAATGCTGGACAATCTCCTCACAGATGAAGAAGAGACTTGAAACAAGAGAAAGAAAGAAAAGAGTACTGAACTGTTACGTAATATCAGTCCTCCTATATGGCAGTGAATGCCATATAGGAGGACTGATATCACAGATGAAGAAGAGACTTCAAACAAGAGAAAGAAAGAAAAGAGTACTGAACAGTTACGTAATATCAGTCCTCCTATATGGCAGTGAATGCCATATAGGAGGACTGATATCACAGATGAAGAAGAGACTTGAAACAAGAGAAAGAAAGAAAAGAGTACTGAACTGTTACGTAATATCAGTCCTACTATATAGCAGTGAATGCTGGACAATCTCCTCACAGATGAAGAAGAGACTTGAAACAAGAGAAAGAAAGAAAAGAGTACTGAACTGTTACGTAATATCAGTCCTCCTATATGGCAGTGAATGCTGGACAATCTCCTCACAGATGAAGAGACTTGAAACAAGAGAAACAAAGAAAAGAGTACTGAACTGTTACGTAATATCAGTCCTCCTATATGGCAGTGAATGCTGGACAATCTCCTCACAGATGAAGAAGAGACTTGAAACAAGAGAAACAAAGAAATGAGTACTGAACTGTTACGTAATATCAGTCCTCCTATATGGCAGTGAATGTTGGACACTCTCCTCACAGATGAAGAAGAGACTTCTGGCAACAGAAATTTGGTTGTACAGAATGAATGTGAGAATACCCTATATCTAATCGTATTGGGAAAATAGTCCCAAAACTATTGATCGAAAAACTTTTATTCGAATTATAAATTGTTTGAATGAAAATTAATCGAAAGGACAATTAATCTAAATGAAAATTATTCGAAATAGCTATATTTGAGATATGCATGTGCTTTTGCTTTATGAGAGTCAATACTGATTTACCTAGAACTAATAAAGCTCTTGAAGGGTGGCATAAGGCTTTTTTTGCAGCAAATGTCATTTCACAGTATGGAACTTCTTAGACACTCTTAAAAGAGAACAAGACTTGCAAGAAATTCATATTGCAAAAGTAAGAACAGGTTGGCAAAATGTCAAGAGCGCCAAGGAATACCACGACGTAAATTGAAATCTTAACGACTACTCTTCAGTAGTTGACTATTTGAGTATCATATAATTTAAGTTCATAGGTATTTTTTCTAACTAAATTGTTTTAACATTTATATTTCGAATACTTATCATTTGTGTATTTCCTCTTTTAATTTTTACATTTTTATGAGAAGTCAGAAAGAGACAGTTGAAATTTCTAGGGAACATAATGAGGAAAGAGGGCTTGGAAAATCTGATACTCACAGGACAGATTGAAGGCAAGAAGGCTTTAGTAAATGGATGGCGAGACAGGGTTTAAGAGCAATAACAAAAAGACCAAATTTATTAAGAGTTATAAAGGGTAGGAAACTGTGGAGAGCCATCATTTCCTATGTCCTGAAAGAACACGGTATATAGAAGTGAATATTTAAAAATCTTTATTTATTGTACATACATTCAAGTGTGGCACAAGGCCGAAAAGGGGGAATGGGGGGAAGGTTGGTCTTCACTATCTTATACCTTGGCTAATCGGATTCACGACCCATTCACTCGTTACAATTTCCTCCTTCACCATAACAACTCATCCGTCGCCAACCAATCCTCCATACACCATAATACCACATCCTCTCAGGAGGGGAGCTATAAAAACGCTTCCCAATCAGATGATAAATATTATTTACAATAAATATTTAAAATCTAGCTCGTTGCTGGTCCCATTTTTAAACTTAGACATACATCGCTTAAAAATCGTTAGTATTTGACATCAATTTATTTTAGATTTATCCTTTCTTAAGAATTTTATTGCATGACGTAATCTAACCTAAAACAGTTCGATGATGCGTAATAAATAATTTTTACGTAAAGTTTTTTTTTGTTTTTTTTTTCTGTTATGGAGATGAATATGTGACAAAAATCTTTAAGTAAATAAATATATTAAACGTTTTAACTATTTACGGTTTATTGGATACTCGATTTTTTACATCATTTAACGCCATCCATTAAAAATAGTAAGTAAAATATGTGTAGTCTAAGTCCTCGTATTTTTATCCTATTATAATTGTGTTTCTTCCTCTCTTCGTTAGTTCGTACGACCATTGCGCCCTGCCAATTCCTCATAAACAATAGACTATTCCGTTTTGATTGCGTGGAAAGTCAAAGGCATATCAGAGACGCCACTTGGTTTCAGTGAAAGAATGAAAAAAGGAAGAAGAATACCTGCTAATACCTGATAAATAATGTACTGTTCCATTTTGATCGCGTAGCAAGATGAAAGACATATCAGAAACACTACTTGGTTTCAGTGAAAGAAAGAAGGGATTGTAAAATTTTTTAACGTCTTCTTCTGATACCACATTGCGTGGAAAATCAAAACGCATATCAGAGACGCTACTTGGTTTCAATGAAAGAAAGAAAGAAAGAAAAAATGAAAGAGATATAGAAGTGTGTTAACGCCTCTTGCTATTATCTCTTGAATAATGGACTATTCCGTATTCTTCGCGTGGAACGACAAAAGATGTATCAGGGACTAGAAAGAAAGAAAGAATGATAGAAGTGTTTAACTTCTCCTGCTAATATCACATAAACTGAGGCAAGTACGCAACTCTTTCAACCGCATATTAAACGGTGTCGAGGGTTTTTACAGTTTTCATTTTCCTCTTCGTTATTATTATAACAGTGAAAGGCTTCGGGAGTAAACCCTGAGGACAAATCCGGAGCTGGAGTCCCTAAGAGAGTCCGATGTTCTGATCAATTTCCTTCTGGCAATTCCTGCATTCACTTCATTGCCAGGCTGTATTGGCCTCTGCCTTTCTCTTGGACAACATTGGTGACGTAGAGAGGAGAGACATGCTGCTTTTGGGCAACTGTTGATCTCTCATAAAACCCTGACTTGTGTTGTTAAGATTGGGACATGCTGAAATTGCCTAAAGCTACTAGCATCTAAGAGAAGGAAAACTCTGAATGTAAACGTCTCCTGCCTTGCATCCATACACAATCTTTAGAAAGGTATTGTGAGTAAACACTGAGGACAAATCCGGAGCTGGAGTCCCTAAGAGAGTCTGTTGTTCTGATCAACTTCCTTCTGGCAATTCCTGTATTGACGCCAGGTTCAAGCTGTATTGGCCTCTGCCTTTACCTTGGATAACAACGGTGGCGTGGCGAGGGGAAATGTGCTGCATTGGCAACTTTTGAAAACCCTGCCCAGGCCATAGCCCTGGAGAGGACACTCCAGCGTCGTCTCACCGCGACGGTAAAACACAGCAAGGCGCTGGGGTTCGCTTTCCATGGAGCGAGGGATCATCACGCTTCATTGGATAACTATCACCTACCTCAAACTAGAAAGCCCCCAACCAATAGATTGCTGTCCTCCTACAGTCCGCTTTCTTCACTGGATGTGTGGGGCCTTGGGATACAAGTATCCTGAATCGCGGTCTGCAAGCACTTCACCACGAGGAACCAAAGAAAAAAGGCGGCATTCAGAATTGGATGTTCGAACATACGGACCATGACAAATGGTCGCGAAATCAACAACAACCGCAATAGTGATTAACAACGAACTACTTAGGCTTAGCGTGAACATCACTGCGCTTCCAGAGACGGCAACCCTTCGTAAGAAACAGTTCACTTTGGAAAGGCTTTGTGAGTAAATCCTGAGGACAAATCCGGAGCTGGAGCCCCTAAGACAATCCGATGTTCTGATCAATTTCCTTCTGGCAATTCCTGTAACGACACCGGTGTCAAGCTGTATTGGTCTCTGCCTTTTCCTTGGACAACATCGGTGGCGTGGAAAGGAGATACATGCTGCAAAGGCAATTTCCGATCTCTCATAAAACACTGACGTGTTTGCATATCTTATGTTAAGATTGTGATATCCTGAAATTGTCTAAAGCTACTAGCATCTAAGAGAAGGAAAACTCTGAATGTAAAATTCCGCTGCCTTGCGGCCATACCCAATCTTTGGAAAGGCTTTGTAAGTAAACCCTGATGACAAATCCGGAGCTGGTCTCTAAGACAGTCCGATGTTATGATCAACTTCCTTCTGGCAGTTCCTGCAACGACGCCGGTACCAAGCTGTATTGGCCTCTGCCTTTTACTTGAGTAACATCGATGGCGTGGATAGGGGAGATGTGCTGAATGGTCGATCTCTATTATAAAACCCTGCCCAGGCCTGCGTCCTGGAGAGGAATCCAGCGTCACCTCACTGCGACGGCGAAACACGGGAAGCAACAGTCAACTGATGGGGGATTTCTGAAGGTCTTTCTGTACAGAGAACTAGCCACTTGGCAAGACGGCAAGAGGGCGGCCTCATCATCGCTTCAACAACGTCTGCAGAAGTGACATGAGGGCGATATACATGGACATCGATATTGAGAGATGGAGAGTCGTCGCCAACGATCACTCACGCTTGAGATACGCAATTTACACTAAGGGCTAGAGCGAGAAGAAGCCAGTGTGATGCGTGCTCGACGGAAAGAAAACAACACTGCATCATCAAGGGAGAGTGTCTTCACATGTATTCGTTGCCATCGAGACTGTCACTCCCATGTGGGCCTGTACAGCCACAACAGATGCTGCGTCGCCATCAGCAGCTGAGGCATAACTCTTTGGGCGCAAATTCATGCTTTTTCGAGACCGATGGATGCCACAACATTTTGGCCATTGTGTCCTCCAGGCAAACTTTATTTGAACTCCGTTGTCTATGTCTTCGGGTATTTTTTTTTATTACTTCTTTTTTTATTACCCAGACCACGGATTGAACTCACAAATACTATGCCACCAAAATCACAAGCAAATGCTTTAATCTAATCGGCTATTGTTCTATGTGACAATCCTGAACGTTGAACATGTAGTCATAATGTTCCTCCCGCCTGATTGCTGACTCTACGGTTGCCGCGCTCAACCTCTTCCACCACCTGAAATATGGCTATCTTCTGTTTTTGGTATGTGAATTTGGTAGCATATTAAATGTGACTTCAGCCCCTAAGCCGGGTTACGCAGATTTAGAATCAGGGAAAACAGGGCGAGCAATAACTGAGCAGTACTAACAAGAAGCCGAGATATCCGTAAAGAGCGGAATGAGAAAAATCAACCTCGTAACTTGAATAAAGTGTTCACTGGCTCGATACTTGAAGATGGCCGAACCGATAGGATAATAACTAAATTGAGGATAATAATCTGACTGTAAATAATGTAAATAATAATAATTCCATGCCACAGAAAGCCAAAACGTTGGAATAGTAACAACAAAGATGAGGATTTAAGTCTGACTGTAAATAATGGAAATAATGATAATTCCTCATCCCAGAAAGCCGAAACATTGTGATAACAACAAAGACGAGGATATTAGTCTGACTGTAAATAATGAAAATAATGATGATTCCTCATCAAGAAAGCCAAAGCATTGTGATAACAACAACAAAGATGAGGATATTAGTCTGACTGTAAATAATGAAAATAATAATAATTCCTCATCCCAAAAAGTCAAAACGTTGAGATAACAACAACAAATATGAGGATATTAGTCTGACTGTAAATAATGGAAATAATGATAATTCCTCATCCCAGAAAGTCGAAATATTGTGATAATAACAACAAAGATGAGGATATTAGTCTGACTGTAAATAATGGAAATAATGGTAATTCCTCATCCCAGAAAGCTGAAACATTGTGATAATAACAACAAAGATGAGGATATTAGTCTGACTGTAAATAATGGAAATAATGATAATTCCCCATTCTAGAAAGTTAAAACGTTGTGATAACAACAACAAAGATGAGGATATTAGTCTGACTGTAAATAATGGAAATAATGTTGTTTTCTCATCCCAGAAAGTCGAAATATTATGATAGTAACAACAAAGTTCAGGACAATAATCTGACTGCAAATCCTATTCTCCCCATCGCCTAAGATCAGACACAAATTATGAGTATATCTTTTATAAGTTTTTCAAACGTGGCAAAATGCAGGAACATCAAAATGCACAGAGAAGCCAAATTTCATGGAATTAACCACTCTTTTCGCGAACAGTAGCAAGAATATCATCAAGCCGAGTTATTTCTAAGGTATCTTTGTCTTTTTTGTCCGTAGGAACATGCAGTTTTTTATCCTTTGGCCCCTTCCTTAAATTTGGGGAAAGTTTTAAGCACGTTACCTCTCCTCTATCATCTCCTACCAATAGAATAGGGTACAGTTGATTAAACGCCAAATGCATGATCCGAGTGTTCTTCAAAAAAACGACCACCTGCACGCACAAAGGTTCGTTTTTGTCGACGGCAATGTCATAGAGTATAACTTCACCGTTGGCCGTAACTGCAGCGAAGACGGTCGATGAAAACGGTGCCCACTCAACATCATACACCTGGCTGCCAAGATCAAACACTAGCAGAGGCTTACAAATGATTCCCACGTTCTCCCAGATTTTCACCGTCCAGTCCTCACTGCACGTAATGAAGACTTTCGGGTGGAACCTATTCCAGGCGATTTTGTAGATAGAAGAATGATGGGCGTCGAAGGTTTGCAACGCTTCTGCCGAGTGGGTCCTCGAGCAAATATGCGCGTGGCCCATTTCTGTTCCAACCAGGTAGAGATGCTTCTGAGTGGCATGAAAATCGAAAGTGATGCCGCTTCCAAAGATCCCCGCCTTCATTTCCGTCATCGATGTTTCGACAAAGTCAGAAATGTCTAACGTCACCAGAACATGATGTTTTAAACCGTTTTTCACCGATGTCCACTTTACGATTACACCGTCAGGTGAGATGGAATAGAAGCTGAGCAAATTATCTGTGAGGTCGTGGTCCCACTGCATCTGCGCGATGTGCATGTTGTGCACCCCTCTTTCTGATCGTTTTTCTGGATTTCTCGTGTTGTGACACAGATTGTAGAAAGCCACCCCACCATCGCAAAAGCCAGCACATACGTAATTAGGAAACTTCCGGTGAATATCTACACTCATCACTGCGCAATCTGTCGGGAAGCAATAAGTTGGATATGAAGGGTTTTTCAGGGAATACAACAAAATTGCTCCTTCGCCTTCCTTGGAAAAAGTAAACGAACCAAAGGTGACAGCAAATAAGTCCGAATATTGTGGATGCCAACATAAATTAGTCACGGATAAATATTTAGTTAGTTCTGATGTAAACTTCCACAGAGGCAATAAACAACCAATTTGACCTCGTACATCGTCTGCTGGGTCTTCATAATATTTGAAATCTTGAAGAAGATGGTCGTATAAATTCTGAATTACCATTCTTTCTGCAACTGAAGCCAACCAGTTAACATTCGGGTTTAGAGTCGTCGGATAAGTTTCAATTTCATAAACTGGCTTCTTATTTTGGTTAATGTACGCATCGTAAATAGTCCCTGGACTACTGTTAGCAGAAAACGTAGCAGTGGCTGGCGGCTCTGTCTCCATAATCCTGTCCCGTGATCGAGGGTCGAGGGTTTGTAAACCTTTGTCACTGTAATTAAATTGGTTTCTTACAAGTTTTGGGACTACTTCTACTTTCTCGTTAGTTTCATCATCATATAGTGTTACATCTTCTGAAAAGACTGTGACTAAAGACGACTCCTCGCCCTGTTTGTAGTCGATACTACCCTCGATTAATACTGTTGCGGGGTCGAACGTTGTTATTGGTTTGAACTCGTGCGAGCTGAAATTGAAACGGATGATACGTCTCCCTTCGTAATCGTTACTCAAAATTAGCATACGGGAGAACTCGTCGTTTAACATGGCTTCTGGAATGATTTCGCCTGACTCATGAATCTGATGCCTCGTTGTCCTACGGGCGATCTGTTTGAATGGCGGCATTTTGGGATTTGCAGGGAACAAGGTACGCAGAGAGAGATTTTTATTTTAGAGAAGGCATCGGCAAATAAAAGTGAGGTCGAACGGTTAATAGTCGGATATTCTTTCTATTCCTCTTCGCTTTGTTTTTTTTTTTTTTTACTTTAGAAACGCTTGGCATTTGTTTACGTTTTATTTCTTCGTCACGTGACTTACTCAGTTAATCATTGGTCATTTAATTATGACTATATAGTTCTGGACGCTACGTGAACAAAAAAAATTCCTATATATTTTGATTTTGTTTTGGTTATTGGATTCCCGACCCCCCCCCCCACCATGCCTCGAATCAGTAATTTTCCTTATAATTTTATAATATTCATTAAATATTTTAAGTCTACGGTTAAGAGTTATCATTCCTGCATAACCACATGAACTTCACCAGCCCTGACCTTTACTACTGGGACCTACCATGCCATGTACATAAGCTGGAATTATCCACATTGCCTTCGCATTCCTATAGTAAGATGCAAGTTCCATTCATAAAACTTCTTCCGAAGAACGGCTGATTTGTGGAACAGACTCCCAAGAGGATGTTTTCCCATTCACTACAATCTTGACCTCTTTATGTCTAGGGTTAACCGTTATCTTTCCAGCTTAGACCGATGAACTTCACCAGCCCTCACCTTTACTACTGAGACCAGCCATGCCATGTACACAAGCGGGAATTATCCACATTGCCTTCGCATTCCTATAGTAAGATGCAAGTTCCATTCAGACAGCTTCTTCCCAAGAACGGATGATTTGTGGAACAGACTTCCAGGAGGATGTTTTCCCATTCACTACAATTTTGACCTCTTCATGTCTAGGGTTAACCATTATCTTTCCTGCATAGCCGCATGACTTAATAATTGAATTCAAATGACAATCATCAGCCGCGGACAATTAACCATCGTTTCTATGAATAATTTTAAAAAAAGAAATGGATGACTTTTTTGGACTCGTTCAAACTTTACATTGTGACGAATCTGAAAAAAAAAAACCAAGTCCTACCAGCACCGATTATAGGGGGGGGATATATGCTTAACAACATAAAACATGAATAGTAGAAACTGCAGGAAAGGTGCCCGTAAAGGAATGCGAGAAGAAATGACTATCTATCAATTGTAAGAAGACAGAATGAATAGTTGTCATCAAAATAGACAGGCCAAAATCCGAACTACGAATTGGAAATACCAAAAGCAAACAATTAGAAGAATTTAGATATCTGGGAAGTGTTTCAATGGCGACGTAAAGTGTAACACTGAAATCCGAAAGGAAACTGCGGCATCGAAAATAAGCAAAGTATTAAGAAATAGAAAAAAAAAATGTCGTTAGAAAGAAAGTAGAGTAATGAACTGTTACGTAATATCAGTCCTCCTATATGGCAGTGAATGCTGGACAATCTCCTCACAGAGGAAGAAGAGACTTGAAGCAAGAGCAAGAAAGAAAGGTTTATTGAACTGTTACGTAATATCAGTCCTCCTATATGGCAGTGAATGCTGGACAATCTCTTCACAGATGAAGAAGAAACTTGAAACAACAGAAACAAAGAAAAGAGTACTGAACTGTTATGTAATATCAGTCTTCCTATATGGCAGTGAATGCTGGACAATCTCCTCACAGATGAAGAAGAGACTTGAAACAACAGAAACAAAGAAAAGAGTACTGAACTGTTACGTAATATCAGTCCTCCTATATGGTAATGAATGCTGGACAATCTCCTCACAGATGAAGAAGAGACTTGAAACAACAGAAACAAAGAAAAGAGTACTGAACTGTATCGTAATATCAGTCCTCCTATATGGCAGTGAATGGAGGACAATCTCCTCACAGATGAAGAAGAGACTTGAAACAACAGAAACAAAGAAAAGAGTACTGAACTGTATCGTAATATCAGTCCTCCTATATGGCAGTGAATACTGGACAATCTCCTCACAGATGAAGAAGAAACTTGAAACAAGAGAAAGAAAGAAAAGAGTACTGAACTGTTACGTAATATCAGTCCTCCTATATGGCAGTGAATGCTGGGCAATCTCCTCGCAGATGAAGAAGTGACTTGAAACAAGAGCAAGAAAGAAAGGTTTATTGAACTGTTACGTAATATCAGTCCTCCTATATGGCAGTGAATGCTGGACAATCTCCTCACAGATGAAGAAGAGACTTGAAACAAAGAAAAGAGTACTGGACTGTTATGTAATATCAGTCCTCGTATATGGCAGTGAATGCTGGACAATCTCCTCACAGATGAAGAAGATACTTGATACAACAGAAACAAAGAAATGAGTACTGAACTGTTACGTAATATCAGTCCTCCTATATGGCAGTGAATGTTGGACACTCTCCTCACAGATGAAGAAGAGACTTCTGGCAACAGAAATTTGGTTGTACAGAATGAATGTGAGAATACCCTATATCTAATCGTATTGGGAAAATAGTCCCAAAACTATTGATCGAAAAACTTTTATTCGAATTATAAATTGTTTGAATGAAAATTAATCGAAAGGACAATTAATCTAAATGAAAATTATTCGAAATAGCTATATTTGCTTTATGAGAGTCAATACTGATTTACCTAGAACTAATAAAGCTCTTGAAGGGTGGCATAAGGCTTTTTTTGCAGCAAGTGTCATTTCACAGTATGGAACTTCTTAGACACTCTTAAAAGAGAACAAGACTTGCAAGAAATTCATATTGCAAAAGTAAGAACAGGTTGGCAAAATGTCAAGAGCGCCAAGGAATACCCCGACGTAAATTGAAATCTTAACGACTACTCTTCAGTAGTTGACTATTTGAGTATCATATAATTTAAGTTCATAGGTATTTTTTCTAACTAAATTGTTTTAACATTTATATTTCGAATACTTATCATTTGTGTATTTCCTCTTTTAATTTTTACATTTTTATGAGAAGTCAGAAAGAGACAGTTGAAATTTCTAGGGAACATAATGAGGAAAGAGGGCTTGGAAAATCTGATACTCACAGGACAGCTTGAAGGCAAGAAGGCTTTAGTAAATGGATGGCGGAACAGGGTTTAAGAGCAATAACAAAAAGACCAAATTTATTAAGAGTTATAAAGGGTGGGAAACTGTGGAGAGCCATCATTTCCAATGTCCTGAAAGAACACGGTATATAGAAGTGAATATTTAAAAATCTTTATTTATTGTACATACATTCAAGTGTGGCACAAGGCCGAAAAGGGGGAATGGGGGGAAGGTTGGTCTTCACTATCTTATACCTTGGCTAATCGGATTCACGACCCATTCACTCGTTACAATTTCCTCCTTCACCATAACAACTCATCCGTCGCCAACCAATCCTCCATACACCATAATACCACATCCTCTCAGGAGGGGAGCTATAAAAACGCATCCCAATCAGATGATAAATATTATTTACAATAAATATTTAAAATCTAGCTCGTTGCTGGTCCCATTTTTAAACTTAGACATACATCCCTTAAAAATCGTTAGTATTTGACATCAATTTATTTTAGATTTATCCTTTCTTAAGAATTTTATTGCATGACGTAATCTAACCTAAAACAGTTCGATGATGCGTAATAAATAATTTTTACGTAAAGTTTTTTTTTTTTTTTTTTTTTTCTGTTATGGAGATGAATATGTGACAAAAATCTTTAAGTAAATAAATATATTAAACGTTTAAACTATTTACGGTTTATTGGATACTCGATTTTTTACATCATTTAACGCCATCCATTAAAAATAGTAAGTAAAATACGTGTAGTCTAAGTCCTTGTATTCTTATCCTATTATAATTGTGTTTCTTCCTCTCTTCGTTAGTTCGTACGACCATTACGCCCTGCCAATTCCTCATAAACAATAGACTATTCCGTTATGATTGTGTGGAAAGTCAAAGGCATATCAGAGACGCCACTTAGTTTCAGTGAAAGAATGAAGAAAAGGAAGAAGAAAAGATAGATGTGTTTAACGTCTCCTGCTAATACCTGATAAATAATGAACTGTTCCATTTTGATCGCGTAAGAAGATGAAAGACATATCAGAAACTCTACTTGGTTTCAGTGAAAGAAAGAATGAAAGAGATATAGAAGTGTGTTAACGCCTCTTGCTAATAGCTCATAAATAATAGTCTATTCTGTTTTGATCGGGTGAGAAGACAAAGGTCATAGCTAAGACGTTATTTAGTTTGAATGAAAAAATGAAAAATAGATAGATAGAAGTGCTTAATGTCTGTTGCTAATCCCTCATAAATAATGGACTATTCCATTTCATCGCGTCGAAAGACAAAAGACATATCAATGACGCTACTTGGTTTCAGTAAGAAAAATGAATGATAGAAGGGCAGATTTTAACAGCTGTTTCAGTAAAATGGAAAAAATTATCAATTTCAAATCTTTTCATTTTTACCCACTTACTTCTAGAAATAACGACAAACATTCATATTTATGATTGTTATTGTAATATTTTGTTAAAATTGTTAATCTCAACTATATGATTTGACCTCTCACTTGTACCCACTTACTTCTTGAAATAACGACCAACATTCATATTTATTATTGTTATTGCAATATTTTGTTAAAGTTGTTAATCTCAACTATATGATTTGACCTCTCACTTGTACCCCCTTACTTCTTGAAATAATGACCAACATTCATATTTATGATTGTTATCGCAATATTTTGTTAAAGTTATTAATCTCAACTATATGATTTGACCTCTCACTTGTACCCCCTTACTTCTTGAAATAATAACCAACATTCATATTTATTATTGTTATTGCAATATTTTGTTAAAGTTGTTAAGCTCAACTATATGATTTGACCTCTCACTTGTACCCCCTTACTTCTTGAAATAATGACCAACATTCATATTTATTATTGTTATTGCAATATTTTGTTAAAGTTGTTAATCTGAACTATATGATTTGACCTCTCACTTGTACCCCCTTACTTCTTGAAATAACGACCAACATTCATATTTATGATTATTATTGCAATATTTTGTTAAAGTTGTTAAGCTCAACTGTATGATTTGACCTCTCAATTGTACCCCCTTACTTCTTGAAATAATGACCAACATTCATATTTATGATTGTTATCGCAATATTTTGTTAAAGTTGTTAAGCTCAACTGTATGATTTGACCTCTCAATTGTACCCCCTTACTTCTTGAAATAATGACCAACATTCATATTTATTATTGTTATTGCAATATTTTGTTAAAGTTGTTAAGCTCAACTATATGATTTGACCTCTCAATTGTACCCCCTTACTTCTTGAAATAATGACCAACATTCATATTTATTATTGTTATTGCAATATTTTGTTAAAGTTGTTAAGCTCAACTATATGATTTGACCTCTCACTTGTACCCCCTTACTTCTTGAAATAACGACCAACATTCATATTTATGATTATTATTGCAATATTTTGTTAAAGTTGTTAAGCTCAACTGTATGATTTGACCTCTCAATTGTACCCCCTTACTTCTTGAAATAATGACCAACATTCATATTTATGATTGTTATCGCAATATTTTGTTAAAGTTGTTAAGCTCAACTGTATGATTTGACCTCTCAATTGTACCCCCTTACTTCTTGAAATAATGACCAACATTCATATTTATGATTGTTATTGCAACAATTTGTTAAAGTTGTTAACCTCAACTATATGATTTGACCTCTGACATGTACCCCCTTACTTCTTGAAATAATGACCAACATTCATATTTATGATTGTTATTGCAATATTTTGTTAAAGTTGTTAATCTCAACTATATGATTTGACCTTTCACTTGTACCCCCTTACTTCTTGAAATAATGACCAACATTCATATTTATTATTGTTATTGCAATATTTTGTTAAAGTTGTTAAGCTCAACTATATGATTTGACCTCTCACTTGTACCCCCTTACTTCTTGAAATAATGATCAACATTCATATTTATTATTGTTATTGCAATATTTTGTTAAATTTGTTAAGCTCAACTATATGATTTGACCTCTCACTTGTACCCGCTTACTTTTTAAAATAATGACCAACATTCATATTTATGATTGTTATTGCAATATTTTGTTAAAGTTGTTAATCTCAACTATATGATTTGACCTCTCACTTGTACCCCCTTACTTCTTGAAATAATGACCAACATTCATATTTATGATTGTTATCGCAATATTTTGTTAAAGTTGTTAAGCTCAACTATATGATTTGACCTCTCACTTGTACCCCCTTACTTCTTGAAATAATGACCAACATTCATATTTATTATTGTTATTGCAATATTTTGTTAAAGTTGTTAAGCTCAACTATATGATTTGACCTCTCACTTGTACCCACTTACTTCTTGAAATAATGACCAACATTCATATTTATGATTGTTATCGCAATATTTTGTTAAAGTTGTTAAGCTCAACTGTATGATTTGACCTCTCACTTGTACCCCCTTACTTCTTGAAATAATGACCAACATTCATATTTATTATTGTTACTGCAATATTTTGTTAAAGTTGTTAATCTCAACTATATGATTTGACCTCTTACTTGTACCCCCTTACTTCTTGAAATAATGACCAACATTCATATTTATTATTGTTATTGCAATATTTTGTTAAAGTTGTTAATCTCAACTATATGATTTGACCTCTCACTTGTACCCCCTTACTTCTTGAAATAATGACCAACATTCATACTTATTATTGTTATTGCAACATTTTGTTAAAGTTGTTAATCTCAACTATATGATTTGACCTCTCACTTGTACCCCCTTACTTCTTAAAATAATGACCAACATTCATATTTATTATTATTATTGCAATATTTTGTTAAAGTTGTTAATCTCAACTATATGATTTGACCTCTCACTTGTACCCCCTTACTTCTTAAAATAATGACCAACATTCATATTTATGATTGTTATTGCAATATTTTGTTAAAGTTGTTAATCTGAACTATATGATTTGACCTCTGACTTGTACCCACTTACTTCTTGAAATAACGACCAGCATTCATATTTATGATTGTTATTGCAATATTTTGTTAAAGTTGTTAATCTCAACTATATGATTTGACCTCTCACTTGTACCCCCTTACTTCTTGAAATAATGACCAACATTCATATTTATTATTGTTATTGCAATATTTTGTTAAAGTTGTTAAGCTCAACTATATGATTTGACCTCTCACTTGTACCCACTTACTTCTTGAAATAATGACCAACATTCATATTTATGATTGTTATCGCAATATTTTGTTAAAGTTGTTAAGCTCAACTGTATGATTTGACCTCTCACTTGTACCCCCTTACTTCTTGAAATAATGACCAACATTCATATTTATTATTGTTACTGCAATATTTTGTTAAAGTTGTTAATCTCAACTATATGATTTGACCTCTTACTTGTACCCCCTTACTTCTTGAAATAATGACCAACATTCATATTTATTATTGTTATTGCAATATTTTGTTAAAGTTGTTAATCTCAACTATATGATTTGACCTCTCACTTGTACCCCCTTACTTCTTGAAATAATGACCAACATTCATACTTATTATTGTTATTGCAACATTTTGTTAAAGTTGTTAATCTCAACTATATGATTTGACCTCTCACTTGTACCCCCTTACTTCTTAAAATAATGACCAACATTCATATTTATTATTATTATTGCAATATTTTGTTAAAGTTGTTAATCTCAACTATATGATTTGACCTCTCACTTGTACCCCCTTACTTCTTAAAATAATGACCAACATTCATATTTATGATTGTTATTGCAATATTTTGTTAAAGTTGTTAATCTGAACTATATGATTTGACCTCTGACTTGTACCCACTTACTTCTTGAAATAACGACCAGCATTCATATTTATGATTGTTATTGCAATATTTTGTTAAAGTTGTTAATCTCAACTATATGATTTGACCTCTCACTTGTACCCCCTTACTTCTTGAAATAATGACCAACATTCATATTTATTATTGTTATTGCAATATTTTGTTAAATTTGTTAAGCTCAACTATATGATTTGACCTCTCACTTGTACCCCCTTACTTCTTGAAATAATGACCAACATTCTCATATTTATGATTGTTATTGCAATATTTTGTTAAGTTTGATAAGCTCAAGTATTTAAGTATGCGGTTGGAGAATTTCTACGGATATTTTATCCTCCTAGAACTCGCCATGAGCTTATTCGTTCATCAGTTGAAGAATTAAGATTCATCAGAAATTTCAATTATGAAACCCATGAAAATGTCACGGGTTAAAACTAGTAATAATTTTTATAATAAAGAATTTCAGTTGTCATTTCGAATGTCCGGCGAGAAGTTACCTCTCTGTCTTATAGGACTCTCTGTTTTGGCTTATTTACTGATTTCATTTACTATCTGTATGGAGAGTTTCTCCGAGATTGCATCCAATCTTCAGGGGACTTAATTGTGTGTTAAAAAAAGCAATATATAATTACTAGCTGATGTATCCTGTAATTCCCGAGAAAGCGGATGTTGGAGTAGCAACCTGTATTAAGGACACTTTCGTGCTATATACCGTCTGCGTAAAAAATAATCTAGCTGTGGAAATAGACATCCTTCTTAAAAAATCTAAACGTCCTTAATCTGCATGAGCCATGTACCCTTCCCAGTTAAGTTTTACTCTCAATTACGGTTTAATTAGACGATATCAATTAGTAGTGTGACAAAAATCTAAACTGAAGTCAAAAATTTAATAAAGAATTGTTTTTTAAAACCTTTCATTCCATTCAATATTGAAATCTATATATATATAATCTATCAGTTGGGCAGATATATTTCCTCTAACGAGGCAATTTGGCTCGTCCTGGGATTCCTGAATCTAGCTTTCTAGAGAAAGGATATGAGAACTGGAATTGGGAAATTCCTGTTCTGATATCCTTTCTTCGGTTATCCGAAAGTAACAATTCTAAGTAGCCCTTAAAAGGGCCTTTGTGTGTTCACAGAGAATATAGCCCTTAGGAAGGCTAGTGTTAAATTTACAATTTTCCAGTTCCACCTGAAGCATCAAGGAAGAATAGGTCTCTTCTTTAACCTTCAATTCTCGAAATAATCGCGTTATAAACAACCAATTGGTCTTCCATCAGTTTGTGTTCGTTATCGGCTATATCCGCCGTCATTTCCTCGGTGTTATAGCTGATCTTCCGCATGTACATAATTGCGAGATTGCTTGCTGCCTGCTCGGGTTAAGGTAGGCCTAATGTGACAATTATTTGTCTTCTTGCAAGGTCAACTAATACCTCATTGTAAACGGCATCATTAAACGTGATAATTTCCGCTGAGGTTTGCCTTTGTCTCTTTCGTAGGATGTCCTCTGCCATGCTGGTTTTGTGGGTCGCCCAAAGCCACATGACATTAACAATTGACTGTTGACTGTTGCCTCCTCCAATTTCTGGTCCCAGTAGGCATCGTCCTCCAGTAGTCCATGTTTGGCGCAAGCTCCTTTGTAGGTCGTACAGACTTCGCCATTATATCATCGCAGGTCTGTGAATGATGGAGAACCTCTGACAGTGTGCAACAGCAAACCCAGAAAGTAACACTCCTGCTGAGTCGGGTGCACAGTGTACACCCGCCTGATGGTCCCGCTTCTGAAGACAGCATTTTCTTCCCGGCCCTCACTGTGTGCTCCTTGCTTGCTCCTGGTCTATCTATTGTGTTCCCAGGTGTAGTAATGGGAACCTCAGCAGTGTTCAGGCAAACCGGTCATTTTAACATAATTTGAAGAAAGCTGTCAAAGTGGTTTCTGATGTACTCCCAATTACTTTTCGAGCAGTATCTTCTGTGAAATATACACGCTGGCCATTTTTAAGATGAACAGCTAGATTCACCAATCCCAGGACGAGCCACATTGCCTCATTAGAGAAAATATATTTGCCCAACTGGTAGATTATATATAGAGATTTCAATATTGAATGGAATGAAAAGTTTAAAAAGAAACAATTCTTTATTAAATTTTTGATTTCAGTTTCGATTTTAGTCGCAATTTTAAATAACATCGTCTAATTAAACCGTAATTGAGAGTAAAACTTAACTGGCTCATGCAGATTAAGGACGTTTAGATTTTTTAAGAAGGATGTCTATTTCCACAGCTATATTTTTCTTACGCAGACGGTATATAGCAGGAAAATGTCCTTCAAACAGGTTGTTATTCCACAGACAACAACAACAACCACAATCACAACCACGATGTGGCTTTTTTAAGGTTAGGTTGACAAATATGAGCTTAAAGTTTCTATTCGCAAATAAGCTCAATTTTAATGTTATTTTACGTTTAAATGACCGAATTGATCGAACCAGTTTTTTGTATTTAATAAATGCATATGATGCACATGACAAAATTTGAAACGAATTAATTTTTTTGCAATATAAACGAATTAATTTGTTTTGCAGTGTAAACACACCACAAAAATCGTATTCAAAGAAAGATTATGCTGAATTAATTTGGTATATAAAGATTTTATTTAGAGAATAACCTGCAATTCGTTCAGATGTTGTCCCCTATTTTTTTCAAATCGAAGAAAGATCTATATCTGTCAGGAATTTTAAGCTTTATAAGAATTATTATTTCATAACACGTGTATCTTAATTTCTAAAAAGTTTGCGAGACTAATTATCTCCCTTATTAAACACTGCGATAAACATGTAGTGTTTCGCATAAGGTCCGACGATCTAGGGACCCTAGTGGTCCTATTATAGATTTAAAAAAAAATAGTTAGCCTAGTAACAAACTGGATGTTAGTTTAATAGGCATGCAAAGAGTCATCGGTATTGCTTCAAGGGTTTAGGCGGCAACTTGATTCAGGCAAACAGAGAGAAATTGCCATTGATATATATATATATATATATATATATATATATATATAGAGAGAGAGAGAGAGAGATAGATAGATAGATAGATAGATAGATAGATAGATAGATAGATAGATAGATAGATAGATAGATAGATAGATAGATAGATAGATAGATAGATGAATGAATGAATTATTTCAATATTATGACTATGTTCTCCTGCTTGTGTGGAATGATGCAGTGTCAGACACAGGGTCTTCCAGCACCACCTTCTGGACCTAGATCAGCAGTACCTACTTCAAGCCACTTGATGAAGGCTTCCGTGCTGAGTCTGATGCCCTGGGGGGAGATGAATTGAGGCATAACGTTGCCATCACTAGTGATCCCTCCAAACACCTTCCTAATCACCATTAGACTCATTCACCTCTTTCCGAATCCTCTTCAGTGTCCTCAGATTGACAGCCAAAAACTGAAATGTTCGTATTGGAGTTTCCGGCGCGAATGACAAGAAGTATAGCATGTCGTTTCCAAATTTCTGACGGAGTGAATTGCGTCATAGTCCTCTTTTTCTTACAGATCCTGCCCAACTGGTTCTGCTATACTGTATAGTCGACAAAATGAAAAACAAACAACGCGCATGCGCGAAGTTAAAAAAAATGTAAAATGGCGAAAATTTACCCATTGCTCTCTGTACATAATAGGATAAAGAACAAATAGGAAACGTTTATCAATCTAAAATGTTTCACTTTTATTAAAGCTTCGTTAGACAATAAGATATTTGATCGCAATTAATACATATATGTGTGTGTGTGTGTGTATGTGTGTGTGTGTTTGTAGGATGTATAATAGTAATCGAAACAAAAGTGGCGATGATGAGCCAAAGAGGAAAAGTTTATAAACGACGCGTTTCGCCGATATATGTTGGTCACGGATTCTTCAGGTCAGAATGAAAGACAAAAGATTGTAAGTAAAATTGCCTTTGGATTTCTGAGGTTGAGAGGAGTAATAAATGAAATCACGTCTACAACGCATTTTCTTTGCACACAGTTTTGTCTTATGTATTTTGGCCCGAAGAAGCCGAGACCAACAGATGTCAGCGAAACGCGTCGTTTACAAGCTTTTCCACTTTCCCTCACAGATGCATATATAAATGTGTACCTTTATAATATCAATGCAGCACTTGTGGATTTACTTGCCTGTAGGTGTAGAAAGTCTGTCGGGTGGTAAATTTTGATTAGTATTTCTTTCACCTTATTTCTCTTGCTTTTCCACCAAGTAGTAATAGTCTTAAGTTGTCTGAATTTCTTAGATGAAGCATTGGCAATTATTATTCATTTTTCACTAGTATTTCTTTCATCTTATTTCTCTTGCTTTTCCACCAAGTAGTAATAGTCTTAAATTGTATGAATTTCTTAGATGAAGCCTTGGCAATTATTATTCATTTTTGACTAGTATTTCTTTCATCTTATTTCTCTTGCTTTTCAACCAAGTAGTAATAATCTTAAGTTGTCTGAATTTCTTAGATGAAGACTTGGCAATTATTATTCATTTTTCACTAGTATTTCTTTCATCTTATTTCTCTTGCTTTTCCACCAAGTAGTAATAGTCTTAAGTTGTCTGAATTTCTTAGGTGGAGCCTTGGCAATTATTATTCACACGGAGAAATTTAATCTGTGTTCAAAAATTACTTGAGTCTCAACTCTGAATATGGACGATAGAAACAAATATGCAATTATTTTCACCACCAAGCAGTCTTTCAACAAGTGTAGGGCATAGAACTTGATAACGAAGCAATCACAGCCTTCTTTTCTTTTCTTTTCTTTTTTTTTTTGTCATAAATATTTCGAATTAAAAAGTATCGCCTCAATCAGCAACCTCTCTATATAAATCATCAAATCAAAGTATGTCACCTGAGGGAATAGAATAAAAAGGTAACTTTCTAAATCAACCATTCTTTTCTCGGACTGTAGCAAGAACCTCATCAAGCCTAGATTTTTCCAACTTTTCCTTGCTTTTTTTATCAGTAGGAACCTGACCTTTCCGTTCCTTCGGGCCCTTCCTTAAATTCGGGGATAGTTTTAAGCAAGTTACATCTCCTCTATCGTCTCCAACCAGAATAACAGGATGCGATGGATTGAACGCCAAATGCATCAGACGAGTCTTCTTCAGGAAAATCACCACCTGCACGCACAAAGGTTCACTTTTATCTATGGCAAGGTCATAGACGAAAACTTGACCTTTAGCTGTGACCGCAGCGAAGACGGTCGATGAAAACGGTGCCCACTGAACATCGTACACCTGACTGCCAAGATCAAACACGAGAAGAGGTTTGCGAATGGCTCCTTCGTTCTCCCAGATTTTCACTGTCCAATCCTCGCTGCAGGTAATGAAGATCTTCGGATGGAACCTGTTCCAGACGATTTTGTAGACAGACGAATAATGGGCGTCGAAGGTTTGCAACGATTCTGTTGAGTGAACCCTTGAGCAAACATAAGCGTGACCCATTTCAGTTCCAAGCAGGTAGATCTGATTGTTGGTATCATGAAAATCTAAAGTGATGCCGCTCCCGAATGTCATTATTTGCATTTCAACCATAGATTTTTCGATGAAGTCGGAAATGTCTAACGTGACCAGAATGTGCGGTTTTAGACCAGTTGGAGCCAGAATCCACTTTACAACTTGACCGTCAGGTGAGACAGAATTACAGCACAACTGTTCTTCCGTAACTTCCTTGTCCCACTGGATCTGCGCAACATACATACTGTGTACGTTTCTTTCTGATCGGTGTTCCGGCTCGCCTGTGTGTTTGCACAGATTGTACACAGCCACGCTGCCGTCGTAGAAACCGGCACACATGTAATTTGAATACACTGGATTAATATCTAACGTCATCACGCCGCATTCGGTAACGAACGAGTAAATTGGATGCGACGGGTTTTTCAGAGAATACAACAAAATAATCCCTTCGCCTTGTCTACTGAAACTAAACGAACCAAAAGAAACTGCAAATAAATCTGAATAGCGTGGACTCCAGCATAAACTAGTCACGGATAAATATTTCGTTATTTCCGATGTAAACTTCCACAAAGGCAATAAACACCCAATGTTACCTCGTACATCATCTGCCGGATCTTCATAATATTTGAAATCTTGCAGAAGGTGATCGTATAAATTCTGAATTATCATTCTCTCCATGACGACAGCCAGTTTGTTAACATTTGGGTGAAGGATTGTCGGACATGGTTCCTTGTGGACTTTCTCTTTGAACTCATTGGCGTACGCATCGTAGATAATTCCTTGACTGCAGCTTGCCGAAAACGTGGCGGTGGCCGGCGGCTCTGTCTGCATCAGCTGGTATCGCGGTCGAATGTCGACGGTTTGCGAAGCTCTGTCGCTGTAGTTGAATTGGTTTTTGACGAGTTTTGGCTCTCGTTCCGCGAATTTCTTTTCAGTACCTTCTTCGTCCTCCGTTCCCGTCGAGTCGGTGACGTCGGAAGCAAACTGAGATTCATCGCTATGTTTTTGGAAGATACTGCCTTCAATCAACACGGTTAACGGATCAAATACAGTTATTGGTTTGTATTCGCACTGGAGGAAACTGTATCGGATGAGGTTTCGTTTTTCGTTTTCGTTACTCACAGTCAGCATGCGGGAAATCTCCTCATTCAGCAGAGAATCAGGAAGGACATCATCCAGTTCTTCGTAAGAGGTATGATGAGTTAATGTTAATCTTCTTCCTAAAGGTTTATTTGGGGGCATTTTCTCTCTCGCTCTCTCTCTCTCTCCCTCTCTTTCTCTCGTCTCTTGTATTTTTGAATGCGCAATAGTTTACAACTAACGTTTAATGCGTCGCTCGGAATGAACGAATAACAGTTGAAGTAAGTTTCACGCACGTTGAACGCAGGGAAAAAGCTTACGTGTTTTTCTTTCTCACGATGATTTTATATCTTTCTTTGTATTTGGTCATCTATTGACGCGATTACTTTACAATTACATTTTCGAAAGATATGTATAAGAATATTAATTGAATCTCTGTTATAAAGCATTGCCAATTGATAATTTGGGTTTCAATATTTTTGTTGTTACTTCACATTAATATTTACAGTAAATCTTAAGTTGTGTGAATTTCTTAGATGAATCTTTGACAATTATTATTTACTTTTGACTAGTATTTCTTTCATCTTATTTCTCTTGCTTTTCCATCAAGTAGTAATAGTCTTAAGTTGTCTGAATTTCTTAGATGAAGCCTTGGCAATTATTATTCATTTTTCACTAGTATTTCTTTCATCTTATTTCTCTTGCCAACCGGATCACCAGGGGTGTGATCACTCTGTTGAAAAAGGGCAAAGGTGGTGGGGGGAACCTAGATGATTACAGGCCCATAACTCTGCTAAACACAGAGTTAAAGATTATGGCCAAGATCCTGCAGGAGCGTTTGCAGTCAGTCTCTGTTGGGACCTGTGAGGGGCCGAACAATTCACAGCAACCTGCATCTGATCCGCACGATCATAGAGGGTGTAAAAGACGACGAAGAAGCCGCGCTGATCAATTTGGATCAGTCCAAGGCATTTGATAGGGTCGACCATCGCTACCTTGCAGCTGTCCTGCAGGCCGCTGGATTCGCACCCAACTTCTGCCGCTGGATTAGCCTCCTGTATCGCTCCCCCAGTGCGGTGGTACAGGTGAACGGAAGGCTGTCGGACGCGTTCGTGCTGTCTAGGTCGGTTCGTCAGGGTTGTCCGCTGTCGCCTCTCCTTTATGCTTTGGCGTTGGAGCCTCTCCTTCGCCGGCTGAAGGACGAGACCGGCAGTCCGGCCCTACGTGGAATTGCCGTTCCTGGAGGGTCTCGAGCCAGGGTTTCCGCGTACGCCGATGACGTATCTGCTTTCGTGTCGTCCCGCAACGACATTGAGGTGGTACAGAAGGCGCTTGATCGGTACGAGAAGGTGACAGGGGCCAAAATAAACCGCGACAAGTCGTCCGGCTTGCGGTTAGGTGCCTGGAAGGGGGTCACTCTTCCGGGCCGCTTCGGTTGGACAGACGGTCCTGTCCGCATTCTTGGAGTGTGGTTTGGGCCTGACCTCCAGCTGGAGAGGAATTGGTCTGAAGTACGAGCAAAGGTCGATTCCGCCGGTCAGACTTGGAATCGACGGAGGTTGTCCGTGAAGGGCAGGGCGGAGGTGTGTGCTACATACATTTTCCCCCTGATTCTTTATCGATTGTCCGTACTTCCTCTCTGTAAGACTCACAAGAAGGCGCTCGAGCAATCGCTATCCTCCATTTTATGGAGGGGACGCGGGAATCGGGTCGACAGACGAGTCTGCACTAAACGTCCGTGTCATGGGGGGCTGGGAATGCCGCACCTGCCGAGTCACATCCGTGCCTCTAGGTTGGCTTTCCTACGCCGTGCATTGACTGGAGGAGATCCGATTCTGGAGGGGATTGTTAGGGACGCGTTCCCTGGCCTTACCATCAGTCCCCCCATCTCGCGGGTTGAGCGCGGTCGTAAACCCCGGGATCAATCGGTTTTCCTTCGCGAGTGTCGGTCGGCCTTGAGGGCCGTTCCCCGGTCCAGTGACCTTTCTCGGCCTAGGAAGGTCTTCTATCGTGAATTAGTGGAGAGGCCCGCGAAGGATCTCCTACGAGATACGCTCGGCTTGTCGGAGGAGGAGTATTGCTCCTACTGGTCTTGGGCGCCAGCGGCGGATTACCTCAGTAACCCTGAGTTTTCGCTTAGCTGGCGATTGGCTCGGAATCGGCTGCCTCTCAACGACAAGGCTTTCATATGGGGCTTGGCGGATTTGCCAGACTGTGAACGGTATGGCCTTGGCTTAGAAGAAACGGCTGCGCACGCCTTCTACCATTGCCCCCAGGTCCGCCCCTTATGGGACCATGTCGGCGAGCTGACGGCTCGTCTCGCTCCCGAACAGCTTGTGTCCATTGATCGCGCATACGCGTGTGACAATGTGTCGCCCCCGTATTCCGGGATGAAACGGATGGTGTTTCTGACGCTGATGGCCACGGCTCGAATGGTGATTTGGACGACGCGAAAGGAGGAAGTCTTGCGAGGCAATCGTCTTTCTCATTCGGATCTGATTCGATTCTTTGAGCATCAGCTCAAGATGAAGATTAGATCGGATAGAAAACGATTGCATTCGACAGTCTTTAGCGAAAGGTGGGTAAAAGAAGCGAGCTTGCTTCGTGTGAACAGGGCTAGCCTTGATTTTCTCTTCTAGGTCAACCTTTTGCACATCGGGGTGGCTTCCTGTGGAACCCTCCCCTTGGTTAGGTTAGACAAGCTTCAGTGTACCTAGTTAATGTGAGTAAGTGTTGTTCCTGGCCTGCATCCCGGCCGTTCTTTGGTTATGATCCAAGTCGAGATTCCCATCCTCCCCAGTTTGTTTTGACCCCCGCCCCATTTTCATCTCGACTGGGTCAGTTTTATATTTTCCCATTCCAGCCTAATATTTTATACTTTTTCCCACTCCCTTAGCGAGAGCGTCTCTTGATTTTGTCCCCTGGGCAGAATACAGCGGCCTCTCTGTTTTATGGGTTGGACGGTCCCTACTAACATCAATTATGTTTAGTTTGTATTTGTGTTTATTTTAAGTTTATTATTGGGTTCATTTCCCTCCCCTCTCATTTTATCATTATTAGAATTGTATATATATATATCATCATTAGAATTTTCATGGTATGGGGCGCGATTTTGGTAGGTCTCCCTTGAGAGCACGTGGTATTATGGTGGTTGAAGGATTGTTTGGTGATGGACGAGTTCTTTTGGTGAATGTGTAAAATGTAATGTACGAATGGGGCGCAAATCTGATTAGCTAGGTATAAGATAGTTAGTGTTGACCAGCCTCTACCCCTCCCCTTTATTGGCCTCGTGCCACAATTTGTACTTTTTGTACCAATAAATATCAGTCTTAAGTTGTCTGAATTTCTTAGATGAAGCATTGTCAATTATTATTCTTTTTTCACTAATATTTCTTTCATCTTATTTCTCTTGCTTTTCCACCAAGTAGTAATAATCTAAAGTTGTCTGAATTTCTTAGATGAAGCCTTCTGTCAAACAAATATCTTGGGGTATTTATTGCTCGTCTGTTTCTAGTTTTTTCTTTTGTATTATTATTATTTACTTAAAAATACTTGCAATGATCACTTCTTGGATTCTTTCTCAAAAGTCTATTTTCGAATCCTGAAAATGAAATATGTTTCCTATTTCTTCGGAAATCACTTTGTTTAATTTCTCAATATACGACCTGGTGTCAATGCAACGTTCGATAACATCAGAATATTATTAACGGCTTTTCAATTGGCACTCCAAAATAAGACATAATGCCCAGCCATCGGTGGATAAACACCTGCGTCGTGTTTTGTTATTGGTTGTCTTATTTTGGAGTGCCAATTGAAAAGCCGTAATATTCTGATGTTATCGAACGTTATACCAAACATGTCCGCGTCTCTTCATTCTGTTTTATACACGTTTTTAGGATTAAAAAAAAAAAAAAAAAAGAATCGTTTTTACCACGAAGCGTGCAGAGGCTCAACCTGGACCATCAGGGAAGCAATCAGGAACTATTTTTATATCTACCGTGAAATACGTTACATACCAATTATTTGCGAATTTTGACTCAGGAGCTCAGACAGAACGGTTAAAGAAACCCGAATCTTAAATAAGAAAAATAATACAATGAATCCGATATTTTATTTTTCTTAAAGAAACGCTCATTAAATAAACCTTTATAATCTTTTTAAAAAAGTAATAACAATGAAAATTTGATAACCTGTGGATCGAAGACGGAAATAAACACCAAGACAACCAAACACCAAATGACAAAAAAAAAAAAAATGAATTCTGAGTCGGAGAATTGCGCATTCTTCCGGTTATTAAATTAACGCTTTGAAAATGAATATTAAACTAAACATTTTTCAACCAACGTGTCGCGTTCCCACCAACAATTAAAAAAAAAACATGCTTCATAATCCCTTTGAAGGGTATTTAAACTGTAATCATGAGTCGATCCTGGTCAACGACAACCAATAATGTAATCCCGTCCTCCGCCGCGTTGTTCTTCATAGCCTTCAGACCACCGTGGTTACCATCTAGCTAACTCCTCACTCGTTAACGCGTCGCTGGTATGTCACTGGTATCGTGCCGATAAGCACGGTTCCACTCAATCTCGCTATCGTTTGTCTGTTTCACGATTCTTCACTCCTCTGCCACGTTGTGTTTTATATATATATATATATATATATATATATATATATATATATATATCAGAGGGCGAGAAAATCGTTGGTGAAGCAAACTGGTGCAAAAGAACAGGTCGACAGCGAGGAGCTACACACACATAAAAAAAAAAGAATTCTTAGAAATAAAGAATGAATTCAGGTTAAAAATGTAACAATGATTTGCTTTAGTTATGATGTATTGTATTCAGTGGTTTTAATCCTTCCCACTATGGTTATAATCTAATGACACTGGGATCCACTTTTGGAGTTTGCAGCTTGTGTTAGTAATTTAAATTTCTAAGATCTGGTCTTCAGGGCCGGAACATGGACTTGGTCAGTAAGTCTCGGCAAACGATGTGGATTCCAGTAGCAGCAATGTGAGGACTTTCCAAGTTGTTGAAACCTTAAGCTTATATGGAGTCCTGAGTCCCGCAGGGTTGGACCTGACAAGAGTTTGGGTTGGGTTATCTTATCACCCTTAACATCAACTTTTTTTTAACATACAATATTTTCAAAATATATTTACTCGAGTGATTTTCCAAATTTAATGGTTGTCCAGCCTCCTCTTAAAAGTGGTCAAAGGAATGAAGCCATTCTTAACTCCAACTCCCTTCACGTATCATCTCAAACCATCGCTTCATATAGGCGGTGTTAATCTCTCTCTCTCTCTCTCTCTCTCGCTCGCTCGCTCGCTCTCTCTCTTCCTTCTTCCACTTTTTCAGCATCTAACCTCAGCCCATTCTAAGGACCCACAATAAAGAAAAATGCGAAAAAGTGTTTAAATATAAAAATACAAGATATTTTTATTTTCGTGTTTTTTACAACTAATTTTTTCTTAGTGTGTATGCGTATTAAAGTTCTTACAGTCCTTGTTTGTAGCTGTTTCTTAAGATGAAAAGAAATATTGTTTCTACGAATGTATGTGTGAGAAAAAAGAGGCAAGAGAAAGTGACCGGGAAAGTGTAAGTGTCACGCAGCTCGGTGGGGACGTGCGTAAGTGTCACGTAGCGTGGTGAGGAAGACGGATGAATAAGTAAACAGATTTTTTTCAAACCGATCGTTGTAAACTGTTGCCATCTGTCTCTCTTTACTGGCTTGTCTGTCTAGAAATTTTGCTTAAATACCCTTCGAAGGGATTACAAAGCATGTTTTTTTTATTGTTGGTGGGAACGTAACCTGTTGGTTGAAAAATGTTAAATATTTATTTTCAAAGAAATTAATTTATTAACCGAAAGAACGCACAATCCTCAACTCATAAACCAATTTTTTTGTCATTTTGTGTTTGACTGCCTTGGTGTTTCTTTCCGTCTCTGCCCCACGAGGTAATCTTTTATTAAGTTATGTATTATATACATCATTATTATTATTAAATAATATTAATAAAATGGTTATTAAAATTATAAGTAATATTAAAACTACCAACATAAAAACATAATTATCATTTTTATTGTATTTTGCTTGTGGTGGATTGTGTCTGTTTTTCAACATTCTAGTGGGGTTTTTTATCAGATCCATCAAAGAAACATCTTCTTAAAAGGGACTTATCTTACTTATTATAAAACGCAGATTGTGTGTGTGTGTGTGTGTGTGTGTATGTGTGTGTGTGTGTGTGTGTGTGTGTGTACGTTTAAATATTGGATCGGATTTCCTACATTTTTCAACCGATTTCAACAAAACTTCACAGGACTGCGTAAAATTACATTGCGGTGGTTCTGACAGCGCCAAAAATTGGAAAAACACAATTGTTTTTGTACGAAATCAATTTGAAAGCACGATAAAACACAATTCTGTCGGCAGAATGAAAGGGAGACAATTCATATCTAGTTATACTTATAAAACCCAGGTTGTTTGTGTGCGCGTGTGTGTTCGTTTATATATGGGATCGGATTTACTACATTTTTCAACCGATTTCAACAAAACCACTTTTTTGGGCAGGTAGTGTTTCTTATTGTCTTGCACACTTTTTTCTTTATTTTTACTAAATGTAAATGCTTTAAAAATTCCATTTACAAGACAATTGTTTTTAATAAAATTCTATTCAATCGATAGACACATAACGATTGAAAACAATGTTTTTGTTTGAGTTTGGGTTTGACCAATTCGTAAAAAAAAAAAAATAATTAAGACATGCATGTCCGTCAACCTTAAACAATAACCTTTGTCAATTTTATTTTTCAGTCTTTATGATGGTCGATACTTGATCTATCTCTTACTGTTACATCCCCGGACAACGCCGGGCTCTACTGCTAGTTTATTATAAAATTAATTAAAATCAAATAATTCTCTTAATTTAAAAAAATGTGCTGTCTTAAATTATTTTCAAATTACCACCCCTTGTTTATTCTGGAGGTACCAATAATAGTAATAATAATAATAATAATCTTACGTCAGGTTGCACGGTACTGGCACCCAATGAATATAAAACCCAGTATGAGAGAGTGTCTAATATCTACATTGGAAAATCTGCAACTTTTATGGAAAGAAAACGGTAAGAAATTAGTATGAACATCACCCAGACTCGGATACAGAGATAGAAACTGTAACAATTTTATGGGACTTTACAATACACACAGACAGAACAATCAAAGCTAATAGCGATCAAAGAACGCGAAAACAAAAAGTGCCTTCTTATTAATATGGCAGTCCCTGCAGACTATAATGTCTCTTTGAAGATCTTCAAAAAACTATCAAAATACAAGGATCTTGAAGTGGAAATCTCAAAAATGTGGCACATGAGGACATCAATAATTCTAGTTATGGTTGGAGCACTCGGATTGATTGGAAAAAGTTCCGATAGACTTATTGAAGAGATTCCTTGTAGCCCATGCCTTTAAGTACAGCCCACACCTTACGAGGGGCTTTATCTGTGTAAAATGTGTGTTATCTTGTTTTTCGTTCGCTTTTTTTTTTCTCCAAAAATGCTAAGTGAAATATGTCATGATGACATTTCTGACCTTAAGGGGCCCGGAAAGAAATTAATTTACACCAGAAATCAAATGAAATAATAATAATAATAATAATAATAATAATAATAATAATAATAATAATAATCATCATTTTCTTATCCAATTTACAGTTCACCGAGAGAAATGATTTCTTAATTGTATAAAAGCAAAATAAAAAAACAGACCAGCTGTCGAAAACTAGAATTTGAACTCTGCTTGTCAATTTCGAATGTCCAAATTACCAACAAATAACCTATTATGCCTCCTTCATATTAGGATTCAACACTTAAAATCAATAAATATTCCTGATGCTAGAGCTAGACAAATTAATGTCCACCTCCATTATTACAAGTCGACCGTCAGTTTACTTTCAAGAAATGCTGTCAATTGCATCGAGAATTTTTTCAGGCGTTGCCGGTTTCGATAAGTCCTGTGTTAGCCATGCAAAAAGAATTAAGCCCGACCAGTCTGGGACAATTTGCAGATAAGTTAATGCCTTTAATACAAGGCACTACTAGAACAAGCACGTACAACCACATCCAGACAAAAGGAGTGCCTACTAAAACTTCAGCAAGACTACCCTATGGTCTTAAACCCTTTCAAAAGAGACAACTACAGAAGATATGTATGATATGATTTACTATGCAGGCGCAGCGCGCACATGTGAACACTGGTGCAAAAGGCCGAACAAAAAAAGAGACTTAATACAACAGCTGAGTTCACGTTCATCTTCGCCAGCTCCAAGTGAAGCGGGAAACTATTTGGGCCGACGACGACAAAACCCCCACCCACCCCCAAAGTCCGCCATTACTACAGATACCAGCAATGTTGGGGAAAAACAAATTCTCATTTATTACAGATACCGGCACCAGCCTATCTATTATTCCATATGGCCACATTAAAGGTTTATCTACGGATCCAACACCAGTCATTCTGGCGACGGCTACGGGGTCTGAAATACGCTGCTACGGGCAGCTTAAAGCTGAAATAAGCTTACCCAACCTTCTTTTCTTTGGGCGTTTGTAGTAGCGGACATCCAATACCAACTACTAGGGTTTGATTTATTAAATAATGTCGGATTACTAATAGATTGCCAACAGAAAATGATCGTCGACCCCACAACAAAGCGTTCAAAGTAATTGAAAATATTTAACGACTCTATCAACTTGGTCGTAAATAATAATATGCCCGAATTCATTAAAAGCTTGATAAAAAAAAGGATCCCAACATTGTATCTCCACATACCAACCCAGAAAACACGTATGCAGGAGTATACCACAGAATTGACACAGGCAGCCATGCTTCTACCTTTGCTAAGGCCAGACGGCTGTCAGAAGAAAAAAAAACAGGCAGTGAAGAAGGAATTTTCTAAGTTACAGAAAAATGGCGTTATTACGCCATTTGACAGTGAATGGGCCAGCCTGTTGGGATTGCTAGGAATTTGAATTTGGTATCAGAAGGTTTTTATTTTTTTTGATGGTTAGTTTACGGGCATGTTCAACATATTTATCCGCAACAATATAGATAGACATTATGTAGCAAAGATGTCAAATTCAAGGGTGAAAGGGACGCAACTCTTTCCGTCGGAAAATGTCTCACACGCTGCAACGCAAAGCCATGTACACCGAACACTGGTGAAATGGTGTTCTGTTCATTTTTCCAAGCGACCTGCTTTTATGGAGTCCAGAAACACCTGATTACCATGCGTGTAACGCGACTTTGCGTGACTTCACGAGACCGTAAATATTAAAAGTCACGGACGCCATCTTGGATCCTTTCCTTTCTTAACCCACAGGCCAGACAGACGCGAGGGCGTTTGGGAGGTAAGCCATTCCTTTTTTTCCCCACACTCCCCCCTGATCTCATGATCACAGAGGTGACAGGGAGGCGGCGATCGCTTTCGCCGGGTGCTTCTTCGAAGAGGGACGCTGCGAGCCTCATCGTCGCTTGCGCTCATGTCCGCGGTCTGAGGGTCGAAAAACACCGCGTCCCTTGGAAGGCTGCTGATATCTGAGTCACTGCCTGATGGAGCTGGCATGAACCAGAGCGATGCCTCACTGGTCTCAGATTCCGATTCGCTCCCGTCGTCCAGTGATGGTTGCAACTGCGTCGCCGGCCGCAGGTCCTTAACGTGACGGGGCACACCGTCGACCCGCACCGCCTGTGGGCTGATCACCTCAGTGACGCGTCCGGTTCCGTATTTCGTCGTGCACTTGCTGCGCGGGTTTTTAACCCAGACGACATCGCCTTTCTTCAGCCTCTCTCCGGTTACTTTCAGTTCCGTCAGCGGGTTGGTCTCTATGCCCTTCACTCTGACGTGGTACCTATGCAAGGTGTCGGCTGGCGTCGTAGAGGGTGAGGCATCATCCTTCGGGGTCACGTTGTACAAGTAGACCGCCTCAGACACCGCGCAGCCCGTCCTGGCTGCGATGGTCTTGACGGTCCTGTGGTTCCGCTCGATGATCCCATTTCCACTCGGTACGTGGGCGCACCGGAACCGTAGGTGCACTCCCCAGGCATCCGCAAACCACCTGAACTGCTCACTGTTGAATGCGGTGCCATTGTCTGTTAATATCTCCGTTGGGGGGCCACGTTCAAGGAAGATACCATTTAACTGACGGATGATGGTGGCTGAAACTTGCCGACGCAGCAGCCGCCATATCGCAAACCTGGATGGACCGCAATGAATGAGCGTCAGGAAATCCTCGCCGTTGTGGTGAGTAACGTCTATCGCCAGCCGGCTCCAGTGGTTCCTCACGCTCAGCTGCCCTTTCTTCCAGCGAACGGGTGCTGGGTCTATAGACTGGCACGCCATGCAGTTTCTGACCACTCTTCTGACGTCTGTCTTTTGTCCTCCTGGGTCAACCAACTTGGCGAAATACAGGGTCCGCTTGACTCCAGGGTGCCTGCTTTGTTGGTGGACTTCTTTGATCCGATTAGATCGAACGGGACTCATGGACGCAGCGCAGGCGGGTTGCACGGGCTCAATAGCTTTCTTAGTGGCGTCAAGCCACCTTTGGGGCACCCTCGTTAAAATCTGCCTTGTTGAGGCTAGATTTGACCAGGGACACCTCCATTTTCAGTGCGTACTCTTGCACCAGCTTCACGATCGTGTCGAGCCGTCGTCGGATAAGCATCTCGCTGGCGGCTTTAGTCCGCACCCTGGCCCTCCCGGTAAGGGTATCCGAGATCCACTTATAGACGCAAGCGGAATCCGTGAACAGACGCAGGGTGGTCGACTTCCAGAGGATCGCCAAGTTGATCCCCTTGATGACAGCATCGAGCTCTGCTAGGTTTATGTGCTGGGAGTCCTTTTCTGGACGTAACAAGCAAGCATCTTCCACCACAGCTCCATCATGAACTATCGATACACCGGTTGCAAGAGAGCTTGCGTCAACCCACACACTGAGGTCTTGGCTGTCGACGCACCATCTGCCCCGCGCTGGGTCTTCCTTGCGTACTCTAGCGAGGACCTCCCTCATCATGGTGAGGAGAGGGGCGTCGTGAACTTCGTCATCCCATCCAGTGGTGACATCAGATGCTCTCCGCTTGATGAACGCCACCGCAACACGCAGCCAGCCACCTACAGGAAGGTGCCCAACTAACTTGCCGCACAAGGAAAATATGCTTCGCCGCGTGACAACGGTGGGCATGTCTGGGACCTCGTTTCCCCGTTTCCAATACAGAACGTCATCCTCTCCCCAGACCTGCAAACCAAGCACTCGTGCACCATCCTGCAGCCTCTCCGGTTCCTTGCTGAGGAGGCCAAAGTTGTAGAGATGCTCCTTCACGCGCGCCGCAGATATGACTCCCTCGTTCACGTACACGTCATCAATATATGCAGATGTTGCCCGCCGTATACGCTCATCCTTCGTCAGAATGGCGTCAACAATCATCTGCATAATTGATGGCGCCACATTGAGTCCAAACCCCATGTGGGTCAGGCAATACCTTTGCCCCTTGATAATCACAGTTTGATAGGGCCACAGTGATTGATGCACACGCACTTGAAGGTATGCCTTGCGAAGATCCAGCACAGATACATTTGATCCTGCCTGTCGCCATTCCCTTAGCTTCTCGGTACACACGTCCGCGCGGGCTGTAAAAGGGTCCACGTGCTCGTTCAGTTCCCGATAGTCGAGCACCGGCCTCACCTTTTGTTTGTTGTGCTGGAGAACAGACCTTAGCGGGATCAGGCCCTTCGGGGGCCCCAATTCCTTCTCTGGATAAGGAACCAACTACCCGTTATTAATCCAGGCTCGCAACTCCTTGTCGTATTCCGCACGAGCTAGCGCGGTGATTTTATACTCTGGCACACTGTTGTACAGCTTCTCTGGCGGTTGATCGTCCGACCATTTCCAGGAAACTGTCCAGGACTTTGTGCGCTGGTCGAATTCCGCACGAAAGTCAGGCCGTTCTAGCTCCATTGCTGCACTTAGAGCAAGACCAGTTTCAGTGAAACGCGCCCGACCCTCTTCGTCAACATGGACGCCACCCACATTTTGATGATGTCCATTCCCAGGAGCAGATCATAGCCGAGCAGTTCTCCGTCCACGACCAGGGCTTGTACGGCTACTGCAGGCCCATCGCCGATCCTTGCGCGGATGACGCTCACTCCACAAGAGGCTAGCGAGCCCCCGCCAACAGTCAGAATTGGAATCTTTTTCTCATCCCACGTGTCACAACATGCCTTGCGCACAAGGGTCTGGGTGCACCCGGTGTCTACAAGCGCGAAGCGCTCACGCCCGTTAACCCGCACGCTCACTGCGGGTAGCGCCTTGTTCAGCGGTGATCTGGGGAGAAGACTGGCGCTGTAGCTTACTCCCCTTGCTCGTTTCCCGGACAGCTTCTTGCTACGTGGCCCAGCTTGTTGCACCTGTAGCAACGCATACGTCTCCGTGTTCCTCGGTTATGCGTATCCTTCGCACTGCTTCGGCTTCGGCAGTCTTTGGAGAAGTGGTTCAGTTCGCCACATTTATAGCACCTTGTGTCCTCAGTTGGCGGTGCGGGTGCTTCCACAGCTGCTGAGACAGGCTCCGCGTCGTCCTTCAGAATATTCCGGGCTCTGGCCAGTAACTCGTCTAACCCCAGCTCATTGAGCCTTGACGATGCTCGTAGCAGTCGACTGGCGTTGTCTGGGAGTCCGGCCAGAAAGGCGCATCCTAGGATTTGGTCGCTTGCTCCACCGAACGGTGCGGCCAGCTTCCTCAAATCGGTCAGATAGACATCTACCGTTTCATCTGGCCCAAACCGCCGTTCGGTGAACTGCCTCCAGGAGACAAAGGGGTCCGCACCGAATGCCACGTATAGAGCCTGCTTAATTTCCTCCAAGTCTGCGTCATCCCTGAGCTGCTGATACACGGCGTAAGCTCCTTTGGTGAGCCTCAGAGGGATGACCAGTGCGGGATCTTTAACTTTACACAGCCGGCAGACCCGCTCGGCCTTTTCCCACCACTCGACCACAGACGGGCCAGCAGGGGAACCGTCGAACTCTGGTATCAACTTCAAGCCGAATCTGTCCATGTTGTAGTAATGGACGAAATAGCTTGTAGCAAAGGTGTCAAATTCAAGGGTGAAAGGGACGCAACTCTTTCCGTCGGAAAATGTCTCACACGCTGCAACGCAAAGCCATGTACACCGAACACTGGTGAAATGGTGTTCTGTTCATTTTTCCAAGCGACCTGCTTTTATGGAGTCCAGAAACACCTGATTACCATGCGTGTAACGCGACTTTGCGTGACTTCACGAGACCGTAAATATTAAAAGTCACGAACGCCATCTTGGATCCTTTCCTTTCTTAACCCACAGGCCAGACAGACGTGAGGGCGTTTGGGAGGTAAGCCATTCCTTTTTTCCCCACACATTAAAAAAAACGAATCAATCAACAGGCAAGTGAGTAAGTAACACCGATTATCAGATTTCAATAGAACAAAATAATGCATTTATGTACAATTATACAATTTTGAGAATAACAATTGATTTGAACTTAAATGGATAAATGAAAATAGGTGTATTTGTAGAATATTATTGTGAATGTTTGAAGGTGTTTGCCATTCCTATTCAGATTTGTTCCCAAAATTAAACTAAGTGTCCAGTTACGTACTAAATTATCCTTTGTGCTAGTTCAGTTATTAGTGTGTGTGTGTGTGTAAGTATGTTTGTATAATTGGCAGGAGTTGCATACCTTTAGTTGTGTGAGAATTTGATTGTTTGTCTACTAATACTTATTAAGTAGTGAGAAGAAAATGTCACTTTTCAAAGTATTTAAGTGATGTTCTTAAGAGAGATAGAGTGTGTTTGTGGATTGTTGAGTCAGATATTTTGCGCGGCAAAGTCCTGGTTGGTCAGAGTTTTGACTTGCATGAGTTAGTTTGGTATCTCTCTAGGAATGTAGATCTGACTGGTGAATTGGACTGAAATTCGTCCTTTTATTTGTTTTGGGAAATCAAAGTAGGCTCCCAGTGGCCTGGCGGGAAAACAGATTTTTGACCATGGATACACATTCTAGGGTCGTCTCGACCAATAACAAGCCGAGTTTCACAATGTGTGGTGTTGATTGGTCAAAGCTAATTCTTATAGAAGAGTCTATTTTTAACGGGGGTGAGTAGACAAACATTGACGATTCTATAAGTACCCCCTCCAGATTAATGGTCAGCGTAGTTTGGACATTAATATCTATAAAATGTAGTATACTTTGCTGGCCAGTGAACGTGTCTGCCGGACCTGGTCTGTGTAGGTGGCTTAATTTGCAGTTCAGGCGTAGAAGATGGGTGTTTGTGTAAAGTCTCTGAAACTGGTGTTTGCTGAGTGGTCACAGCTTTGTCGTCATTGTTGATTTAAACTGGTTTTAAGCGGTCAATGCTGACCGTAGTTTGCTTGCCGGTGAGATCTATAACAAAATATTTTGACGCTCGAGAAATAACCTGGTGCGGTCCAGTGTAGTTAGGCGTTAGGGGTTTACGGACCATATCTCGCCGTAGAAATACGAAATTGGCTGTATGCAGATCAGTTGGAATGTAATAAGGCCTGTGAAAAGCTCTGGTCGGCGTATAAATTGTTTCAGACATTTTTTGTCGGAGGTCGCTGACAAACTGGCTAGTAGGTAGGTTGTCCAATACAGGGCCGAAAATCTGTCCTGACAAGGTTAGGGGAGTCCCGAAAACCAATTCAGTACTAGTACAGTTCAGGTCCTGCTTGACAGTGTTTCTCAAAGCCAGCATGATCAGGGGAAGTTTATTAACCCAAGTTCGGCCGTTGGTAGAAGTAGTTATAGCGTATTTAAGCTGTCGATGAAATCTTTCCACAAGGCCATTGGAACAAGGGTGATATGCTGTAGTGGAAATGTGTTTAATCCCTAATAGATTAGCGAACTCATTAAAAAGTGCTGATTGAAACTGTGGACCTCTATCGGTAGTGATCACTGAAGGGTATCCGAAAGTTGTAATCCAGTTGTTAAAAATAGCACTTGCCACTGTTTCAGCTGTAGTTGATTGCAGAGGGATGGCGACTGGCCATCGCGTAAATCGATCGATTACTGTTAAAACGTATTCAAATCCGTTCACATTTTCAAGTGGACCCACTAAATCAGCATGCAGATGGGTGAAACGACCGACTGGATTGGCGAATGTTGATGTAGGTGCCCTCGTGTGTCTGCCAACTTTGGTGGCTTGGCAACGTAAACACGTGTGGGACCACTGCTTAATGTCAGCTGCCATACCGGGCCAGATAAATCTGTCTGATATGGTCCGCAACGTCGCCTTGCCTCCTGGGTGCGCTTGTGAATGAAAATGTGCGAAAATTAGACGGCGCATATTTGGTGGAATGTACGGACGCGGGTTACTCGTGCTGGTGTCACAATAAACTGACTTGCTCGTAAACGGGAGCGGTCTTTTCTCAATTTTTAAAGAAGTGTCGGAGTGAATAGCTTGCAGGGTTTCATCTTTGGCTTGCTCGTCAGCTAGGTTATCAAAGTTCAGTGCGGTACTCTGTACTACGCTGAGAGTTATTCGAGACAGAGTATCGGCCACGGTGTTACTAGCTCCACTAATGTAGCGTATATCCGATGAGAATTGTGATATGTAGTCCATGTAGCGTATATCACGCGGATTGTGTTTATCTAACTTAGCATGTAGGGCGTATGTTAGTGGCTTATGGTCTGTAAAAACGGAAAAATCACGACCTTCTAGAATGTGCCGGTAGTGTCTGATGGCTAAATAAATTGCTAACAGTTCACGGCTGAAGGTACTATACTTCCGTTGGGCCGTATTTAGCTTAATTGAGAAATATGACAGTGGTATTTCCACACCGTTGACTATCTGATGAAGTACTGCACCAACTGTATCCGACGACGCATCGGTAGTTAGCGTCAGTTTTGCGTCGGGTGCAGATGTAATATACGCAAGTTTGGTACAGTCCTGCAACGCTTGCTTCGCTCTATGAAAAGAATCCAGCTCGTCCACAGATAATACAATCTTCGGGTTTTTTTGTTTGTGCTTAGAAAGGAGATTTGTCAGTGGAAGAAGTATAATGGCACAGTCGCGTATAAATCGGCGATAATAATTAATCATGCCTATGAATCGCCGTAGCTGTCGTAATGTTGACGGTGGCGGGAAATCATTAATTGCCTTGACCTTTTCGTCTAGGGGAGTTAACCCATTCTTATCAATGACGTGTCCAAGGAAAGTTAATTTGGGGACAGCGAATAAGCATTTATCGATGTTCAGCTTTAGTCCGTAGTGTTGTAACCGCTCAAATACTGACTGTAGATGGTTACGATGTTCCTCGGACGTTTTACTTGCTATTAGTACGTCGTCAATGTACGCATATGCATAAGATAATCCGCGGAGGGCCTCGTCTATAAGGCGTTGAAAAGATTGCGCAGCATTACGGAGTCCGAACGACATTCGGGTAAATTCGTAAACCGAACGGCGTCGTAATCGCTGTTTTATGAATATCAGACGGTTCGATAGGTATCTGGTAAAAAGCTTTCCTTAGGTCTAGTTTGGTGAAAACAGTAGCGCCTTCAAGGGACAAAGCAAAGTCCTTAATATGAGGAATTGGATATTTGTCTGGCACGGTTTGAGCGTTTAGGAGTCTGTAATCTCCACACGGTCGCAAGCTATCAGGTTCGCTCTTAGGGACCATGTGTAACGGTGTGGCATAAGGACTGGAAGATGGTCTTATTATGCCCATCTTGAGCATATTATCGAATTCTTCCTTAGCCACCCGTAATTTAGTTGGGTGTAGACGACTGGGTGAAACGTGGACTGGGGGTCTTAATTGTATGTGTCGTGTCGTGCTTTATGGGTTCTGTATGAGTGAACGGTGATAAAAGAGATTTGTACTGCTTAATCAAATCTTCGCAGCCATTTGCACTAGGTATCAAAGTAGTTAGTCCAATCGTGGAAAGCTTGGATAAAAATCCTCGTCGTCGTATATCTGTGCACGTATCGGTAAGCGTACGAGTTGACAGTTCGACGGACAAGTTGAAGTGTGCGAGGAAATCCGCTCCTATAATAGGTATCTCGACATCGGCTATAGTGAAGGTCCATGTATACTCCCTCCGTAGGCCGATACTTAGAGTCATGACACGCTTGCCATACGTGTTTATGGGTGTGCCGTTTGCGGCCTGTAACTTTAGCTGGGCTTGTCTGGGTATTATTGATAACTTGTTACAGTAGCTCAGTGGTATAACGCTGATTTGAGCGCCAGTGTCAACTAGGGATTTTAACTTGCTGTTGTTGTCGAATACGTAGAATAGGCGATTTCCATTATCTGCCCTAGCGGCCTACGCCTTTAATGGCTGCCAGGTTCGGCGTTTCCAGCGTTTTTATAAGCACATGGTGACTGAAATTTCCTTGCGCGGGCACCAAACACTTCATGGTACCAGCAATAGCCTCTCTGATGGTGACGAGTTTGTCTCGACGTTGATCGCCGCCTACCGTTATTGTGTCTGTTAGTTGAATAACTGCGACTTCGTCCAGGAATACTCTGAATTCTGTCGAGGCGTAAAGACAGCTTCTTTAGCTCGGTCGTCAAAAAATGGAGTTGCTGGTTAACATCCGGGGTTGGGTCATCTGATGACACGACAGAGGAAATTTGGCGAATTGGTCTCGTGTCCACTATTTTATCAGCGATCGATTCTAACTTGTGAACATCGACCTCAGTTACCTCTGCTAATATTTGTACGATGTCAGGCTGAAATTTCTCCAGCCATATTTGCTTCAATACTGTTTCGGATATAGTGTTGTTACCGAGTAGCGTTATCATTCTCCGAAGGAGCTGGGAGGATTTGCTGTTCCCGAGTGTGACATTCGTCAGAAGATCCTTAATCTTTCGCTCCTCGGAGCAGCCTGTTCGTTGTAAGATTGCCTGCCGGAGCACCTCATACGGCTTTTCGGGCGGGAGATTAGTAAGGACATCCGCTACCTCCGCAGCAATTTCAGCGGGAAGCTTCTCCACCACAAATGCGAATTTCGACTGCTGGGACGTCGCATGCCTGGCTTGGAAAATCGCGTCGAGTTGTATGAACCATGTGAATGCATTCGTGTTGTAGGTAGGGAGTTCCATCCTGAGTGCAGCTTCGGTTGGCTGTATAGGATCTGCCATGTCGACTGAGGTTTTTACGGAATAATGTGGTTATCAATTATGTTGTAGCCTTATTCAGAAGTCGGAGATAGCAATTTTGTTGGTACAAACGTCGATGGTTACCAATTTTGTTGGCAACGTCGAGCGACGAACGTCGGGGTCATCAATGTGTTGGGATTACTAGGAATTTGAATTTGGTATCAGAAGGTTTTTATTTTTTTGATGGTTAGTTTACGGGCTTGTTCAACATATTTATCTGCAACAATATAGATAGACATTCCAAAAAACGAATCAATCAACAGGCAAGTGAGTAAGTAACACCGATTATCAGATTTCAATAGAACAAAATAATGCATTTATGTACAATTATACAATTTTGAGAATAACAATTGATTTGAACTTAAATGGATAAATGAAAATAGGTGTATTTGGCTGTGTAGAATATTATTGTGAATGTTTGAAGGTGTTTGCCATTCCTATTCAGATTTGTTCACAAAATTAAACTAAGTGTCCAGTTACGTACTAAATTATCCTTTGTGCGAGTTCAGTTATTAGTGTGTGTGTGTGTGTAAGTATGTTTGTATAATTGGCAGGAGTTGCATACCTTTAGTTGTGTGAGAATTTGATTGTTTGTCTACTAATACTTATTAAGTAGTGAGAAGAAAATGTCACTTTTCAAAGTATTTAAGTGATGTTCTTAAGAGAGATAGAGTGTGTTTGTGGATTGTTGAGTCAGATATTTTGCGCGGCAAAGTCCTGGTTGGTCAGAGTTTTGACTTGCATGAGTTAGTTTGGTATCTCTCTAGGAATGTAGATCTGACTGGTGAATTGGACTGAAATTCGTCCTTTTATTTGTTTTGGGAAATCAAAGTAGGCTCCCAGTGGCCTGGCGGGAAAACAGATTTTTGACCATGGATACACATTCTAGGGTCGTCTCGACCAATAACAAGCCGAGTTTCACAATGTGTGGTGTTGATTGGTCAAAGCTAATTCTTATAGAAGAGTCTATTTTTAACGGGGGTGAGTAGACAAACATTGACGATTCTATAAGCCCTCTACATGTTGTAAGAAAGCCGGATGGAAGCTTCAGATGCTGCGGTGATTACCGCGCATTAAACAGCATCTCGTGATAAATACCGTATCTCGAACATTAACTCAATTGCTGATAAACTAGCCAACAAAACAAGATTCAGCAAAATTGACCTGGTATCAGCAAACCATCAAATTAAAATGCACCCAGATGACATTAAAACAAAAAAAAACAGCACTTATTTCTCCTTTCAGTTTACATGAAAATAAATACATGCTATTTGGATTAAAGAATGCAGCGTCCACTTTCCAAAGATACATGGACAAGATTTTTCAACATGTTGACTGTGTATATACATACATTGATGATATGCATGGTGAATTTTTACAGAAAATTAATGCCTAATTTCGCTGACATAGCCATGCCATTGACAGAAAAGGTACGCTTATGCAGTAACAATACATTTACACTAAATGATTTAGAATTACAGGCATTTAACAATGTTAAAAACAAAATTATTGAATTTCCATCCCTAGCTTACCAACGGTCTGAGTAGACTGAATATCAGTTAATTACTGATAGCAGTAATTATGCTATTAATGCAACCCTACATTAAATGGTACAAGAAACGACAATTTCAATAGGTTGCTTCTCGAAGAAGTTGATGCAAACTCTAACGAGATATTCAACTTTTGATAGGGAACTTTTTGCAGTCTATTCAGCTATCTTATATTTCAAGCATATTATTGAAGGTAAACAAGTTTTACTTTTAACTGACCATTAGTCTTTATGTGGTGCATTCCGTAGCCTACACCCTGCTAAGTCAGATAGCGGCGGCAATTAGCAATTCTAACTGAATATATTGCAGATATACGCCACATAAAGGGTGATCAAAACGTTGTAGCTGATTGCTTGTCGAGACCTACTCTAGCAGTTACGGTAGATCTGTGTGACTTGCCAACTATAGCGGACGCACAACTTAAGGACCCTGAGTTAAAAGAATTCCCCGAATTAAAATAATTCAAAAATAGTACTGGCAATTATAATTCCATATACTGCGATAATAATAGGTTGGTGCAAAAATAATGTCGTTTTTTGATGTATTTTTTAACGTAAAAAAACCGACATTATTTTTGCACCAACCTAATAATACTGGTGTTCCCAAACCATATAATACCTGGTGAATTACGAAAATCTATTTTCGATACTATTCACGCAATATCACACCCTGGAATTAAAACTTCATGTAAAATTATCAAAACAAGATATTTTTCGCCTTATATGGACAAAACAATAAAAGACATGTGTAATGAATGTTAAACTTGCTAGAAAAGCAAAATTCAGAGACACACTAAATCTGCTATTCAACCTATTGAATTGCCGACTAGTCGCTTCAATACGGTACACTTACATTTAATCAGTCCTCTCCCTGTGACTAGGAGACGTCATGAAACGTACAACGCTCCTTACAGATATGTATTAACATGTATTGACCGCACTACTAAACGGATAGAGGGAGAACCACTACCGGATATCACAGCTTGATCTGTTGCCGTTGTATTTGTTCATGCGTGGATCACACGATGGGGTGTTCCTCTTCACGTAATAACTGATCGCGGTACTCAGTTTCAGGGCGAATTATTTTCCGAAATCGCCTCAATAGTTGGCTTCTATAGATTGCGCACAACTAGTTACCATCCGCAAACTAACGGAATGGCTGAAGATGCTCATAGAACAATGAAGACCGTAATAACAACTAGAAAGGAATCATGGCTTGATGCCCTTCCAATAGTATAAATGGCTATCCGTATCGCACCTAATTCTTCTAATACCTCACCATTCTTTGCAGTTACAGGCACGCATATAATGATTCCTCAATTGCTTGTAGACGATATTAACGATGAGATAAACAATCAGAAATTTGAAAAAGAAAAGCAACGTAATCTTACACTCCTTTCAACCAACAGACAAAGATTATAGCTCCGTAAATAAATTGCATCAATACATCCCAGACAAACTTAAAACGTGTAAAAGTGTATGGGGGTGTATACATACCTTATAAAAAAAAAACAATACTAATCTTTTATATATACACCTTAAATCTAATCATCCTCCATCTATAATTAAGTATATACCTTCATCTATCGAAAAAAGAATAAGTACAAATTCAGCAAATGAGAAGATTTTCTATGAACATATTACTTTCTGTAATAAAGCTCTTAAAGATACTAGCTACAAAAACCCAAAACTAACTTATATAAAAAATGAAAATGGAAAGCACAGAAAAAACAGAAGTCGAAAAATAATTTGGTATACACCCCCATACAACCAAATGGTAAAGAACAAATTAGGACAAAAGTTCCTTGCATTAATAGTTAAGCATTTTCCTAAAGATAGTAAACTCAGTATTATTTTCAATAACAATACACTAAAATTAAGTTACAGCTGTACTGATAACATAGAGAAAATTATTAAGAAACATAATGCTAATATCTTGAATAAACACTTAGACCAAAACCAAAGAGATTTAGACAATATAAAAATAAGAGATGAAGATAAACAAAAATTATGTAACTGTAGAAATCCTCATAACTGTCCTCTACAAAATAAATGTCGTACGGAATCATTAGTATACCAATGCAATATCCCATCTCTTGAGAATCCCGAAAACATAAAAATCTATATAGGTTGCACAAGCCATGAGTTCAAAAAAGGATTCAATCAACATCAAAGTTCATTTAGGATTAAAAAAAAAATACCGAAATCAGACGTCCCTATCGAAATATTTCTGGCACTGAAAAGAAACCGGTAAAACACCTACAGTAAAAGGAAATTAATAAGAAAAACTAGAATATGTAGGTCATTAAATGATCCATGTCCTTTGTGCATACATGAGAAACTATATATTACTAAGTTTATAAAAAATAAAAATTTACTGAATCAAAGAAATGAAATAGCTATTCTTTGCCGACATTATCACAATTTTTCCTTAAATAATATTTAAAAAGATAATTTAAAATAATTAAAAAATGAAATAAAAATAATAAATTAAAAAAAAAAATTGGGAGCTGGTAATATGCATATTTATATTTGTTATGTAATAATAATTTTTAAATAATTTAAGTAATTCTATTACATTTATTTGTTTTAAAAAGAAATATAGTCTATCAGTAATTAAGAGTAAAAATAATATTTTAAAATTGTAGTTCAATAGAATGTATTCTATCCCAAACACCTGTTTTAGAAAGAATATTTATGTATACAAGTACGAATTTAACGGGGAAAATGCCGAAAAACTTCTTGTCGTTGATAAAAATAAAAAAAAACAGACGACATGCGCTGAACGGATGTCATAATTCGTTGAAAAATGCACCCCTACCCTATCTAGACTTAACCTCTTTTTCAAACATAACTCATAATTGATACAATAATAGTTAATAAAAATGAACACGCTACCGCCCCTGTCTAAATGATTGGATTTCTCTGTATCCTTGGAAACAAAAAATTATGAATTGTATGTGTGTTTAAAACTCAGAAAATTCAAAAATAAGTTATTGCAAAATTCGCATGAAAATGAAACAGAACTAATGCTTTTAATTTAATTATATAATTAAATTTGAAGTGTTTAGCTTCGGTTTTTGAAACATGGTAATCCCTGTGTAGCGAAGGAACCTTATTTTAAATCAGTTAGTATTATATTATTTATGCTCTGTAAATTTACATTGAGCACTGTTTTGTAAAAATAAAAATATCAGCAAGAACACCGGATTATATACCTTACTGCTCATCTTTTTACGATAATATATATATATATATATATATATATATATATATATATATATATACATAAGTGACAGTCTGTTTCATGCTATATGCAATCGTCAGGCCACATATGCATATGTGGCCTGACGATTGCATATACCATGAAACAGACTGTCGCCTCTAAGTGTTGACTTCTATGTTCACTTTTATATTTACACACGCTCTATCTCTGATACTGAGCACTTTGTTCCATAAATATAGCACACTTTAAGACTATATTTATATATATATATATATATATATATATATATATATATATATATATATATATATATTGAAATGGATTAAGTCCGACAATTATTTCGTAGAAAATATGCGTAGGAGTACGTATATTTTCTACGAAATTTCTAGAACATTCAGACCGGTAAATGTAAGTAATACTATTTCATTGTAAAACAGAGTATTTACTTATGGTATCTATAAAGATAACCTATAAACAGTAAATATATTAAATAATTGTCAGACTTAATACATTTCATATGTTGTCATTGTTTACGTTAAGATACGTTTCGTGAGCAGAAATGATCGCTCGAGAAAAATCGTAGTAATTCGGACTTTGCTAACCAGACAGTGCTCTGTGGCTGAATGATACAGCATGTCAGACCAAATTACGGTTTCAGTATAGGAATACAGGTTCGATTTCTATCGGAGAATGCATATTTTCTACGAAATTTCTAGAACATTCAGGCCGGTAAATGTAATTAATACTGTTTAATTAAAAACAGATCATTAAGACTAGTTACTTAAATAAATTGTATCTATGAAAATAACATATAAACAGAAAATACATATATATATATATATATATATATATATATATATATATATATATATATATATATACAAACCCAGGCCAACATATTATATAAAAGTAGAGACATAAGTTAAAATCATAAAGCAATGATTTTAATGGGTTTTGAGAAAAATAAAAGTAAAATCATTTGAAAATTATTTAATAAAAGCTAAGAAAAAGAAATTCTGTAAAAGTGAAATCGTTTGAAAATATTTAATTGTTGTGGTGTCCTCCCTCTAATGAGGCTATTGTGGACTCTTCCACTTACTATAAAGTTAGTAGGAAAGGTAGGCCTCGGGGGAACAGTGATATAGACTGTTCTACTGAGGCTGTGACTGTTTGCAGCTCCTGTCGAATTCTATGCTTTGGGCGGAGAGGAACCTGGACGAGGCTGTGCCGATGGGCAGATTTTCGTCCGGGGAGATAGACAGACCCCGACCCGTTTATGCGGGTTCTACGGGGATTTTTTGGCCTAGCCTACGGGCTCAAATGACTCACGTTAAACTCGGCCTTGTGCCACATGTACCCTCGTGGTGGTAGTGGTGGTGGGGGTCACTGAATATAACTGTGATATAGACTGAACGTTGTGTCAACCGACACACACTCCCAAGTCGTGAAACACAGTTCTGTTGTATTTACTGTTCGATACACTATTTATCTGCAGCCTCTTGTTTTGTTATTTCTTAACCAATTACTTGGTCACAACATTAATATAGACAACAGAGAAATAAACACGTCAGTTTTTTTGTGTAACCCTAATTTCCTGGTTACACTTTGGATTATTTTCATCAAGAGAATCTGAGAAAATAAATTATATAGAATTTTTTATATTTCTTCTTCTTCTTCTTCTTCTTCTTCTTATTATTATTATTATTATTATTATTATTATTATTATTATTATTATTATTATACTAGTAATACTCGGTTGGAAAAAACCTCGGATGGCACAACTTGTAAGTCTATGAAAACAAATTGGAGGAAAAAAAAGAAAGAACTAGAAACGTCTGAACAGGGCGAAATAAATCGCCCAGTGCCTTAAGTTTTTAGTCCCAAGAAAAAATCCTAAGCGAGTAATAAACCTAAAACCTAGAGTGCTCAAACGCTAAGTAGAACTGGGGATAAACGAAATAAATCCTAAAGAGCCAAGAACAACCTACCTAGGTTTCACCTAAACGGATCAACGTAAGCTGAAAAAATAAAAAATAAAAAAAAATAAATAATAAATAAATAAATAAAACAATCCTTAAAAGGTAGACGCATACAAGCGATAAAGAGCTGAATGAGCTTCGAAGACACTTCTAACATTGCACTAATATTATATAAAAGGTGGTGCAGAGTTTTTCATCAATTTAAAGCTTTGCCTTTTTATGCCTTGATGTATTCTATCGGAAATAATTTATTTTAAAAATACCCGTATTTAACATTATTTTTTAATTTGATTCTAAATATAATCTATATAATAAATGCGAATGTCAGTGTGTCACTGTGTCACACTTTTTGAACTTTACTCATTTACGCAGCCCAACATATAACATTTTGAAATCAAGCCGACTCCGTGAGCAAATTAAAAACATTACGGGCCAAATCCAGATCCACAATCCTGAAATTTGGGATTTCCAAGTTTTCATTCCAGCGACTGTTGTCGGCAATTTTTTAAGTGTTTTTTTTTTTTGTTTTTTTTTTGTTTTGTTTTTTTTTTTGACGAATTTTGTTGTACGATAACAATTTTTATAACTTGGAAATAAATTTGCGGATAATCGAAATTAAATGCGAAATCCCGCTAAAGTCACCCATGAAATAAAAATAATTATTTGTACGGAAAGTAAGGACCTACGTACATCAAATTGTTTTTGAATTAAGTGGCGGCAGAAGAATTATCGTTGAACTTTTAAAAGTTAAGCTTAAATATTAATGCGATACTTAAATGCAGCGATCAATTTTGAGATCTTCTGTAGTTCATGTTGCCGATGACATCTACTCCTCCCTACCTATTGTGATGAAGGTTTAATGAAGAGCACTCCGCAGGAGCTAGATTAAATGATTCCCAATAGGTCGGCTTTTAAGCTAGTAAATATATTTTTTAAATACAAATTGAGAAAAATTATATTTTAAAATCTTATGAAAAATTTAGCGAAGTATTTTGTGAAAATTTTCCATTTTTTATTTTTATTTTCCTTTTGGTAAATTAAAAGACACTGGTTTTCAAAAAAGTGGACATTGGAAACTGTTTCACACACCTTAATATTTGTCTAATTCATTCTTACTTATAGGTATTTACTGCAAAAGAATAGTCCCTAAAACAACAATTATGTCAGTACGGTCTACCATATTATAACTGAAGCCACCGTCAACCATTTTCGAAATCGACTTCCTGTCAGCTGATCACAACGGTGCATTGTGATTCGCTGTTCGTTTCTGACTTTATTTCTTCTTCGTTTTCGTTTCCACTTCTTCAGCTCTACGATCTCGTCAACATGTTGTCTCGTCAAATTCTGTCCGTTCTTTCCCGGCGCGGATTTTCCACCTCTCAGGTGGTCCGTAGCGATTTTCAACAGAAAGGCATCCCCGGTAATGTAAGTAGTCGCCACCTTAATTCACAAACCTACATTTTTAAATGTTGTTATTCAACAAGAACCGTCCGAATGACCTTCCTTCACTTGTGTTTAGTTTCTTCCTCATTAAGTCCTCTAAATTTGTTGAAAGATTATTTATCGAATTAATTATTTAAATTTATTAACAAATTACCCAAAATTTAATAATATTCTGAATCTTTTTAATGTTAAAAATGACTTTAGAAAATATTATGTACCTGTTCATTGCCCTTGACCTTTTATTTTGATTTTTGAATCTTTCTTTTTTTGTTCGCCAGGAAGAAATTAATATCATTTTTTTATCAGTTAGCTTTTTCTTAATTACAGAGATTATTTCTAATGGTTTAAACATTTAAAATAAAATTTAAGACAACTGAATATTATCAGGTTTTTAAGAGAAAGTCGAAAAAATATGACCTTTTTTCACTTAAGTGAAAAACTGAAATATTTCTTTTTTTAATGGTTTATCAGCTTCCTGTCACATTTTCTATGAATTTCTGTTGTTGAAATATTTTAATAAATCTTTTTTTTCTTCAGAAAAATTAATTTACATCAAAATCGAAGGTAAGGGAGACTCATTGCTGTCTTTTTTTTTTAAAAAAAAAAAAGATGGCAAAGAAAAGTTGTTTTCCGTTTCGTTTCGTTTTTTTTCATGAATCGTTTTTATTTCTTAAAAAAGAAAAAAAACAATGGGAATAAGGATACTCGTGCATTCTTGAAAAATGGTAAAAATTCTCTCAACATCAGAAATATGATCAGGAAAAGGAAACTGGATGATATCAATTTTTTTAGCGTTTCAAACTAATTTTGCATACAAAACAAAACGTAACTTCCCTTATGGGGTGGTCCGAAAGTCTTGTCATGCTGTACATTAAAAAAAAAAAAAAAATATCTCTGCGCACAAAAGGGATCTTACAGTGTAAGTTAGTTAAAAGTTGGACTCCTTAGAGAATGTAAATTATTTATAAGTCTCTTTTTTTTTTTTTTTTTTTTTTTTTACTACTCATTTCCCCAAAACTGCTCTGAATCGTAAAATAAAAAATGCAATAAAGCTGTTATTAATTACTCTTATAAATAAGGTTTATTAAGGACACTATTGTCTTAAGAAAAAAATTTTTTTCAATGAACAATGAATTTCAACAAGAATTGTTTTCATTTTTTTTTTTTCAATTTATAATACAGAATGTTTCAAAAAGTCTGTCACATTGCGACACTGTATATCTTAACTACTGAGAATATGTAAACACAATTTATATTTCCTGAAACCTGATATTTCCACATTTCTATATAGGTTTTTACAGATTTTCAATGTGAGCACCATGGGTTATGCAACACACATCCAAACGATAATCCAATTCTTGCCAAACACTATCAAGCCATAGCGTTGTCGATGGTTGCCAAGGCTTCGGTTATTTGCATCTTCAGATCTACCACATCTCTGGAAAGGGGAGGTACATAAATTAGGCCTTTCACATGTCCCCAGAGGAAGAAGTCACATTGTGTGAGGTCTGGAGACCTAGGTGGCCATTGCAGGAGCATGCAATCAGTCTGTCCGGAATGCCTGACCCATCTGTCAGAGTGGTATTCAGTTAATTGAATTGAAATTGAACTAACAGAAGAAAACTTGATGCTTAGCTTTTAAATAGTACCAGTTCAATCATACTACCAGTTCATGATATAAGTATACTTAGAATGTAGCATAGACTCTTAAAACACTCTGTATATAAATCGTTTAAAATTCTGCATTACTTTAATCTGGTTAGGTGATATTAAGTGAAAACTATATTTACTAATCAAAAATTAAAAAACTTAAAATATAAATCATTTTGCCCCAAGATTTTAAAAATAATTTTTATGTATGTAAAATATTACGTAACATATCCCAGTTTGACAGTATGCTTGGCCATACACAACATTATCAGAAAATAAGAGCAATAACTATAGTAAATTTAAGGTCCACATTCCTAAAATTATATTACAGAGAATATTTTCTAACATTTTTAAGTTCACTGAGTACTTAAAAAATTATATAAAAAAAGGTGCTCAGCTATCATTTTCTTAAATTGTTTTAACAAATAAAGTCACCGTTTTACAACAATACACATGTCAACGTGCCAATCAGTCAACATGTCAATCAGTGCCTGTTAAGTGATCTACAAGTGACAAGCACATAAACACTGCTACTGTTTGTTTTTAAAAATCTATTTCTCTGTTATTTTAGACTTAAAGTAAAATGGTAATTTTTCAAATCAGATTAATTATACTTTAAATCAGCTACTATTCCTCAAACTTTCAGGAAAGTATATTTTAGTTTTTTGGAAGATTTTTAAAACTGAGAATTTACTTTTGTTTACAAATGTGTCAAAAATGGCTGATTTTAAATGATTTCCTGAAAGCAATAAAAAAAATTGACATTCCAGTCAATATAATTTCTATTTAAAATACGCCAGAGTATTTTGCTTACTGGAAATAGTAAATTTAATCATTTAGCTTTCAATTAAAGCTAAAAGAAAAAAGCTTCAAGAATGCTTTTTCATTTTTAATAATTCATTTTAGACCTTAGGTATCAAAAGTTAGTGGCAGTACTTATCTTACACACAACAATTTATAAAATGCATTTATTATTTTATTATCCTACATTTCATAAACTAACAGTTGTACATCAGAAATACAATGAAAAATATTGTTCAAAATGCAATTTAAGCTATTTATTTGTATTATTTTTTTTTTTTTTTTTTTAATCAATTCATCCCAAGCAAGGCAATAGAGCCACTAGGACACAAGAGGCTACTAGAAGTAAGAGAGAAATCCAATCTTAAACCGGAAACAAGGGAAAAACCTCTACTTTTGTTCAAAAGACCTGGGATGAGTCTGAACCAGGAAATAGTTTTGCCTATCCACTCTTATTAGGGGTAGTGTGAAGCTCTTAAATAAAATTTCAGAGTTTAAACAGACATTAGAAGTAGAGAGTTGAAGTAAACTTTAGAAGGGATTATATCAAACTAAGAAATTTTTTTTTTTTTTGTAAAAAAAAAAAAAAAAAAAATCATTTTCTCCCTCCTTTCAGAATATGACCCTCCACAACTTCCTTGCTTTTAAGTAATTCCTGCTCCTCTACTACCCCCACATCTATTTTTTTAGTACTTGTTCCAACATTTTCTGATTTTCTTGCCTTCAATGTGAGCATTAAATTCTCTTGGGCTTCTTTCCTCATTATGTTGTCCTTAAGTTGAAGCTGTCCACTTCTAATTGTTAGCACTCCTCATATAATCAGTTAAGTCGTAAGATTTGTCAGAACCACATCTCTTGCTTCAAGTTTTTATCTATAACAAAATTCTCACATTCACTACTATACCAAAGATGAGATATTACTTAGCAGTCTGGCACCTTTTGTTTTCTAAGGATGTTTTCAGTCATTTAATACCTCTAGAACAAAGGGGCTTACTGAAACATTGGCACCTGTACAATTACTGAAGATAAACAATGTTGTGCCTAGGCAGTACCTAGATGGATGATCACTTGAGATTACCAGGTGCTGTAAGCTTGAATGTGTGGGTGGTGTAAAAGATAACAGCTTGGAATTGTTAATTGGAGAGCAGAGTTCCAATTCCAGTTGGGTTTGTTATATTCACTTATGCACAAATACCTTTTTGGAAAGGTTTGAAGCCACCTCTTCTACCCCCCAACTATGGGTTAATTAGTAAGACTTGTATCACTAAAAACATTATCTCCACAAAAAAAATGTGTACAAAATATTTAGATTTCAGCATCAAATGACCTATAGAGATTAAAATGCTATTAAACAACAATAATCAGATTCTAGCACAAAGATTTTTTTCTGAGGTTTGGCATTTTGAAGATATTGTAAAACTTTAATTCTATGGTGTTTTCTGACATCGGTGCATTGAGCACTGATCACTGTATTTAATTGCTTTCCTTTTATTTTCCTTAACAGTTGCAAGTAAGACCATTTTTTCTCTATATATTAGATTCTGTAGTCATTGCTTCTAAAATTCATCAGTCCAATTTATACTCTAGTCAAAAATTTAAATATGTTTACTTTGCTAGTAAAATTGGGATGTGTGAGTTTCATAGCAACCACCTACTGCTCATGAGTAGGGAAAAGGAAATTAAATAAAAACTTTCAAGATCAAGTGTTGCTTTGCCAGAAGTTAGGGAATTCCAGTCATTTGCTTATATAGTCAGGTTGCCTTCTAGATAAGGGCAATGTGGCAGTCCCAATTGGAGTGGGAGAAGATGTAGAGACAAAGTGAGTCCTGGTCCATTAGGCTATCATGAAAGAAAACCAAAATAGCAGCAAAGATACCAACTTACTTACTCTCAGATAGTGCCAGGGGAACTAATAGATGAATAAAGAACAGGCTTTTCATCTTTCTCATCAAGGTGAGATCTTGAGACTTTTCACCCAGTATGATATCTCACCTTCAGTTTTTGTTCACACCAATGCAAACACAGACCGAACTGTGGTACAAGTCAAAAGTCAGCCAGTTGATGAAACATTGTCTGAGGGACCCAGTTGTATGTCTCCAGGCATCTTGACAGTGTCTTGTCACTGAATCCAAGTGAGTGACACTGATGAGCATCACTTTCTCCTTCAACATTTCAAAGTCTGACGTCACGTAAAGCTATATTGTCTCCATCTCAGCATGACAAACTTGATATTGGCATTAAATTTCACTTTGGCTTGTTGTTCTACTAATTTAGGGCTCAGTTAAGTCATGAAAAAATTTTCCCTGGCAAATGTATAAAAAGTACTTAATACAAATTAAGTTATGTATTTAATCTATGTATATAAAACAGGATGTCTGTGTGATACCTTTTCACTCAAGATCCATCCAACTAATTTTGACCAAACTTGGCACATACATTGTACAATGTAAAAGAGAGGTTCTTAGCATAAAAATCAATAATTTTTTTTAAAAATTAATAATCAATAAATTCAACTTCTTTTTCCTCTGATTTTGTTCAAATTTCACCTCAGTATGTAGGTTACTTACATCATGACGAGCTCAACAATACCTCATTTTTATTTCTACGCCACTGCATTTAGTGAAAAACAAAAAATTGATTTCAACACAAATTTTAAACTAAAAATGCCCTCAATTTTCAAGCAATTTAATACAAACTTCACTCAATTGTAGCCAACAATAAGTTCATTGTTTAGCAGTCATTTAACTTGACAATTGAGTCCACCTGTATAGTGAAAACATGCATAAATAGAGAAAAATGGTGATTTTTTTTTTTTTTTTTTTTTTTTTTTTTACTGGTTTCTTTTCTATTTTTTGTTTATCTTTCAACCAAATTTCATCAAATTTGACAATTGCTTTTTGATGTATCCTCTTTTACATCCCTGATAGTACACTGACAAACTGAATTTCAAAAATCCCAAAATAATTCTGGTCTGAAGTGGTTCTTCATGTTGCCTGTTTTACCCCTTCATGTCCTCGGCTAATTTCAATTGAATAAATACAGACTACTTCTGTTATATCAGTAACTGCATTAATTCAAAATGTTTTTTCATTAAAGTACTTTAAAGTAATTGAAGAAAATAGACTCTGTTACATCGAAACATGATGCTGTTTTTGCTCCATTCTAATTGAATGCTTTTTCTGATCCAACCAGCTGAGTATGGCTGTTAGTTCCATGTAAAGGTGCTAAAAAGGTCTTTTGATCCAGATCACTTGCCAAAATCAATGTTTCAGTGATTAAATATTAGACTACTAAATAGAAATTTTTCAAACCCTGTTTTTTTTGTTTTTTTTTTTTTTATTAGATTTGAATTTGTTTTTTATTCTTTGTTTAAATGTTAAAATTTTTTTTTTTTTTTTTTTTTCTTTTTAAATTGTTAAACATATTGCTGAATGTTTTGAACATCAGTTCTTAGATTAACTATTTTTGACAATGCTTAACCCTCAGGCTAGCAAAAAGAAAATGGTGCATCAAAAGATATCCTGTGATAATGTTTTGGACAGCTTAAATTACAACAAAAATATTACACTAGTTGTTAGGTTGTTTATTTACGAGATTATAAAATATGTAAACCAATTGCAATACAATATTTATTATTTACTATTTACCATTTCTATAAAGAAAGAAATATGAACAAAATTTATAAAGTTATGTGAAGCAATTACAATGAAATATTTATTTACCACATTATAAGGAAATAAGATTTTTTATTTATAAATGTCTGACCAAGTATCTTTTAAATAAACATATAATGACAAGTAACTAATTAAATTTTGGAAAAATACATTTTCTAAGCATTTCCTTGATTTGCTCTCGCCACATAAATTCACTAAAATAGGTTGAGAGCAATTCCTTCTCTAACATAAATATTCACGTCCTGCATATGATAAACTACATCCAGCAGCAAGGTCTCTAGTTGGGAGGCTTTGAGGAACGTGGAACCACTTTTTAATTGCTGTTGTTCCCAGGTGCACCCTGACCTTGAGTGGTTGCACCTGTTAGGATCCCAGCTATGGGTAAATAGCTCTCCACCCCCAAACTGGAGTCAAAATAGTATGAAAGTATAAAAATATATTTTTATAGTAAAAATAGCAATGTTTTCATACCAAAAAAAAAAAAAAAAAATGACCAATAATATATTTTTAAGGAAAAGAAAATTACCAGCACGACATTATTATATTAAAAAATAATCAAATAAAATAAAAACTTAATATATTTTGTGGAAAGAAATTACTATTGCTCATAAGAAAATTAAACTTTGGCATTAAATGACCCATAAGGAGTTGATATGTCGTTAAACAACACAAACATTCTTGTAATTTTAAATTTTAGGAGAAACAACAAACTCTCAATATTTTGGGCTGACAATATTGTCCCTGTGTGTAATTACAGAATGTCTAATTTTTAATTGTCTATTTCTATAGAATAGACATCCTTGATCTTAACATTTGTTGCTATCAAAATTCTAAAGATAGCTTTTTAAAACGGGAAACATTGTCAAAAAAGTATACAGTAATGGTGGTGACAATAGAAAACCTGCCCCTTTGACATTGTGTGCTCTTTGTGGGTTTGAAAGTTAAACATTGCCATATCTTCATTATTCCACAGATTGGGATTATTATCTTCATCTTTGTTACTATTTTAATACCACATTTCAACCGAGATTTTCTTTGCTCTCTTTTTGTATTGTCTGAAGTTTTAAAATGAATTTTGACTACAGTCTTCATCCTTATACTTAATGCTATTTTTTTGGCTGATAGAATCTCCAGCCTTCTTCTAATATCTGAAGTTTGGAAATGAACTCTCTTCATCATTATGCCAACCTTCGCTTGTTAACAAATTTCAGTCAATATATTCTTTTGGTTACATTAAATTTGAATTTATCTAATGCCTTTCTTTCCTTTACAGATTACAATTGAGGAAAGCCAGAGGTGTATTAAATAAAACAATTGTGTGTGTGTGTATATATATATATATATAATATACACACACACACATGTTGCTTAATAAAATTTGAAGAATAATGACAATGATAACAATAATATATATAGTAGGCTTTTTAACTAAGCACAAAGAGAAACCTTTTAAAGTTGGAACTTTTGGGCATGTCTGCTTATTCCTCACATTTTATTAACCAGGCTATTAAGCCTCCATAATATAAGAAGCACACACGTGGGTCATCTTTTGTTTTTAATGTTATTTACAGAATCTCAACTATATAGTTTTATAGGCAGCACTCCAGCAGTCGCTCCATCCCTTTGTCAGGAGATACCATTCATATATATATATATATATATATATATTGCTAGTTTTTCTTTCATCTTTTATTAATGAATATTATAACAAGATGGGAGGTCACACTAGCAAAGGAACCAATTTCAGATTTGCATAGTTCTAATTTATTACTGCATATTAAACAAATTATATTGTATGAAGTTTTAAAAAAAAAAATTGGTTAAATAGTTATTTAGCTGTTTGTCTGGTTGGGCTTGAACTGCATATTAGTAAAGTGTGCCAGACAAGATCTCAAGCATGCAAATTAAAATCATAATAGAAGCACCTATATTTGCAATCATTGCTGCTTAAATATAAAAAACAACCTGAGCCTTTCAATAAAAAGGAAAGAAGTAGTGAAATGTCTGTGCTGGAAATTCTAAGAGAATCATTATTTTTAAGCAGCCTGCTAAAAATAATGAAGATGAAAGTCTGAAATATACAGTGCTGTTTGATAAAAGTGACCCACCTGATTTTATTTTTTTTTTTTGATTTTTTTTTTTTTTTTTTTTTTTACTAATATTTTTTTGTCTATTGTTTTTGGGGTTAAAATAATTTTTAATCTTATCAATATTCCCGAGCACCTAGGAAAAAAGTTTATTCACCCTAAGGTATTCTATTGATAATTATAAATTTGGGTATAAATGAAATTCAGGTAAAAACTCTGTGCAAAAAAGTGACTCAGATATCGCATTTTAATGATTAAACTGGTAAATTTAAAGAGCTTTTGGCAAAATATTGCAAACTATCTTACAATAAACTCAGAACAATATTCTAGAGAATTCTAGAACAGCTTAAATTAAATATAGAGTATTCCAGAAAGCCTCATACAGTATAAAAACAGCTTGAAATAGCCACTCAGAACCACTATTATCTATCTATCTATCTATTATTGCCCTCTCAAAAGCAGGAAAGTCTAAGAGAGAAATTGCAGAAATTGTTATAACCTCATAATCAACCATCTCTCAAGTGCTTAGGGAACATAATGATGCCACTCCTGCTCCAAGGAAGGAAACAAGTGGACTAAAGAAAAAAGATTGATGATAGAACTGGCAGGGTAATCAAGAGAGAAGTTGCAAAGAATCGGACAGCCAAGAAATTGCAGCCAGTCCAAGCGAAGAGCAAGTTGTTAGTCTTGCCTGTTCAACAGTCTGTCGGTGGCTTAGAACAAGGCTACAAATCTTTTATATGAAGGTTTAAGCCACTAATAAGCAAAACCAACAAAGCCAAGAGACTTGAATGGGCTCACTATTACAAAAGTTTCACTGTAGGAGACTAGAAGAATGTTTTCTTCTCCGATGAAAGGATAAACAATCTAAAATCCAAAGAAGGTTTGAAATCTCTTTGAATTTAGCAGTAAGTACTGTCAAGCATCCATTCAGTATAATGTTCTGGAGATGCTTTTCTTTTCATGGAACTGGTTTCTTAAAACCTATTGCAAAGACCCTCAGGAGCGAGCAGTACAAGAGAATTTTAGTCTTGTCTGCTCCCTTCTTTTTATGCAGGATAATGCTCCCTGTCACAAATAAAAATTGATGAGTGAGTGTTATGACATGGCCACCACAATCTCCTGACCTCAACCCCATAGAGAACTTATGGAGCATTATACAGTACAGGCTCTCGAGAAAGCAGCTGAGCAACAAAGAGGATTTGATTGTGAGTTTCATATCCAAATGGAATTCAATGCTTGGAGTTGAGATTTGTCAGAACCTAATCAAGTCAATGCCAAAAAGGGTTGAAAAGGTTATTCAAAATAAAGGAGGACCCATAGATTATTAAATAATTCGAACTATATTACCTATTATAAATAAATTATACCTCTATTATTTTTTATTTAAAGCTGTTCGGTTATGTTTCTATTGATTACTAGTTGCAGGAAATAAGCGAGTCACTTTTTTTTTTTTTTTTTTTTTTTTTTTTTTGCACAGTTTTTCCCTAAATCTCATTTATATCCAAAATTATAATTATCAATAAGAATACCTTGGGGTGAGTAAACTTTTTTTTACTAGGTGGTTGGGACAGGGTCTTTATATTAGTAAGATTAAAAATTAGTTTGACCTCCAATAACAATAGGCGAAAAAAATTTTAAGGAAAAAATAAAAACCAGGCGAGTCACTTTTATTGAACAACACAGTACATCCGAGTAATTTTTTTTTCTAATTTTGTAATGTTTAACTATTTTCTATTCCAGAATTTACCATTTGACATCCACAATCGGTACAAGTTGACTGTGGTTTTTGTTCTCTTCTTTGGATCTGGACTGGCAGCTCCCCTGTTGCTTGCCCGACATCAAATGTTGAAGAAGTAGGCCTTTTATGATTGTAGATTTTAGTGGTAAGTACTTTCGACTTCCTTTTTTATTCTATCTTCATTAAATAACTTTAGGTTGAGGTATCAAATACTTGGAATTGTGCGTGGGTTGATCTTTAAAATTGCCACCCAACGAGATGTGACATACACACAGCTGTCAATTATTGTCTCCTCTAAATTTTGTTGGGGAAATCATTTACTCATTTTATGGATGTGTGTGTGTTTTTCAAACATTTATATGATTGCATTATTTACAAAGAAACCTTAATTTGGAAATGAAATAGATGTGGATATGCAAAAGAGATAATATCGTTATGTGCCACCCTTTTTCTTTTCTCTTTTTTTCTCCATACCCTCCCCCGCGTAACCAAAAAAGGAAAAAAAATCTGTAAGTTACTGTTTTCTTAGGGAATATAGTGGAGTGGTTTCCCATTGCCTTCTCCACAGTTTGTAATTCAGAGTTGTCTTCCTTTTGACTAGTGGCCACCCAAAGCTAAAGAGCCAGATCTTCACCTTCACACTAATAACATTCAGGGAGACAGGAATTCATGCCTTCTATGCCCAACTATGAATTAAATAGGACAACTTTTGAATTCACACTTTGTAAAAGTTGATGGGAAACCACTCTAGTGTTTCCAAAGAAGTCATGGCAATTTATAGATAATAAAGAAAAGGAAGCTGTGGTGAACCATGATCACCTGAAGGATATGGCATTTTGTTTTAAAAAAAAAAGTTATATATTAAACATTTTTGGTTTGCTTTAATAAAACTTTCATTATTTTATTTTATTTTTTTAAATTGTCAAAAGGTGAAATTTGAAATATTCATAATTGATGATTGGAAAATGGAACAGTTGCCTGTAAGAACCATTCAATAGTATGGATGTCAAAAATAGATATAACTTTTTCTTGCTTATGTTTACAATAACTCTCTATCTCCATCCACCAGCCAGCCATTAAGAACTAAAAGAAACAATCTATTACGAGTTATAAGTAAAAGCAGCCTTATCTTAAAATATAGCTTGGTCTTCATTGTCTAAAGTGCTGTGGAGATAACCCGTGGGCAAATGGTCCAAAACCAGAAAGGTCCACACTGCTGTGTCCTAGGTTACCAAGCCAATTTTCATTCCTTTCTGTTGCGGCTCACAATGGGGAGGTGGCAGTTTCTTTCTTAGAGGCGATGTGAAGTAGATGTGTTTTTGAAGTTACCTCCTTCAAGCCTTTGCCTGAAG
>OZ010609.1:72941795-72944295 GCA_963932145.1 Acanthosepion lycidas | reverse complement strand
AAATCACAGACAAGATGAGTGAACATTTAATTTTAATTAAATTAATGCCCAGTCTCTGTAATTACGGACTTGTTGCCTTTTTTTTCTGCAGGGTACAAGGTGCGATGGGTAAATTATCACCATTTTATATTTTTAATTTTGCTCATGCACATTGTTTATTTTTATTTTATTTTTATTTTTTTTTTATTTTTTCGACTGTACAATATAGTAGGGTCAGTTAGGTACTTTACTCTTTATTATTTCAAGATGTTTTTGTGTAATTCTGGTAAATATGTGTTAAAGATAAGATGTCAGTGTTATTTTAACTTTTGTGTAATGTAGAAGACAATTTATACATCGCACCCTGTAATACTTCATTTCATTTGTTATCTCTGACTCGGTTACTTACAAGTGGTTGTGCTGATTACAAAATGAATTACTTACTGCCATTGTATTCTTTACAATTTATAGGTGTTTAAAATCTGGCTGGGATAAAGTTCTTGTTTTATTTGAACCTTTTGTTCTTGCTTCCTAAAAGTTTTACCATAATTTTTTTTTTCTTTTCCAGATAAATTTCAACAAAAATCTTTTTTTAAGACCCAATCAATCATGGGAATAAATTAATTGGAACCTTTTTGTCTTTGTTCTTTGTTTCATTTGCATGAATGTAGTCATAAAGCTGGATTCCATATACAAATCATTGGGCTCTAAACAAGAAATACTTCTTCCTATTTTACATGTGTGTAAATAGTTCAATGTTATAGAGCTTTGGTTGAAATGCAGATCAAAATATTCAGGGTTCATCTCAAACAGGGGAAACATTTTGTTAAATTTTTGAATGACTTAGAGAAATTTATGTAAAGTTTGATAAAAGATCAGGGAAAGTTCTTTAAGGTTTTTTTTGGGGGGGGGGGGGCTTCTTTTTGTTAATCAATTCACTCCAAGCAAGGTGATAATGCCACTAAGACATAAGGGGTTACTGGGAGTGTAAGAGATTAAGAAGACTCCAGAAGGAACCGGAAACCCAATCCTAAATAGAAAACGAGGTCTTAGTTTCTGGTACATACTTCAATATAGAAAGAACTTTCATCGATCTTTAACCAAACTTTTATAAACGTAAACTGCTCTGTGTGTGTGTGTGTATTTATTTAGGCAGCATATTTTCATTCAAACAGGTTTGGTTAAATAATTTAGACATATGTCGATTTCTTTTGGTCATGATCCTTTCAAATTCACAGATTAATTTCTTGATAGCCTTAGAAAATTAAGAAAAATACAAAAATTTGCTTTCAATAGATTGCATCAACAATAATTTCATGAAAAGGCAATGTGGCAAGCTCAGCCACACCCAAGATCAAATCACAGCATGGGTAGGTTAGACTCGAGGTCAAGATAGTTACCTCAGTAACCAGTCATTGGAAGCAAACTGAGAATGACAGAGCTGATGTCGAACTGGTTGCATCTAATGTGAAGCCATTAGTCTACCGACCATCCCATTTGGTACCCTGACCAAAGGATCCCACCAGGTAGCGATGACCCCCCCCCCCAAACTAATCACCATCACAGCTTGATGTTGTGACCACAGACTTCAACATCGGATCGACGACCATCACAGACTGGTGTCGTGACCATAGGATTGAACGCTGGACTGACAACTGACACAACTATATTAATAATTAAATTATCTCACTCTGTTGTTTAATTGTTTAAATTGATAAATGAGATATCTCAATTTAATTTAATAACTCTCACTCTCAATTATTAAATTTTTAAATTGATAACCGAGATAATATAATTTTAATTATATTATTTCCGTTATTAAATTTTTAACTAAATGAGATATATTTATATTCTTTATTACTAATTGGCATATTTTGATGGTTATGAATTGTTAGTTATTTTTGACTCGCAAAAACGAGAAACTTAAAATAAACTAAAAACGAATTTCTTTTAACTAAGTAAAAAAAAAAAGTAATAAATAAAACAAATTATGCATGACAGACACTTATGAAAAGTATGCACACTATAAAGTAAGAGGAATACATAGCAAAATTAAAAATATTTAGTGAAATAGGAAAAAAAAACTTTACAAATCATACCTTCAAGATTTAAAAAGAAGCCTGCTGGATTGTAGGGACAAATGAAAGTATTGTTTGCAGCCAAAGACCTTTGTCAAGGCGTTTTCTCTAAGGGGGACAAGCCTTGAGACACGTGTCCTTTTAACTATGATATCACTTACAATACACCATACTAAAAAAAATAACATTTTGATGCACGAAAAATATCTTTAATTATGGTAAAAAGGTTTTGGGAGTATTATTTGTATTAAGATTTTAGGTTTCGATAAATATAGTCTTCAATTAATAACTTGATAACATACCTTGTACTCTGGAAGAATTTTAAAACATTTTTTAAACTTAAAGAAAAATGGAAACAATTTTTGTAAAAGTTATTTATCCATCAAAAAGAAAATTTTTCTTCAGACAATGTCTTTAATTTATAATATTTATAAAAGCCTACA
>OZ010609.1:72914295-72936795 GCA_963932145.1 Acanthosepion lycidas | reverse complement strand
TCACTTCTCCAACTTCTTTAAAGATAAGTTTATCAACATATTTTCAGCTTTACAGGATTCTTTAAACTCTATTTCAGTGAACATTTTGAGCGACAAGTTAATTCAACTTTTTGTGAGCTCAGGTAAAAAAATATTTCAGTAGTAAAGACTTTAACCCAGTCAAAGGGAAGTCACTCATATTAATAATTCATGTAAAACCGGTGGTATATATAAATATTGTACCTGTTATGAAAAGTTATTTTCGTGTGTTCTTTCTCTTGTTTGCTTACACATTCGCAAAGTAAAAAAAAAAAAATGTGCAGGTTGATTTATGCCGTCAATACTGCAAAAAACCTATGTCTGTCTCTCATAATTTTTATTTAACTAAAGTTCTTTTCTTTTCAAAAATTTAATTTGAATTTGGGCTGGTGGGCCATTTTTATTTTGCACACTTCCTCTCAATTACACAGGGAAAAAAAATTAAATATCTGGGTGTGTGTCTATATAGTTTTCAATATTACAAATAGAGCTTTAATATTATATAAAAAGATTACTTAACTTTTAAATATCAATTTCATCCAGCCACTATTCTGTGATGATCTACATCACACACACATACATACTTACACAAATATAGATCATACGACAACAAGCATTCATTGGATAATAAATCAACACTACTTTGTAATGCGACAATTTACAAATTTCAGCAATGCAACAATTTTGTAATTGCTTTATTTTCATGTAGTCGATTTTGTGCACTTTTGAGAGAAATGGATCCCAGAAGCTTTCTTGAGTCTCCCCAAAACTCGCTCACTGATTAGTCAATGCCAACTAATCATATTGTCTGCACATGAAGAATAATTCTTCCCACACAGCAATTCGGAGCCGATGATCACCTATATAAGCAAAAAATATTCTTAGATAATTAGTGAGATTTCAGCAGCCAAACAAATCCACGACAGTTGAAACTATGTGCCAATTTTCTCGCTCACACCACCACTCACATGCTAAATATTCCTTACATTCACATATTCTTTTCCTAACACAGCAAAACTGTTGAAAACATTTATTACCAGAAACTATCCCAACTTTCTTTCAGTGAACTTTGGAATACAAATAATAGTTAAAGAGAGACAACTCTTGTTTTACTCAATGAATGCAATGTCAATTGCTATGTACTGTCCTGATTGGTCAGGAGCAAGAACAATAGAAGAGTAATGCTTCTATTTCTAACTCTTTCACACCTATCAGCTCCTTGTGTCTCAGTGGCTTCATTGCCTTGTTTGGGGCAAAATCAATTAATATATATGTATATATAGGATGGCAGATTGCCCCAAAGACTGTAGTTAAATGTAACCTATAGACCTTTGGCATTAACCCTTTCAGCCCTGACCACCGCTTTACTGGTGGTAGAGAAAAATGACGTAATGCCCAGCCACCGGCAAGTGGGTAAACACTTGTAACTGTTTTTATATCTACTGTGAAATATGACATACCAATTATTTGCGAATTTTATGTCTTTAAAATCTATCTATCTATATATCTATATATCTATCTATCTATCTATCTATCTATCTATCTATCTATCTATCTATCTATCTATCTATATGTCAACACTTAGAGGCGGCAGTCTGTTTCATGCTATATGCAATTGTCAGGCCACCTTATAGCATGAAACAGACTGCCGGCTCTAAGTATTGACTTCTATGTTCACTTTTATATTTACACACGCTCTCTCTGATATTGAGCACTTTATCCCATAAATATAGCACACCTTAAGACTATATTTCTTGTATATATATATATTATGAAATGGACAAAGTCCGACAATTATTTAAGACATTTTTTATGTTTATACATTCTTTTTATATTAGGTTGGTGCAAAAATAATGACGTAATAATGTCGTTTTTTAACATTAAAAAATACGTCAAAAAAACGACATTATTACGTCATTATTTTTGCACCAACCTAATAAATACAAACATTTAAGTAAATGCTCTGTTTATAATAAACAGTATTAACAACATTTACCGGCCTGAATGTCCAAGAAATTTTCATAGAAAATATTCGTCCTACGACAGGAATTGAACCTGTATCCTATACAGAATCGTCATATCGCCTGATGTGCCTTAACTGATTGTTCCACAGAGGAGCGTTCAGTTAGCAAAGTTTATTTTACTATCTTTAAACTACAGTCTTCCATGATTCTTTCACGTACATTCATATCTGCTCAAAGCATATCCAAATGTAAATAAATGACGTCACACATTATGAAATGGACAAAGTCCGAAAATTATTTTAAAACATTTTTTATGTTTATCTATTCTTTTTATAGATAGAAATATTTAAGTAAATGCTCTGTTTATAATACAATTTCTCGGTCATTCAGGCCAGTAAATGTTATTAATACTGTTTATTATAAACAGCATTTACTTAAATATTTGTATCTATAAAAAGAACGTATAAGCACAATACATATACATATATATATACACACATATCTATATATATATATATATATATATATATATATTATAAGTTAATAGACTTAAAATATGGTTTTTCGCTACACAGTTCCAACCATACATCCCTACCCACTACCAAAACGTAACAATAACTGATACATTAAAATATAAACATATTGAACATACTGACACCCCTAGTCTAGCAAAATAGATTTATCTGTAACCTTGGAAACATGAATTTTGTTTTAGCTGTGTATTTAAAACCCTGTAATTTTTAAAGTTACTCCAAAATTCGCTTGAGGATGAAATGGAAGTGATGTCTTTAATTTAAGTACAAAATTAAATTAGGGGCTTTTAGCTTCCATTTTTGAAACATGGTTGGAACTGTGTAGCGAAAAACCATATTTTAAGTCTATTAACTTATAATATTAATGCTCTGTAAATTTACATTGAGCACTATTTTGTAAAAATAAAAATATCTATAAGAACACCGGATTATATATCTTACTGTTCTTTCTTTTTATTAATATATATATATATATATATATATATATATATATACACACACACTGCTGCACAAAAGTAAGTGAACTCCTAAGATAATATTAAAAGAAATTATTTTCTCAGCCAAATTGAAAATATGTAGTTCAAGTTAAAGAAGGTTGTCCATGCAAGAAATCCTGGTAATATCACGTGTGAATTTTGCCAAGAAAATGTTAAAAAAAATCATCACACTCCCTACTGCCAGATACTTCTTGATTATACTAAAAGACCTGTCAACATTGTGACCCTCAAAAGGAGCCATCATCAAATATTAAATGTCAGGGTTCACTTACTTTTGCACAGTTTTAATTGTAAGTTAATATTTTTATTCCTGCTTGGTAAAAAATTTTGATAGTGCTTGTAATTCATTTGATAAAGGCTTTTCTTAATTAATATATCGTTTACTTAAGATTTGTTAATTATCTGGAAAAAAGAGATTTTTTTTTTAATATTAATCTTAGGGTTCACTTACTTTTGCACAGCACTGTATGACACGTTTATGTTAAAGGAAAATTATGATTGAAAATAATTTAATAAATCATTAAACTTTTGACATATCAGAGACATTTGAGCCACGAGTCCTTGTCTCTTAACAATCCATCTATCCATCCCTTTTGTTAGCTGTGTTGAATGTGCTTTGCCAGGGACTATAGACAATTTTGAATTCAAAGGTTTTCTCCTACACTGGAGGCCAGCAATTTTTGTGTGCTATATAGGATTTTGAGTATTAAAAATGTATTTCAACAAATGCTACTCAAAAGAAAAAAAATATTCAAAGGAGAAAAACTATGTATATTAAAACAAAAACAGGCGGCTAATTGTGAATAAATGGATCCCATTCCTCGATAAAATATAAATATCCCTGCTAACAACAAATATTTTGGTAATTTCTAGTTTTGAGAAGATTCATTAAAATTCAAATAGTTCTTCAGATGAATTAACATTTTTTTTTTATATAAATCAGATAAGACCAAGAACAAAAAAAATATTACCTGAATTTTTATTTGTTACTAGTTGTGTGTAAACATTTTGTTTTATAATTATAAAAATTAAAGATTGTTTAAATTTTTGTGTACATATGCATCACTGACCCTAACCATAAAACTATGTTTTCAATGATTAAGTTTGCTTTCCTTTGTTCTTTAACATGATAGTAGCAGCAGCATAAGTCAACGTTATTTGTTACCTCCCTTTGATATTTCATACCACATCACAAAGTCAGTTTATGAACCAGTAACAAACTTTTACCAAACGATTTTGGTATGCTTTTGAATAATTGCATACAGGGGGGTGGTACAAATTTTTTCCCTTGGGAAGTGGGCGATGACACAAAAATGGTTGGGGAAACCCTGATATAAGCCATTCAAAACAATGGGAAGAATGTCGATAAGATATATCTTTTTTTCTTGTTGATTTCAGTATGCTTTATATTTTCCAAAATGAACCCAGGATTATTTAGTGTTTTACTGCAATTATTTGGTCATTCTTGCAAGATTAAATGCTAATTTGTTCCCAAGTGATTTTTTTTTTTTTTTTTTTTTTTTTTTTGAGGGGATGTTTATGTAAAAAAAAAAAAAAAAAAATTCTTACCATAAAACTAAATTACATATATAATTTTCAATGATCAAGTTTACTTTTGTTTGTTCTTTAATATGGGGGTAACATGCCGAAGTCAACATTATTTGTTACCTCCCTTGATGTTTCTCTCTCTTTTTTTTTCTCTCTCTACATCATAAAGTCAGTTTTTGAACCAGTAACAAACTTTTACCAAACAGGTTTGGTTTGCTTTTGAATAATTACTATACAGATGGGCAGTGCAAAAAATTATTCGGATAAAAGTGGGCAGTGATGCCAAAAAAGGTTGGGAACCCACTGCATTTGATCAACTTGAAAATCTTTATCCTTTTCAAATGCAAAAATTTCTTCAACATAAAGCAAGCCCTAAATTATAAAATATGTCCTGCAGATATGTATGGAACACTTAGCCTTTGCGAAGTACATATGTAACGTTTTGAATTCAAAGTTGTCTTTCTATCAGGCTGATTATCAAATAAGGCTCAAGATTACAATGTGACTTAGTATTTAAACAGACTATGATCTGGAATTGGAATGAATACAGTAATGGTACCTACCCTGAATCCATCATAAAAATACAGGATGTAGAATCAGTGAATACTGAAGATTTCAGATATCTTGGCGTATGGATCAGTTATAACAAGTAGAGAAGAAAAAGAAATTGGACATAGAATGACCTATGCCAGAAGTAGTTTCACCCAACTTAAATAGCTTTGTCAGATCAATTTGGATGCCATGCATGATGCCAAACATGTTCAGAAATATCTAAACTGTCAGCTGTGTATGATTGCTTCCAAAAATCAATAGTGAAAAAAACAGTTTGAGTGAGAGAAGCCCAAGAGTTTTAGCAAAGACCATCCTTCTTTGAACCTTGTGGACTGGTGCTACAGAATCACAAAGAAAGAACTGTACCAGATAACAGAAACCACATTACTTGAGGACTTGCAATAGCTAAAAAGGCTTTGAGTCAGTGAAGCCTTGAGGGTCTTGGCAAAGACCATCCTACTTTGAACCTTGTGGACTGGTGCTACAGAATCACAAAGAAAGAACTGTAGCAGATAACAGAAACCATATCAATTGAGGACATGCAATAGTTAAAAAAAAATGGCTTTGAGTGAAACCTTGAGGGTCTTGGCAAAGACCATCTTTGTTTGAACCTTGCGGACTGGTGCTACAGAATCACAAAGAACTGTACCAAATAACAGTAACCACATGACTTAATGACTACCAACAGCGGCAACAACTAAAATGGATAGCACATGTCATTTAAACAGAAAATGACATAATCGTGATGTTGACATTCCAAACCACTTCAAATAGAATGTTCAGAAGAAAACTCCCATCAAAACTAGAAAGAGCGATAACAGCTATTGGATTTGAGAAACCTTTTTCCAGAAAAATTGTTTTATAAACTTCAACCATCAGCAATGCTCTGTAAATGAATGCTAAATGTTTCCTTGTAGGCAACTGGCTAATATTACCATTACTATAGTTGGTAGGGAGAAGGATGGCTTCATAGCTTTTTCCAAGTGTATTTGCACAAAAGTGAATATAATGAAACTCAGGTGGGATTTGACGTCGGCACATCAGTTTCTCATTCAAAGCCACTATCCACTGTACCACCTGCACATTTTTAAGATTTTGTGCAAGTGAGGATCCAGAAGTCACAATTTCCATCTTGGCTAATTCCTGTTAGAATCTCTCATTGTGCTCTTTATAGCACTTAAAGCATGGTCCGAAGATCTTGTCACCCCCTACCAAAAAGTAATGAGACCAATAGAAGAAAAAGTAATACAATACACATGTACTGGATTCAGTTTATTCACTTACATTGACGCTGTCACACATTGAGAAGGTCTATATGAACACCATCATTTTCATGTCAGCTATCTGAAATACAAAAATTATATTATCTAGGGGTGACAAGACTTTCGGACCACTCTGTAGATTAAAATAGCATTAGATAAAGGATGGTCCGAAAGTCTTGTATCCCCCTGCCAAAAAGTAATGTGACCAATAGAACAAGTAATGCAGTAATACAAAGCACATATACTGGAACTGGATTCAGTTTATTCACTTACATTGATGCTGTCTGTATGAACACCATCATTTTCATGGCAAAAAATGATGCAATGCAACGTCCTGTGTGATATTTTACAAAACTGTGCTTTATTGATTGTTGCAAAGACCCTCTGAACAACATCCTTCAACAACTGATGAGTATTCTGGTATCGTTCATGTGAAACTCTCTCTTTGATGATAATACCCCACAAAGCATTGAAATAGAAAATTATATTATCTATGGGTGACAAGACTTTCGGACCATCCGGTAGATCATTTTGGGGGTTGGGGTAGGACCAAGATGAAAATGCAAGAAGTGCATTTTAAAAGAAATCCAACATCTCATTCTTTGATCGACTGTTTGAATGTTATCTATTAAGTCTACATGGGTTTCACTTCCATGGAACACAGGATATTTCTTAGCAACAAATACAATTGCAAAACCACAAACTCAAGTGGATATAAATATCTTTTATCTTGAACAAAAATGGACTAATTTGTCAGAGTAGCAGCACTCCACCTAAAAGTTTGGTCTTAACCTTTTTTTAGCAGGAAGGTTTGAATTGGTTAGCCAGGCATGTTTTTTGCATACAACCAAATCTGATAATAGCAATTGAATGTAGAGTGGTACGCACTAATGAATCAGCCTGAGCAACATGACAACTGGCCAGTGTAGTGATTGCAGTGTCAGCTGATATCTTGTTAAATGGAAACATCTGAAAGATGTTACAAAAATTGTTTCAGACAGTTGTTGTCCTGATGATTATCAGCTAAAGTGAAGTGGACCTCACAAGGACCATGGCAGTAACAAAGAAAGTCACTGATTGAATCCAGACCTTGAGTTCTTGATGAATTACTTTTTTTAAACAAAGATAACAAGACAAATAATGTTGTTCTCTATAAGACAGTGGTCACAAGCAGCCAGGAAACGATCTGGTTAAAGAGTTGCTGTTTTAAGCCAGAAACCTTTGACTAAAAGAAGCTTTCTCTCCTTGGTAGATGATCAGATTTTGATTCTATCATGTCTAGGCATGGACTTAGGAATGCAGAGAAGGTCTTGTGTAATCCATGATGAATTTAAAGTGGGGGTGGGTAATAGATGGATTTAGTTTCAATGATGATTTGAACAGCATGATCAATAGGCCAAGTGTAAGAAACAAGAATAAACTGTTGATATTGTTATATTTATAATATATTATGCATTTTTTTTTTTTTTTTTTTTTTTTTTTTTGGAAGTTCATTTTGTCGTACCTGAAGGTTTGCCTGAGTCCATCCTTCAAATCAACAATTTGTCCCTACATGGAATATTGTTACCATATATGGTCTGGTGCTCCCGCTGTTCATCTCAAGGTCTTCGACAAAAGCCAGAGATGGATATGCAACGTTGTTGGTCTTGATCTGGCATCCCATCTGCAGTCACTGTCTCACAGACATGCTGTGGCTCCCCTCTGTCTTTTCTACATGGCAACTGCTCATGTGAGCTACTTTCACTGGTTCCCAAACTGCATGTATTTAAGCGAGCTACTAGGTTGGCATCTCGGTTCCACCCTTTCACTGTTAAAATGGTTAAATGTAGCCATCTACTCCAACAGCTTTACGTCTCGCACTTCCCGTCTGTGGAACTGCCTTCCTGTAACTTGCTTCCCTGATAGCTATAATCTTCAAATCTTCAAATGTAATGTCAATCGACATCTTCTGATGCCTTGACCTTGATCCCTGTCCTTCTCTTTATCCTTTTCCCAAACACTCCTCTTTACTCTTACTCTCTGTAATCCCTTGTGTGCTAATGGCACTCCTGCCTTGATTGGGGTGATATGCTTAAAAAAATCAAAAAAAAAAATCACTTTCAATGAAAAGCAAAGGAAAACAATATTGAATAAATTTGTGTGAATGAATGGCAGAACAAGGAAGAAGTTTCATGAATGTCACTTGTTATCTATCCTCCTTATCTTTACTTTCTACCACAATCTCTTTCATTCATATCACACGCCTCCGACATTATTAGCATTTAATCTTGGTTTATTTTTGTTTAGCAACATATCAATCTCTATGGGTTATTTGATGCCAAACTCTAAATATTTCATACATAATTTTATACTTTCAGGGTAAAAGATAAATATTTTAGATATATAGTTTGTAGGTCATAAAATGTATTGCTGGCAATGTTTTTATAAAAATTGTATCTGGTGTATTTTTTATACTTTTTTAGTATTGTACTGATTACCATTTTACTATGAAAATGATCTGTTGATTTTATTTTTGATTTTTTTTTTTTTTTTTTTTTTTTTGGTTGTGGGGATCACTATTTGCCCATAACTGGGACCCTAACAGGTGCTACAACCCTCCTCAAAACCTCCAATATCCTAAACAGAGGTCTTGTTGCTGTCAGACGATATTTCCATTTAACAATAATTCTCTAACTTGGATGGCTCTCGAGCCTTATATAGGATGAATTTTAGGACAACACTGAATATTTCTGTTCATCCAGTACAAGAAGCACTCAAGATAGAGAGTTACCCAATGAGGTTTTTTGAAAGTAAATAACACTTGAGCCAAAACTTGAAGAGATTAAGGTTGTGGTAATCAAGAAAGTATCCTCTCGGGAGTTTGTCCCAAAAAATTGGGAAGAACTAGTCTGAGCTCTTACCAATATAGATTATAGAGTACAAAGTTTGTTTCCGACAGATGAGGCGGAACGAATACTATTATTACCATCGACATCTGCATTGCATTTCTTTTATTCTTGTCCACTTTCAACAGCAACTTCAATTTTGAGAAAAGACAAAACTTGGAATGAGCTCAATTTGGAAGGTGAGGGCCAATAGACCTGACTAATGTAATATCTGGCTATATTTCTGAGATGAGGTATTATGTACATTATTCAGACTGTTGTCCTCATCTTTGTCACCATATTTATTACAATGTTTTGGCCGTTGTATTCTCCGGCCTTCTTCAGGTGATTGGAATGTCAAACTGAACCCTTTGTTTCACTCACTAGGGTAGACTATTCTAGTTCCACATGCCATGTTTAATGGATGTCAGTTATCTCCTGTTAATTCCCCTCTGAAAGTTCTCCACTGCCTTATCCGGGTATTGAACTCACACTCTTTGGGTCCTGTCACTGGATCTAACCAACACCTTCATCCACTGTGCCATGTGTCCTTGAGGACATCTGTGTATGAATTTCTGGGTATTATAATTTTTTACCAGAGCTCATATTGCAATTTTTGTTGTTATTATCGCTTTTCTCTGGCACTCTTTATTACTGGTTCCCATATTGTATTCATTTCTATGCTTGGTTGGCTCAGGAGATTTTTGTGTGCAGACTAATGTAATGTTTTTTGATTTTTTTTTTTTTTTTTTTTTTTTTTTAAACCAAAAGCCTGAACATGACATGGTGAATGAGAAACCATAATTCATTTTCATGTGTTCGTATTTTGTTTAAATTTCTCAATGTCAATAGGACTTAAAATGTATCCGTTTTTTTTTTTAAATTTAAAGAAGCTATTATCTGTTTTCAGTGACGTTGCAAGTAAATAAAAAATTTGAATCGCTTCACTAGGAAAATGTTAAAAATACAGTGTTAATACAGGTATTGTCTTATCAAATAAACTATCTGTCAATTTGTTATGCATACAGTTTACTTTCTTTTTGTATGAGTTCAGTTTCATAGCAGAAATAAAAACAAATTTATTTTTTTTAACAACACCCTACCCTCGATTTGAAGGTTATAAAAACAAATAGAACAGTATTATTTTCTTGCAATAGGTGCCTGAGCATGTGAAAAGTGTAGCAAATGTTGGTAGCTTCAAAACAATTGAACATCATACTGAATTTTTAAGGTTATGTAGGATTTTTTTCAAGTGTTTTTAAGTATTTTTCATTTATTCATTTTTTACAGTTTACCAACCCTTTGCAGGTTATTTAAAGCCAGAAAATATTTTTGTATTGTAAGAATTTTTTTTTAAGATGATTGTTTAGTGATCTAAGTCTTTCTTACTAATTAACCCATATCTGGAGGAGAAGAGGTGGATTCATACGTAATTAGAATTTATATATTATATTTTCTTTATTAAAGTGGGAGATCAATTCTATATTACAGCCAATATATAAATTGATCCCTTACTTTGTGTCCTTAGTAGTTTCTATACCAATGGTTCTCAAATGTTGTGCCTGGGCACACTGGTATGCCCTAGAAGTTGTCTAGGTGCACCCCAGCATTCCAGAGAAATATGTATCCAGATATAAGAAATAAATCTATTTAATTTATTATATTGCGGTACTCGTCTCATTGCAGATTGCCCTCAAGAAAATTTAATGATAGGAAGCATCTTTTTTGCTTGTCGGTTCTCCGCACCTAGTTCAAGAAAGTTTTTTTTTTTTTTAAGCATTTTGCCCCTAGCAAAGTGGGAAGCCACTAACATGCAAGGGGTTACAGAGAGTTGGAGCAAGAGCAAAGAGGAGTGATAGAAGACAGGATGAAGAGAAGGATAGGGGATAAATCAAGGCATCTGGAGACGTTGATTGACATTACATTTAAATAGTGGGAGATTATAGCTATCAGGGAAACAAGAAAAGGGGAGGGAGTTCCACAGGTGAGAAGTGCGAGACATGAAGCTATTGGAGTAGAAGAGACGGCTACATTTAACAGTTTCGACAGTGAAATGGTGAGAGCGAGATGCCAGCCTAGTAGAACGCTTAAATTCATGAAGCCTGGGAACCAGCGAAAGCAGCTCACCGGAGCAGTTACCATGAAAGTATTTGTAAAAAAGACAGAGAGAGGCAACGGCACGTCTGTGAGACAGCGACAGCAGGCGAGATGTCAGATCAGGGCCAATTACATTGCATATCCGTCTTTGGATTTTATCAAGGACCTTGAGTCAAACAGAAGGGGCTCCAGACCATATATAACAGCAATACTCCATGCAAGGGCGAATGGTTGATTTGTAGATTTGAAGGATCGATTCTGGGGAGAAATGCAACATAAAATGATAACGAGGATTACGATTGTTTATTTAAAAGTTGTCTTATTTATACTCTCATAGTACACTATTTACATTATTCGGACTATTGTCCTCATCTTTGTCGCCATGTTTATCACAACGTTTCGGCCGAGGTGAAGTGAAAATATCAGGCCTGGCTGACCACATATGGAGAGAAAAGGGAGATCACCACGCTCTGTGCGATCAAGTTGAGATCATAGACAAAGAATATCATTGGAAAATTCGTAAACTTAAGGAATCAGCACATATGCTAGGCTACAAAAATCGCGACCAAGCATAGAAATGAATACAATATGGGAACCAGTAATAAGCAGTGTCAGAGAAAAGCGATAATAACAGCAAAAATTGCAATATCAGCACTGATTAAAAAGGGCACATAGGCACCGTGGATAAAGGCGTTAGATCAAGTGACAGGACCCAAAGAGTGTGAGTTCAATACCTGGTTACGGCAGTGGGGAACTTGGAGAGGGGAATTAACAGGATATAACTGATAACTAACATCCATTAGAAATGGCACGTGGAACTAGAACAGTCTACCCCAGTGAGCGAAATAAGGGGTTCAGTTCGACCTTCCAACCACCCTGAAGAAGGCCGGAGCGTACAACGGTCGAAACGCTGTAATAAATATGGTGACAAAGATGAGGATGATAGTTCGAGCAATGTAAATCGTGTACATAATACGTCATCTCAGAAATATAGACAGATATTTTCATAGTAACTTATCATTTAAAATTTATCACTTTATCAATTGCCCGTGCTTGATTCAAAAATCGTACGACTCATACAGCAATCGCTATCACTTGACTTCAAATATTTTTGCTCTTCCTTGCCTTTAAAAGAGTGCCCTTTGCTGTGCTGATGTTGCTACATGCCTTACTTCTTGCCTATCTCACACTGCGAATTTTTTCTAAGCGCTATACTAAACATTAAATCTGTTACGAAAAAAGAACTAAACAAAATGAACACAAAACGATCAGCTTTGAAAAAGGACTCGTAACTGGAAAAACCGAATGAAAAAAGAATGTTAACTACAAATACTTTTTCACACCCAATCCAGTTCTGCGGAATCAGAATCAACGTTGAGTTTAAGCAAGCGAATGAGCCAATTGTAGTAAAGTGCCATGCAGATTTAAATTTTTCCCACTTGTGACGAATGCAGCTATCGATTTTTTTTTTTTTTTTTTTTTTTTTGCATGCTAGTTAACATTCGTGTCAGTCAGCTTTTGGCTCTCACGCTGGCCAATAGAATCTTCCTTCCTATTCATGACAGCCAGCTATTGGCTCTCCCTCTGGCCATTAGAAAATGGCCGCAAACTACACGAAAACTGCCGTAGAAGCATAAAATATCGATTATTTCCACTATCGATGGTAGTTGGGAAATGCAAAGTCGGTCTTGGCCTTCCCGCTAACTTGGAGCATGTGCATGTACATTTTGGTGCAAATTCGTCGAAAATTGCGGCCGTGCATTCGTTACACACACACACGCACACACACACATATCTTGCCTTTTATAGATAGATATTTGTTTCTAAGCAAATGTAATAAATTAGTTACTTTATCATATCCACTGATTGTGGGTTGATGATTAACCATAATGAATTGTCTCTTGAAGCTTTTTGGATTTCTATACGTCTTCTCACCTGACTTGTTCAACTTATATAGCGAAGCAATTCTAAGAGAATTGGAAACCCTACCGGGATTTAGCATTGGCGGCCACAATCTTAACAACATAAGATATGCAGATGACACAGTACTGATAGCGGACACGGAAAAGAAACTACAAAATCTCCTACAGAAGGTAGCGAAGGAGAGCGAGAAGAAGGGACTAAGCATAAACAGACAGAATGCATGATCATCCGTAAGAGGATGATCCCGAAATGCGATTTGCAGGTCGGGTACACTAGAATCAAGCAGACGCGTAACTTAAATATCTGGGAAGCATTTTGACAGTGGATGGTAAATGTGACACTAAGATCTGTAGACATATTGGGATGGCCAAGGACACATTCCAAAAGCTGAGCATTGTATTGCAAGACAGGAGGATTTCTTTGGTAACAAAGACAAGAATACTGAACTGTTACGTGACATCTGTCCATCTTTACAGCAGTGAATGATGGACGATTTCCTCAAAGATGAAGAAGAGACTCAAGGCAACAGAGATGTGGTTCTACAAAAGGATGCTAAGGATATCATGGACCGAATGTGTGAGCAACGATGAAGTCTTAAAGAGGATGCAAACAAGGAGGAAGCTTATACTTAATATCAGGGAGAGTCAGCTGAAGTTCTCGGGACAAATAATGAGGAAGGAAGGCCTGGAGAATCTGATACTCACGGGTCGAATACAGGGGAAGATAGACAAAGGAAAACAACGCATGGCATAACTAGCGGGCTTAAGCAAGTGGATGACAGAACATCGTCTGGGGGAGGAAGCAGAGGGAAGGAACTTGTTATGAGCTGCAAGGGATAGAGGGATGTGGAAAGCCATGATCGCCTACGTCCTGAAAGGACATGGTGCATAAAAAGAAAACAAAAGAATATGTGTCAATATCTAAAAAAGCTCTGACCATTTTACTACAGTTTGTAACATCATATTTACGTGAATTAGGATTTTCTGCTCTCATCACAATTAAGTGCAAAAAGAGAGGAACTCTTCAATGTATTGAGAAGAAAACGAGAGAGTTTGCCTATCAAATATACATCCAAACATTGAAGAAATCAGGTTCGTGCTTCTCATAAACACAAGAATGAATATACTTAGATATGTTTCATTTTATATATTTTTTTTTATTTCATTATTTATTTTCTGGAATATTTGACTTCATTATAACATATTTTTCCGAAATTTTGTATATAGTGCACCTATAATTTTTGGTAGGATTTCAAGTGTGCCTCAACTTCAAAAACTTTGAGAACCACTGGTATAAGCCATAAAATAACGGGTAATTTGGGGTGTACTGAGAACATGGTTTTTTGCGAATACAACGATAGATCCAGATCAGCAGTTAATGGATTTGTGGTTTAGTTATTTATTATCCACCTTTAGAGAGAGACTAGAGATTAACTGGCTTTATTATATTGCAGTACCCGTCTCGATCATATTTATGTGAATTAGGATTTTCTGCTCTCATCACAAGTGCAAAGTGAGAGTGGAACTCTTCAATGTATTGAGGAGAAAATGAGAGTTCGCCTATCAAATATACATCCAAACATTGAAAAAATAACTATGACTCATCAGGCTCATGTTTCTCAAGAATTAATATACTTAGGTATGTTTCATTTTATTTTATTTTTTTATTTCATTATTTATTTCCTGCAATATTTAACTTCATTATAACATATTTTTCCTACAATTATTGGTAGGATTTCAAATTATGCCCCGACTTCAAAAAGTTTGAGTACCAGTGTTTTCTATGTTTATATTCCAGAGAATATAAATAAATCTAAAAGACATGCCAATATAGCTAATCATTTTTAGATTATAATGATTTACTGATACAAGTCTTACTGATTAACCCATAGCTGGGGAAGAGGAGGTAGAGTCATACCTTTCCCAAGGGTATTTGTATATTAAGTGAATATAAGAAGTCCAACTAGAATTGGGGCTCAGCTCTCCAATTAACAATTCAGGTTAAAAATAAGGACACAAAGAGTGTGAGTTCAATACCTGGTTAAGGCGATGGAGAACCTGGAGAGGGGAATTAACAGGAGATAACTGATAACTGACATCCATTAAACATGGCACGTGGAACTAGGACAGTCTACCCTAGCGAGCGAAATAAAGGGTTCAGTTCGACATTCCAACCACCTCAAGAAGGCCGGAGCGTACAACGGCCGAAACGTTGTGATAAATATGGCAACAAAGAGGATGATAATCAGAATAATGTAAATAGGGAAAAACAAAAGACAATGAAAGTATAAAAATACATTTTTATAGTAAAATTACCACCAAGAGATTTTTTTATAGAACCAAAAATACAAATTTATAGCAAAATAAAGACCAATACATTTTATCTGTAGCTGAAGCCATAAAATTGTGTTCAAAATATTTAAATTACGACATTGAATAACCTATAGCGGTTGATAAGAAAATTAAACAAAAATTGTACTTCTCGTTCTATTTGCAGCGACCGATCAGGACGTAGGCAATCATGGCTCTCCACAATTACCTGTCTTTTCTTTATAATGATTTACAAGGCTCAAGAGCTACTCAAGATAGAGCGTAACATTAAATGGCACCATCCAAAGCAAGGTGACGGTGCCACCAAGTTGCAAGGTGCCACCGGAAGTGAAAGAGAAGCAAAAGATTTAGAGGGAACCGGAAACACAATTCCAAACAGGAAACAAGAGATAAACCTCTTGTTTTGTTCAAAAGAGCGGAGAGGAGTGGGAACTGGACGATAGGCAAATCTATCAACTTCTTTGTACCTCTTAATAAATTTTGTCTTTTTTTTCTCCCCACATGCCCTGCTCCGCCTTCGATTTACCCAAAGCTCTGTACGTAGATTATGCATTTTTTTCTCTGTCCATCTCGCTTTCTATCTGTCCCTGTGATTATCACATTTCCTAAGCCTTCCTTTCTTATTAGCTGCCCTAGAAGTTTCAACTATCTCTTTCTGATGTTAACTATAAGTATCCTTTTTCTTTAAATTTTTACTAAATCTTGGTTATTGCTCACTTGTTCGGCCCGTGGTGTCCTTAGCATCCTTCTGTAGAAACACATTTCTGTTGCTTCAAATTGTGCCCAAAATGTGAAAAACAAAATTATTTTTTCAAATCTTATTTAAAAATGTTTTAGGCACGGGTATAGAGATACTGTTTATGGTTTACTGGATTGAATGTCAATAAGATATCAATTTTCAAACTGAAGCACCTTCATGTATTTCACTCTATTTTGAATGGATGCGTTTGCAAACAAAAACAATGGTGCAGGATTCTCCATGTCATATCTGAAGAAGGCGAACGTCTTTTCCTTTGACAATGGCTGACATTGTGAATTCATTGAATCAAAACAATGTTATCAAGAAGGCAAACAATGGTCTATTTTGCAATTCGCCCAACTATGGTTGCATAAATATATCCAAGTTGTCTATTTGTTAGTTTTTCTCACATGAACACTTAAGCAACCACTTAGTAATCCAATAGGGCAGATAATTAAGCTTACTGATAGAAAAATTGGTGCAATAATAATAAGTTAAAACGGGAATTTTATCTTATTTACGGTGAATAATTGACTTATATATAAAACTCCATCGCGTCCTGGATAAGACGAGAAACTACATCCAGCAGCAAGGCCTCTGATCAGGAGGTTTTGAGGAACGTGGAACCACCTCCTAATTGCTGGTGTTCCCAGGTTCACCCTGACCGGGGTGGTAACACCTGTTAGGGTCCCAGCTATGGGCAAATAATTAACTATTACCAGCATTACCTTTTTGAAAAGAATTATTACCAGCAATACAATTTTGAAGGAAAAATATCACCAGACACAGATTTTTAACAAAACAAAATAAAAGCAATAAAAATTTTTGTATATATATATATATATATATATATATATATATATATATATTAGAGTTAAAGATCAAGTGCAGATCGGAATTCGAAACGATGATAAGATAAAGAACCAAATCGTTTATAAATCTGCCATGTTTCACTTTTATAAAAGCTTCATCAGAGATTGAGAGAAAAAAGACAAAAGTTTTCTCTTAATATATCTGATGTATCTTTAATAAAAGTGAAACGTGCTAAATTGATAAACGTTTCCTATTCGTTCTTTACCTTATCATATATAGAGAGAGAAAGAGAGAGTATATTTAGGCAGCAATCCTTCATTGATGCATGTTTCATTAATATACACAAGTTTTGACTATTTTAAGTAAGTTCCTTTCATATTGTCTGATAAGCTCAATAACATTATCATTGAAAGACGAAAGATACGACATGTATCAATATGGTGATTTCCTTTCGTCTTTCAATGATAATGTTATTAAGCTTATCAGACAATATGAAAGGAACTTAAAATAAATAGTGGAACACACCTATTCTATGGTTAATAGACTCTCCCACCTATAATAAGTAGGAGTAGTAAGAGTAATAAGTCAATCGGCAGTGAGTTGGTCAGTTAGTCGATGTCGGACGACCGTTAGTCGGGTATTAATGTATCAGCCACCCCAACTAGATTACTGCGTCATTACCTACTATATCAAGTTCCTAACGTTTTGTACGTCGAACCTATTTTAGTGCCAACTTAGTACAAATACAAACCTCCACTGTGAAACCACTACATAACAATTATTTAATGAAACATATATATGGGTGTGTGGGGGAGTTGAAGAGTATGGGAGCACATCCTCACTACCACTGCACGTCTTGGCAACCTTGGGATAAATTGGTTAAAAAGTGCTCCTCACACCATGCGTATCAAATAGCCTCTGGCAACCAATTCCAACTCCTGGCCTTCACGTGTAGTTTAACCTATAAGACCAGTGAAATTGTTGCCAGTGACAGGAGAAGAAACAAAGGCGGTTCCTATATCCCTAAAATCAGTGTTTCAGGTAGCTGGAACTCGTCAGTCTAGAAGGAAAGTCTGATTTTAAACCTCCGCTTTCCTTTCGGCCCTTACCCAACCATTGGAAAGGCTTCGTGAGTAAACCTTGAGGTCAAATCCGGAGTCCCTAAGACAGTGCGATGTTAGGATCAACTTCTTTCTGGATGTATTGGTTTCCCTTGGACAACAACGGTGGCATGGCGAGGGGAAACGTACTGCATTGGCAACTTTTGAAAACCCTGCCGAGGCCAGCGCCCTGGAGAGGACACTCCAACGGCAATATACAGGAAGCAACATATTACCTGTTACGTCTACACACATTAGCAAGGCGCCAGGGGCTGCTTTCGATGGAGCGAAGGATCATTGCTTCCTTGCATTGAATACTGTTGCCATATATGTTCTGGTGTCCTCGCTTTTCATCTCGAGTTTCTCGACAAAATCCTAAGACGTATATGCAATGTGATAGGTCCTGACCTGGCATCTCGATTGTAGTCACTTTCTCACATACGTGATATGGCTTCCCTCTGTCTTTTCTACAAACATTTTCATGGCAACTGCTCTGACCAGCTATTTTCACCGGTGGCCCAACAGCGTGGATTTAAGCGTGCTACTAGGTTGACATCTCGGTCCCACCCTTTTACTGTCGAAATAATCAAATGTAACCGCCTTTTCTACTCCAGCAGCTTCTTCTCTCGCACTTCCCGACTGTGGAACATCCTTCTTGGTACTTGCTTCCCTGAAAACTATAATCTTCAAAAATTTAATGTCAATCGACATTTTCTTGATCTTGATTCCCGTACTTCTCTTTATTCTTTCCTCAACACCCCTCCTCTTTTCTTTTGCTTTCACTCTCTGTAACTCCTTGCGTGCTAGTGGCACTCCCGGCATGCTTCCGGTAAAATGCTTTAAAAAATCCGCCCAGAGGAACTGTCCAGCAGACATACCATCCAGATCACTATATTGAATACTTTCGGAAAGAAACTGAGTAAAACACTGGACTAGTTCAAAGCACGTCCAAATGAGTTCAACGTCGCCACTGAAGAGAAGCGCGTTGCCCTATTGGAGCACAAACACCAGCCTACTTTGAGGAGAGCCAGAAACAATGCACAGAAGACAGCCAGACGCTGTGCGAATGACCACTGTCTCAATCTGTGCACGAGCGTACACTTATCATCTGAAACTGACGATATTCACGTGAAGTCATCGGCCCGACCAAAGGCAAGACAGCACCGCTGAAATCCCGACCGGCGAGATTATCAATATCATAGACAGACAGATGGAGATATGGGTGGAGCACTACTCAGAACTGTACTTCAGGGAAAGCAGTACCTCGGACGATGCGCTAGACACCGTAGCTCGTCTATCGGTCATGGAGAGACTGGGGACATTGCCGACTACTGGGGAAAAGGCACCAGATTTGGATGGCATTCCCCTGGAGCTCATTAAGTGCGCAATTGTTTTCATTCCGAAACTCGATATTATCATTGTTTTTTTTTTTCTAGCTTTACTATCGAGTTTCAATATCATCTGTAAAGGAAAAAGCGTTTGAAAAAGCGAAGAAGTAAACGAGCTTCAAAAACGGTTCTACAAATTTAAATACATTTTATTATTGAGTATGTTTTCTTTCAAATTGAGAGAAACCAAGCAACCCTCGTAATTTTGAAGAGAAATAAATTGACTTCATTTTGATACGTGTTTCATTATTCTATCTAGCCTAAAACCTGTTTTATACGACTGGAGACTCTACTTATCAAGCAACCCTCGTAATTTGGAAGAGAAATAAATTTCATTTTTGTCTGCTCTAAAATTTCTTTTATAGGATCAAGCCCACTGGCAAGACAAATATATTCCGTTCTGTAATATTTTACATCAACTTTCCTACATAAACCCTTGTGCAAATTAATTGAAACAAAATTAATAATTCCGTTGTTATTTCCTTTTTTTTTTTTCGTATTTTTCCAATGAAACATGACCCAGTGCCCATGTTAGTACTTCGTATGCCCATTCCACGGAATCGTCCCTTTCAGATTGACCACAGACTGGATTTAAATCAGGAGAGTATCAAGGCCAATACTTTGATTTTCTCACTGGTAAGGTTTGCCAGTGTGTTCGTGCAGCGTTACAGTTTTCGTACGTTTCATTGTAGTAACGTCTATCGCAGAAAAAGTTCGTAGGACAACTAATCGACAGTCGAGACAATAGTGTATGGTCGTGATAAAAATCTGATGCAATCACGGATGACGCAATATTTTTCAAGGCCAAACAAATTTCATCATGCACTTCGTAAATAGATTTAGATTACTACACACCACAGCAAACGACCTAATATGAGGAAAAAATAGAAATCGATTACACCTTGTCACTCCAGTGGGTCTAAAAAAGACCGTATGATGAAAGAAAGTAAAATTAAGCGGTTGTTTACATTAATTTGCACAAGGGTGTATATTGTTGGAACACTCACGTAGCAGAGAAAAGTGTAATTTTAATCTCCATCTGAAGTGGACAGCGGATGGGATTTTGGTGTGGCGCTCCTTTGACCGAAGATAAAGAAAACGAGTAGGTAATGCAAAAAAGCTGAGGTCAAGCAACAACAAACTGGGCTTTGATTTGTTCCCGTTGCTGATCTATATAAACAGTCCAGTTGGGATCGAGAGAGTCAGATCTGTTCTACCCTTGGCGGAAGGTAGGCTGTCCCTTAGATAGTTCCGATGCTGACCATCTGTGTTGCCAGCCACGTCTCACGATGTTGAGATCAACAGCGGATTGGTAGAGAGAAGCACTCTAAAGGAAGATCTGTATTGTATTTCCGACTTTGCAATAATCGTCCCAAGTGTCACCTACCTACTCACTCAGTCCGACCAAGTGAAGCCCATTCCAATCTATGAATTGTCTTTGATCGTTTTCCATTTCACCGGAACTATCTAGATGCAACCGTCAATTCTATTCTAATAGTTTTGTGCCGACAGAGACTTATCGAGAAAATGGTAAAAAGTGTTCTGTACGATATGCTGAAGAGAAAATAACCAAAATAGGAACAAGTCAGTGGCAATTGTTGCCATAAATGCATCTCGGATATGTTAGTATTGTTTGTCCTCACCAACAGTTGACCAATGAAAAAATTGTCCCGTTGATAAAAGTGGTTGGTGTTCTCGAATTGGGAATTTTTTTTCTATCTACGTCCGTCGGCTTGCGAGTGACTGTTGCCTTGTCTTTTGGATTTCTGACCGTTTTCGTGTATTGGGATTTTTGACATTGGACCTGCAATTCGTGATTTCGACATTCCTTTCTACTGCTGGCTCTTCGAGTTTTGGGCTTACAATTTATTTAGATCGTTGTGGAATTGGGCTGCCATTTCAATCATTTTAAGACATTGTTTGCAAGGAAAGAAACAAAGTTTAAAGCTTTCTTTTCTCGCACCTATGTGGAACACCCTACTGATTTCTTCCATGTCACTAGGACGCAGCTGGTTACAGAGTGAAGGAGAATGAGAAGACTTTAGTGAGGAGAAAGGACAATAAAAGAACAGAATTCAGAAGAAGGTTTAGTAATCCTCGTTTCAGTTTTCAAACATTTTCTTGACTTTTCTTGATTGTTAAATAAAATAAGCTTCGAGAAATTTCCATAATAGTCAAAGATGAGGACAATGGTCCGCATAATGTAAATACTGTACATAATACCTCATCTCAGAAATATAGACTCTGAAGGATCGGTACGGACCCGATATACCAAAAATATGGAGAAAAATTGAGAAATCCTACCAGAAACTGGCACGAATATCGAACCATCTGACATTCCTACACCGATGCAGAGACCTACAACTCATCCCTTCAGGCTTGGCACCAAGACTTCCCATCAATTCAAGGAGAGCTCGTCGGGTCGCAAAGAAAGCGGGACACGCCCTTGTCCGAGAGAGAATCCAGTACAACCGTTGGATAAAACATCGACTACAAGCTCATATCTCCCAGACGCTCGAGGATTTCTTCAACAGAATTACTAATGAAGAAGACCAGAGAAGGATCCAAAATGACCTGGATAAATCCTTCAGACATGAATTTGATGTAGTCAATGCTCGCCAAGTGCAAAAATTAAATAGATTGAAAGATCAGAAGGTGACGCACAAGGTCCATCACCCACCAGTGAAAGCAGTAGTCAACATCAGCCAATATCAGCTGAGTGCCTCTGAGGAGTCAGTATTGAATAAGGGTCTCAACTTCGCCACAACCATCAGGCGGGTGCCATACTTGGACATCATTGCCAGAGTCGAGGAGGTGGCCTTGAACTTCCCTTCTCAGGCTCAGGCGGATGAACTAAGATGGAAGGTAAGAC
>OZ010609.1:72864052-72899052 GCA_963932145.1 Acanthosepion lycidas | reverse complement strand
AGGGATTACAAAAAAATGTTAAGAGAGACACATTTGTTTATACAATTGACAAGGTTGAAACCTTTTGTCTTTTCTACCAAAAACTGATTCATATATTAAAATAAACAATATGCTAAAATGGGTTATGCAAATCATGAGCAATTTCCAATTACTATTCAAGATAATAGTTTCAAGATTGCATAGATGTACTCTGTCTGTAATACCATTAAATTTCTTTATAAAGACAAGGTCTCAGTCTTCACCTTAAATAAAGATATAAGGTGATAGGTTTTCATTTTAGCCTTTTGATAATTATGCATTGTCATGACGATTGGTATACATTACATTCATACAAAAAGCATTCTTTGTTTACAAGGACATTTTGGGAGGAAAAAAAAAATAAGACAAACGTTAACTAAGTTTAATTTGCAGTAAAGGTGGTGGCTGTCTACTTGCATCTGATATCTATCTACCAGATCAGTTATCTAGTTGCAGGCACATTTGTGTGTGTTCAACAAACGCAGATTCCACCTGTGGTTTATACTGCAACTATGTTAGGCAGACCTTACTTACAGTTTCTGGGAGAGAGTGCAGTATCAAGTTTGATCAATAGTCTGAACAAGGCCAGCACACTAAAACCCTCAGTCATGAAGACTTGTGATTTCATGCTACAACAACTATACATGGATCCCAAATAGTTTTACCCAATTTTACTCACAAGGCTTGGGTCAACCTGTAGAAAAGTTTTCAGTCCAAAGGTGCTACATGCTGGAGTTCACTTCCCCCAGGCTAACAGCATCAAGAAGTAACACTTCTGATAAATTGATCAATGGTGAGATTTGAACCCAGGTTTCATAGTTGGAAAACAAACATAGTGACCACTCAGCCATGCATCTGCAGTAAGGCTGTGTGTGCAAGAGAGAAGATTGTAATACATCAGTTTGTTTTAAAAAAAAAAAAAAAAAAAAAAAAAATCACAACTGACTCGGCCACCAAAAGAAAGAAAAGAGAAGTTTGTTATTGTCAAAATATACATTCTTCAAAATTTATATTTCTCAGAGAAAAATATTTCTCTACCAAATAGTGTTAAAACAGGAGGCACAGAAGGGAGCAAAAGGTAGACGGACATATGATAAGCATATTTCATTTCAGTATATGATACGATGATGATGGCAAACAGAAAGAGAACTGTAGGAACTGCTGGCTCAGGTAGTAAAGGAAAGCAATAAGAAAGGACTAATTATCAACTGTAAAAAGGCAGAATGTATGGATGTTAACAAGATGAACAGCCCAAGATGACAGCTACAGTTGGAGATGTCAGAAAGAGGATAGAAAGTGCAATGCAGAAATCTCTAGGTAAATTGGTATAGTGAAAGAAGACTTCCAGTATCTAAGCAAAGTATTAAGAAACAGGAAAACTTCATTAGAAATAAAGGACTGCTAAACTGTTACTTAATATTGGTTCACCTATATGGCAGTCAATCTCTCTCTCTCTCTATATATATATATATATATATATATATATATATATATATATATATATATATATATATATGAAATTGACTGGCTTTCCTGAAATTTATATACATAAAATTCAGAAATATACAGGCAAAAAATGTATTCATAGGACATTATAATACCTATTTCATACTTTGTAGCATATTCCTTATACAATTAAACAGCAATCAGTCTCTTTCTGTAGAATTTAATCAATGATTTGCAAGTTTCCGTTGGTATTTTACTCCACTCTTCTTTGCATATTCACTTTAGGTCAAGGATGTTTTTCGGAGTGCTTTTATTAACTTGAATTTCTAAGTAATGCCACAACTTCTATTGAATTCATGTCTGGATGGCCATTTGAATGTATTGACATTGTTTTCAATAAATCATTTTTTTTTTGGTAGATTTAGCTGTATGTTTAGGGTCTTTATCTTGTAAAATCCATTCATTTAGAAGTCCAAACTTTACTGCTGACCCAAACAAATTACAGTCCAAAACATCTTGATATATTTTTGATTTCATTCTACCAGCTATTATCTCTAAATTATCCATACCATTAACAGAAAAGCAGGATTAACAGGATATTGCCACCACCAAGTTTCACACATTGGGTTTGTGTTTTTTGGTGCAACGGCTATGCCGTCTTTTTTCCAAATATGAGTCCTCGAATTATCTCCAAATACTTCAATTTTTACTTCATCTGTTTATAAAACACTTTCCCAAAATGATTCAGTTTTATTCTTATGCTCCTTATGCAGTTTTTCTTGGAGAACATCATCTTAGTTGACTTCTATGAAGTTCATTGCTTATTGTTCACTTTGTAACAATAATAGCTGATGCTTTTAATTCTTCCTGCATTTTTCTCCAAGTATTCATTGGATTTACTTGAATTTTGTACTGAATTCTTCTCATTGATCTGGGAGAAATCTTGCATGGTGCACCAAATCTCAAATTGTTCTCAACAGTTTTCAAATTTTTATCCTTAGCAATAATGGAACTAATAGCAGGAAATGATAGATATCTGTTATTTTCCAATAGTTTTTGCCTTCCTTCCAATGTTTGATGATCAATTCTTTTTACAAATTTGATAGTTCCTTGTCTTTCCTCATGATAATTATTGTGTATGATTTGTGTGCAGAGATAACCTTATATCAGAAATGAATTGCAGAATGTCTTACATTGTTCTGGTAATAAGATCATTGGGAGAATCTAGCAAAATCTTACAAGGAATTATGTAAATAAAGATAATTTAAGCCTTTTCATATTAAAGACATATTTTGTACGAATACTTTTTTCCATCTCAAAATTTTATAAATAACATAATTTCATTTTTAACAAAGTTTTCTAATTGTTTTTTTTTTTGTATATATTGCAACATTATGGTGTAGAAATATTGTATGGATTTTAGGGTTTTTTTTATAAGCTATAATCACATAAATTAAAAATTTCATAGTGTACAAATATATATATATATATATATATATATATATATATATATATATAGGTAATTCATTGAGTCTGAAAGAAACCTCAAAATCCAGAAAGTACTGGTCGGCTGTTTCGTCCTATATTTAGGACTCATCAGCAGTGCGCATCCACTACCGAGAATTGAAACCCTGACAGGTTGTCAAGCAAACATCATACCAACTGTTCCAATGGGCCTCCATGACAAAGAGGTAGAAAATCAGACTCTATATAGTGCTGCTTGCTCACATATTCCGTGGTGGAACTCAACTGTGATTCTCTATAACCATAGGACTGTGCCCCCAGAAACGACTACTATCACCAAGCCACTCAAACTTGAGCATTAGAAGCCGCTTCAAGCAATGATATACAAGTGATAGAAATTATTAGGAGGAATTGATAATTATAATTAAGTAATTCAACATTGTGAAATTCTAATGAAATTAATATTTATATCATTTTAAATAAAAACGTGGTTATGAATTTCCCTGTTTGCTTTTATTTATTTGTTAGACATTCAATTATGTCAGCGTCCTCCATAATTTAACTAGACTTTTCAGTTAACCTGATGAATATTTATGAGCATTGCTTAAATTTAAAAATTTTTTAAAACTATCATTTATTTTTGTTTATAAATACTTATCATGCTAGAAAAAAAAAATATTTCAATTTTAGAATGAAGCCTCCAATTGTACAAAATCGTTACTTTCCATTGAGAATGTTTCATCAAATTCATTTTATTTATGCATGGTAGAAAGAATTTTGGTTTTAGATGATTTTATATATATATATATTTCATATACATACATTTTTAGTGGATACCCATATATTTATTCAACAACATATTTATTTTTTTTCATATCAGTCTGAATATTCAAGAGATTTTATTAGAGAAAAATATGCACTCTCCAGCAAGATTCGAACCTGCATTCACTTTGGCAAATTGTGAAGAATAATTTGCCAAACACTGTCAAATGCTTTTCAGATATCTGAAACAAGAGCCTGAGCTTCATCATTCTTATCTAAATCTTGATAGACCCTTTCAGAAATAACCATTAATATATCAGCAGTTGACTTACAGAAGTGAAAGGCATATTGCTTAACTGAAAGGAGATCCTGTGATGTGAGATGCTTTACTAATTTAGGAGTTGATTAGAGCCTCCAAAATTTTTCTTCCCAAAAGAAGTAGAAGGCTAATAGGCCAATAGAAGGATCAGGAACAGCAGAAGAGGTTTCTAACACACATGAAAGTAAGAAGCAAGGCACTTATTCTAGAGTTTAGATAGAACAGGAGCCAGTTCAAGAGCTTATTTCTTAAAGACTATTGCAGGGATATACCAAGTCTGCAGGCTTTGAGGTGGTGGGGGTCCAGTTTAGAGATGATAGCAGAAATCATTGATGGAATTAAATGCATATGACTTAATAGAGGTTCAGTTTTAAGTGAAAAACCAGGCAAAGATACTCCAGATGAGTCAAGAATACACTTTGAAGAGAATTTACAAACAGTAAATCAGTAGAAGATGTTAACACCTCAAATTGAGTGGCAAGAAGCTGGATAGAAGACATTCTTATTTAACAGAGTAGTCACAATGAGTACCTTAAAGACTGGAACAGAAGAGGATTTTCAACAAGCAGGAAAGGAATTAGCAGCAAGGAATTTATTGTAGAGTTTACAGAGAACAGGAGCCTGTTCAGGAACACATTTCTTAAGGACTGTTGCAAGGATACACCATCAAGTTTGCATGCTTTGAGGGGGATCCAGTTTAGAGATGACAGTAGAAGCCATAGACAGTGTTATTTATATATCATTCAATAGGGACTCAGTTCTAAGTGGAAAGTCAAGCAAAGATTCTCCAGATGAGACAAGAGTAGAATTTAAAGAGAATTTACAATCTGCTTTATCAGCAGATGATAACACCTCAAATTCAATTGCGAGAGAAGAGATAGAAGACTTACTCTTATTTCAGACACTATTACAGAGAGCCACCTGTAGTCATGAGAGCCAAACTTTTTAGAACAAGACACCTCATAGCTTCTATCTATATTTGAGGACACGTTTACATTTGTTATGAGCAGTCACTAATAAGTTTCTGTTGCAATCATGCTGGACCACCTACAAGAAGTCATTCCTGGGGGATATAGCAGCAGAGCAAGTGGGTGTGAAACAAGATTGTTGTCTCACCTGGTATAGCCTTACTTACAAAGATGTTTGTGGAGAAAAATGTAAAATTTGTTATAAGCACCTCTTATTTGCCAATAATACATCTGTATTTATAAAAATCGATACATTTATATATGCACAAAAAAAAAAAAAAAAATTTAAAATTCTTTTTAAAATACTGGAGTTCATTGAAGTGTAGTCAGCTTTCCCATTCATTTATTTATTTATTTTTTAAGCATTTCACCCCAAGCAAGGCAGGAAGCCATTAGCACGCAAAGGGTCACAAAGACTTGGAGTGATAGCAAAGAGGAGTGATAGAGGAAAGGATGAAGAGAAGGATAGGGGATAGATCAAGGCATCTGGAGACGTTGATTGACATTAGATTTCAATAGTTGGAGATTATAGCTATCAGGGAAACAAGAAAAGAGAAGGGAGTTTCACAAGCGAGAAGTGCGAGACATGAAGCTATTGGAGTACAAGAGATGGCTATATTTAACAGTTTCAACAGTGAAAGGGTGTGAGCGAGATGCCACCATAGTTGAATGCTTAAATTCAAGAAGTCTGGGAACCAGCAAAAGCAGCTCATCAGAGCAATTACCATGAAAGTATTTGTAAAAAAGACAGAGAGAGGAGACGGCACGTCTGTGAGAGAGTGACTGCATACCAGATGCCAGATCAGGGCCAATTACATTGCATATCCGTCTCTGGATCTTATCAAGGACCTTGAGACAAACAGAAGAGGCTCCAGACCATATATGGCAGCAATACTCCATGATTAGTAAATATAGTTTTAATTTAATAATAATCACTTGGCTGCTGCAAATTAATAAATTTTATAAATTATTCAAATTAAAATTTAAAAAAAAATGAAGACAATTCTAGTACCCCCCCACCCCAAAAAAAACCTTTTTATTCATCAAAAAAATTTTTCTTAAGACAATAGTGCCCATAATATATTTTATTAATAAAAGTAATTAAAAGCTTCTCTAATTAAATAATGTCTTAGTTTTATTCCATTTTTTTTTTATTTTACAATTCTGACCAAAAATTTAAGAGAAGGATTTTATAAATTTCAACAAAAAGTAGTACTGACTGCTCGGTCAAGGAATGCCAAATGTTTCCTTATAGGGAAATGGCTAATATTACCTTTAACATTTGGCAGAGTTTTTGAAGCGGAAAACAAGACCCCCCCCCCACACACACACAAAATTAGTTGTCCTATTGATCTTTTAGGCAAATTGTGTCAATTGAATAAAATGACAATAAAATGACAATAAAATGACAAAAGACAATTTACCACTGATGTCGGTGATGATCCCCTCGGAAGTGAGAGAATTTGTAATGGCAAAAATTGAATCCTGCTTGAGGTTTCGTACTCCCGTTAGGAGAGCCATGACTGTTTCGTCTGGTCAAATCAATAACTGATTTCAGCCAAGATTTACCTGGAGATCAAAAAAGAAAGATCATCAGAAATCTTAACAGAAGGAATTGGTACAAAAGTGTAGCAGAAATACGTACCACATAAGAGCAAAACACTTAATTGTCACTCTTAATGACAGAATATATAAAATTAAATATGTGTGCTTGCCACTTGTACATACATTAGCTCACTGCAGAAGTACTGGTTGACATGTAAATAAATTTCTTATTCTCAAGGACAGCTCAAAAATAATTTGCAAAATTTACTGTGAATTATGGCTCCTACCCAATCGAGTCCGTTTCCTTTATTTTAATTTTAAGAAGTTGCAAATGAATGCAAGCTCCATTGGACAATTAGCATAAAGATTTACATAAAATTTTTATCCGAATTCTGATAAACAGCGTGTGTTGTAAAATTAGACTGGAAATAAGTGTGGTTTGTTAAAGACACTGGAACAAGAAATGCAATATTTATGCTCAGAATGATAGCAGAAAGAGCAATACAAATGCAGAAGGTTTGGTTTGTTTTACATCAAATCAACCTCAATGGGTCATTTAATGCCAGATGTTTTTTTTCTTGGTAATATTTTTGTTTTGTCAAAAAACTATTTCTGTTAATATTTTTTCCTCAAAAGTGTCTAGCTGGCAATATTATTTTTTCAAAAACGCACAGATGGCAATACTATTCCCTCAAAAATTGTACAGCTGACAATACTATTCCCTCAAAAAACGTACAGCTGGTAATATTTTTTGGTAATAATTTTTTACAAAGCACCTCTGGCATCAAAACCTATCCCCACGCCTTTATAATGCCCTTTAACCTCAGTTTCAGGGGTCAACTATTTGCCCATAACTGGGACCCTAACAGGTGCTACCACCCCGGGTCAGGGTGAACCTGGGAAGACCAGCAATTAAGAGGTGGTTCCATGCTCCTCAAATCCTCCTGATCAGCAGCCTTGCTGTTGGATGTAGTTTATCGTCTTACCCAGGACGCGGACATAGTTTATCGCCATACCCAGGACGCAAAATGCAGAAGGATGTATAACTATTTTATTGATTATGCAAAAGCATTTGATAAAGTATGACAAAGAACTGTTTGAACTGCTAGGGAAGCTCAATTTACTGTTAAATATATTAGGATTATGCAGAACTTATAGTCGGACCAAATTGTTTGCATACAGATAAACAAACAAATTAAGTACACAAAACAGAAATGGGTTTAAGGCAAAGAGTTTTTCACTTGACTTATTCAACCTTGGCAGCAAGGTTATCCTGAGAGAACTAGTAATTCTACCGGGATTCATTATTGGTGGTTACAATCTTAACATAGGATACACAGACAATGAAAGGAAGCTTCAGGAACTACTAATGAAGATAAGAAAGGAAAGTAAGAAGAAATGACTAACAATCAATTGTAAGAAGACAAAATAGATGGTTGTCAGTAAGAGGAAGAAACCAAAAATGTGAATGATAAATTAGAGATTTAAGAAAAAAAATAAAATCAATCAAGTACGAAAAATGAGAATATCTAGGAAGTGTTTTAACAGAAGACGGAAACTTTGACACCAAGGTCCAAAGATGCATTCCAAAAGCTATGCGAAGTATTAAGAAACATGAAAATTTCATTACAAACAAACAAGAGACTTGAGACAACAGAAATGTGGTTCTACAGAAGGATGCTGAGAATCCCATATAAGTAACATTCGTGGCCTGACGATTGCGTCTAGCATGAAACAGCCTGTTGCCTCTGAGAGTTGACTTCAATGTTCACTTATATATATATATATATATATATATATATATATATATATATATACACACACATACACACACACACACACACACACTTCCCCCCACTAATTATTTTTCTACTCCACAATGTATTTCTATCTTGTAAGGAAAATGAAAATTTAACAATAAAACTTGAATACATCTTGAAAGGAATAAAATTGTTTTTTTCCTTTAGCGGCATATCAAACAAAAATAAAATTGTGCACAAAATATTTAGATTTTAGCATTATTAACCCATTTATTTAATGCCAAAATCTAAATATTTTGTACATCGTTTTATTTTATTTTAGATAATAATGGTTTTAGTCATAGACATCTGACTAATTAACCCAAAGCTAGAGGGAGAAGAGGTGGATTCATACCTTCCCAAAGGCTATTTACGTGTAAGTGAATATAATGAACCCAACTGAAATTGGAACTCGGCTCTTCCAATTAACAATTGCAAGCCTTTATCCATTACACCACCCACACATCCAAGCTTACAGCACTTGTTATTTCCAAGCAGTCACTGACCTGGTTTGACATTGTTTAACATTACTGATCATACAGGAGCCAATGAGTCAATGTGATTTGGCCATAAGCCCACTACAACGTGAGAGGACCACCACTATAAATGTTTATTGCCAGTAATTTAATCTGGCAAATGATGCATTATGTTGTAGGTGTATTACTTTGGTAAGCAGAAAAGCTGAGCATATTTTGTAAAAAAAAAAAAAAAAAAAAAAAAAAGATTGTTAGGATGGGAAGTTATTCTGCATCTTCCATATTCACCAGATTTAACAGCGAGAGATTTCCATTTCTTTAGGTCACTAGAACATTTCATAAAAGGCAAAACAACCAGAAACAATGAAGAGTTGAAAAATAGTCTTACAAAGATTTTTCTCAGGGTAAAACTCAGACTTCTTTAAAAGGTAGAATTAAAAAAATAAAAAAAAAAAAAAAAATTACCTTCTCATTGAAAATGATTACATTTGTTATAAATTATATTTAAATACATTTAATTTACATTTCTTTTTATATCCTTTCTGGTAAAATGTCATTATTTGCCAAACGATTTAATAATTTGGGAAAGGAAGGAAAAAAAATTATTTGATAATAAAACAAAAGCTACTAGCTATGATTACATAAATTTTCATCACTTGCTTTTTATCAGCTGCCGATAAGTTGAGTCGTTGTTGGTTGACAGCAATGGCCCAGGCCAAAGAAAATTACAACGCCCTTCATTTTATCTGTTTTCAAGTGCCTTTTTTTTCCTTCTCAACTGCTTAAAAAAAAATATATATATATATATTATATTTCAAAATGCTTGAAAATTTTTGTTGGACAAATTTAACAACTCCTTGACTCAAATATTTAATCAGAATTCTCCTTGAGCAAATAAAATGCCACATTACCAATAAGAACACTTGAGTGATCTTGTATTTATGATGTTCAGAGAAAAACTGCCTGCGAATGTTGAATTTGTCATACAAGCCTCCTGGTTTACAGATTTACCGAGTACAACTTAGCGGCAGCACAAGCCAGAAATATGGACCACCCAGTGAGAACTAAAGTCATTTGTCAGATGTAATTGATCTATGAAACAAACTCGTTAACCATTACACCACATAACAGTAACACAAGCCTCCTGGATTGGAAAGAACAGATTTTAAATCCAAGTGATTTCTAATTTACACACACACACACTATATATATATATATATATATATATATATATATATAAAAATTGTGTATATTTAGGCAACAATTTTTCATTGATGCATGTTTCATTAAATAATATACACAAGTTTTGTCTATTTATTTTTATTTCCTATCATATTGTCTGATAAGCTTAATCACATTATCATTGACAGACAAAAGGAAATCACCATATTGATACATGTTTTAATCCTATCTTTTCACAAGGCTACATTTATAATTCCAAGTGTTATCAGACAATATGAAAGGAATTTACTTAAAATTAATAGACAGAAATTGTCTACATTATTTAATGAAACATGCATTAATGAAAAAATGCTGCCTAAATACACACAATTTAAATTACATGATCCAGCAGCCCACCAAACTATCAACACTTGCATTTCTAATGATTTTACTATAAGAAGAATGGGATTGTCATTGGTCAGGAATGAATGCAAGCATTACTGATAGAATAGGGCTATTATATGCATAATGTAAATGCATTTCTAATGATTTTACTATAGGAATGCATTGCAAATGAGGAAGAAAGAGATTGTCAGTAGTCAGGAATGAATGTAATCATCTTATTATAAAATGTACATTGTGTGTGTGTACGTTTATATATTGGATTGGATTTCCTACATTTTTCAACAAAACTTCACAGGACTACGTAAAATTACCTTGCGGTGGTTCTGACAGCGCCAAAAATTGGAAAAACAATTGTTTTTGCACAAAATCAATTTGAAAACATGATTAAGAGGCATTAATGAAAGGGGGACAACTCATATCGAGTTATACTTATTAATATCGAGTTATCAAGTTATACTTATTATAAAACCCAGGGTGTTTGCATGTGTCTGTTTATATATGGGATCGGATTTCCTACATTTTTCAACCGATTTCAACAAAGCTTCACTTTTTGTTTTTGGCAGGTAGTGTTTCTTATTGTCTTGCACACTTTTTTCTTTATTTTTACATTCAGAATGCTTTAAAAATTCCATTTACAAGACAATTGTTTATAATAAAATTCTATTAAATCGGTAGACTCATAACGATTGAAAACAACGTTTTTGTTTGAGTTTGGGTTTGACCAATTCGTAAAAAAAACAAAACAAATTAAGACATGCGTGTCCGTCAACCTTAAACAATAATCTTTGTCAATTTTATTTTTCAGTCTTTATGATGGTTGATACTTGATCTATCTCTTATTGTTACATCCCCAGGCAACGCCGGGCTCTACTGCTAGTTACTGATAGAATAGGGCTATTATATGTATAATGTAAATGCACTGCTAACAATTTTCCTAGAGGAATGCATTGCAAATGAGAAAGAAAGGGATTGTCAGTGGTCAGGAATGAATGTAAGCATTACTGATAGAATAGGTTTGGTTGTTACTTAAATAGACAAAACTTGTCTATATTATTTAATGAAACATGCATCAATATATATATATATATATATATATATATATATATATATATATATATATATTAGCGTGTGTGTGCAAACTGACAAAATAGTTTTACTGTAAAGGACAAACAAAAGAATATTATCAAAATTCAGAAGTTTCAATTCAAAAATGGTGCCCTGCAATTCTATTTGGCAAATGTAGTCTCAGAGAATTTGAAAATAAATGGTAAATAACAGGAATGCCACAATCAGATAACATTTTGCCAGGCTAAATGGATTTTTAACTCAAACGCTTCATATATAAGACTAGATTCAAAATCTAGGACAGGAAAAGGAATTAAACAACAACCAAACCTATTCTATCAGTAATGCTTGCATTCATTCCTGACCACTGACAATCCCTTTCTTCCTCATTTGCAATGCATTCCTATAGTAAAATCATTTGCAATGCATTTCCATTATACATATAATAGCCCTATTTTATCAGTAATGCTTGCATTCATTCCTGACCACTGACAATCCCTTTCTTCCTCATTTGAAATGCATTCCTACAGTAAAATCATTAGCAATGCATTTACATTATACATATAATAGCCCTATTTTATCAGTAATGCTTGCATTCATTCCTGACCACTGACAATCCCTTTCTTCCTCATTTGCAATCCATTCCTATAGTAAAATCATTAGCAATGCATTTACATTATACATATAATAGCCCTATATTCTATCAGTAATGCTTGCATTCATTCCTGACCACTGACAATCCCTTTCTTCCTCATTTGCAATGCATTCCTACAGTAAAATCATTAGCAATGCATTTCCATTATACATATAATAGCCCTATTTTATCAGTAATGCTTGCATTCATTCCTGACCACTGACAATCCCTTTCTTCCTCATTTGAAATGCATTCCTAGAGTAAAATCATTAGCAATGCATTTCCATTATACATATAATAGCCCTATATTCTATCAGTAATGCTTGCATTCATTCCTGACCACTGACAATCCCTTTCTTCCTCATTTGCAATGCATTCCTACAGTAAAATCATTAGCAATGCATTTCCATTATACATATAATAGCCCTATTTTATCAGTAATGCTTGCATTCATTCCTGACCACTGACAATCCCTTTCTTCCTCATTTGCAATCCATTCCTATAGTAAAATCATTAGCAATGCATTTACATTATACATATAATAGCCCTATATTCTATCAGTAATGCTTGCATTCATTCCTGACCACTGACAATCCCTTTCTTCCTCATTTGCAATGCATTCCTACAGTAAAATCATTAGCAATGCATTTCCATTATACATATAATAGCCCTATTTTATCAGTAATGCTTGCATTCATTCCTGACCACTGACAATCCCTTTCTTCCTCATTTGAAATGCATTCCTATAGTAAAATCATTAGCAATGCATTTACATTATACATATAATAGCCCTATATTCTATCAGTAATGCTTGCATTCATTCCTGACCACTGACAATCCCTTTCTTCCTCATTTGCAATGCATTCCTACAGTAAAATCATTAGCAATGCATTTACATTATACATATAATAGCCCTATATTCTATCAGTAATGCTTGCATTCATTCCTGACCACTGACAATCCCTTTCTTCCTCATTTGCAATGCATTCCTATAGTAAAATCATTTGCAATGCATTTCCATTATACATATAATAGCCCTATTTTATCAGTAATGCTTGCATTCATTCCTGACCACTGACAATCCCTTTCTTCCTCATTTGCAATGCATTCCTATAGTAAAATCATTAGCAAAGCATTTCCATTATACATATAATAGCCCTATATTCTATCAGTAATGCTTGCATTCATTCCTGACCACTGACAATCCCTTTCTTCCTCATTTGCAATGCATTCCTATAGTAAAATCATTAGCAATGCATTTCCATTGTACATATAATAGCCTTATTCTATCAGTAATGCTTGCATTCATTCCTGACCACTGACAATCCCTTTCTTCCTCATTTGCAATGCATTCCTATAGTAAAATCATTTGCAATGCATTTCCATTATACATATAATAGCCCTATTTTATCAGTAATGCTTGCATTCATTCCTGACCACTGACAATCCCTTTCTTCCTCATTTGAAATGCATTCCTATAGTAAAATCATTAGCAATGCATTTACATTATACATATAATAGCCCTATATTCTATCAGTAATGCTTGCATTCATTCCTGACCACTGACAATCCCTTTCTTCCTCATTTGCAATGCATTCCTATAGTAAAATCATTTGCAATGCATTTCCATTATACATATAATAGCCCTATTTTATCAGTAATGCTTGCATTCATTCCTGACCACTGACAATCCCTTTCTTCCTCATTTGAAATGCATTCCTATAGTAAAATCATTAGCAATGCATTTACATTATACATATAATAGCCCTATATTCTATCAGTAATGCTTGCATTCATTCCTGACCACTGACAATCCCTTTCTTCCTCATTTGCAATGCATTCCTATAGTAAAATCATTTGCAATGCATTTCCATTATACATATAATAGCCCTATTTTATCAGTAATGCTTGCATTCATTCCTGACCACTGACAATCCCTTTCTTCCTCATTTGCAATGCATTCCTATAGTAAAATCATTAGCAATGCATTTACATTATACATATAATAGCCCTATATTCTATCAGTAATGCTTGCATTCATTCCTGACCACTGACAATCCCTTTCTTCCTCATTTGCAATGCATTCCTATAGTAAAATCATTTGCAATGCATTTCCATTATACATATAATAGCCCTATTTTATCAGTAATGCTTGCATTCATTCCTGACCACTGACAATCCCTTTCTTCCTCATTTGCAATGCATTCCTATAGTAAAATCATTAGGAATGCATTTCCATTATACATATAATAGCCCTATATTCTATCAGTAATGCTTGCATTCATTCCTGACCACTGACAATCCCTTTCTTCCTCATTTGCAATGCATTCCTATAGTAAAATCATTAGAAATGCATTTCCATTATACATATAATAGCCCTATATTCTATCAGTAATGCTTGCATTCATTCCTGACCACTGACAATCCCTTTCTTCCTCATTTGCAATGCATTCCTATAGTAAAATCATTAGCAATGCATTTACATTATACATATAATAGCCCTATATTCTATCAGTAATGCTTGCATTCATTCCTGACCACTGACAATCCCTTTCTTCCTCATTTGCAATGCATTCCTACAGTAAAATCATTAGCAATGCATTTACATTATACATATAATAGCCCTATTCTATCAGTAATGCTTGCATTCATTCCTGACCACTGACAATCCCTTTCTTCCTCATTTGCAATGCATTCCTATAGTAAAATCATTTGCAATGCATTTCCATTATACATATAATAGCCCTATTTTATCAGTAATGCTTGCATTCATTCCTGACCACTGACAATCCCTTTCTTCCTCATTTGAAATGCATTCCTATAGTAAAATCATTAGACTTGTGATTAAAAAATTTGCATGAGTATGGCGAAATATTTGAGATTGAAAAGAGAAAATGTACTCCTTTCATTAACAAATAATTTATCTAATTTTTTTTGCAATAAATCTTGTCAGCCTCTCTGGGACACTCATTGCTTTCACTGGCTTCATCCTACAATTAAATGTCTGATCGCTTTCCAATTAACTGACAGATTAAAAAGATAGCCCCCCCTCCCTCTGATTTTAGCAGAATTTAACTACCAATATCTTTTTCTTGGTATCTTTTATTTATTCTTCAGCTATATCTTAAAATATACGAAAGTTTGCAATGACCTGGTTGAGCAATGAAATTAATACCACTCAATCCTCTATGAAAGAGAGTGTGTTGATATTGCTATGGTAAGAAGAAAAAACATACTTCTAGTTACTTCAGCCATAACCATTGTTTTTTTCTGGGTGTCATTATGACGTCAATTTCACTTCTACCGCTCCTTGCAAAATACGAGAAACCAAGAATAAAAAATGAAATAAAGCTTTTCAACAATAATTTGTGCAGATTAATTTAAAACCATTCTCATTGTGACACTGAGAGCCGAAGTATACACTGGACAAGCATTTTCAAAAATAACAAAGTTGCTGAGAAATGGAAAGATTTCTTTTGAAACAAAGAAAATGGTGCTGGATTGCTATGTGTTATCCATCCACTTATATGGAAGAATATATGAACAAAGAAGGAGTCTTTTAGTAAATAATACATTCAGTGGCTTAGTTGTTAATCGTAATGAGTCTATTCCTAAGAGAACATTTAGGAACAACATTCCTTTAGGCTTCTGCTCAACCAAACAAAATCGAAAAACGCTGCTAGATCCGTTCAGCCATTGGACTAGCAAAAGAAGCATTCCAAAAGGTAAGCAAAGGGCTGAAAAATGGAAAGATTTCGTTAGAAACAAAGAAAAGGGGACTGGATTGCTATGTGATATCCATCCACTTATATGGCAATGAATGTTGGACAATCTCCTAACAGATTTTAAAACTAGAGACATTAGAAATGTGGTTCTACAGAAGGATACTGAGAATTCCATTGGCGGAGGTGAGTAAACAAAGAAGTTTAAAAAAATGGCAACAGAAAGAACACTTACAATCAGTTAATGACACCTGAAATTCATTGGACATATGAGGATAGAAGTCTTGGAAATTTTAATACTGACATGGCATGTTGAGAAAGAGAGAGGGAGGGTTGAAGGCAGCTTGTGCTTATGGCAAAAAAAAAGAAGAGGGTCAGGACCTTGACAAGGGGAGAAAAACTGCTAAAAGATAAACACGATAGAAAGTAGTGGAGAGACATGATCACATTTCCTTCTAGTAGAGGCACATAAAAACATTTTTAGCAAGAAAGTTCTTTAGTATCTGTCTATATTTCTGAGATGAGGTATCATGTAAATTTGTCGATGAATATAGTCATCAGCTTTGAAAAACAAAAAGATTATCCCCAGAAGCGTTCTGTCTGTGTACACCATGGATTGGTGATGTTAGTACAGGGTTAGCTAGGCTGGGTGGGTTGGGGGCTTGTAGGTATCACTAAATTATTGTATTAGGAAAAGAAAAAAAAACAAAAAATTTACAATATAAAATTTTTTTTCTGGATTTAAATAACCTGCAAAACGGTGATAAGTCATAGAAAAATAATCAATGAAATACTGATTAGCAACACAGGCATGTCTTTTAGATTTATTTACATTTTCTGGAATATGTGAAGAAACTACCGTGGTTACAAATTGAGGGATCAGTTTATATATTGATTGTAATATAGAATTGATCCCCCACTTTATATCTACATAATATTTTTTGTTCGTTTAATCAAATTCTTCCCTTAGCCATGAGTTAATCTCTAAGACTTGTATCATTAAATCATTATCTAAGAAAAAAAAAATCTAAAAGTATTTCTTGGCTTTAAATAATCTACAAAATGAAAACGAGAGAGAGAAAACGGAAAAAAAGAAAAAAAAGAACCCCTCCAAAATAGAGAAAATAAAGAGAGAGAGAGAGAGAGAGAGAGAGAGAGAGAGAAAAAAAAAAAAAAGAGAGAGAGAAAACCAAAACAAAGAAAGAGAAAAAAAACACAAGAGAGAAAGAAAAAAGGAAAAAAAGAGAGCAAACGAAAAACGAGAGTAAACGAAAAAAACAGAAAAGGAAAGAGAAACAGAAAACGATAGAAAAAAAAGGAAAACAGAAAACGAAAAACCCAGAAAACTAGAGAAAGCGGGAGAAAAAACGGAAAACGAGGGAAAACGAGAAAAAAAACAAGGGAAAAGACAGAGAAAACGGGAAAAAAACAGAAAACGAGAGAAAACGGGGCAAAGACAGAAAACGAGAGAAAACGGGGCAAAGACAGAAAACGAGAGAAAACGGGGCAAAGACAGAAAACGAGAGAAAACGGGGCAAAGACAGAAAACGAGAGAAAACGGGGCAAAGACAGAAAACGAGAGAAAACGGGGCAAAGACAGAAAACGAGAGAAAACGGGGCAAAGACAGAAAACGAGAGAAAACGGGGCAAAGACAGAAAACGAGAGAAAACGGGGCAAAGACAGAAAACGAGAGAAAACGGGGCAAAGACAGAAAACGAGAGAAAACGGGGCAAAGACAGAAAACGAGAGAAAACGGGGCAAAGACTGAAAACGAGAGAAAAAGGGGCAAAGACTGAAAACGAGAGAAAAAGGGGCAAAGACAGAAAACGAGAGAAAACTGAAAAAAAAGAAAACGAGAGAAAAGGGGGGGAAAAAGAAAACGAGAGAAAAGGGGGGGAAAAGAAAACGAGAGAAAACGGAAAAAAACAGAAAGCGAGAGAAACCTTAAAAAAAAAAAAACAGAAAGCGAGAGAAAACGGTGGGGAAGACAGAAAGCGAGAGAAAACGGGGGAAAAAAACAGAAAACGAGTGAAAACGGGGGAAAAAAACAGAAAACGAGAGAAAACAAAAAAAAAAAAAAAAATCAGAGAACACGAAAAAAATAAAACACGAGAGAAAACAAAAAAAGAAAAGAGAGAAAATCAGATAAAACGAGAAAAAACGAAAAAGAGACGGAAAGACAGAAAGAAAACGAAAAAAAGACGAGAGAAAACGAAAAAAAAAAAAAAAGGCGAGAAAACGAGAGAGAGACAGAAAGAAAGAGTCAAGCAATCGATTGAAACGGAGGAATTGAAACTTGAAAGAGATGAATTTCCAGAGTTGAGGAAATATTGCAAACAGAAAAAAAACAACCAACAAACAAAACCATTCAACATTAAATAGTTGATTAATACAGCGAGTTAACAGCTTATAAGAAAAAAGTGCATATAACCCCCACCCTACAATTAAGACGATGACGTCACTGACTCCCTTGTGAGATGCAAATAAATACAGAACTTCAATTTTGTTGTTTTTCTTTCATTGCAGATCACGTTTAGAAAATACCTGAATCTTTCCACACGTATCAAGTATCCAAATGTTCAGATAAGTGTTATTCGTGAAATAATAATCCATGTCACTTTATATTTCAATGCCAATTTCTTATCTCACTTCTCTATCTTCTATGAACCATGTCCATTCAGGACGTGGGCGATCATGTCTCTTCCCAACATCCTGTTTTTAAATGTAGCTCTTAAGGAATTTGGTCTTTTTTTATTTTTTTAATTATTTCTCCTAAATCTTGCCCAGCCATTCATTTACTAAAGTTCGTTCTTCTATATGCCGTATTCATATAGAAGGACGCAAGCGATGATGACTCTCCACAACTTCCGGTTCTTTTTAGCTCTTAATAAATTTGGTCTTATTTCGCCGAAACCTTGCTCCGCCATCCATTTACACAAACTCGATAGGTAGGTTATGCATCGTTTTCCTCTCGCCTTCAATCAGTCCCGTGAGTATCACATTTTCCAAGCACTCTTCCCTCATTGTTTTCTTTCTGATGTTAAGTATAAGTGTCCTTTTTGTTATCATTTTCTCTAAAACTACGTCATATATTCGGTCCATGGTATTCTCAGTATCCTTCTGTAGAACCACATATAGGTTGATTAAAGTCTTTTCATCTGCAAAGACATTGTTTAACATTCACTGCTATGTAGGAGGACTGATATAGAACAGTTCCATACTCCTCTTTGTTTCTAGCGAAATTTTCCTGTTTCTTTGCTGAGCTTTTGAAAGGCATATTTGGCTTTCCCAATGTACCTTTGAATTTCAGTGTCGCACTTTCTGTCAACAGTTAAAACACTTCGCAGATATTTCAACTGGTGTACTTGTTTGATTTTGGTAACTCCAATTTGTAATTTGCATCTTAGGTTTTCCCTTTTGCTAGCAACCATGCATTGTGTATTGCACTTTCTGTCTTCTGTTAAAACAATTCCCAGATGGGATATCACAGAATAGGATAAACTTGTCTCGTACGAGTGTTGATTGATATGAAAGGGGCTCTAATTGTGTAAAACAAATTATAGACCCGACAATGTAATGAAACTTGTATCAAAATGAAGTCAATTTATTTCTCTTCTGACTTACGAGTGTTGATTGATAAGCAACGTCTTCAATTTTAAAAAAAATACAAGTTTTGAATCAGATAGACTAATGAAGCTGGTATCAAAATATCATCAAAATGAAGTCAGTCTATTTCCCTACAAGCCTATTTTTCAAATATTCGACCCATTTTTTCATTGTTTCCAAAATGTGAGTTTCAAGTTTACTTTCGATCAATTGTGCACAGAAATCAAGAACGGTTCAAAACTGGATTCTACATAAAGCATGATCTCAAATTCTTTGATTTCCACTACCAGCGACGCCACGGGACAGGAAACGATTTTTTTTTTTTTGTTAGCATTCACTAAAAAGTTCTACTCCAATAAAACGGAAGCTGTAATATGGCTTAAATATTAGGTTGGTGCAAAATAATGAGGTATTAATGTCGTTTTTTGACGTATTCTTTAACGTCAAAAAACGACATTATTACGTCATTATTTTTGCACCGACCTAATAGTTTGTATATTTGTAAATATATTCAATTAATGGAGGAAAGTTCAAGTGACTTATCTGATTTGCCAGGTAAGACTTCAGAAATGCTCATCAGGGTCAGACGTTTGCTGAAGCTATCGAATTTCTTAACAAATCTCATATTTAAACTCGTAACGAATAGACGATAATTTTTTCTAGTTTTCAAATTCGTAACCCGCTTGAGTTTCGTTATAAACGCCACAAGCTTTAAATTTAGAACACACACATATGATTTAATAGCAAAAACGATGGAAAGAAAAAGAATATAGATAAATTTGGATGGATTGAAAAACAAAAAGCACTTTTTGAAAACATCATTTGGGGAAGATTAGCTGATTTAAAATTTAATTAATCTAATTTGAAACAAATTTTACTTTTAGTTTAAATTAAAATATCATAGAAAAGCATTTTTAACACGGATGTGAGTGTTTTAATAAGGTGGTGACAGCTATCTCGATAGAAATTCCCCCCCAAAAAAGTCCTAAAGAGGTTCATATCTGTAAAAATTACTTAAATACAATGTGAGCGCTCCTCTTTTCTTTAACTGCCAGTAATTTTAAAAATTTAGAATATTCTCCATCATTTGTTTTATTGAATGTTAAGTACTTTGGCTTTAAATTTAATATAGTTATATAGTCCTTATTTTCTGATAATGTCACCTATGGATGCCCGAATTTAAAAAATCGGGATGATACATAAACAATTTAAAATTCAGTGGTTCGCTGTGGCTAAGCTTTACCATGTATGATTAGTAAATATAGTTTTTACTTAATAACAACAATATCACTTAACTGGATTAAAATTTAAATTAATGCAGAATTGTTTAAAAAAAAAAAAAAAACTCCCAAAACTGTAAAACTGAGTTATTTTAATCAAAATTGTTAAAAAAATTGTTTAAAGATTCATTATTCATCGAAAATTTCTCTTAAAGACAATAGTGTCCATAATATTTTATTCATAAAAGCAATTAAAAGTTTTTTCATAATTAGATAATATCTTAATTTTACGATTCAGGGCAGGTTTTCGGTTTCTGGGGGGATCGTTTTTTTACAAAATAAAGAAAACTAACAAAAAAATTGATTTAAATCCTCCAAGAACGTGTGCTTATAACTGATATAGACATTTTAACCCTACAAAAATGAATTTCTCGAAATTTTATCAAATTAAATAACTAAGTGAGGAGTAACGGATGTCTCCCCACACCCGCAAAAAAAAAATTTCATTCATCTTGTGAATAAGTCCTGAAGGCTTCATGAAAATCTGACAATTATTTGATTTTTGCAAGAAGTTCCAAATCAAACTGTTTTTTATATTTACCCGCTGACACGAAAAAATAAATCAAAACAATTTTGACGGTTACAAAAAAAAAAAAATTAATTTAATAATCCAAAATTCCTTTGGTCTTTCCTCTTATATAATAATAAAGTTGTTTTTATTAAGTTTCGGGAATTTTTTCATCATTTTTAGAGAAATTGTTTTTGTTTTTTTTTTGTTGGTGGCGGGGGACATTTTAGAATCTCCTAATAAAATGAAAACAAATGTAGTGTAATTCCACTGTTCACTTAATTTTAAAGAGTGCTCAATAGAATAGAGCTGAATATTATTTACTTTAGGATATTAAAACAAAAACATGTTAAAAATCGTTACACAATTACGCTTATGTTTCAACACGACAAATGTGTCTCCTCGAACGATGTCAAACAACTGGCGAGCAAAAGATTCTAATGGTACAGAGCTTACTAAACTTATTGCTAATTTTAATTTTATTGGTTACTTTTTCACGGGCGGTGTTAATTCTATCAACTAAATTAATTCTGTTAATATTCAACTTCTTATAATTTTTAGTTAATTTTTTTTTTTAATTAGAGCATTATAATCTTTAGGATCAAATTTATAAAAATTAGGAGTTTTGCCAGATTTAACAAAGATTTTGTTAGATCTATTAATATCTTTAACAACAGAATCTAAAATGTCTCCGAAAATGATTCCTATTTATATGAAAAGAGATATCGTTAATCATGCTCGCCAGTGGCTTAACATCGGCCGAGGAGACACATTTGTGGATTTGAAAAACGATTGTAATCGTGATTTTATTCGGTATTTAAAATAGACGCCTCATTTTTATTTATTAAACATTGTGTTTTTAGGCCGCCTACCCTATTTGCCTGCATATTTGAAACACCTTAGTAAAGAAAATGAAGTTTAAATATAAAGGACACATGGCACAGTGGATAGACAGGTGTTAGTTAGATCCAGTGACAGAACCCAAAGAGTGTGAGTTCAATACCCGGTTAAGGCAGTGGAGAACTTGGCGAGAGGAATTAACGTAGGTACCTCCACGAGATCGCTAAAAAAAAAAAAAAAAAAAAAAAAAAAGAAAAAAGTATAGCATCATGAAAAAGACGGCAAACTTGACGAAAACAAAATTTTATCGTCTAAATGTTTGTTATTATTAAAAGGAAAGATCAAAGTATTTTTTGGGTATTTTTTCCATTTTTTAATCGTTCCTAGTACGTCCGAAATTTTCGTTAAAAATCTAGTTTTTTTTTTGAGTCAGCAAAATTGACCATTTTTTTCCACATTTAAAAAAAAAAAAAAAAAAAAACTGGAAATCTCACTTTGAAATTCTTTTAAATATCAATTATCATTTTTTCAAAACTTATTTTAAGAAAATCAGAAATTATAATGTTTATTTAAAATATTTTGAACCAAACTTAGCTTTTGTGCCAAAAAGATGTAATTTGAAAATAAAACAAAGCAGGTCATAAACTTTCGCGTCTCTTGACAGGTGATGAATGACATATTTACGAATTCCATGAGGCTAATTTGTTCTACGGAAGGAGAAAAGTGAAATAATTTACATTTAAGTGAACAAATTATTTACCTCATTTTTAACGAAAACTTTTAGCGGTCAATTTTTTTTTTTTTTTTTTTTTTTTTTTGTACTTAGCTTTCACACTTACGTTTATGATGCTTTATAGAAAATATATATAAGACTGTTAAGAGTGGCATTAAATTTCATATTTCCTAAGAAATGTATCTAATTAATTTATAGGTACCTTATGAAATTTTATCAGAACTGTACATAAAATACTATAATTCTATTGAAATTGAAAAATCAAATTAACTTCTCCACACGTGTTTCGCAAAAATAAAGGCCTTAACAGCAGAGAACAATGCTTAACTCAAATAACGCAACTTAATTATATTCTGGTTGGTCTTCCGTACTTTATAATTACAGCCCGGTTATAAGCACAAAATTACATTTCTTAATCACTATGGATCTTCTGATTAGTCAAAATTATACAATTTATAACGCGCTAAAAAAATATCTATCTCATAAGGACACTTAGGAAAGCCGATTTTAACTAATTTTATAATATTTTAACAACTTAAATGTAAAATCTATTATAATTAAAGAAATAACAAATAATTGTATTAAAAATTCATTTTTCATCGAAAAAATTTTTTTACTTTCAGAAAATATTGTCCATATTCATAAAAGCAATTGAAATTAAATAATATCTTTGTTTTATTGAGTTTTATATGTTACAATTCAGAGCTGATTTTCAGGTACGTTGGCTCCAATTAAAAACAAAAAACATGATTTGCATTCCTCAAAGCCCTGTGCTTTTAATTATTGTAATCACTAAACCCGATGCGATCGAATTTCTAGCGTTTTCATAAAATTAGTTATGGGGTGGGGTAATAAATATTTAAAAAAAAATATTTCTACCATGACTTTAATAAAAAAAACATATTTATAATAATTTCGATCATCTGTGAATAGTTCCTGAAAGTTTCATCAACAACCGATTATTATTTCTATTTTTGCACGATTTTTCAAATTAATGTGTGTCATACCAAAAAAACGTGCTAAAAATTGTTATTTACTAGTTCCGCTGATACAAATATAAACAAGGTTTTTTTTTAATCAAAATTTAGAATGTTCTAAGGAAAAATTTTTTTAAAAAAGTTTGGTCTTTCCTCTTAATAAAATTTTGTTTTCGGCAAGGTCTTTTTCATCAAGATATGCTCTTATTTTTTAGCGATTTCGTGGAGGTACCTAAATTAACAGGAGATAACTGATATTCATTAAAACATGGCACGTGGAACTAGAACAGTATACCCCAGTGAGCGAAATAAAGGGTTCAGTTCGACATTCCAACCACCTGAAGAAGGCCGGAGCGTACAACAGCCGAAACGTTGTAATAAATATGGTGACAAAGATGACGACAGTGAAAAATAAAAATCTTCGTGAAGAAAAACAATGTAAAAGTGAAGTCTTATTAACTCCGAGAAACCTGGTCGCAGAAACTCCAACGCTGCCGTGGAACCAAGGCACGTTTTACCAAGGTTAAGGTTGGTCGTTTGTGGATTTTGTGTGTTTTTTTTATTTAAATCGCCCTTTATACAAATTTTGGACATTTCTTCAAAGAAATAAAATAAATTAGGTTAACTTTGCTCAAATAGATCGATCATCGCAATGAATGACAACCGAGTTTATTTATTTATCAACCAATATGTCATCACAGCAACAATTCAATATCGACATATTTTGATGGAAATACAAAATGGTCGAAGCGAGAGACAACAAAATGTACGACAAAATTTCTTCTTTCTCATCGTCACCCATGAAGACGACGTATATATTTCCAGGTTTTGGACTTGTCAAACCCTATAATCGAAGATGAATTTGAGTTATCCGGTGTAATTTCAATCGTTACCTTTGGAATAATACCAACTTCCGGGAGAGGTTTTGATGGTAATGCTTGAAACAGACGATAGTTGCTTGGAAAGAGATTGTTCCCAAACCTCTAAACAAGAACACCCTCCACTACTATAAATTTTCGATTGAAGTGGCAATTTCATAAAATAAAAATAATTACTTTTCATTGAATTATCATTAAAGTACATTTTATTTTAGGTGTGAAAATTCTCGAAACTCAAATATTTGACCAAATGCTCGGGATGTCAAATTCAAAACCCCTTAATAGAGATATGCACAAAAATCCATTAAAAATCCTTGTTTACTAACGATCTTGAATAAAAAAAATATGGACCTAAAAATGTTGGAAACTAACGAATTTAAATTGAGGGATAAATAGAGCTATTAGGTTGGTGCAAAAATAATAAGGTCAAAAAACGACATTATTACGTCATTATTTTTGCACCAACCTAATAAAAATAAAGGAAGTGGTGGAGAACTGCCATCATTCCAGTCTTGAAGTTTGGAGTGGAGTTACAAATTTATAAACAGATTTAAAATTAGGTAGAGGGTAGGAAAACCATGTTGTGACAATCTTCAAAAATTAGAGGAATGAGAGATCTTGTGGTTCTTAAAAAAAAAACACTAAACAGCGGTAGTTTTTCTTTACCCAGATTTACATCGACCGCCAATGAGGAATACCTATCAGCTTAGAAACAGGCTCATTTACGACCATTTTTTTTTTTTTTTTTAGTTAACTCGGATTTTACATTGTCAGGAACAAGCTATAAAAAAAAACAAAGAAAAGGAAAAATAGACAGACATGCGCGTAAAACGGGCGGGCAAACGTATTTCATGAAAGGAGAAAATGGTTGGAAATGAATCAAAAAACTAAAAAAACTTACCGAGTGAAGAAGAGAACGAAAGAAGTTTTTTTTTTTTTTTCGACAACAAATTCAAGTTTCCACAAGTGTGAGTTATCTTCGTTCAAGACACAAGGACGCGACTGGCGTCCGTTTGTTTTTCTCCAGTTAAAGACAGATAATGAAAATTGATATCACCAAACGTGGGCGGAAGATTTTTTGGAGAGACTCAACTTCTCCTTACATTCCGATCTCAACCAATGAGAAAAGATTTTACACTTAAAAACTTTGTCAACAATTACAGGAAAAAATTAAAATCAAGTTAAAAAAAAAAAATCTTTTAATCGTCTAATCAAATTTATTGGTTAAGAAAATGTGGGCGGGACCTTATGAAGACGACGAACTTATTGCGATAAATGAGGTATAGGCGCCTACAGTAATGCAACAACTAGCAAACACATCTTTCAGGCGTGGAGTAAGATCAACCCTCAGTAAATAATCAATTACCGTGGCCTTGTGATAGAATAAGTAAAATTTGAAATAATTATTACAGGAAACAAATTATGGTGTCTACTACAGCGTGATAAGCAAGCGAGACCCGTGTGGCATTAAAAACATTGTGAGTTCGGTTTTCATAGGGTTCTCAATATATATGGCTTTTTTGCATGTCTTAGTAATGAGAATATGTACTTATATTGAAAGAGTTAACATGTTCGTTTTGAAGAACATATTTACTGTTTTTGAGGTGATAACCTTCAAAAGGTAGACAATAAAGATAGAGAGATAGAGATAGACTATATATAGTGTATATATATGTTGCATGTATATATATATATATATATATAGCGTAATTATAGTGTATATATATGTATAGTACATATATGAGCTTATAGCGTATATATATATATATGTATAGTATATAAGTATAGGACATATATATACATATAGCGTATATATATATATATATATATATATATATATATAGCGTGTATATATATATGTATAAGACATATATATATATATACATATAGCGTATATATATATATATATGTGTGTGTGTGTATAGGACATATATGTACATATAGCGTATATATATATATATATATGTATAGTACATATATATATACATATACTGTATATATATATATATAGTACATATATAAAAATATACATATATTGTATATGTATATATGTATAGTACATATATATATACATATACCGTATATATATATAAATATATGTATAGGACATATATATATACATATACCGTATATATATATATATATATATATATATATGACATATATATATATACATATACCGTATATATATATATATATATGTGTGTGTGTGTGTATAGGACATGTATAGCGTATATATATATATATATGTATAGTACATATATATACATATAGCGTATATACATATATGGGACATATATATACATATAACGTATATAAATATATATACATACATAGTGTACATATATAATGTACATATATCTATATGTATATGTATATATAGTCTATAGGACATATATATATAACGTATAGAGCGTATATATATATATGTGTATAGTATATATATATATATATATATATATTGTATATATACATGTATACCAAATATATATATATAAAATATAAAGTGTATAAAAATATACTTCATATATATAGGGTATATATATATCGTGCGTGTGTGTGTGTATATATATAGTGTATGAATTTGTATAATGTATGTATATATATCTAGTGTATATATTTATATAATGAATGTATATATGAATGTATAGTGTATATATTTATATAATGTATGTATATATGAATATATAGTGTATATATTTATATAATGTATGTATATATATATAGTGTATATATTTATATAATGTATGTATATATGAATATATAGTGTATATATTTATATAATGTATGTATATATATATAGTGTATATATTTATATAATGTATGTATATATATAGTGTATATATTTATATAATTTATGTATATATAGTGTATATATTTATATAATGTATGTATATATATAGTGTATATATTTATGTAATTTATGTATATATAAATATATAGTGTATATATTTATATAATGTATGTATATATATAGTGTATATATTTATATAATCTATGTATATATATATAGTGTATATATATTATATATATAGTATATATATGTAGTAAATATATAGTATATATATGCTATATATATTATGTATATAGTATATATATTATATTGTAAATATATATGCTATATATGTAGTATATATATAGTATATATATTTATATATATATAGTATATATATGCTATATATATAGTATATATATTATATATATAGTATATATATATTATATATATATAGTATATATATGCTATATATATAGTATATATATGCTATATATATAGTATATATATGTTACATATATAGTATATATTTTATATATATACAGTATATATATGCTACATATATAGTATATACAACCATATATATAGTATATATATGCTATATATAGTATATATATGCTAAACATATAGTATAAATATATTATATATATAGTATATGCTATATATATAGTATAAATATATTATATATATAGTATATATATGCTATACATATAGAATAAATATATTATATATATAGTATATATATGCTATACATATAGTATAAATATATTATATATATACTATATATATGCTATACATATAGTATAAATATATTATATATATAGTATAAATATATTATATATATAGTATATATATATATAGTGTATATATAATGTATATATTTACATAATGTATGCATATATATATAGTGTATATATTTACATAATGTATGTATATATATATAGTGCATATATTTATATAATGTATGTATATATGAATATATAGTGTATATATTTATATAATGTATGTATATATGAATATATGTATATATATATAGTGTATATATTTATATAATCTATGTATATATATAGTGTATATATATTATATATATAGTATATATATTATATATATAGTATATATATTATATATATAGTACATATATATTATATATATGCTATATATATAGTATATGCTATATATATAGCATATACATATTATATAAATTGTATATATATAGTATACATATGCTATATATATAGTATATATGTGCTATATATATAATATATATGTGCTATATATATAATATATATGTGCGATATATATAATATATATATTATATATAGTATATATATGCTATATATATAGTATATATATGCTATATATATAATATGTATATATATAGTATATATATATATATAGTATATATATATGCTATATATATAGTATATATAGTATATATATAGTATATATATGCTATATATAGTATATATATTATATATATGCTATATATAGTATATATATAGTATATATATGCTATATATAGTATATATATAGTATATATATGCTATATATAGTATATATATAGTATATATATGCTATATATAGTATATATATAGTATATATATGCTATATATATAGTATGTATATAGCATATATATTTATATATATAGTATATATATATTATATATATTTATATATATAGTATATATATATTATATATATTTATATATATAGTATATATATGCTATATATATAGTATATATATAGTATATATATATTATATATCGTATATATATATTATATATAGTATATATATATTATATATAGTATATATATATTATATATAGTATATATATATTATATATATATATAGTATATATATATTATATATATATAGTATATATATTATATATATAGTATATATATATGCTATATATATTATATATATAGTATATATATACTATATATATTATATATATAGTATATATATACTATATATATACTATATATATACTATATATTATATAGTATATATATTATATATATACTATATATATACTATATATTATATAGTATATATATTATATATATAGTATATATATGCTATATATATAGTATATATATTATATATATAGTATATATATATTATATATATATAGTATATATATGCTATATACATAGTATATATATTATATATATAGTATATATATATATTATATATATAGTATATATATGCTATATATATAGTATATATATGCTATATACATAGTATATATATTATATATATAGTATATATATATTATATATATAGTATATATATATTATATATATATATATAGTATATATATGCTATATACATAGTATATATATTATATATATAGTATATATATGCGATATATATAGTATATATATTATATATATAGTATATATATATTATATATATATAGTATATATATGCGATATATATAGTGTATATATTATATATATAGTATATGTATTATATATATAGTATATATATATAGTATATATATAATATATATAGTATATATATATTATATATATATTATATATATAGTATATATATATTATATATATATATTATATATATAGTATATATATATATTATATATATTATATATATATATTATATATATATATAGTATATATATATTATATATATGCTATATATATAGTATATGCTATATATATAGCATATACATATTATATAAATTGTATATATATAGTATATATATGCTATATATATAGTATATATGTGCTATATATATAATATATATGTCCTATATATATAATATATATGAGCGATATATATAATATATATATTATATATAGTATATATATATTATATATAGTATGTATATATGCTATATATATAGTATATATATGCTATATATATATATGTATATATATATAGTATATATATATATTATATATAGTATATATATATGCTATATATATAGTATATATATGCTATATATAGCATATACATATTATATAAATTCTCTATATATTGTATATATATGCTTTATATATATATAGTATATATATATTATATATATATAGTATATATATGCTATATATATAGTATATATATTATATATATAGTATATATATATTATATATATATAGTATATGCTATATATATAGCATATACATATTATATTAATTGTATATATATAGTATATATATGCTATATATATATAGTATATATGTGCTATATATAATATATATGTGCGATATATATATATTATATATAGTATATATATATAGTATATATATATTATATATAGTATATATATATGCTATATACATAGTATATATATGCAATATATATAATATGTATATATATAGTATATATATATATATATATTATATATAGTATATATATATGCTATATATATAGTATATATATGCTATATATATAGTATATATATAGTATATATATTTATATATATAGTATATATATGCTATATATATAGTATATATATAGTATATATATTTATATATATAGTATATATATTTATATATATAGTATATATATGCTATATATATAGTATATATATAGTATATATATTTATATATATAGTATATATATGCTATATATATAGTATATATATTATATATAGTATATATATAGTATATATATATATTATATATATATAGTATATATATGCTATATATATAGTATATATATATTATATATAGTATATATATGCTATATATATAGTATATATATATTATATATAGTATATATATGCTACATATATAGTATATATATATAGTATATATATGCTACATATATAGAATATACAAGCATATATATGGTATATATATATCTTATATATAGTATATATATATTATATCTATATAGTATATATTATATATATATATATAGTATATATATATTATATATATATTGTATATATATATTATATATATATAGTATATATATGCTATATATATAGTATATATATGCTATATATATAGTATATATATTATATATATAGTATATATATATTATATATATAGTATATATATATTATATATATAGTATATATATTCTATATATATAGTATATATATAGTATATATATTTATATATATAGTATATATATGCTATATATAGTATATATATATTATATATAGTATATATATGCTACATATATAGTATAAATATTATATATATAGTATATATATATTATATAGTATATATATATTATATATATATAGTATATATATGCTACATATATAGTATAAATATTATATATATAGTATATATATATTATATATAGTATATATATATTATATATATATATAGTATATATATGCTATATATATAGTATATATATGCTATATATATAGTATATATATTATATATATAGTATATATATATTATATATATATAGTATATATATGCTATATACATAGTATATATAGTATATATATATTATATATATAGTATATAGATGCTACATATATAGTATATATTTTATATATATATATAGTATATATATGCTACATATATAGTATATATTTTATATATATATATAGTATATATATGCTACATATATAGTATATACAAGCATATATATAGTATATATATCTTATATATATAGTATAAATATACTATATATAGTATATATATGCTAAACATATAGTATAAATATATTATATATATAGTATATATATGCTATATATATAGTATATATATTATATATAGTATATTGCTATATATTTATAGTACATTTATTTATCGTGTATGATATATATATATATATATATATTCATAGTATATATAAATTATATTTATGTATATATATAGTATATATAGATTATATATATAGTATATATATGCTATATACATATTATGTATATTATATATATATATATAATATATATGCAACATATATAGTATATATATTATATATATATAGTATATATATGCAACATATATAGTATATATATTATATATATAGTATATATATGCTACATAGATAGTATATATTTTATATATATATAGTATATATATGCTATAAATATAGTATATATATATATATATATATATTATATATGTAGTATATGCTATATATATAGTATAAATATACTATATATATAGTATATATATGCTATACATATAGTATAAATATATTATATATATAGTATATATATGCTATACATATAGCATAAATATATTATATATATAGTATATATATGCTATACATATAGCATAAATATATTATATATATAGTATATATAAGCTATATATATAGTATAAATATATTATATATATAAGATTTATATGCTATATATAGTATAAATATATTATATATGTAGTATAGAAATGCTATATATATAGTACATTTATGCTAAATATATAGTATATATATGCTATATATAGTATTATATATTATACATATAATATAAATATATTATAGATATAGTATATATTATACACATAGTATACATATAGTATATATCTTATACATAGAGTATCTATATGATATACAATATAAAAAAATATATAATAACTAGAGTATATATATTATACATAGAGTAATTGTATAATATATATAGTATATGTATTATACGTAGAGTATATGTATAATATATATAGTATATATATATAGTATATATTTAATATATGTAGTATATATATTATACATATAGTATATATATAGTATATATATATATAGTATATATATGTTATATATATAGTATATATATAGCATATATATTTTATATATAAGGTATATATATATCATATATTTAGTATATATATATTATATATATATATATAGTATATATATTATACATATATTATATATATAGTATATATATATATAGTATATATATGTTATATATATAGTATATATATTTTATATATATAGTATATATATTTTATATATAAGGTATATATATATATCATATATATAGTATATATATATTATGTATAAAGTATATATATATATATTATATATATAGTATATATATTATACATATATTATATATATATAGTATATATATGCTATATATTTAGTATATTGTATATATATATATAGTATATATATGCTATATATATAGTATATTGTGTATATATATGCTATATATTTAGTATATTGTATATATATATATAGTATATATATGCTATATATATAGTATATTGTATATATATATATATGCTATGTATATAGTATATATATATATATATATATAGTATATATATATGCTATGTATATAGTATATATATATATATATATAGTATATATATATGCTACATATATATTATATTATACATATATATAGTATATATATGCTATATATAGTATATTATATATATAGTATATATATGCTATATATATAGTATATAGCATATATATGCTATATATATATAGTATATTATATATATATAGGATATATATGCTATATATACAGTATATTATATATATAGTATATATATATACTATATATAGTATATTATATGCGGTCAAATTGGTTCTTTAAAACACATACTTAGCAACTGCAAATCAGCTCTAGCAGATGGTAGGTATAGATGGTGCCATGACCAATTATTAAAAGAAATTGCGGAGGTCGTTAGCACAGCCATCCATAAAAACAAACCGAATTCAAACATGAATTTTATAAATTTTATTAAAGCTGGAGCGAAACCGAACCTAAAGAAAATCTCCGCACCCAACTGTTTATCATGTGCAACAGACTGGGAACTCAGAGTCGATTTACCGTAAAAGGCTAGTCTTCCCCGAGCACATTTTCAAAACCGATTGCGTCTAGACCTACTCCTTTTTTCGAATAAACTAAAAAAGGTCATTATGTGGGAACTAACAGTCTGTTATGAGGATAACGCTGAAGAAGTCAATGAAAGAAAAAAACTGAAATACGATGAACTATTGGAAAGTTGTAGAAATAATGGATGGAAGGGATGCTGCAAACCAATCGAAGTAGGCACAAGGGGTTTTGTGGCAAGATCATTAGTCAGCGCCTTAACAGACATTGGGATTGTGGGATCAAAAAAACGAAAAGCTATTCTAACCATCACCGAGACAGCAGAAAGAACTGCCAAATGGCTATGGCTAAAACGGTCAAATGGTCAAGCAAACTAGGGAAATCCTAAATTTAATGTAAAAGGGCTTTTTAGGGGGGTTTTATACATCATTGTATATTAAATGTAAATAGTGTCAAATTATGTCATAACTTTTAGTTTTAATTAACTAAAATCGCCGTAACCGGTTTGAGAAGACTTATAATCGAAAACAGTCGTTTCTTTTATGGTATTTCTATTTTATTTTATTTTTTTTTTTTACATGGTTCGTTAAAAGCCGCTGTAAATAATACATACGAACCTTCAAAGGAAAAGAAGAAGGAAAGCGTCTTCGTTTCTTATTATACATATTTTTCTCTTACTTCTCCTTTTATTATTTATTTTCACTATGAAAAAAAAAAAATTTTTTTTTTTTTTCTTTTTGCATAATCATTATTCCCTCGCTACCCCAGTATCTAGAATAATTGCTTAATATCGTAACGTTCCCAAGAGGTCCATTTTCGATAGTTTGTTCCACTATTTTCGTCCTTTATTACCGATGAGAAATCCCCTGTGTTTTGACTTTCT
>OZ010609.1:72669353-72854353 GCA_963932145.1 Acanthosepion lycidas | reverse complement strand
GTAAGACCCAATTCCATGATAAATTCATTCAATATTTAGTGTTTATCAAGATAGAATATATTTTACAGCAAAGAATATTCAATTTTACATTTTCTATGTATTGTTATGACATCTAAATTACATAATATTGTATTATATTATCACTGAATGCTCAATATATGTAGCCTTGTGCCAGACTATGCTTAATAAATATTAATCTAAAATTTGTTCATAGCTTTTCTAAGCACATGTTCACAATTATGGAGTACCTGGAGAGGACTAAATTCACTACTCTGTAGTAATTGTTAACCCCTAGGGTAGCCTGGGTATTTTGGCATTGGGTAATGGTTAACAAGTCTGATCTTGTTGATCATTACTACTTAGTACTGTGTTGAATGATGAGGATACAATGGTCCGAACATATGAAGTTTTAAAGAAAATGGAAACAAAAAGGAAACATTGAGGAAGAAGTGCTTGGAAAATCTGATACTCACAGGACAGAGGAAAGTACTTAGTAAGCTTCAGGAAATTGATGGTAGAACAGGGTTTAGGGGAAAAAACAGAAAGACAAAGTTTATTAAGAGCTAAAAGGGACAGGAAGTTGTGGAGAGGCATGATTGCCTGTGCCCTTTAACATTAAACAAGCCAACAATGATTGATATGTTGTACAATAAATGTAAACTAAATTAACTGGCAATGAAGGATTATAGTAAATGTATTTCAAGATGTCTTGCTGTGGGGGTAAATAGTTAAGAGTCAATTCACCATTATGACTGACTGACTGCCCCAATACAAAATACAAGCCAAAAATAAATAATAAATCCCAAGGCTTCATATAACAAATTTAAACAATTTGAGATAGCTGTGCTAGCACAAAGCCACAAGTCATCATGACTGAGGGTTTGAACATGTTGGCCTTGATCAGGATTGTTGGTCATGTTAGATAACACGCTCTTTCCCAAAAACTGTAACTAGGATCTGCTGAGCATAACTGCAGTATAATCTATAGGTGGGCTCTGGGGGATGAACAAACACAAATGGGCCTGAGCAAGCATCTGCAATAGGGATTGGCTAGCTACCCTATTAGACAGGTATCCTTAAATACAAGTGGCCAGCTATAGATAGAATCTCACACATTCAATATGATGTTGTCATAAAAAAAAAAAAGGTATATCAGTAGCTGAGTGATCAAAGTAGTAGCTCATCTGTAAATCCGGCACCAGGGGAGAATTCATCCCTGACATTCAAGGCATGCTGGAACAGATGGTTGTTTTTTCCCTCGAAGGATAGATGCAGGTTTAAACCCTGTTGGAGAGCATATTAGCTTTATTAAGTCTCTCAAAGGCAGAGACCAGTATCTGTAATCACGCTGTTTTAAAAAAAAAATATAAGTAAAGGTGTCTACTCAAACATAGGTATTCACAAAATAACATTTATGGTATTAAAACTATTCCAGTCAGCTAAGTGACAAACCTTTTATTAATATGAATATCCTATACATATGTTCTTTTCATCCCACTTCAATTGAACTATTTTATATATATATATATATATATATATATATATATATATACATCTCAAATATGTGGTGCACTTCAATTTATATTACAATGAATCCTTCATACAAAAATTAGATTAGTAAAGTTAATGATATAAAATGACAAAATCCCTTCACAAACAAAATTTTAAAGGTGCATTAACCTACAAATCACTTGATGAATGTTATGATCCTTGTTTTTAAAATTATAAACTGTATAAAGTCTTTCTTTAATACACAAGTACTTTCAACTGTACATTCAGTCATCCTCAGGCATGGAAATTATTTTGTTTTTGGTAAAATTCGGGTAGCATCCGAGACGTTAAAATTAAATGCAAATTGAAATGTTTTTTTTTGTTTCTTTATATGTTATTATTAACGGATACAAACTTTTGTAGCATGTAGTCGCAACACTAAAGTTGAATTTTTTTGAAAATTTAAGACAGTCTGTTTTTTTTTTACTAATATGGCAATTTCAGAATGCTACCTGAATTTTACCAAGAAGAAAATAATTTCCATGCCCGAGGATGACTGAAGTTGAAAGTACTTGCACATTAAACAAAGACCTTACACAATTTTTAATTTTTAAAAACAAGGATCATAACATTCATCGAGTGATTTGTAGGTTAATGCACCTTTAAAATTTTCTTTGCAAAAGGATTTCACCATTTTATATCATTAACTTTACTAATCTACTTTTTGTATGAATGATTCATTGTAATATATGTGTGTGTGTGTGTGTGTGTGTATGCATGTATTATTTTATTTACCTAAATTAAGCATAAGTTTTATATCGCAATTTCTAATGGTCATTCTAACAAAACTAAGACTACCAAGGCAATGAATGTGTTGAGGGAATGCTGCTTGTATTTAGCTTAAAAACACGTGCCTCCTGGTATATTTTTCCCACAACAATTATTGCATATTCAGATATGAGTCCAAGTAATGAATGAATAAAGTAACAAAACTGTATACAAACAATGTATTATTAACATAAAGTAGACATAGACAAATAAAAAAGAAACAATTTAAACTAGAGAATGTTTTTGTGTGTAGGAGAAGTCAGAGTATAAAGTGTTACCTTGAAGAAGGCAAAGTGAATGTATGTTCCCCAGTGGAGGGACATTTTTACCACATGTGACTACATCTTGTCTAAAAGAAAAAGGGAAAATAAATGGATGACAGAGAATGTCATTGCCTATTTATAGGCGTATGGCGTGGCCCCTGGTGATGGTTATTTTACGAAAGTCAAGTGGGGTAACCCACAAATGCATTACTAAATTCAGCTGACTAATTTCTAATGGTAACTTTCTTTCATCTTTCAGTGCCCCATGAATCAAAAACGGAACTTGTTAACCAACAAAAGAAAGTGAACTTCATCACAGAACCAATCATTGTTGAAAATCAAAAACTGCAAGATAAGAACAAAAAGAAGACTGCCAATCCTCAAATGGAAGCCTACGACAACTCTCTCTTTCAACATGACGAAGACCACTCCATCCTGAAAAACGCCACATACATTTCCAGATTTGGAAAGAAAGGAAGAGGCATTGGTTACCTGGGAGATGCTTCTGACATCAAATATGTTGGTAACAATGTCATACTGGTGACAGACATGTCCAACAACCGACTGCAGACATTCGACGTTGCCGGAAAAGTGCTGAATGTTTGCGAAATGGAAAAGGATTCTTGCCCGACTTGTGCAATCATGACATTGAATAACCAAGTGGCCGTGACAAGTCGACTTCAGAAATGTGTCCTCGTTCTTTCCAAACAAGGTGACGTGTTGAAGATGGTGGGACAAGGAAACTACCAATGGCCATTTGGAATTGCTCAGGATTCCCAAAGTTGTCGGATAGCCGTAACGGATCAGCTGAACCACTCAGTGAACCTGCTTGATGAAAATTTCAATCTCATCCTGCAAATTAAAAACAAAGAGAACATGAGCCAAATCCTTTCAAAACCACGACATGTGACCTTTTCTGACAAAGGCCTCATTATCGTATCTGATTCTGGAAATCATTCTGTCAAAGTATTTGACCAAAACGGTTCCATGGTGACTAGTTTTGGAACATTTGGACGAGGGGTCAGTGAATTACGGGCACCGTACGGTGTCTGCGTTGACCAGTTTGGGGATATTCTTGTTGCTGATCATTATAATGATCGGGTTTCTTGTTTTGACATTCGTGGCCATTGGCAACATGATCTGATTTGCTTTTATCATGGACTTCGTCATCCACAAGGCATCACTTTGACATCAAAAAATAAACTTTGTGTCACTCATGGAGGACTGAAAGCAACAGAAATTGCCATTTATGATTTGTTAAGCCTTCAGATGGAAAATCAAGACATGAGTTTATGAAATTAAAAAAATGGAACTGGACTGTACTGTTGCCAGAAACAAATACTGAAATCTTTAGAAACTTTTTTTTTTTTCTTTTGGCAAATTAATAAGAAGCATGTTTTTAACATGTTTTTGCATTCCAAACATAAATAATAAATATATATATATAAGAAATATAGTTTTAAGGTGTGCTATATTTATGGGATAAAGTGCTCAATATCAGAGATACAGCATATGTAAATACAAAAGTGAACATTGAAGTCAACACTTAGAGGTGTCAGGCTGTTTTATGCTAGATGTGGCCTGACAATTTTGTCTAGCATTAAACAGCCTGTTGCCTCTGAGTGTTGACTTCAATGTTCACTTTATATACACACATACACATTTCCAAGAGGATAGAATTCAAGTTGAACTAAATGTCCAGGACAAAGCAAGAATATAATATAAAAAGGCTCAAACTCTAATATTCCATGGTTATAATTTATTACACTGTAATCACAATCCAATTCATCAGACCTACAAATTCAAAAAGAAATCAGAAAATATAACTCCAGATATAAAAAACAAAATTTCAGTGGGAGTGTATGTGTGGGAGTGAGAAACAAGGGTGAGAGGGAAATGTGTGGGAATCTGTGTATGTGTGTTTTTATATCTGGAGTTATATTTTTTGTCTTCTTTTTGAATTTGTAGGTCTGATGAATTGGATTGTTATTACGATTCCAATGTAATAAGTTATAACCATAGAATATTAATGTTTGAGCCTTTTATTATATATATTTGACTCTCCCATTGAATTCAACGTATGAGGGTCAGGCAGATCAGTTCCTAAGAAACTGACAGCCCGACATCAGCACATGAGATTTGATTCTAGTGGTGAAGGTTTTATGCAGAACCATTCACACTTTTTGAAGGGCCAAATACAGAGACCTGGTGCACTACATGCCACTGGGTCCCCAAATGACCCTCTGCAGGTTTTGAATTCAGAGTTGTCCTTCTCTTAGACCAGTTGCCATCCAAGGCTATAGAATCCAGTCTGTCTTGCTATTTACCCATAGCTCGAAGGAGAAGAAGATTCACACCTTTCCCAAGGGTATTTAGCACTTAAGTGAATGTAATGGATTCGACTGGAATTTGAACTCTGTTCTCCGATTCCTCAATTCAAGCCGCTATCCATTACTCCACCATGCCTCTCTCTCATATATATATATATATATATATATATATATATATATATATATATATATATATATATATATATATATATATATATATATATATATATATAATGAAATGGATTATGTCCAATAATTATTTCATATATTTTCTGCTTCTATGTTAGTTTTAATAGATACAATTTATTTAAGTAAATGCCTTTTTTTTTTTTTCTTTTTTAAAATAAAAAATATTACATTTACTGGCTTGAATGTTTGACAAATTTCATAGAAAATATTTGCTTCTTTGACAGCTTCTTTGTGGCTGAATGGTTAACAGCATGTCACATCAACTGATGATTCCCTTTGGGGTTATGGGTTCAATTCCTGTCAGAGAAGCACATATTTTCTATGAAATTCCTCTAATATTCAGGTTGGTAAATATTGTTTAATTAAAAAAAACAAAAAACTGAGCATTTACTTAAATAAATCATACATTATTTTTATAGATATAAACAGAAAAACATATGAGAAAATCATTATTAGATTTAATCTCTTTCATCATATCTATATATATATATATAGATATAGATAATAAATCGATTGGTATATAATCCAAGTGGATCCTAATAATATAAAATATTAAAACTTATCTACAAAAACAGCTCAATGTATTTATTAATACAGAACAAAAAATTAGTATACAATAAAAATCCAAAATTAACTCATATGGGAATTAGGCTTATGTCAACGGACAAAAAATTTTTCAGTATTATTCAACCCTGGTATAGACTGACTTTGTATTGGAATTAGAAATTTACCTGTGGCAGCTACAAAATAATAAAGAAAAAATGTCGTAAAACTAATACAGAATTTATCCATTTCAATGTTTCAGTTTATTAGTTTTTCAACTTTTTTTATTTATTTATTTATTTTTTGTAGCTGTCACAATTAAATTTCTAATTCCAACATGAACTCAGTCTATACCAGGGTTGAATAAAAGTGACAAACGTTGAAATAAGCCTATTCGCCATATGAGGTAATTTTGGATTTTATTCTGTACTGTACTTTTTATTTAGTTATATACACAAAAAGATTTTTTTTTTTTTTCAAATAAATGTTGATTATTTAAGATTTGCTAAAATTAACATCTAAAGTTCTTACTAGTTAAAAATTTATTGTGTATTTTATTTTTTATATCCAGCTGAGAGTTTCTATGGACAGCGGGCAAAATAAGATGAAAGAAATACTAATGAAAACTGAATAACTGACAAAACTATTAGGCCTTACTTTTCATTGTAAATAAGCAGAAGGCATGACGTAAAAGAAAATCAAATCCTAATATTTTCTAAGCTATGCTTGATCATGCACAAGAAGTGTGGGTAACCTATTAAAGCCTGTACTTACAACTGTAACAGTGCTAGACATTTTTAAGTCTGGCAATTGAGGATTGAACTGACATTTAATTTTTATGATCATACGCTCTAAAAAGATTTTTTTTTTTTTAAAAAACCTTTTTTTTATATCAAAACCGTTGTTATAAATTATTTACCATTGGCACAGTTTACTTATCAAACTGTTAAGTCTTTAACATTATTATATTTTAACATACAAGTCTTTAAACATATTTCCCCAATTACATTAATATGCATTAATTCTGTGAGGGATCAATTTATTACTTTATAACAATAGAAAACCGATCCCTCACTTTATGACCAATATATCCCTATATTAATACTAGTTTACTCATGGCATCAAAAATGACGAGATACTTTGTTAAGGTCTTACTATTATTAAAAGGTTTTCATGTGAAAGTTTCTCAATATATTTTTACCAATTTCTGTATCAATATCTAGCAATACTGGAGGGATTGGTTTAGTACTTAGTAACCATCAGTCAGTTATGTGTCATGCTTGATACATGCTTGCTTATCTTTCAATACATGACTGACGAAGCAGATTTTTTTTTTCCACGGTAGGTTGCCATTTCTTTATAGAAAAGTAATCCCCCACCCCCCGCAACTTTATGACCAATAGAACTTTATATTTATACTAGTTTTGCCATCTCATGCAAAAAATGACGGATTATTTTAAGTCTCTTGCTATTATTAAAAAGGTTTTCATCTGTGAGTCATTCAATCTATTTTTTTTCCAATTACTATATTAATAAGGAGAGATAACTTCACTACTTAATAATAATAGAAAATCGATCCCCAATTTTATGCTCAATGGAATCCTATATTAATATTAGTTTGCCCATACCATCAGAAAAGAAAGCATATTTTGTTAAGTTCTTACTATTATGAAAAGTCTTTATATATATATATATATATATATATATAAACAAATATGTGGTGCATTTCAATTTATATTACAATGAATCATTCATACAAAAAGTAAATTAGTAAAGTTAATAAGATAAAATGGCTAAATCAATTCACTAACAAAATTTTAAAGATGCATTAACCCGCTAATAACTCAATGAATGTTACGATCTCTGTTTTTTAAAATTATAAACTTTATTAGGTCTTCCTTAAATACACAAGTACTTTCAACGGTACATCCAGTCATCATCAGGCATGGAAACTATTTTGTTTTTGGTAAAATTCAGGGATCATTGAAGACAAAAAAAAATATAATGCAACTTGAAATATGTTTTTATTTTTTTATTTTTTTTTTTTTTAAATGTGTTATTGATAACAGATACAAACTTGCAGAGCATGCACTCACAATGCTAAGGTTGAATTTTTGAAAAAAAAAAATCATACATAATTTTTGTATGAATGATTTATCGTAATATATATATATATATATATATATATATATATATCTCGATAGCTAGGAATAAGCAAAATTTATATGGCATTTTAAAAAAAAACAAACTAACAAAGAACAACCGGTTTCATCCCAGGACTTATCAAGTTTATTTTCTGGGATATAAAAAATATATAAGTGTGTAAATTTATTTAATATAACGAATGGAAGGAGAAAAAAAAATTGAATTTCAAGAAAGCTAGAGTCCAATAACATTCAGACCCAGTAAGCATTCCCTCTGTTTACAAAGGGAAGGCTCATGGGATCTGATATACAAGGACTGTAGAATATATATATATATATATATATATATATATATGTAAGCAAATATATGGATATAGATCCGACAGTATGAAGAAAAATATACGGGAAAAAAACAAACAAAAATCCTTATATGCAATAATGCTGTTTTAATGTTAATATGTCGACATCGGACGTTTCAGTCAATAAACCATCTTCAGGACATATTCAATATAAAATATAAATAACATTATCAAACTTAACATGACAAAAACGATGGACACAAGAACAAGACAAATCCAAACAGATAACTAAAAGTTTTATGCGATCAGCGTTTCGTTTTAAACATGGTCACGTTGTCACCACGTTTGCGATGCTGTGAAAACATATTCCTAAATTTGAATATTATGAAAGAAAAATGAAAGAAATTCTATTTGATCTAAAATTTATATGTACGCTTGTCGAGCCCACATATTTTAAGTCACAATTTTTGTATGAGATTTATTGACCGAAACGTCCGACGTCGACATATTAACATTAAAACAGCATTATTGCATATAAGGATTTTTGTTTGTTTTTTTCCCGTATATTTTTCTTCATATATATATATGTTTTTATACACCTTATGTTAATATGTAGTAATTCTAAAAGGGATTAATTTGTAACCACAGAAAATAGATCTCCCACTTTATGTCCATTAGCATCTTATATTAATTAAGTTCACTCACGCTTTCAAAAATGAAAGCATATTTTAAATCCTTTCTATTAAAGTTTTCACATGCAAGTTTCCAATATATTTTCTAATTATATATTTAGTAATTCTGGAAGGGATCAGTTTATTACTTTGTGGCAATAAAAAACAGGCCCCTCACTTTATGTCCATTAGAATCTGATATTAACACTAGTTTACACAAGCTTATGGCCATATCACATTGCTTAACTTTGGTGATCATACAAAAACCAGTGTTTCAGTGTTGAGCTTGGTCAGTGCCTAAATGGGTGACCACTTGTGAATACCAGATGCTGTAAGCTTGGATGTGCAGGTGGTGTAATGGGTAATGACTTGAAATTGGAGAACTGAGTTCCAATTCTAGTCAGGTTCAGTATATTTATTTATCTGTAAATACCCTTGGGAAAGGTATGAATCTTCCCAGCTATGGGTTAATTAGTAGAACATATATCAGTAAATCATTATTATTATTTCTCAAAAATTATTACAATCTAAAAATATTCTTTAGCTTGAAGTAATCTGCAAAAGGTTGATAACCCATAAAAGCCAATCAATCATTTACATATGCCTTCAAAAATTAATATTAATTACTTTTTATTTATATTGTTTTGTTTGTTTACAAGAATAATTTTATATTTACGACATTCTTAAAACTAATGCAATATTTATCATTTACCAATTTCTAAAGAAATGTGACAAACATTTCTTATACATAAACATTTACTAAATTTATTATTTACCATTTTATAAAGTTCAAATCAACTGGCAATTATCTGATGTTTTGTCAACCATTCCAACAATATAATGTTTAATATTTTTCAAGAACAAAAAAAGTATATAAATTTGCTTTCATCAAATGTGTAGGTTTTACAATTCTAATCATTGCTTTTTAAAACAATAAACATTGGCAAGGAGCAAAGTTACTTAAAATAATAGCGGTGTCAAGGAAATTTCATTCATGCTACGGTAGTTCCTTTACCAAAGACCCACCTCCTTACTTGCCATAACTTTCTTACCTTTTGTCGCTACATGAAGAGCAAAACTTCATCCGCTATCCACATTGTTAATTCTTCATTTTATATAAGGTATTTGTAGATTTTAAGTTGTGCACATAGTGAATGATATTCTGCTATTCATTTAGCAACAAAGAAAGAATCTAGGCTACGGGAGGGCAGGCTAAAGAAGCTTACCCATACCGTGAGAATGTAGGCCTCTACTAGGTAGGATAGTCACCAAAAATGCATGAATTTCAACCCCTCCAGAAAAAATTTACCTAATGTATAGTGCAACCATTCCCCAAAAATGTATGATTTTTATCCCCTTCAAAATAAAGACCTACCCATGTATAATGCAAACCCCTATTTAAAAAAAATCTGAAAACTTGCATTATATTAAGGTGTATATATATATATATATATATATATATGTGTGTCATTATATCTGTGTTGATGTATTCAACCATTTTCTTTTGATTTTATGAATCTGTTGTGCATATTTGTTTGTAAGAGCATTAATTTTGTTAAGAAAGCTGAAATTGGGGAAAAAACCTGGGCGTAGATTAATATTTGGGTAATTTTCTATGACAGCACTCTCTAGAATTTTCCTTCTGAGTGAGTTATTTCTTTTTTTATGAGTGCAGCATTTTTAAAATCAAAATTTACAGTTGAATTTATTTCTATGTATGACTAGTGCATTATCAACACAGATATAATGACAATATTCTCCACACGTGATATATATATATATATATATAATTAAGTAATTCATCAGATCTGAAAGAAACCGCGACAGAATGCAGAAAGCACTGGACAACCATTTCATCCTATATTTGGGACTCATCAGCAGTGCGCATCCACTACCGAGAATTGAAACCCTGACATGGTATGACATTTGCTTGATAACCTAACTGTCGGGGTTTCAATTCTCAGTAGTGGATGCGCAGTGCTCAGTGCTTTCTGCATTCTCTTGAGGTTTCTTTCAGACTCACTGAATTACTTAATTATAATTAGCAAATCCTCCTAATAATTTCTATCATATATATATATATATATATATATATGATAGTTCTACAAGGGATTAGGAAGTAGTGGAGAGCTATGGTATATACAGAACTTTCTGAATTACTTGAAAATAGTTTCAAATATCAGACACGTGTAGAGTGACTTCGGCAAGTTTTGTATCGTTGTAAATTTTCTGTACTATGAAAATTTCTGAAACAGAAATATCTGGGGTGTAATTTAAAAGGTGAGAGAAATTGTTGCAAAGTAATCTGAAGGTGCAATGAAATAGATATTTGTAGATCTTAAGCGGCACACATAGTGAATGACGTTCTGCAGTTGATGTAGCAACAGAAATAATGGATCTAAGCTATGTGCAGCAGGTGAAAGGTACCATCTGTACCGTTATACTTAGCCAAAGGAGGGTATCATGATAACGTAAGCCAACTGGGTAGGTTATGGTCACTGAAAATGCATGAATTTTAAATCCTCCACAAAAAACTTTACCTGTGTATTACTGTGTGAAAAACTTATCATGAAAACTCACTCTACATGAGTATATTTGGCAGAAGACAGAGCAAATAGTCAACTAATTATTAAACAACAAACTTATTGATTCCTATTGTATATAGTAATTTCATGAGTTGTCTAACTAAAGTTCTGAAAGTGTAAAAAGATATCCATTTTTTTCTTGAAAAGTTCTAAAAAAGAATATTGTCTGCTTTTACAGTGTAAATAATATAATAATATAGTGAACACAGAGATACTAGGGTGTGTTCATTATGTGTGCAAAGATTGCCAATGCCAATCAGTCCGTGGTACTCCCCACTCCCAACATAGAGCCATGTCAGTTTTCTCCGATATGAATACAGAAAACAATAGACCTATATGTACAAAACTATATAATACATGCCACATATAAATAGTTTCCGCTTTTGAAAGATATTAATTTTATATATATATAGTGTGACCCGGATATAAGAGAGATTTTCTCTGGTCCCAAATTAGAGCCTGTGTTAATGTATATAAATTAGACCAGACCCTGATATAAGAAACTTTTTCTATGGTCCTGACAACTCTCTTATATCCGGGTTACACTGTATTTAGATTCTACTTTACGTGTGCCATCAAACTGGCAGCAATTTTTTTAGCCGACCCACATATTTGAAAATGTTTGGAATTTCCTTGTTTATTTTGAATACTTCCTGAATATGAAAATTAAAATTAAACCAAAATAACAACTTATCTTCTGCACTGTCTATTTGCTGTGACTGTATGAAGCACAAGACCATACCAATTGGCGGTGTTCCATAATCATCGGAACCAAAAACTTTAAAACCAGAAGAGAAAAGGAAGAAGCAATACGACTAAAGAGAAAGGCTTGGCAAAATCAACCTCATCCTCCACCAGCATTGGCTCTTCCATGAAAGAATTGGTCGATTTAGTTGTCATTATAAAGGAAGCAAAGAAGAAATTAAATTCTTGGAGATGAGATAAAAGCTGACAATAAAATCAAAAACTTTGTTGCTCTCCATTTTCTTCTCTATGTTCTTCATAACTAAAAGTCAAATTAAGATCACAATTTTTGCTCTAAATGAAAACAATTATAATAAATTAATTTTTACTAACAAGACCCATGGAATTTCCACAGAACAACTAATAGAATGTTGAGTAAACAATAAACTTTTTCTATATATATGTATGTATAAAAATAATGCATTGAAGAAATAGCAATTAAAAACTTTAAATATATAATGGAATGAGATACTTAGGCAGCAAATAGTAAAATTACGTAGATTTGTACAAGTATATTTACAAATACATAAAGTTTATCTATTAAATCTCTCACTTTTTAACATACAATACTCATAGGCTGGGAAAATAAACAACACCTAGAGATTTGTCTATATTTATGAGATGAGGTATTATGTACACTATTTACATTATTTGGACTATTGTCCTCATCTTTGTTGCCATATTTATCACAACATTTTGGCCATTCTTCAGGTGGTTGGAATGTCGAACTGAACCTTTTATTTCACTCACTGGGGTAGACTGTTCTAGTTCCACATGCCATGTCTAATGGATGTCAGTTATCAGTTATCTTCTTTTAATTTCCCTTTCCAAGTACTCCACTGCCTTAACCAGGTATTGAACTCACACTCTTTGGGTCCTGTCACTGGATCTAACCAACACCTTTAACCACTGTGCCATGTGTCCTAGTTAGATCCAGTGACAGGATCCAAAGAGTGTGAGTTCAATGTCTTGTTAAGGTGGTGGAGAAGTTTCAGAGGGGAATTAACTGACATCCATTAGACATGGTATGTGGAACTCGAACAGTCTACCCCATAAAGCAAAATAAAGGGTTCAGTTCGACATTCCAGCCACCTGAAGAAGGCCAGAGCGTACAACGGCTGAAATGTTGTGATAAATATGGCAATTATAGTCTGAATAATATAAATAGTGAACACAGAGATACTAGGGTGTGTTCATTATGTGTGCAAAGATTGCCAATGCCAATCAGTCCATGGTACTCCTCACTCCCAACATAGAGCCATGTCAGTTTTCTCCTATATGAATACAGAAAACAATAGACCTATATGTACAAAACTATATAATACATGCCACATATAAATAGTTGCCTCTTTTGAAAGATATTAATTTTATATATATATATATAGTATAACCCGGATATAAGAGAGAATTTCTCTGGTCCCAAATTAGAGCCATACTTACCTAAACAAAATAGACCAAACCCGGATATAAGATACTTCTTCTCCGGTCTTGACAACTCTCTTATATCCGGGTTACACTGTATATATATATATATATATAAAAACCAAGGACACATACCTAATTTAATCAAGAGTTGCCACAATTTCTGAAAACACTCCACTCTTTCAAGTCAGAACCTCTCAGCAGACAATGTTCTTAGTAACAGTTTGCCCTCATCTCCTTCCTTGTCTGTCTGTCTCCATCACCATAACCCCCTTTTTGGAGCTCTACAGTATGCTATATATAATTGCCCATGACTGAACACTGGTCAAGGTAAGAAGAATCCCACTTTCTCAAATGTCTGCCCCTGTGACTTGTTAACAGTCAAGGCATATGACAAATGGAGAGGAAACTGGGTTCCCTCCAAGGTGAATGACCAGTTAGAATTGCTTGAAGACAGCTTTATTCTAGGAATGAGGATATATCTGCCAATTAGTGAACCACTAATCAAGGAAGCCTTAAATGAATTTTGATGCATGGCCACCCCTTCCAGTCTTGTAACATTCCAGACTCCATTCTGGATAGAAATGTTATGAAGAAGTATTACTATTGAGCTGGGTTTTAAACTCAATTTATGAGGAGGTATTCCTGATGGTATCAAAGAGTTCAGAAATTCAAGTGGGTAACACTCAGAACCCAGCAGGATCATCTGTCAAAACTTTATCTGTAGGTGCAGCAGTCACAAATCCAGAGTGGAGCCCCTAAGGTGGATGGACAGCACTCTGTGCTACATTCTGGCAACTCCTGCAGCTGTGCTGGTACCAAACTATATTGGTTTATCCTTTCCTTTGGATTCTGTTAGCAAGGCCGAGAGGGGCAACTAGACATCCGGGCAGCCCTAGTTTTCCATACATCCCATCCAGGCTCATAGTGCACTGAGAGCTACTCCATCGTCTCCCGAGACTGACGGATGCTGAACCAAACTGAACTGAAGTCACCAGGAAGTTGTCTCAAAACTTCTTCATTGATCAGGAGGCAGTTTGTGTTCTTTGGTAAAAGAATTACTCTGCTGCTCCTCTCTTCCTCAGGTGTATTGTTGAAGATATCATCCACCAGAGAGATGTCAATTGATGAAATTTGAGACACTTCTATGTCATCAACAGTAAGATTTGAATCTTGTGAAGCTGTTGATGTTCTGTTGCCAAGATGCAAGAGCCATGCTGCAAATTCCCTTTGATCTGCTATTTTCCTGATGTTTTGGCTTAATTTGTATTGGATAGAAATCAGCCATAGGGGAGAATTTTTAATACAGATTTCAATGATTGTTTCACAATTTCCTCTTGGTAATATGGGTCAGGGTTGCCTAAAGTCTCCCCCCAAGAGTGCAACTTTACCACCAAAAACAGCAGCAAAGGCCAGTGATATCTTGCAAGGCTTTATCAATAGCATGAAGAGCAAAGGAAAGAATCATAGAAGCCTCATCCAAGATGATGAAATCCAGGTTTTGGAAGTAATTTGCATGGTCTGAAGTGGCTGGTACATTATAAACTCTGACCTCTGTGAGTGGGAGAGACAATTTGAATAAACTATGGATAGTCTTTCCACCTGACAGTAGTGTAGAGGCAATGCCTGTCCAAGCACCACTGCACACATTGCAGTTGTTTCTTTGCAGATAAGAAATTATGGTATTAAACATATGTTTTACAACAACCTCTTGGTGCATCTACATAAAAATAGGAGTGATTGGGCACCTCACCTCTCCTTATTTACAGATTCAAGGACAGCATTGGCAATCAGTAAGTATTGCAATGCCTGCATGATTGAGGTCTTCATGATGGTCAAGCTGTGGTACTCCAATAAGTTCAGGCTGCCCAATTGTTAAACAATTAATGCCATTCTCTATCAAAATTGCATCAATTGAGTGTAGTGTCATGTTTTCTGCATGGTCTGCATTAAAACCTTGGTGCAAGAAATCTTCAATCATGGATTCGTTATGAGTGGTCCACAGGTGAGGAGGCTTTGCAGGGTGCATATACGTAGCACAGGCCAGCAAACATACACGCAACTGTAAGGGCATTTGACAAGCATCAGCTTCTATCAATGCATGTTTCAGTGTGTCATCATTTGAGAGAAGACCATATCTCAGACATGCTGCCTTAAATGTTGGCAAGATTTCTCCTTCTAGTGTGCAAATCCTGGAAGCTTACTGCACTTGAAACATGCAGAAGCAACATTCGCAAGTTAAAATTTTCTGTGTCTCTAGGGCTTAATATATACATTCTACTGATGACATTAGTATTTCTTTGCCTTGGTGTGCATGTTCTAGTGCACTTATTAAACACATAATGCAGCAGAATGTCTGGGTACAAGTTGTTACTTGCATCATCATCATGATGCTCATTCAGTTTAAACCATGCAGTGAGGGTATTGTCACAGTTCCTCTGTGCCTGAGCAGCTTGCTGAGCATTACCTCTATGAAAGTAAACTCTTTGCTGGTTTTCAAGATGTACGGTAAGTCTGTACACATTGTGAGATATGTCATGTAGCTTGAATTGTGACAGTCTCCAAATAGCTTCCAGTGGAGAAACATATCAGGAAGCATGATAATTAGTAATTTCATCCTGACTTTTTATTCTGCTCAAGATCTGCCATTTGATTGTTTCTTAATTCAACAGAAGCAGAGTTATGTCCCTTGTACACGTACGTGAAGATATATTTAATGCTTTTCACTGATGAACAAATTTTCAAAGTCTGTTGAGACATGATGAAACACAGAAATGAAATGAAAGAATTGCAGTCCCAAAAAGTTGAGTGGGTTTTCCCAGTAAGTGGAAGACAACTCTTAAAACACATGGCCTTTTAATGATAATGTCGTTTAGAGGCCACCATAAAAAAATTTCTGAGGCCAATTTAATTTTTTGAAATTTCATTAAATTAAGTAAATAGGTAACATACATATGTAACATACATATGTAAAAAAAAATGTTTACTACAATTTTCTAAAATACAAAAATAATTTCACTCATTTCCAAATAAGTCCCGAAAGTTACTAATTTCAAATGCAAATAAAATAAAATCTAAAAATAATTATATTAAACATTAAATTTAAAATTAAATTCAATTTTATCTTTCAAGAGTTTTTGTTTCAAAACAACTCTAACAAAAAAATTAATAAAAATAAAAAATAAAAGTAAAACAAAAACTAAAAAACTTTTTTATGAAATACAAGTTAAATATTTGAAAGAAATTGCAAAATGACATGCAAATAAAAAAAATAAGAATTTCAAATAGAAATTTAACAAGAAAGTTAAAGTAAGAATTATTTTTTTCTAGAATTAGGTTCTAATTAGTTAAGTGAAACTAAAAATAGAAAATGGGTTGTAACATATGTAAAAAAAATTATGTCTACTAGAATTTTCTGAAAAGCAAAGAACATAAATGTAACTTCGTTCATTTCTGAATAAGTCCTGAAAGTTTCATTAAAATCGGATAATTGATTTTTGCAAGAATTTCCAAATTAATGTCATTTTCACCAGAAAAATAGGTGCAAAAATACTCATGTAAATATGAATATGACCCAGGTTGCCAACTTTAAAAAAAAAAAAAAAGAGCTTACCAAATTTCAAACATGTTTAAAAGAATTAAAAATTTAATAAAATAATCAAAAGGTATGAAATGATGATGAAAATTTGTTTTTATTAAGTTTGGGGCCTTTTTTCATCATGCTATGCTGTTTTTTAGTGAAAAATTGAACATAAACAAAAGAAATACAAGATAATAAATATATATATATATAAGACATGAAGGAAAAATTGATAAAAATGGATTGTTATAGGGCATCCTTCATTGCCACACCTTTAACTGCTTTGTAGTGGGTGTGGGTGTTTCATTGAAAATCGCTGCCAGTGAAATACCAAATATAGATCAGTACTGAAAGAGAGTAATGGACAGACAGACTTAGTAACTAAAGTAGAAACAAGCACAATTATAAAAGATGTCCCATATATTTAAGCCTACCTTACTTTAAATGTTTCCTTGTCTGAAGAACCAATTGAAATTAAAATTTTTCATAATACACAAACAATGAATTGTGTCTAAATGTCTGAGATGAGGTATTATAACTATTTACAGACTGTTATCCTCATCTTTATTTTCATATTCATGATGTTTCAAATGTTGTACACTTTGGCCTTCTTCAGGTGATATATATTGGAATTTTGAACCAAACCCTTTATTTAGTCCACTGGGTTAGATTGTTCTAGTTCCACGTGCCATGCCTTTTTCTGGATATCTCAGTTAACTCCCTTTAATAATTCATTTTGCTGTGGCCAAGTATTGAATTCACAACATTTTGGGTCAAGTCATGTCTTAACACATGGCTCAGTGGATAAAAGCATTAGCTGAGGTAATCCAGTGACTTCAAAAATTTGAATGCTGATGTTTCTGTTCCTAATTTTTTCACACCCAGTAACCCCTTGAGTCTTAGTGGCTTTACTGCCTTGCTTGTGGAACTCGCTTCCAGCTCTATGCTTTCCAGCCAACTATAATCTTCAAAAATTTAAATGCAATGTCAATCACTATCTACTGTCCTCCTGATTACTCTTTCCTTTTCCCACTCATTATTAATGTTTCTGTTCCTAATTCTTGCACATCCAGTAACCCCTTGTGTCTTAGTGGCTTTACTGCCTTGCTTGCGGAACTCCCTTCTGACTCCATGCTTTCCAGCCAACTTTAATCTTCAAATATTTAAATGCAATATCAATCGCTATCTACTGTTCTCCTGATTACTCTTTCCTCTTCCTGTTCATTATTAATGTTTCTGTTCCTAATTCTTCCACACTCAGTAACCCCTTGTGTCTTAGTGGCTTTACTGCCTTGCTTGGGGTGAACTTGATTTTTAAAAAATATATACATAAATTTAAATATATTTTACTTTATAAATGTATTTATCTATGGAACAAATCATAATTAAAGTTTTCTTTTAAAACAATATTTCTAATATAAACATGTGGCATTACTATGTCAAGAGAAAAATCTACAGGAGTGAACTCTTCCAGTGATCCAAAAAGTGGTACACACACTGCACTTTATGTATGCGGATATACAAGAAATTCAAATTTTCTTTGCCTTTGTGCTTTTGTTGCTATTATTGTCAGGCAATGGTTAATGAGCTTACCTTGCAAGCCATTTGCTGAAAATCAATATCTATGTATTCCTCCTGTGACCTTGTACAAGACTGGATAAAGGGATATTACATTTTATTTTATTATTATTGAAAAAGACCTTATTAAGAAATCCAGTCTTTTATTCAAAAACGCTGAAAAGATAGGATAATGACTTTTATTCAATAGAAATAATGACTCATTAAAGGCAAATAATCAATTCTTTTCCCCACCTTCGTTTTTGAAAATAAGGTGAGGACAGTTAATAAAAAAAAAATTAAATTTGAAAGAAAATCAAAAGTTATCGGCGATAGATGAAACTAAATGTCTCAGTAAATCTTCAAGGGAAGTAACTCCGGTCTCACTGTTATTGTCCAAGGGGAGACAACCTTTTGCTTTTTTAAAACAAAATAAGCTCATCAATTTGAACGTAGCAAAGAGGATGTGTGGAGAGTAGAAAGCAGAAGCGGGGGCAGAGGGTGCGACGGCAAATGGCATCCAATGAAAGAGTGAAATAAAAATTTGTTATATTCCGTGTGATTTCGTTTCAAACATCCTCATCGCCACTGTTATATTCCGTGCTAAGGGAATAAACACATAACACCAGGTTGATACTAGAAGAAAGGTTTATTGTACACAACAAATACGGTACAGTTATACACAGAGGTCAATTTAGTAGTGAGTACCACTAATAATTTGAAGGTCGGACGTACTTCCTCTCACTCTTCCTCAAGTCTCTCATAAACAGTTGACTCTATAGATACTTACTACTCATGGTGTCATTGAATCATTCATGGGGGTGACTGGTTATTCCATTACATCAAAAAATTTTTTTTTGAAATTGTTAACTTCGTTGTACAAGCGCCCTACAGTCCCACAAGCTGGTGTGAATGTGGAGATGTGTTTTGATATGTGAGACCAGAGTAGACTCATCCTACTCGTGTCTTAGGGACATACAATCAAGGAGTTGGGCCTGGGTATCACCAAACCTCTGCGCGTCACTGTGTGTGGTTAGCATAAGAGTTGCTATTTTTTTTTTAATCATTTCACCACCAAGCAAGGTGATAAAGCCACTAAGGGGTTACTGTATGTGAGAAAAAACAGGAAAGAGGACAATAAAAGAATCAATATTAAGGAGACAGTAGACAACAATTGATATTGCATTTATCTAAATTTATCAAGATCAAACTTGACTGGAAAGCAAGGTGGAAGAGAGTTCCACAAGCGAGAAGTGTATGAAAAGAAACTATTAGAATAGAACTTACATCTAGCAATATCAACTGTAAAATGATGAGACCTAGCTGTCAGTCTAATACTGTGTTAAGTCAAGGTACCTCATCTGAACTGTGGAGCAAAGATGGAAATAAACACCAAGACAGTCAATCACCAAATGACAAAAAAATAGTTTCCTGGTCAGAGGATTGCACATTCTTCAGGTTAATAAATTAATGCTTTGAAAATGAATATTATCATTTTTAACAGGTCAGATCTCTGCCAAAAATATAAAAAACCTGGTTTGTGATCCTTCTGATGTTTATTTAACCTAAGTTTATAGATGGTCAAATCAATAAGAAGTAATATACAGCAACAGATTCATGAAATATCGGCTTAAAAGAAATTCCCTTACTCATTTACCTATTTTCGTCACCAAGCTACATGGCACTTACACTTTCCTCTAAACGTACTCCCTTGCCTCTTCTTTCATACACATGCACACACAGAAATCACATTTCTTTTCATCTTAACAAACAACTATAAACAAAGACTGTAAGAAATTTAGCACTCACACACACTAAGAAAAATTTAGTTGTAAAAAAAAAAAACACAGGAAAATAAAAATATCTTATATTTTTATATTTAAACACAGTTTTTGCCTTTTTCTTTGTTGTGGGTTGATTCAAGTCTGCAATCATGAAAATATTTATGGAAAAGTCAAAGGGAAGATAGAGTAGGAAAGTGACTGAATCCTGGATGTCAGGCCAGGACCAATAACATTACAGATTCTTCTTTCAATTTTATCAAGATTTGGCAGCAATATTCAATGCATGGATGAATAGTCAACTTATAAACATGTAAGATAGATTCTAGCCAGAAAAATTGTCAAGCATGACATTGTGAACCAACATTCCTAGTAGTAGAATGAGCAATTGATTTAATATAATCATTCCACAGCATGTCAGTAGAAAATATAAGCCCAATAAGATGTCCCTGGAGGTTAGCATCAGCCATGCTGATGTAAAGCTAAAAAGTTCTTTAAATTGCTTAAAAGAGAGTAGTATTGTTTTCAAAGCATTAAAATTAACAAGCCATTTCTTGCTCCAGTTAACAACAGAATGTCATTTTTTAGATTACCTGTCAATCTGACTTTATTGAACCTATCAGATTTAACATTGACAGGAGTAAATAGTTGTATCATCAGCATAGTTAACAAATTGACTGATGATGAAAATTAGGAACAAAATAGGTACAAGGATAGAGCTCTGGGGGTCACCAGTGTTGAATGAAAAAAAATCTAGAAGAGTGGCCATTCAAGAGGACATTCATTTCACAATTAGATAAGAAACTTTGAATCAAATCAAAAATTCATCTAGATATACCATAACCTTTCAACTTGCGAAGAAGACCGGCAGACTTGTCAAACAAGAGATATATCTAAAGCAATATTCTGAGCTTCATCATTCTTAACTATAATTTGATCGACTCTTTCAGCAATAAACATTAACACATTAGTAGTTATTTGGTTGATAGAAAGATCAGATGGTTCACCTGAATTCTTAAAAATAGAGACTACAGAAAAAAAATGCCCAAGCAGGCAAGCAAGCAGCAGCCGCTTATTGTAGAGTTTAGAGAGAACAGGAGCCAGTTCAGGAGCATATTTCTTAAGGACTATTGCAGAGGTACAATCATTTCCAGATGCTTTGTGGGTGTTCTGTTGAGAGATGATAGCAGAAATCATTGATGGAGTTATATGCATATCACTCAATAGAAACTCAGTTCTAAATGGAAAGCCAAGCAAAGGCACTCCAGATGAATCAAGAGAAGAATTTGAAGAGAATTTACAAACAAAACATTCTACTTTATCAGTAGATGTTAACACCTCAAACTGAGTGGCAAGAAGATGGATAGAAGACATTCTTATTTAACAGAGTAGTCACAATGAGCACCTTAAAGAATGGAATAACAGAAGAGGATTTTCAACAAGCAGGAAAGGAATTAGCAGCAAGGCATTTTTTGTAGAGTTTAGAGAGAACAGGAGCCAGTTCAGGAGCATATTGCTTAAGGAATATTGCAGGGGTACCATCATTTCCACATGCTTTGTGGAGGTTCAATTTAGAGATGATAGCAGAAACCGTGGATGGAGTTATATGCATATTACTCTATAGAGAGTCAGTTCTAAATGGAAAGTCAGGCAAAGGTGCTCCAGATGAATCAAGACTAGAATTTGAAGAGAATTTACAAACAAAAATGGAGTGAAGATGGAAGAGGAATAGAGGACTTACCATTATCAGCATGGATTGTGTAATTGGCATGGGGAGTTCAAATTCTGACAGTCTGTTTTGTATTTTCCAAGGTTATCATGAAGTAAAGGCATGAAACAATCTTCATCTAGCTATTGGTTAAATAGCAGAGAAGATTGGACTCTTTGGCCTTGGTAGGTCAGCCAGTCTAGGAAATGGTGATTTTATAAGCATAGCTTAGATATGGCTCAAGGCTGAAAGTATGGGGCACCTAGTGAGGATCAAACTCACTTTTCAGTTGTAATTGATATAGCGAGACAAACTTGCTAACCCTCACACTCTGCTGAAATGCACAAAATGATTTTATAAGCATAACTTAGATGTGGCACAAGGTTGAAAGTGTAGAACACCCAATAAATATTGATCCCACTTGTTGTTGGCACCCACTCACCAGGATTGTCATCCTCTCTCCCTATTCCCTTCCCTCAACCCTGGTGGCAGTGGTGGAGACGGCTGTGAATCAAAGAGAGTTTGACGAGGCCAATTGCATTAATTTTTTTTGGAAAACTTTGTGTGATGGAGAGGCCTAAATTTGTCCAGAAGTGTGTCTCCCACAGCTCAAAGGGGATTGAGACAGGCGACATCTGGCAAACCTAGGCTGTTGGATGCTTGGTCTGTCAAGGTCCACCTTGGTTATGCCAGTCCAACTAATGCTGCCCTCTTCCTCTGGTTTAGCCATTGAGATTGTATAGCTCTTTGTCTATTGTGCCTTAGGGGTCTTTGTGGGGTTGGTTGCATTTAGTCTGATCATGGGGTGGCTCTACAAGAAATTCTAGATGGTTTCACTCTTGGGATTGCTGAGACAAATAAGCCCTTTACCATGACAAAGAATGACCATATATATTTTACACTTGATGTTGAAGTGAACAGTTTGTTATCAAATGTATCAATTTGACTTACTATTACTTTAATGATAATAATAGAAATGAATCAATAGATAAGAAAAGAATTAAAAGTGTAGAAAATTATCATTAAATATATGAGAACATTTTTTTTATTATTGTTGTTGCTAAAAATAAATATTTGAGAGATGAATAATTTATTATCCACTACTGAACAAAAAAAAATTAAAAAAAAACGGCTGAAAATGCTTTTCCTACAAATTTAAAAATATGTCCTTGTCCATAAAAAACATTATGTTAATTCAATCAATAAATAAAGAAAGGAAAACAGAATAAAATTATTGGCAAATGTTGTTAAAAATATTTGAATGATGATAGGGAAAGAAATCAATGATACTGAACTAATAGTCAATGATAAACATTAAAACTCAGTCATAATTGATCTAACAAACTTACAAACCATTAGACCACATTGAAGTGCCCAGTGATTTACTAAACATAGCTTAGATGTGGCACAAGACTGAAAGTGTTGAGTACACAGTGAAGATCAATCTTATGTTCAGTTGTAACTGATCTAGTGAGACAAGCTTGCTAACCATTGTACTACATAAAAATGACCAATGATTTTTTAAGTGTAACTTAGATGTGGCATAACGTCGTGTGGAGCACCCAGTGAGGATCGAACTCATTACTCAGTCGTAATTGATCTAGTAAGACAAGCTTGCTAACCAATTGCTCAATGATTTTCTAAGTGTAGCTTAGATGTGGCACAAGGCCCAGCCAGTCAAGGAAATGGAGAGTTCTCAATTCAAAACTCACCAGTCATGAAGCAGTAGAGATTAACAAGAAAAAACAAACATGGTAGCAAATTGAAAATGTAAATTTATTGGAGAGTCTGAAAAAAAAAAAAAAAAAAAAAAAATATCAATTTTTAAAAGGCAAATGTCAGTTTGTAGACAGCAAAGTGGCTGCAAAGGTTGACACTTGATAGAAAACTTGATTGAAACCATTTCAGCAAATCCCTCTGCAGAAATTTACACATCACAATAACTGCAACAATCAGTGAATTCATTCCCCCAATGGCACTCTAAGATTGTCTAAGAGAGTGAAAGAATAGCAGGACGGGATAGACAGTGTTTGACACTTCAACTGGTTGTTTTTATTCCATTTTCCTGATCTCTGTTCTACTTGCTTTTCTGTTCAACCCAATACATTGTTCCATGACTAATAAATGTCTGCTTCTTCACACAATCGCGGATCCAATATAAGGCTGAATTCCGCTATGGCTAATGAGGAACATTCACACATTGAAATGTTGCAGAAAGGAAATCTTCATTTGTTATTTAAACCTTTTTTTTATTTTGGTATGGATGTTTTTAAGTTGACAGATTAAGGGCTATTTTTTTTTTTATTTTACCTGCTAAAATTCTGAACATTATTGATACAGATATGCTATCGATTTTCCCAAATTGATTGTTTTTTACAGCATTCCAACCTTAGGCTTAGGTTAAAGATGAAACATTTTTGGATTGCAAGATTAATCCTTTTTTTTCTCTTTTTTTGCAAGTGAATATTGTATTAATTTTTTGGAGATAACAATGATTTCCATATACAAGTTCTACTATTTAACTCATAGCTAGGAGAAAAAGAAGTAGATTCACACCTTTTTCAAGAGTATTTGTGTGTAAGTAAATGCAACTTGACTGGAGTTTGAACATGCTTCTCTGATTTCTCATTCCAAGCTTTTAACCCTTACACCACCTGCACATCCAAACTTACAGTACCTGGTATACCCATATGGTCACCCATCTAGGTACTGACCAGGCTTGACATTACTGAACTTTGGTAATCAGATAAGAACTGGTGTTTCAATGTGAAATTACCGTAAGCCTCCCCACTGGGATACAAGGCAATTTTTTGAGTTTTTTTTTAAATGTTGGGAAATAATATTAGGTTGGTGCAAAAATAATGACGTAATAATGTCGTTTTTTGACGTTAAAAATATGTCAGTTGCAGTTTATATAATTTTAAAATTCAGAGGAAACAAATTGAAACCATTTAAAATTTTAAATATGTTTTTCAAATATTTGATTTTTAAAAATTTGAAAAATTATCACTCTTCTAAAATTCCTTGTCATTTCTATAGATTGATATTTACAAAGCCAAGCCTGATACAAGACTGCAAGTAAAGGATACCCTTGTTTTTTTTTTGTATTATTTTGTAATTATAATTCACTCTTAATAAATATAAAGTTGTAGTTAAAAATAGATGCCGAGATATACACTCACTGTCCACTTTAATTAAGCATACATGAAGAATTTTTCTTTTATGTAAATTTCTACTCAGCCAATGATGTGGCAGTAATTTGATACAGGCATTTAAACGTAATCATGGCAATTTGCTGAATATCATTTCATGCATTAATATGAGAAATGAAGGCAATTTCAGTGACTTTGAACATGGCCTGGTTGTTGGTGCCAAACAGGAAAAGCTCTATTTAAAAAACTGCTGATCTATTAGGATTTTCATGCACTGTCAACTCTGGCATTTGCAGAGAATGGTCAGAAAAAAATTATAAATTCCAATGAGCAGAATTTCTGTGAACTGAATTCCCTTGTTGATGAAAGTGGTCAGAAGAGAATAGTCAGACTGGTTGAAGCTGATAGATTCTTTACAACAGATATATACAAAATAGCATCTCTGAATTTATAACACATCAAACCTTGATGCAGACGAGCTACAGCATCAGAAGACCACTGTGTCACTCCTGTCAGTGAAGAACAAGAAAATGAGGCTATAATATGTTAAGAATCACAAAAATTGGGCAATACAAGATTAAAAAAACAATGTTACCTGATCTTGTTTTCTGTTCTGATATTCAGATAGTTCAAGAACTGGCATTAACTTTAAAGTATCAATCCATTTGGCCTTGTATTAACCATCCAAGGCTACTGGTGTTGGTGTAATTGTATGTGAGAAATATTTTCTTGCTATACATTGTGACCTTTGTATCCAGAAAGATTGTTTAAATGCTACAGCCTACCTATGTATGGTGACAAACCACATGTCTCAATTTCTATCAGCAGATAGGGACTGCCATAGTTATAAATAGTTGTCCTTCCAGCAAGACAATGCACCAGGTCACAAATTTAAAATAGTAGCAGATCTATTAATGGAACACAGAAATGGGTTTTCTGTGCTATATTGGCCTCTACAGTTACTGGATCTCAGTCCCCAAGAGCACCTTTGGGATAAGGTGGAAAGGGAGATTCAAATCCTAGATGTGTAACCAGCCAATCCAGAAGAATTCCAAGATACCACAATAACAACATGAACCAAAATTTCAAAAGAATGCTTCCAGGATATCATTGTATCCATGCCAGAATAACTGAGGGGGTTTTAAAGGTAAAGGGGTGCAAACCAGTACTTAAACCGTATACCCAATAGATTGACTGGTGAGTGTAATTCAAAAGGGACCTATTAGCCTGTGCAATCAAAGAGGAACAGAAAGAAGACTAGACATTTTTGCTACCCTCGCTTTTATTTCTTGACTTTATAGATAGGAATAGCTCCTTTCAAAACCACTGCACTAAACAAAAGACCACTTTATGGTATCAGACTTTTATGAAAGAATTATATTTGTATCTTTTACTGCTAGCCAAATAAAAAAAAAAAAGGGTATTAATATCCGTCTTGTAAAAGGCAAGCAAAATGATATTAGGTTGGTGCAAAAATAATATCGTTTTTTGATGTATTTTTTTAACGTCAAAAAACGATATTATTTTTGCACCAACCTAATGTAAGACAAAGATTTGTAAAGTGGGGGGAAACCTGTAAACACAAAGGGGATGGATTTTTTTGAAGCAGATATATTTAAGAAGTAAGATTTAAAAGTCTTCATCACTCATTGATTTAAAAGGAGACGTATCTTGTGAATTCATGTCATCTAATCCAGGGATTGAATCTAATTTGACGGTGCTGCTGTGAGCCGGAGTGTCACATTGATTGCTAACCTGTGGCAGATCAAGCGTGCCAAGGCTAAAAGAATCATCAGTATCGCTTGTTACTTTGGACTCGTTGGAATCGGCTAATACTGGAATATTCTTCAATTGGCCACTCAAAACCTCTTCAGGTTTTTCTTTATTTCTGAAAGACATTTCTTGACTTCCAGAAATATCTTCAGCTTTTTTGGAAAGATGTTGTATCCCATTTTTAATTTCAGTAGCTTCGGTTCTGAGACTTAGAGACTTTGGTCCTTCTGTATTCTCCCTGGTGTTCAAAGAACGATCTGATGCCCGTTCATGACTTGCTAAATTTTCTGCGAGATCTCTGACTTCCATCATTTCTACTGCAGAAACGCTTCCAGATTTATTTTCAGGTTCTACCTGATTTAAATTAGTTGCTTCAGAATCTGCAAACATTTCTTTTTTCTTCATCCTTTCTGCTGAATCTTTGTTCTGAAGAACGGAGAGTTTGGCAACTTTTTCAACGTTACCATTTTTGCTCCAATTTTCTTTGTCTTCTACCTTTTCTTCCTGCATATTAGTTCTTCCAATAACCATTCCTGCTTTTGCCACTTTGGCCACACAGACTCTGGGATCGGATTCTTTGTCTTGTTTCAAACGGGTCTTTTTCAAAATATCCTCAGTAATTTTGGCTCTGTTAAAACTACCTTCCAACCAATAATTAGCATTCACAGACTTTGGACTTGAAGGAGAAGACATCAAGGTTTTAGTATTTGGGTCAGCTGGTTTAGTGAGGATGCTGCCACTAACTAGAGTCTTGCTCTTCTCCCATAAGTGAAAAGATCTCTGGAGATCTTTCTGGTCAAAGCGAGTTAAAAGATCATCACTATTTTGGGGTTCCTGTTGACTAGTGTTGATGTCCACAGGAACACCATATTCTGTTATCTGTTCATCAATGCCAAATGTGGAATTCAGATCTTTAGAATTTTCAGGTATATTTCCAGGACTCTCTGGGGTCAGCTCACAAAGAAAACTGGAAAACAAAATAGAAAAAAAAATTATTAATACTTCTGCTGCTGCAGATATACTTACACATCTTTGAAAAACCTACATTGCCTGCTGTTGGCATATATTATAAATTATCTGATTTAAAATATGGGTTCTTCGCTACACAGGAATTACCATGTTTCAAAAACTGAAGCTAAAACCTTCAAATTTAATTATAATATTTAAATTTGAAGTTTTCAGCTTTTGAAACATGGTAATTCCTGTGTAGTGAAGAAACCATATTTTAAATCAGTTAATTTATAATACAGTGTAACCCGGATATAAGAGAAACCCGGATATAAGAGTGATTTTCTCTGGTCCCAAATTAGAGCCATACTTACCTAAACAAAATAGACCAAACCCGGATATAAAAGAAACCCCGATATAAGAGACTTCTTCTCCGGCCCGACAACTCTCTTATATCCGGGATACACTGTATTTATGCTCTGTAAATTTACATTGAGAACTTTTTGTAAAAATAAAAAATATCAAGAAGAACACCGGATTATATATCTCACTATTCTTTCTTTTTATTATATATATATATATATATATATATATATAAAAAGAAGGAACAGTAAGATATATAATCCGGTGTTCATATTGATATTTTTTATTTTTATTTTGCATGAAGATGAAACAGAACTAATGCTTTTAATTTAATAATATAATTAAATTTGAAGTTTTCAGCTTCAGTTTTTGAAACATAGTTATTACTGTGTAGTGACAAAACATATTATAAATCAGTTAATTTAGTATATATATATATATATATATATATATATATATATATATATATATATATATATATATATATACGCACACACACACACACTTGAAAAGATCTGCATCTTTTCAAAACTTACACTGGCTGCTGTCATTGTTTATATATGTTGCCAAGATACTGTGAAATATTGAAACCTAGCAGGGCCTTTGCATTATAAACTAACTAGCTCTTAGTGATACTTCCATACCAGCATATAGTAGTGGCCTGTCTTGTGACGTAATTTCATTGTGTGTTGGGGGGGGGGTGTTGTTTAGCTTACTTTATACTGCAAACTATTTGACTGAAACCAAAACGACAATGTACATGAGAAATCACCGTCAATGTCTTTATAGTCATTTATTTCTTGTTAATGGAATTTTCTTAATAAAAAAAATAGCCAATCAACAATGCCAATGTGACACAGCAGTGAAAGTGTAAAAAGAAAGAGAAAAAATAGCCAAACAACAATGCCAAGGTGACACAGCAGTGAAAGTGTTAAAAAAGAAAGAGAAAAAATAGCCAGCAACAATGCCAAGGTGACACAGCAGTGAAAGTGTTAAAAAAGAAAGAGAAAAAAATAGCCAAGCAACAATGCCAAGGTGACAAAGCAGTGAAAGTGTTAAAAAAGAAAGAGAAAAAAATAGCCAAGCAACAATGCCAAGGTGACACAGCAGTGAAAGTGTTAAAAAAGAAAGAGAAAAAAATAGCCAAGCAACAATGCCAAGGTGACACAGCAGTGAAAGTGTTAAAAAAGAAAGAGAAAAAAATAGCCAGTAACAATGCCAAGGTGACACAGCAGTGAAAGTGTTAAAAAAGAAAGAGAAAAAAATAGCCAGCAACAATGCCAAGGTGACACAGCAGTGAAAGTGTTAAAAAAGAAAGAGAAAAAAATAGCCAAGCAACAATGCCAAGGTGACACAGCAGTGAAAGTGTTAAAAAAGAAAGAGAAAAAAATAGCCAAGCAACAATGCCAAGGTGACACAGCAGTGAAAGTGTTAAAAAAGAAAGAGAAAAAAATAGCCAAGCAACAATGCCAAGGTGACACAGCAGTGAAAGTGTTAAAAAAGAAAGAGAAAAAAATAGCCAAGCAACAATGCCAAGGTGACACAGCAGTGAAAGTGTTAAAAAAGAAAGAGAAAAAAATAGCCAAGCAACAATGCCAAGGTGACACAGCAGTGAAAGTGTTAAAAAAGAAAGAGAAAAAATAGCCAAGCAACAATGCCAAGGTGACACAGCAGTGAAAGTGTTAAAAAAGAAAGAGAAAAAAATAGCCAAGCAACAATGCCAAGGTGACACAGCAGTGAAAGTGTTAAAAAAGAAAGAGAAAAAAATAGCCAAGCAACTATGCCAAGGTGACACAGCAGTGAAAGTGTTAAAAAAGAAAGAGAAAAAATAGCCAGCAACAATGCCAAGGTGACACAGCAGTGAAAGTGTTAAAAAAAAAAGAGAAAAAATAGCCAGCAACAATGCCAAGGTGACACAGCAGTGAAAGTGTTAAAAAAGAAAGAGAAAAAAATAGCCAAGCAACAATGCCAAGGTGACAAAGCAGTGAAAGTGTTAAAAAAGAAAGAGAAAAAAATAGCCAGCAACAATGCCAAGGTGACACAGCAGTGAAAGTGTTAAAAAAGAAAGAGAAAAAAATAGCCAAGCAACAATGCCAAGGTGACACAGCAGTGAAAGTGTTAAAAAAGAAAGAGAAAAAAATAGCCAAGCAACAATGCCAAGGTGACACAGCAGTGAAAGTGTTAAAAAAGAAAGAGAAAAAAATAGCCAGTAACAATGCCAAGGTGACACAGCAGTGAAAGTGTTAAAAAAGAAAGAGAAAAAAATAGCCAGCAACAATGCCAAGGTGACACAGCAGTGAAAGTGTTAAAAAAGAAAGAGAAAAAAATAGCCAAGCAACAATGCCAAGGTGACACAGCAGTGAAAGTGTTAAAAAAGAAAGAGAAAAAAATAGCCAAGCAACAATGCCAAGGTGACACAGCAGTGAAAGTGTTAAAAAAGAAAGAGAAAAAAATAGCCAAGCAACAATGCCAAGGTGACACAGCAGTGAAAGTGTTAAAAAAGAAAGAGAAAAAATAGCCAAGCAACAATGCCAAGGTGACACAGCAGTGAAAGTGTTAAAAAAGAAAGAGAAAAAAATAGCCAAGCAACAATGCCAAGGTGACACAGCAGTGAAAGTGTTAAAAAAGAAAGAGAAAAAAATAGCCAAGCAACTATGCCAAGGTGACACAGCAGTGAAAGTGTTAAAAAAGAAAGAGAAAAAATAGCCAGCAACAATGCCAAGGTGACACAGCAGTGAAAGTGTTAAAAAAAAAAGAGAAAAAATAGCCAGCAACAATGCCAAGGTGACACAGCAGTGAAAGTGTTTAAAAAGAAAGAGAAAAAAATAGCCAAGCAACAATGCCAAGGTGACACAGCAGTGAAAGTGTTAAAAAAGAAAGAGAAAAAAATAGCCAAGCAACAATGCCAAGGTGACACAGCAGTGAAAGTGTTAAAAAAGAAAGAGAAAAAAATAGCCAAGCAACAATGCCAAGGTGACACATCAGTGAAAGTGTTAAAAAAGAAAGAGAAAAAAATAGCCAAGCAACAATGCCAAGGTGACACAGCAGTGAAAGTGTTAAAAAAGAAAGAGAAAAAATAGCCAGCAACAATGCCAAGGTGACACAGCAGTGAAAGTGTTAAAAAAGAAAGAGAAAAAATAGCCAAGCAACAATGCCAAGGTGACACAGCAGTGAAAGTGTTAAAAAAGAAAGAGAAAAAAATAGCCAGCAACAATGCCAAGGTGACACAGCAGTGAAAGTGTTAAAAAAGAAAGAGAAAAAAATAGCCAAGCAACAATGCCAAGGTGACACAGCAGTGAAAGTGTTAAAAAAGAAAGAGAAAAAATAGCCAAGCAACAATGCCAAGGTGACAAAGCAGTGAAAGTTTTAAAAAAGAAAGAGAAAAAATAGCCAGCAACAATGCCAAGGTGACACAGCAGTGAAAGTGTTAAAAAAGAAAGAGAAAAAATAGCCAGCAACAATGCCAAGGTGACACAGCAGTGAAAGTGTTAAAAAAGAAAGAGAAAAAATAGCCAAGCAACAATGCCAAGGTGACACAGCAGTGAAAGTGTTAAAAAAGAAAGAGAAAAAAATAGCCAAGCAACAATGCCAAGGTGACACAGCAGTGAAAGTGTTAAAAAAGAAAGAGAAAAAAATAGCCAAGCAACAATGCCAAGGTGACACAGCAGTGAAAGTGTTAAAAAAGAAAGAGAAAAAAATAGCCAAGCAACAATGCCAAGGTGACACAGCAGTGAAAGTGTTAAAAAAGAAAGAGAAAAAATAGCCAAGCAACAATGCCAAGGTGACAAAGCAGTGAAAGTTTTAAAAAAGAAAGAGAAAAAATAGCCAGCAACAATGCCAAGGTGACACAGCAGTGAAAGTGTTAAAAAAGAAAGAGAAAAAATAGCCAGCAACAATGCCAAGGTGACACAGCAGTGAAAGTGTTAAAAAAGAAAGAGAAAAAATAGCCAAGCAACAATGCCAAGGTGACACAGCAGTGAAAGTGTTAAAAAAGAAAGAGAAAAAATAGCCAAGCAACAATGCCAAGGTGACACAGTAGTGAAAGTGTTAAAAAAGAAAGAGAAAAAATAGCCAAGCAACAATGCCAAGGTGACACAGCAGTGAAAGTGTTAAAAAAGAAAGAGAAAAAAATAGCCAAGCAACAATGCCAAGGTGACACAGCAGTGAAAGTTTTAAAAAAGAAAGAGAAAAAATAGCCAGCAACAATGCCAAGGTGACACAGCAGTGAAAGTGTTAAAAAAGAAAGAGAAAAAATAGCCAGCAACAATGCCAAGGTGACACAGCAGTGAAAGTGTTAAAAAAGAAAGAGAAAAAAATAGCCAAGCAACAATGCCAAGGTGACACAGCAGTGAAAGTGTTAAAAAAGAAAGAGAAAAAATAGCCAAGCAACAATGCCAAGGTGACACAGCAGTGAAAGTGTTAAAAAAGAAAGAGAAAAAATAGCCAAGCAACAATGCCAAGGTGACACAGCAGTGAAAGTGTTAAAAAAGAAACAGAAAAAAATAGCCAGCAACAATGCCAAGGTGACACAGCAGTGAAAGTGTTAAAAAAGAAACAGAAAAAAATGACAAGCAACAATGCCAAGGTGACACAGCAGTGAAAGTGTTAAAAAAGAAAGAGAAAAAAATAGCCAAGCAACAATGCCAAGGTGACACAGCAGTGAAAGTGTTAAAAAAGAAAGAGAAAAAAATAGCCAAGCAACAATGCCAAGGTGACACAGCAGTGAAAGTGTTAAAAAAGAAAGAGAAAAAAATAGCCAAGCAACAATGCCAAGGTGACACAGCAGTGAAAGTGTTAAAAAAGAAAGAGAAAAAATAGCCAAGCAACAATGCCAAGGTGACACAGCAGTGAAAGTGTTAAAAAAGAAAGAGAAAAAATAGCCAAGCAACAATGCCAAGGTGACACAGCAGTGAAAGTTTTAAAAAAGAAAGAGAAAAAATAGCCAGCAACAATGCCAAGGTGACACAGCAGTGAAAGTGTTAAAAAAGAAAGAGAAAAAATAGCCAGCAACAATGCCAAGGTGACACAGCAGTGAAAGTGTTAAAAAAGAAAGAGAAAAAATAGCCAAGCAACAATGCCAAGGTGACACAGCAGTGAAAGTGTTAAAAAAGAAAGAGAAAAAAATGACAAGCAACAATGCCAAGGTGACACAGCAGTGAAAGTGTTAAAAAAGAAAGAGAAAAAATAGCCAGGAACAATGCCAAGGTGACACAGCAGTGAAAGTGTTAAAAAAGAAAGAGAAAAAAATAGCCAAGCAACAATACGAAGGTGACACAGCAGTGAAAGTGTTAAAAACGAAAGAGAAAAAAATAGCCAAGCGACAATGCCAAGGTGACACAGCTGTGAAAGTGTTAAAAAAGAAAGAGAAAAAAATAGCCAGCAACAATGCCAAGGTGACACAGCAGTGAAAGTGTTAAAAAAGAAAGAGAAAAAATAGCCAAGCAACAATGCCAAGGTGACACAGCAGTGAAAGTGTTAAAAAACAAAGAGAAAAAAATAGCCAAGCAACAATGCCAAGGTGACACAGCAGTGAAAGTGTTAAAAAAGAAAGAGAAAAAAATGACAAGCAACAATGCCAAGGTGACACAGCAGTGAAAGTGTTAAAAAAGAAATAGAAAAAAATAGCCAGCAACAATGCCAAGGTGACACAGCAGTGAAAGTGTTAAAAACGAAAAACGAAAAAATAGCCAAGCAACAATGCCAAGGTGACACAGCTGTGAAAGTGTTAAAAAAGAAAGAGAAAAAAATAGCCAGCAACAATGCCAAGGTGACACAGCAGTGAAAGTGTTAAAAAAGAAAGAGAAAAAATAGCCAGCAACAATGCCAAGGTGACACAGCAGTGAAAGTGTTAAAAAAGAAAGAGAAAAAATAGCCAGCAACAATACGAAGGTGACACAGCAGTGAAAGTGTTAAAAACGAAAAACAAAAAAATAGCCAAGCAACAATGCCAAGGTGACACAGCTGTGAAAGTGTTAAAAAAGAAAGAGAAAAAAATAGCCAGCAACAATGCCAAGGTGACACAGCAGTGAAAGTGTTAAAAAAGAAAGAGAAAAAAATAGCCAAGCAACAATGCCAAGGTGACACAGCAGTGAAAGTGTTAAAAAAGAAAGAGAAAAAATAGCCAAGCAACAATGCCAAGGTGACACAGCAGTGAAAGTGTTAAAAAAGAAAGAGAAAAAATAGCCAAGCAACAATGCCAAGGTGACACAGCAGTGAAAGTGTTAAAAAAGAAAGAGAAAAAATAGCCAAGCAACAATGCCAAGGTGACACAGCAGTGAAAGTTTTAAAAAAGAAAGAGAAAAAATAGCCAGCAACAATGCCAAGGTGACACAGCAGTGAAAGTGTTAAAAAAGAAAGAGAAAAAATAGCCAGCAACAATGCCAAGGTGACACAGCAGTGAAAGTGTTAAAAAAGAAAGAGAAAAAATAGCCAAGCAACAATGCCAAGGTGACACAGCAGTGAAAGTGTTAAAAAAGAAAGAGAAAAAAATGACAAGCAACAATGCCAAGGTGACACAGCAGTGAAAGTGTTAAAAAAGAAAGAGAAAAAATAGCCAGGAACAATGCCAAGGTGACACAGCAGTGAAAGTGTTAAAAAAGAAAGAGAAAAAAATAGCCAAGCAACAATACGAAGGTGACACAGCAGTGAAAGTGTTAAAAAAGAAAGAGAAAAAAATAGCCAAGCAACAATGCCAAGGTGACACAGCTGTGAAAGTGTTAAAAAAGAAAGAGAAAAAAATAGCCAGCAACAATGCCAAGGTGACACAGTAGTGAAAGTGTTAAAAAAGAAAGAGAAAAAATAGCCAAGCAACAATGCCAAGGTGACACAGCAGTGAAAGTGTTAAAAAAGAAAGAGAAAAAAATGACAAGCAACAATGCCAAGGTGACACAGCAGTGAAAGTGTTAAAAAAGAAAGAGAAAAATATAGCCAAGCAACAATGCCAAGGTGACACAGCAGTGAAAGTGTTAAAAAAGAAAGAGAAAAAAATGACAAGCAACAATGCCAAGGTGACACAGCAGTGAAAGTGTTAAAAAAGAAAGAGAAAAAAATAGCCAAGCAACAATGCCAAGGTGACACAGCAGTGAAAGTGTTAAAAAAGAAAGAGAAAAAAATAGCCAAGCAACAATGCCAAGGTGACACAGCAGTGAAAGTGTTAAAAAAGAAAGAGAAAAAAATAGCCAGCAACAATGCCAAGGTGACACAGCAGTGAAAGTGTTAAAAAAGAAAGAGAAAAAAATAGCCAAGCAACAATGCCAAGGTGACACAGCAGTGAAAGTGTTAAAAAAGAAAGAGAAAAAATAGCCAAGCAACAATGCCAAGGTGACACAGCAGTGAAAGTGTTAAAAAAGAAAGAGAAAAAAATAGCCAAGCAACAATGCCAAGGTGACACAGCAGTGAAAGTGTTAAAAAAGAAAGAGAAAAAAATAGCCAAGCAACAATGCCAAGGTGACACAGCAGTGAAAGTGTTAAAAAAGAAAGAGAAAAAAATAGCCAAGCAACAATGCCAAGGTGACACAGCAGTGAAAGTGTTAAAAAAGAAAGAGAAAAAAATAGCCAAGCAACAATGCCAAGGTGACACAGCAGTGAAAGTGTTAAAAAAGAAAGAGAAAAAAATAGCCAAGCAACAATGCCAAGGTGAAACAGCAGTGAAAGTGTTAAAAAAGAAAGAGAAAAAATAGCCAAGCAACAATGCCAAGGTGACACAGCAGTGAAAGTGTTAAAAAAGAAAGAGAAAAAAATAGCCAAGCAACAATGCCAAGGTGACACAGCAGTGAAAGTGTTAAAAAAGAAAGAGAAAAAAATAGCCAAGCAACAATGCCAAGGTGACACAGCAGTGAAAGTGTTAAAAAGGAAAGAGAAAAAAATAGCCAAGCAACAATGCCAAGGTGACACAGCAGTGAAAGTGTTAAAAAAGAAAGAGAAAAAAATAGCCAAGCAACAATGCCAAGGTGACACAGCAGTGAAAGTGTTAAAAAAGAAAGAGAAAAAAATAGCCAAGCAACAATGCCAAGGTGACACAGCAGTGAAAGTGTTAAAAAAGAAAGAGAAAAAAATAGCCAAGCAACAATGCCAAGGTGACACAGCAGTGAAAGTGTTAAAAAAGAAAGAGAAAAAAATAGCCAAGCAACAATGCCAAGGTGACAAAGCAGTGAAAGTGCTAAAAAAGAAAGAGAAAAAAATAGCCAAGCAACTATGCCAAGGTGACACAGCAGTGAAAGTGTTAAAAAAGAAAGAGAAAAAATAGCCAGCAACAATGCCAAGGTGACACAGCAGTGAAAGTGTTAAAAAAAAAAGAGAAAAAATAGCCAGCAACAATGCCAAGGTGACACAGCAGTGAAAGTGTTAAAAAAGAAAGAGAAAAAAATAGCCAAGCAACAATGCCAAGGTGACACAGCAGTGAAAGTGTTAAAAAAGAAAGAGAAAAAAATAGCCAAGCAACAATGCCAAGGTGACACAGCAGTGAAAGTGTTAAAAAAGAAAGAGAAAAAAATAGCCAAGCAACAATGCCAAGGTGACACAGCAGTGAAAGTGTTAAAAAAGAAAGAGAAAAAAATAGCCAAGCAACAATGCCAAGGTGACACAGCAGTGAAAGTGTTAAAAAAGAAAGAGAAAAAATAGCCAGCAACAATGCCAAGGTGACACAGCAGTGAAAGTGTTAAAAAAGAAAGAGAAAAAATAGCCAAGCAACAATGCCAAGGTGACACAGCAGTGAAAGTGTTAAAAAAGAAAGAGAAAAAATAGCCAAGCAACAATGCCAAGGTGACACAGCAGTGAAAGTGTTAAAAAAGAAACAGAAAAAAATAGCCAGCAACCATGCCAAGGGGACACAGCAGTGAAAGTGTTAAAAAAGAAACAGAAAAAAATGACAAGCAACAATGCCAAGGTGACACAGCAGTGAAAGTGTTAAAAAAGAAAGAGAAAAAAATAGCCAAGCAACAATGCCAAGGTGACACAGCAGTGAAAGTGTTAAAAAAGAAAGAGAAAAAAATAGCCAAGCAACAATGCCAAGGTGACACAGCAGTGAAAGTGTTAAAAAAGAAAGAGAAAAAATAGCCAAGCAACAATGCCAAGGTGACACAGCAGTGAAAGTGTTAAAAAAGAAAGAGAAAAAAATAGCCAAGCAACAATGCCAAGGTGACACAGCAGTGAAAGTGTTAAAAAAGAAAGAGAAAAAATAGCCAAGCAACAATGCCAAGGTGACACAGCAGTGAAAGTGTTAAAAAAGAAAGAGAAAAAATAGCCAAGCAACAATGCCAAGGTGACACAGCAGTGAAAGTTTTAAAAAAGAAAGAGAAAAAATAGCCAGCAACAATGCCAAGGTGACACAGCAGTGAAAGTGTTAAAAAAGAAAGAGAAAAAATAGCCAGCAACAATGCCAAGGTGACACAGCAGTGAAAGTGTTAAAAAAGAAAGAGAAAAAAATAGCCAGCAACAATGCCAAGGTGACACAGCAGTGAAAGTGTTAAAAAAGAAACAGAAAAAAATGACAAGCAACAATGCCAAGGTGACACAGCAGTGAAAGTGTTAAAAAAGAAAGAGAAAAAAATAGCCAAGCAACAATGCCAAGGTGACAGAGCAGTGAAAGTGTTAAAAAAGAAAGAGAAAAAAATAGCCAAGCAACAATGCCAAGGTGACACAGCAGTGAAAGTGTTAAAAAAGAAAGAGAAAAAAATAGCCAAGCAACAATGCCAAGGTGACACAGCAGTGAAAGTGTTAAAAAAGAAAGAGAAAAAATAGCCAGCAACAATGCCAAGGTGACACAGCAGTGAAAGTGTTAAAAAAGAAAGAGAAAAAATAGCCAGCAACAATGCCAAGGTGACACAGCAGTGAAAGTGTTAAAAAAGAAAGAGAAAAAATAGCCAAGCAACAATGCCAAGGTGACACAGCAGTGAAAGTGTTAAAAAAGAAAGAGAAAAAAATGACAAGCAACAATGCCAAGGTGACACAGCAGTGAAAGTGTTAAAAAAGAAAGAGAAAAAATAGCCAGGAACAATGCCAAGGTGACACAGCAGTGAAAGTGTTAAAAAAGAAAGAGAAAAAAATAGCCAAGCAACAATACGAAGGTGACACAGCAGTGAAAGTGTTAAAAACGAAAGACAAAAAAATAGCCAAGCGACAATGCCAAGGTGACACAGCTGTGAAAGTGTTAAAAAAGAAAGAGAAAAAAATAGCCAGCAACAATGCCAAGGTGACACAGCAGTGAAAGTGTTAAAAAAGAAAGAGAAAAAATAGCCAAGCAACAATGCCAAGGTGACACAGCAGTGAAAGTGTTAAAAAACAAAGAGAAAAAAATAGCCAAGCAACAATGCCAAGGTGACACAGCAGTGAAAGTGTTAAAAACGAAAAACAAAAAAATAGCCAAGCAACAATGCCAAGGTGACACAGCTGTGAAAGTGTTAAAAAAGAAAGAGAAAAAAATAGCCAGCAACAATGCCAAGGTGACACAGCAGTGAAAGTGTTAAAAAAGAAAGAGAAAAAAAAAGCCAAGCAACAATGCCAAGGTGACACAGCAGTGAAAGTGTTAAAAAAGAAAGAGAAAAAATAGCCAAGCAACAATGCCAAGGTGACACAGCAGTGAAAGTGTTAAAAAAGAAAGAGAAAAAATAGCCAAGCAACAATGCCAAGGTGACACAGCAGTGAAAGTTTTAAAAAAGAAAGAGAAAAAATAGCCAGCAACAATGCCAAGGTGACACAGCAGTGAAAGTGTTAAAAAAGAAAGAGAAAAAATAGCCAGCAACAATGCCAAGGTGACACAGCAGTGAAAGTGTTAAAAAAGAAAGAGAAAAAATAGCCAAGCAACAATGCCAAGGTGACACAGCAGTGAAAGTGTTAAAAAAGAAAGAGAAAAAAATGACAAGCAACAATGCCAAGGTGACACAGCAGTGAAAGTGTTAAAAAAGAAAGAGAAAAAATAGCCAGGAACAATGCCAAGGTGACACAGCAGTGAAAGTGTTAAAAAAGAAAGAGAAAAAAATAGCCAAGCAACAATACGAAGGTGACACAGCAGTGAAAGTGTTAAAAACGAAAGACAAAAAAATAGCCAAGCGACAATGCCAAGGTGACACAGCTGTGAAAGTGTTAAAAAAGAAAGAGAAAAAAAATAGCCAGCAACAATGCCAAGGTGACACAGCAGTGAAAGTGTTAAAAAAGAAAGAGAAAAAATAGCCAAGCAACAATGCCAAGGTGACACAGCAGTGAAAGTGTTAAAAAAGAAAGAGAAAAAATAGCCAGCAACAATGCCAAGGTGACACAGCAGTGAAAGTGTTAAAAAAGAAAGAGAAAAAAATAGCCAAGCAACAATGCCAAGGTGACACAGCAGTGAAAGTGTTAAAAAAGAAAGAGAAAAAAATAGCCAAGCAACAATGCCAAGGTGACACAGCAGTGAAAGTGTTAAAAAAGAAAGAGAAAAAAATAGCCAAGCAACAATGCCAAGGTGACACAGCAGTGAAAGTGTTAAAAAAGAAAGAGAAAAAAATAGCCAAGCAACAATGCCAAGGTGACACAGCAGTGAAAGTGTTAAAAAAGAAAGAGAAAAAATAGCCAAGCAACAATGCCAAGGTGACACAGCAGTGAAAGTGTTAAAAAAGAAAGAGAAAAAATAGCCAGCAACAATGCCAAGGTGACACAGCAGTGAAAGTGTTAAAAAAGAAAGAGAAAAAAAAAGCCAAGCAACAATGCCAAGGTGACACAGCAGTGAAAGTGTTAAAAAAGAAAGAGAAAAAATAGCCAGCAACAATGCCAAGGTGACACAGCAGTGAAAGTGTTAAAAAAGAAAGAGAAAAAAATAGCCAAGCAACAATGCCAAGGTGACACAGCAGTGAAAGTGTTAAAAAAGAAAGAGAAAAAAATAGCCAAGCAACAATGCCAAGGTGACACAGCAGTGAAAGTGTTAAAAAAGAAAGAGAAAAAAATAGCCAAGCAACAATGCCAAGGTGACACAGCAGTGAAAGTGTTAAAAAAGAAAGAGAAAAAAATAGCCAAGCAACAATGCCAAGGTGACACAGCAGTGAAAGTGTTAAAAAAGAAAGAGAAAAAATAGCCAAGCAACAATGCCAAGGTGACACAGCAGTGAAAGTGTTAAAAAAGAAAGAGAAAAAATAGCCAGCAACAATGCCAAGGTGACACAGCAGTGAAAGTGTTAAAAAAGAAAGAGAAAAAAAAAGCCAAGCAACAATGCCAAGGTGACACAGCAGTGAAAGTGTTAAAAAAGAAAGAGAAAAAAATAGCCAAGCAACAATGCCAAGGTGACACAGCAGTGAAAGTGTTAAAAAAGAAAGAGAAAAAAATAGCCAAGCAACAATGCCAAGGTGACACAGCAGTGAAAGTGTTAAAAAAGAAAGAAAAAAAAATAGCCAGCAACAATGCCAAGGTGACACAGCAGTGAAAGTGTTAAAAAAGAAAGAGAAAAAAATAGCCAAGCAAATTAAAAATCTTATATAACAGAACATTTGATAGAAGTTTTTTTTTCTATTTTTAATAAAGATGTAAGTACCATAGAGTGTGTGCCTTCAAAGTGAAGTTATTTACAAACCCAAATGATAAGTTCTTGAAATTGCAAATTAAGATCCCAACTTTGGTTCACTCAAGCACTTCCATTTATAAGGAAATAACAAATTTTAGGAGTTATCTATTTTTAGTCCTGGTGACAGACTGAGCCTGGTAGATAGAGGCTATATATGTTATTATTATTATTAGAGCCCACTGACTTTATACCTACTCAAAAACATTCTCACTTAGCCTGTATCATATTATGAATTAATAAATTATTTCTAGCAGGAGGAGAAAAAGAAAATCATTTTTTACCTAAAATTTGTCTTAGAAATTGATCTGCATATTGAGTATTGAAAATCAAAAAGACAGGATTGTCAGGGGTAAAGAGCTAAGACAAGCATTGTTAAGAGAATAGGTCTGCCAAATTAATGATGTATAAAAAATTATTAAATCTGTGGTAGAGTATGCAGCTGAAGACCACTGCTTTTAAAGTTCTATTTTTTTAATACTAAAATTCACGCAATGTAAAACTTGTGAGCCACTCAAAATAGAGGTTTACTGTTAAAATGGCTATAATAAATGAGGTGTGTGATGTAAATGAAAAAGAAGATGATAGGAAATGAAGATTATGAAAATAAAGGCAACAGGTAATGCTTGACCTTTGCCTTGAAGTGGTTAAGAATATTTTGTTCGGGGAAGGAACTATGTGGTAGTCTGTTTGACAAAGTGGCAGTTTTTAGAAAAAAGCTGTTTGAGCAGAACTTCCTCCTCACAATTGGAATACAGAGGAATTGAGGGTGTTTCAAATCTGTCGTAGTAGAATAGCAAGTCCCTGCTGTAAAGGTCTGAACAGGTGGAACTAAAGAATGGAGCTCATCTAAACATTTGCCATGGAAATAGAGTAGTGATAGGCTTGCAATGTTGCTTCTTTGGGAAAGAGGCTGCACATTGGAGAATAAGTCTTCTTACCAAAAGACTGTGTAAATGTCCTGGCTGTAAAGGTCTGAACTGGTAGAACTAAAGAATGGAGCTCATCTGAACATTTGCCATGGAAATAGAATAGTGATAGGCTTGCAATGTTGCTTCTTTGGGAAAGAGACTGCAGATTGGAGAATAAGTCTTCCCCCACAAGACTGCATAAACAATTTTGAATTATCAAGGCTAGATTGAACAGCTCCAGGCCGTATATGACAGCAATACTCTATTTTTTTTTTCTGACTCTTGTAATGATAAAGCATGGCAGAAGAAGTCAGATACTTCCAGGAGCAATGAAACAAACCAACCATTTTTCCAGTGTCTTTAGCAAAGAGTAAACTATTAAGGAGATTGGTTTGGTTTACAGCATATTAACTTCAATGGGTTATTTAATGATGAAAAAATTTTAATACTGGTAATATTTTGTTTTGTCAAAAATCTATTTCTGGTAATATTTTTCCTTCAAAAATGTATTGCTGGTAATATTTTTTTCCCAAAACTGTATAACTGGTAATATTTTTTCTTCAAAAACATTGTTGGTAATATTTTTTTTTTTCCTTCAAAAATGTATTGCTGGTAATAATGTTTTTACAAAGTATTTCAGGCATTAAAACCTATTTTTGTCCTTTCATAGTGTTTTTATCCCAGTTTTGGGGTTAACTATTTGCCCATAGCTGGGACCCTAACTGGTGCTACCACTCTGAGTTAGAGTGGACCTGGGAACACCAGCAATTAAGAGGTGGTTCAACACTCCTCAAAACCTCCTGATCAGAGGCCTTGCTGCTGGACGTAGTTTATCGTTTTACCTAGGACGCAGATGTAGTTTATCATCATACCCAGGATGGATTAAGGAGATCGATTTAAAAACTAAAAAGATAAAATATCTCTTTTCTCCTGGGAGTTTAGTCAAGTACTTGTAAAATCTGTGAGTATTCAAGACATTTTATTATCTACTAATATGTCCATCATTGCTAGCTATGAGTTGAATAGTAAGGTAAACTAGGATCTCTTGACTTAAGTGGCAACCAGTCAAAGAGAAGGAAAACCATGAATAAACCTTGGAGAAGGCAACAAGAAACAATTACATAATCTTACCTAAGAATGCATTGCAATTCAGAGATAATAAAGGAAAGGGAATGTGTGGAGAACCATGATCATCTAGATCCTGAAGGGACATGGCATTCCTGCTGCCATAATATGTATTTCTCATAACTGACAAAGTTCAGAAAAATTGAGTAAACTGACCTCTTTTGACCACCTGTCATTTTCTTAATATCTGGAGATGATACAATATTATCTTGATGTCCGTAGCTTAAAGGAAAGCTATAAGCATAGCCCTCTCTTTCCATTTTGTCCTGATTTCTGAAGTCGGTTAGAGTAACGTCATCTGCAAATGGAGATTTGCTAAAAGGAGATCTTCTGTTGTGAACATCAGAAAGTTGAGTCTTTCTTTGACTCTGGGATGGTATTTCTGGTGGGTTTAACAAACTTTTTTCATCTAATCCAGCAACACGAATCAGTTCTCCCAACCTGCAAAAAGAAGCAAACATGAATTCTTTTCTTTATTTTCCAAAATGGGATTTAAGATTTTCAATCATTTGACAATTTCTTGCTCCTAAACATTTGTAGATTAAACAAACTTAAAACTAGAGACATGAGATTTATAGGGGAGGGCAGTGAGTGTGTTGCAGATTTGAATCAATGCACAACAAAGAAAAAGGTGAGAAAGATTTTTAAATATAAAAACATAAAATATTTTTATTTTGGGGTTTTTAGAACTTGATTTTTCTCAACTAATATGAGCATTAATGTTCTTGTTTGGAGTTGTTTGTTCAGATGAAAGTAATGTGATTTCTTCATGTGTATATGTGAAAAAAGAGGCAAGGGAGAAAGTGAGAAGGAAAGTTTAAGTGTCATGTAGCTTGGTGAGGAAGAGTGTAAATGTCATGTAGCATTATGAGGAAGAGTGTCATTGTCACATAGCTTGGTGAGGAAAAGTGAAAATGTCACATAGCTTAGTGAGGATGAGTGTATTTGTTATGTAGTTTGGTGATGAAGAGTGTAATTGTATGTTGCGTGGTGAGGGAGAATTTAAATGTCACATAGCTTAGTGAGGAAAAATGTAAATGTCAGATAGCATGGTAAGGAAAAGTGTACATGTCACATAGATTGGTGAGGGAGAGTGTAAATGTCATGTAGCTTGGTGGGGAAGATTGTATGTGTCATGTAGCAGTGACATTGATGAGGAAAATGGGTGAATGTGTAAGGGAATCTCTTTGAAATCATGTGCATCGTAAACTGCTGCTGTTTGTATGTGTCTCTTCTTACTCATTTTGCCCATCTAGAGACTTTACTTGAATATTCTTCAAAGGGATCACAAAGTGTGTTTTTATTGTTGGTTTTATTGGTTGAAAAATGTTAAATATTTATTTTCAAAAGGTTAATTCATTAACTGGGAGGATGCACAAATCCTCCAACTCAGAAACCATTTTTGCATCAACATAAGTAGAGAAGTGAACCCAGATGGATTTAGGATACAGATACACCAGACAAACAGATGAGCAGTTATATTAATGCCTGATCTAGGAGAGGAGGTTGATTTCCTTGTATCAAGAAGATTGAACATTCAATGAGAGACCCAAAACTACATACCTTTGATTCAGCTGATATTAATTTGACAAGAGTTTAGAAGTGAATAAACAATTATTTTGCCTAGGAAAAATTTAGTTTTGTATTCTTATCAGGTGTAACTAATATAACAAGAAATATCAATAAGTATAATGATGTTGATTGATTTTTTACAGCTTATCAACCTTTGTGGGTTATTTAAAGTTAAAATTTATTTGGGGGACTGTAAGAATAATTCTTTTTTTTTTTTCTGAATATTAATTTTTTCGAGATAACAATAATTTTTTCAAATACAATTGCTACCATTTAACCATTTATTTCTCAAGGGTATTTGCACATAAGTGTGATTATAATAAACTCGACCAGAATTCAAACTCAAGATTTCCAATTCTTCATTCTAAACCGCAATCAATTACACCACTCACATATCCCTAAGTTTAACGAGAAAAAGAAAAAGCATTTATTTTACATAAAAACATTAATTTTTCAGCATAATCTCTGTTGTTAACGTGCTTTATTCAATACAGATTATTAGCCATATAGTTCAAATAGTGTACAGTAAAATTTCAACTAATAATGAGTCAGGCTATGGAATTATTGATCCACCCTTGTATTTATGAAGGCATGCATTTAATAGTCTTAATATATTATTTAAACAAGTGAAGCCTTTCTTTGTATATTTTGTGATGTTGGATGGCTTTGCTTGTAACTTTTGATATGTCAACCAAAAGCTCATTATCACTTCCAAAAATGCTTGTTATATTCGAGACTTCGTAGACACTGGTACTAGTAGTAACGCCTTCTAATAATATCCACACTAGTAATACTTGTTCAAGTAGTAATCGCCAAATAGCATAATGATCAGGAGACAATCGTAATCTGTATAGTAGTAGAGTAGAGAAAGTAAAGATATAGCAATAGTGGATAGAGTGAACAGTGATCATATATTCATCACGCTACTTCCTATTTATTCACTTCCTTTATGATCATGTGATCTACTTAATAATGGAATCACCTGTGTTACTCACTGGCGATTTAATTACAAACTACAGTGTTGGCAATGACACTTACTCTTATACAACAGAGTATACTTGATGCTGGTAACACATTTTAGTTGATCGATTCTTCAGCCCTAATCAGAACTGTATTCCATGAGAAAAGAGGAAAATCATTTTTTTTTTCAAGGAATAAAGTATAGCAATAGTACAAAAGGCGCATAAGTCAGGCGAGTACAGAGTTCAGCACTGTGACCTTTTCTGCAGTACAAAGATGATGTTGAGGAATTCTCTGTGTAGATCAATCAATTCTTACTATCTCCTTTACTTAAAGCAGGTAAAATTTATCTATGTATTTATTATTATACTGTAGTTCACAAGTCTTGAAATGAGTGTAGTGACACAATCAAGACAGGATACACACACACTATATATATATATATATATATATATATATATATATATATATATATATATATATATATATACACACACACACAATTAGTAACAATAAAAGCTAAAGCTTAAAATACTAAATAAACAGATGGCTCAAATGCCAAAACTGACAGAGCCTAAATATTATAATAATACAAAATCCACTACTCAGAGTTTCATGCAATTACCATTGATGAAGAAACAGAAGAACCAGCATAAGAATGGGGGGCATAACTATTGAGTTTAGTCTTAAGGTCGCTAAGAGATTCAACAGAGTGAGGGACAAGTCTACAAACCTGTGCATATAAAACCTCAAACTCTGAAAAAATTTTCTCATGGTCAGGTATCGAAAACAGAACACAAAAATCCAAACCATGAACCAAGATACGAGTCTCCAAATTGGAAGGCTCATAAGCTGAATAATTAAAGATAATTTCTTCTCCAGTAGGTTCATCACTGCATCCAAATCATTTATGAATTAAGTAATTTAATTCTGTCTGCATAGATGTAGACAATTTTTTAACACCACATTTATTTGAATAGCCAACTAACCAGGAAAAGCGAATTTGATCAAAGTAAGAAAGACTTAACATACACTTTCTCCATTGATTCTTAAAGGTACAATTGAGAAAAAGGATTCTTTTAGAAAAGGCTTTTATTGAATCCTCCATAAATATCTTCTCAATTTTTAAACCAGAGTGTAGTCTTGCATTCCTTATCCTAAACAAGATATTCGATGGACATCTGCTTTAAATATTTAAATAAGTTTATATATATATATATATATATATATATGTATGAAATATATTGTAGAATGTTGGCACACTGAATGATTTTAAAACCCTCAATTGGCACATAGTCAGCAAAAGGTTGCTGATCCCTGCTCTAGACTATATGGGTTTCATGAATATTTAAGCAGGCTGAACAAGTCATCAGGAAATTTCACCAAACAACTTTAATATTTTCTTGGTGACATTCTTTTAACACAGTAGAACTTACCCTGCTTGTCGAAGAACATCAAGAAAGGCATGGAACTGTTTGAATGAAGTTTCAATGGCCTCTAAAACTTTCTCATCATTCAAAAGAGAATTTCTGTTTCTCAGCTGCTCAATTTCAACCAATAATCTTTCATTTTCCAAAGTCAGCTATAAAAAAAAAGGTACATCATTCATCAGAGAAAAGAAATCCTTCATTTTCTACAACAGAAAGAAATGTTAATTTCTAATATTCAAATTTCTTAAATATTAACCAAATATTTCCGTTTTATTTCTCTTGCTTTTCCACCAAGTAGTAATAGTCTTAAGTTGTCTGAATTTCTTAGATGAAGCCTTGGCGATTATTATTCATTTTTGACTAGTGTTTCTTTCATCTTATTTCTCTTGCTTTTCCATCAAGTAGTAATAGTTTTGTCTGAATTTCTTAGATGAAACCTTGGCAATTATTATTCATTTTTGACTAGTATTTCTTTCATCTTATTTCTCTTGTTTTTCCACCAAGTAGTAATAGTCTTAAGTTGTCTGAATTTCTTAGATGAAGCCTTGGCAATTATTATTCATTTTTCACTAGTATTTCTTTCATCTTATTTCTCTTGCTTTTCCACCAAGTAGTAATAGTCTTAAGTTGTCTGAATTTCTTAGATGAAGCCTTGGCAATTATTATTCATTTTTGACTAGTATTTCTTTCATCTTATTTCTCTTGCTTTTCCACCAAGTAGTAATATTCTTAAGTTGTGTGAATTTCTTAGATGAAGCCTTGGCAATGATTATTCATTTTTTTACTAGTATTTCTTTCATCTTATTTCTCTTGCTTTTCCACCAAGTAGTAATAGTCTGAAGTTGTCTGAATTTCTTAAATGAAGCCTTGGCAATTATTATTCATTTTTCACTAGTATTTCTTTCATCTTATTTCTCTTGCTTTTCCACCAAGTAGTAATAGTCTGAAGTTGTCTGAATTTCTTAGATGAAGCCTTAGCAATTATTATTCATTTTTCACTAGTATTTCTTTCATCTTATTTCTCTTGCTTTTCCACCAAGTAGTAATAGTCTGAAGTTGTCTGAATTTCTTAAATGAAGCCTTGGCAATTATTATTCATTTTTCACTAGTATTTCTTTCATCTTATTTCTCTGGCTTTTCCACCAAGTAGTAATAGTCTTAAGTTGTCTGAATTTCTTAGATGAAGCCTTGGCCCATTATTATTCATTTTTCACTAGTATTTCTTTCATCTTATTTCTCTTCTTTTATATCTTGTAGTAATTTTTTGCACCCTGTGAGTTGGGGGTATTTTTAAATGAACTTGCATGAAAAGTACAAAGTACTACCATATATAGGTGGTTTGTAGTAATGTTACTGTGGATAATCCTAGTAGTAAAGCGAGAGCTCGCACCTCCCCACATGCCAGCAAGAACTGGCTAGTGTGCTAAACTATGACTACCAGTCTATTCCTTGAATTATTACTATAAACATCTTTTTCCTGAACACTCTGTCTGGTAAAGCATTTTTAATGCACCAAAGTCTAGCAGTTCTTTTATTTACAGTGCATAATGATGTTTGTGGATTTCACTCTTGATAAATATGCATTTTATTGTTATTATGCAATCATAGCACATATTATATCAAGTAAGTGTACTTTTATTACACTATACTTTTATTATAATAATGCGAGTTAAGTTCTTTGCGTAGAAAATATTTGTGTTGATAGTTACCAAAGCAGGGGTTAGCCTAACGTTAAAAATCTCCCCTGCTAACAACTTACCATAAACCACAGGATTTAAGGTTCGCATTTTATACCTGGTGTAAAAGATGGTCCCCTATTTTATGTGTGGGAGGGATTTTTTAAGGTTAAAATGTCGCCTTATATGTCAATATAAATGGTATGTGTATTTGAACGTATTCCCTCAGAATTGGTACCCACTAAGCAGTTATTCATTTTTGCTGATGTTCTAGTTAACCAAAATCTACCTTAGAAGATCTGTGTAAAAGTTCACAGCAGCTCCCGTTCTTTGCAGATTAGTGACTGAATACATAGAAGCAAAGCAATTTTTCTACAGACATTTAATCGGTAAGTATTTTTTACTAATTTCTAAAAATTACAAATCCATTTATAACATAGGAATTCACCATTAGTTTATTAAAAAAACAGCATGATTTCTGACAATTTGAATCAGTGGCATAAAAAAAAGAATGGTTTATTACCTCTAAGACATTTTTGTCTGCTTCCTGTCTTGCCTGGCGTTCCTGGCATAGTTCTCGTTTTGCATGCTCCAATTCCACCTGCAAATTACAAATTTATTCTTGAAATGTATATTCCACCCAACAGGAGAAAAAAGAAATTCTCATTTTCCATTCCATTAGGTTGGTAATTATTCCCCAATTCCAACTGATCAGTTATCAAATCATGGGACAGACAATTCAATATCTGGCAATAGGACAGAGTGCAGGGAGAGTTGGATTCATGTCTTTCCCCTTGGTATGAATGCTAAGTGAATATAAGCAGCCTCAACAGACAAGTTATGGGGTAGAGTTCAGGGGAAAGTAGATTTATGCCTTTCACAAGAGTATTAGTGTTGAATGACCCTAAGAATTCACAGTTGAATGCAAACTTGGTTCCTTTTGGTATCCATATCGTCATCCTTATGTCACCTGACTGATCCAGATGTACCATTCTATCTAGAATATCAATGTCAGGCTTGATTTTGACACTAAAGAGCTTCAGGGAGAAGGGGCTTTTATTGCTTATGACTATCAGAATCATCACAGATAATATGAACAGCGTTCAGGCTCAACTTTAGGCACCATATGCACCCAAGTTAGTGAAAGAGGTACTTCAATAGCTCTACCAAAAATGCACCTTTTCAGCTCACATGAATACAGACCCCACTATAATACCCTTCAGATGCAAGTCTCCCAAAGGTATTTTGGTATTAATTTAGCAAATTTTGAGAGGTGCCTTACTTCAATATCTCAGGCTTGAATGTACCATTTTAGTCAAGTTGAAAAGTAAATTGCAAAACCCATTATATTATTAACTTTTAAATCCTCCGGATATATATATTTCATCCTTTAAGTTAGGCATAATTTCGAGATATTTTAATTCAATACCTCTAACTACAAGGCACCATTTTGGCGACATAGAGATTACTTATATTTTCTTATATGCAAGAAAATGACTAAGGTATGTAGACAGTAGTAATGCTAAAATTGACCAAAATTAATTTTATAGGAGTTCAATTTTTTTCTTTTTTTATAGAAATCAGTGAAATTCATGCAATTCTTATACGGATATTTAAAGAATAATTCAATAATAATCATGGGGAACAGGCTTGAAATTTCCTTTCATGGAAAACATCAGAAAAATGCCCAACTCAATAAGCCATTATCTGCCACCTTGTTGTTGAGTATGACCATCACAAAATATCATTGTAAGACGTAGAGTGCAGGGAGAGTTGGATTCAAAATGGTATTAATTTCAAGGAAACAATCGCACAGTTTTAGTAGTATACAGATATATGATGGCTGCCATGTCGTTATTGAGCATGAGCATTACAAATTATCATTGTATGACAGAGTTGTAAGTGTTAGTAGAGTGCAGGGAGAGTTGGATTCATGCCTTTCACAATGGTATTGATTACATGGAAACAATTGCACAGTTTTAGTAGTATATAGATATATGTGGGCTGCCACATCATTGTTTAGCATGAACACTACAAATTATCATTGTATGACGGAGTTGTAAGAGTTAGTAGAGTGCAAGGGGAGTTGGATTCATGCCTTTCACAATGGTATTGATTACATGGAAACAATTGCACAGTTTTAGTAGTATATAGATATATGTGGGCTGCCATCTTGTTAATGAGCATGAACATTACAAAATATCATTATAAGATGTGGTTGTGAGTGGTAACAGAGTGTTGGATTCATGCCTTTCACAATGGCCTCAGCAGGAAAATGATATAAGTGATCTTGATCAGAATTGAAACCTGGTTTCCCAATTGTGTCATTTGAGTTGACAATCATTATGTCATCTCGGATATAGAGTTTTAAATTTCCACTGGTATGAACAAACTTACCTTGAGGTTTTTCAACATTGAAATCCCATTGGCAATATTCGCATTGTCCTGAGAATTATAAGGTGACAACACCTGGTAAATTTTCTTGTCATTATATAGTTTCTTTTCAGTGGGTGGGGTGTGCACCTGATCAACTGGCATCATTTGCTGGGGATCAGGGTCTGCAATAATCTGTACACTGCCATCAGGTCCATAATACTCTTCATGGCTAGAAAAGCAACCTCTATGAGAGAGGGAGAGAGAAACAATATAATTAGGTTAACAAAATCTTGTATTTGTCTGAATTAATAGCTTAATTATTCAGTTATTAAAGTAGTTTCCTTGATTTTGTATAACTTTACACCAGATTTCAATTCAATTATCTATTCCATCACACTGATTCTGGTTCTGATTCAACAAATTCTTTGAGCATGTTTCCAGGTTCTTGAACATAACAAAATGATAGATCAAACAAAGAATGTTACAAAACAAATTATAATCTGGAGGAGATGGGTCGAGAACAGATCTGCATAAAATATTGGCTTGATGAAAGAGAATGACAGATTCAGAAACAAAATATGAAATTCAATTTTTGATTAAAACACTAAGAGTCAGGCTTTTCTTTCATTGCACCAATGACTGATGTGATTGTAACAGTGTCGCTATAAATATCTGTTCAACTATAACTCAGCCTCTATTCTATAGTCAAAGAATGATAAACTTCAAACAAAGTGTCAAGTTTCACAAAAATTTTATTAGTTTACTTCTAAAAGTTTTATTGAAAAAAATGGAGTCTCAGTAAATAGATTAATAAAAATAGAATGAATATACCAATAGTCAAAAGCCGATTAACACTGACTTAAAATTTACCAAATGGATTAACTTTGTCTTACAACTTCGGATTAGCAGAATTGAGACATTCAAATTGGAGAGGTGAAGCCATTAGATTTTCTTTTTAATTATATATGTCTGCATTTAGACAGTTGTTCTGAAATGAGTTTCTAAATGCAAACATGAAAAGAAATTCCTTCTACACTACCTACATCAATATATTTATAACCTAGGAAAAGGTTACTGAATAAGAATAACCAAAACGAAATTGAACAATAAAATTTATAACTGAAACAACATACAAGATTCGCCTGTGGTGTGTAGTAAGTAATCACCTGCTAGTGGTGAGCTAGAAGTGAATCAAGGTGAATTCCAAGTGGAAGACAACAAACAGTATATACCAATGTATTTATAGGAATTGGGATGTGATTGGCAGAATAGCCAAATATGGGGTGCACAGCATTCCTGATCTGCTTTTTATTTTGTAACCTAGGGAATGGTTACTGAATAAGAATAAACAAAATGAAGGTTGGAAATGAACAATAAAATTTATAACAGGAACAACATACAAGATTCACCAGTGGCTTGTAGTAAGTAATCAACTGCTAGTCGTGAGCTGCAAGTGAATCCTGCAGTGAATCCAAATGACTATCACATACTGTATATTCTACTGTATTTATACGGATTGGGACATACACATTATAGTCCATAGGTACGGTATAACAAATATAATGACCAAAAAAAAAAAAAAAAAAAAAAACTTATGTAAAATATAACTGGAGAAAATAATTATATACACAAGGATAAGTAAAAAAAAAATTATCTGCACCTTTGCCATAACATATCTTTATATATGAGTCCAGGTAATTTTTGATTTTACCTCATGCGTGTATATGCTGGACTCTCCTGTTATTTTTTTTCCGACGTATGAATGTGAATCAACTCAGATACTAGAAATTGACAGCCAGACACCTACACATATGACTTGATTACAGTGGTGAAGGTTTTGTGCAGAATCAACCACACTTTTTTGAAGGGCCGAATACAGAGACTTGGTGCACCATGTGCCACAAGGTCCCCAAACAACCCTCCGCAGGTTTCGACTCATAGTTGTCCGTCTCCTAGATCAGTTGCCATCCAGGGCTATAGAGCCCAGCTTGTTCTGCTATTTACTCATAGCTGGTGGGAAGAAGAAGAGGATTCATACCTTTCCCAAGATTATTAGCATATAAGTGAATGTAATAGATTCAACTGGAATTTAAATTCAGCTCTCTGCTTCCTCAATCCAAGCCACTATCCATTACTCCACCGTGTTTCCTCATGTGTGTGTGTGTGTGCATGTGTATATATATATATATATATATATATATATATATAAAAAGTGGACACTAAGGTCAGCACCAATTGGCGACAGTCTGTTTCATGCTTGAACACAATCTTCAGGTCAGGTTCTTTGCCCCACCATTTACATATAAATGAGTTCTGAAATGAGTTTCCAAATGTAGACATGAAAAGAAATTCCTTCTACATTACCTACACACACATAATGACTGAAAGAAGGAAAAATCATGCACAAAAGTAAAACTAATGAAAAATATAAATGTAGAAAAAAATTATGTATATGAAGTTAAGTCAAAAATTATCCACACTTTTGACATAACATCTTTAGACAATAGTGTGGATAATTTTTGACTTACCCTTGTGTGTGTGTGTGTGTGTATATATATATATATATATATATATATAAAGAAGAGAGAAACTGCAAATGTTTTTGGTTGTAATGTAGATTTTTTTAAAAATATATATTATGCTTTATTTTCCATAATTTTGCAACACATGTTTCAGGTCTCTTAACTTCCTTCAGGCAAAGATTCTACTGGACGTAAAGTGGGGGATCGATTTTCTATTGTTATTAAATAATAAACTGAGCCCCCTACAATTACTACATATAAATATAATATTGATATTAATATCACTAATATCTTCATCTTTGTTATTATAGCAACATTTTGGCCATTGTAGCCTCTAGTATTCTTTGAAATATAATAATTGAAAAAGATTTTATTTAAAGACTCAGATGTGAAAGCCTTCTCTTAAGAGTAAAGACATTTTTTTTAAAATCATTTCACCCCAAGCAAGGCAATAATAAAGCCACTAAGATGCAAGTGGTTACTGAGTGTTAAAGAATATGAAAAAAAACACTATTAAGGAGAGAGAACAACAAAAGAATAGGAATTAAAAAGACAGATAATTGATATTGCATTTAAATTTTTGAAGATCAAAGTTGACTGGGAACCAAGAAGCCAAAGAAAAGTTCCACAAGCAAGAAGTACGAGAGAAGAAACTATTAGCATAGAACCTACAGTTATATCTAGCCAATTCAACTTTGAAATAATGAGGCCTTGCTGACAATCTAATACTGTGCTTAAATTCATAATAAAATATGTCATCATTTTTGATGGCATGGGTAGACCAGAATGAATTCAAACCAAAGATAATCACTAATAGAATTTGTGTGTGTAGTGGGTGGGAGGATCTTGATAAACATATTAAACCGAAAATCGAATGATAAGAATGAAAATCCCAAGACAATTACCTTTGTTTGATAGCTCGTGCAGCTGTTCTCCAAGGTATTCCTCTACTAGGCTGGGTGATTTCAGTAGGGTTAGATCCTACTTTGCCCTGCTGGCTACTGCTGGACCGTGAAGTTTTAAGATGATAACGCATTCCATTGATCTAGAAAGTAGAGAAAGGAACAGATTTAATTTGAATTGTCATTCTAAACAAAAGCCCTCAAAAAAAGGTTTATTTTGTAAAGACTCCTATCGACAGGTCTTCTCTTCTATTTAACCCAAAGCTGGGGGGATTCACGAAGAGATGACCTCATGCCTTCCTCAAGGTTATTTGAACATAAAATGAATGCAACAAACTCAACAGGAATTCAAACATAGTTCTCTGATTTCTCCTTTCCAAGCCACTATCTGTTATACCACCAGCACATCAAAAATGTGTACCCATTAAAAGTACTGTTTACAACAGGTCCACACAATTGAAAGCAAAAAGAAAACAGTTTGTTTATTTTGGAGAGATTTTTCTCCATGAAACAATGAAAAAGAAATTTGCCTCACAGACCAACACTTCATGAGTTTAATCACATCTGAATAACCAACATTTATGATCATGTCATATCTGTAGACTGTTCACCTTACTCTCTAATAAGTTTGCTCCACACTTGTGCTTTTCTATGAGGCTCATCTAAGCTTAGTAAATGTGCTTTGTCAGTGTTTAGCAACTTAATGGTGGTATTATGGTTAACAGCTCAGAGGGAGAATTTAGGTAGCCAAATTACACTCAAGTCACATTCATTTACATGCAAATACCCAAGTATGAATCCATCTCTTCCAGTCCGACCAGCTATGAATTGAATAGCAGGATATACTGGATCTTATAATCTTGGCTGGCAACCAGTCTACAACAGAATGGTAGCCTACTGTGGGAATTATTCTTCTAAGACAATCATGATTCAAAAAGAGACATGATTAGTGAAGCATGCATCACACATAGCATTTTTCACCTTTTAGCATTGAACACGACGCCGCCCATCAACCTGCCATCAGCCACCCTATACCATATACTCTGCCATAATATATGACAGCATCATTGCAAATAATGCAGAAGTCATGCAAACTGAGAATTTGACTGCAAACTGTGAGACTTTGTAGAGTCGATAGTTATGGGGGCAGGTTGGTGCCTGTTAAAGGGTTAAGGTAAATATTGGCTCTCAATGTTCAACCCACCATAACTTGTCCCATGTTTACTCTGCCATAATAATGTAGAAAGTCACACAAACAGTGAGACTTTGTGAGCCAATATTTACAGGGTGAGTTTGAGCATGTTGGATGCTAAAGGGTTAATGAAAGATTTAGATTTTAACACACCAATCCCACAAGTCATTTCGCACCGAATCAGGGAGTTTTAAGATTTGTGTCTATTTTGCTAACAAATTCTTTCATAAGTCGTTATTATATAAGCATGGGGACGTAATTAACTTTTAGTTGAATTTTGTAGCCAGGTTAATGAAGGAAGTGGGTTCAATTGCACTTAGTATCCAAGGCACCTCATCATGGATGCTTTTTTTTTTTTTAAGACTAGATTTCACTCAATGTAATGCTCTATTAATACACAAAAAATAACATTTTTGGATTATTTGCTCATTAACAGTTTATTTCATGCATTTCAGCAGGATTTTCAAAATGGGTGTTTTTTTATAATAAAAATATAACAGTTAATATATATTATATAGGTATATAACACAGTTATACTATACAAAATTAGGTATATTGTAAGTATCATACCAGTATTATAATAACGGTTCTAGGATTCATTGAATTCATTAAAATCATTTTCATAATTTTTATTATAATACATTATAATTCTTATTTTTTAATAAATAATAATAAATGTTTTGCTGATAAAGAGGAGTGCATGAATGACAGGGAGGTGGTAAGCAGTTTGAATGTCTGAGAGATTGATTACTTATTATAAAACGCAGATTATGTGTGTCTGTACGTTTATATATTGGATCGGATTCCCTACATTTTTCAACCAATTTCAACAAAACTTCACAGGACTATGCAAAATTACCTTGCGGTAGTTCTGACAGCACCAAAAATTGAAAAAATACAATTGTTTTTGCATGAAATCAATTTGAAAACACGATAAAACACAATTCTGTTGCCAGAATGAAAGGGGGACAACTCATATCGAGTTATACTTATTATAAAACCCAGGTTGTTTGTGTGTGTGTTCGTTTATATATGGGATCGGATTTCCTACATTTTTCAACCGATTTCAACAAAACTTCACTTTTTTGGCAGGTAGTGTTTCTTACTGTCTTGCACACTTTTTTCTTTATTTTTACATTCAGAATGCTTTAAAAATTCCATTTACAAGACAATTGTTTATAATAAAATTCTATTCAATCGATAGACTCATAACGATTGAAAACAATGTTTTTGTTTGACCAATTCGTAAAAAAAAACAAAAAAAAAAACTAATTAGGACATGCGTGTCCATCAACCTTAAGCAATAATCTTTGTCAATTTTATTTTTCAGTCTTTATGATGGTCGATACTTGATCTATCTCTTACTGTTACATCCCCGGGCAACGCTGGGCTCTACTGCTAGTTATCAATATATTTGTATAATCAATACAATACGCTTTGTGCAGAGGTTCTGTTTTTCATTGCTGTATAACAAATTTTGCATGTGATAAACATGGTCTCATTACCATCCCCAAAGAGGATTAATGGTAAAGTTTTTATTTAAAGGGATTTAAGAACCTTTTTTTTTTTTTTTTTTTTTTTTTTTACAGAGGAGGATAATGATTGATTTAAATCTCTTGAGGAAGGCAAAAGGGAAAAGATTATAATTCATTAAAATCATTTTTAATATCTTTATTTTCATAATTATCATTATAATACATTTATTATGATTCTTATTTTTTAATAAATAATAATAAATGTTTTGCCAGTAAAGGGGAGTGTGGAAATGACGGGGGAAGTAAGCAGTTTAAACATTTAAAGGATAGATACATTTGTATAATCACTACAATAATTTTGGGGTGAACGTTTTGTTTTTAATTACTGTATGCCTGCTTTTGTCCCACCCCACTGGAAACAGATAATTGTGATGTGGGTTTGAGGTATGAAATGTGTTAGAACAAAAATAAAAATTAAATCTTATGCATTCTTTCAACCAACTCTGATAAATTCAAAGTGAATTCTGGAATTTTTGGATTGGGAGTTTTATGGTTAAACTTTGCTTCAATTCTTGAAAAGATATTTATAAATACATCCTTTTAATTTGCTATTAGAAATTTGACAGCATAATTCTCAACATCATCATATAAACCGATTCTAATCAAGAGTTGTTGCTAACAAAATGTCCATTTGTGGCTAATGGAATGCATTAATAATAAAATATGACTATTCATTATATTTCAATAGACAGAATTCATTTCTTGCAAAAGACATATCTCTTGTAATTCTTCTCCTCTTTCTGCACTGATCACAATGGTTCCTCCAAGTTTAACCATTCCTTCTTCTTGAATTTCACTCTTATTTCATAAAACAGAATTAAAAAGTTCCCTCTGGGAGGGAAAATATTTCAGGAATAAAGAGAGACAAAATAATTCACTTAAAAAATAACAGCTTACGGCCACTTTGCATTGAAATACTGGTTCATGTACAATCACCGAAGGTAAGCAACATTGTGCTTGCTCAGAACCTAGACCTGTGACTGCTTGGGAATACCAGTTGCAATAGCTTTGGTTATGCAGGGGTTGTAACGGATAATGGCTCAGAAATAAGAAATCAGAGAGATGAGTTCAGATTCCAGTTCAGTTCAGTGTATTCACTTATGCTAAAATACTCTTGGGAAAGGTATGAATCCACTTATTCCCCAGCTATGGGTTAATTAGTAAGGCTTGTCTTTTCTTTATGTACCTCATCCCTTCTGGATGTAGGCGATCATAGCCCTCCACATCTTCCTGTCCCTTGTAGCTCTTAATAAATTTTACCTTTTTGCTATTTCTCCCAAACCCTGTTCTACCATTCATTTAATCAAACACACAAAAAAATTGTGTACAAAATATTTAGATTTTGGCATTAAATAACCCATGTTATGTTGCTAAACAGTCAGTTAAATGTCATATATAATACATGTTTGGGCAATCATGTCTCTCCACAACTTCCTCACTTATTATTGACTCTTTTAGTTAAGTACCATACATGATACACATATGAGCAATCATGTGTCTTTCAAAACATGACTGATTTTTCTCACAGCAGGTTGCCATTTGTTTCTGCAGTAGACTGGCTGCCAACCAAGACTAAAGAATTCAGACTATACTGCTATTCAACCCACAGCTGGGGGCGCAAAGAGATGGATTAATACCTTTCCCAAGGGTATTTGTGCATAAGTGAATATAACGAACTTGAATGGAATTTGAACTCAGCTCTCTGATTTGTAATTCTAGCTCTTTAACCATTACACCACAATGCACATCCTAAACAAAATCAACCAAAATTAAAAAAAACTAAAAAAAACAAAGATAAACAAAAATTTGTAAATCCAATCCTTGGGAGGGGCTGGTAGGAAGGGGCAGTGTAGAAATCTATTCCAAAAATCAGAAAGGTAACAAGGAAACATTGACAAGTTTTCAGCAAATTCTGAGTAAGGATGGCAGGCATGAGAATTGAATTTTGAACCCAATCCTTTATTTAATTTACAGAAGTAAATTGTTCTTATTCTATTTTCCATGCTTAGGGAATATCTCCTATCAGTCAATACTCAATAGTCTTTGTTTTGTTTGGTCATTTCTTCCACTGAATCAGAATATGTAACTTTTCATCACTATTCAACCTTGGGATTGAACACACAACTGTCAGGAACCAGAAATATTCTAACCAATGATCAGATAGTATTTATCTTTACACTAGGTCTACTGTGAACGTTGTCAGTGTTTATTGTCTGTATAAACTTATTCAGTTGTCATATCCTATAATGTTATTCACTGTTATCTTGACTTCATTCCATAGGTGTTGATGACAGTCCTTCTCACTTCATATACCTAATTTCAATGTCTCTCCCCAAAACACAGCTTTTCAATGTTCCACCTGGCTGGTCTCTCCCTTGAATTACTTGATACAACTGCATGGGAGGGAATACACACAGTTCTTGGTTATGTCCTGTTTGGAGGAGGCTTGTTTTGGCAGAGAGTGTAAAACCCACAATGAAGACCTCACTCAGCTTTACACTGCCTAATAGCTACCCCACGATGCATCTCCATTCTTGCTCATGATGGTGTGAACCAAAAATTGGTAAAGGGTTGCTGTAAGCTCACAAGGAAATGAAAGATGAAAACATGGAAAGAAATTGGGATTTAAACCCAGTTTTCAACATATTTAGGTATTTATTCAGAGCTTCATTTGTTCACCCTGGGTGGGGAGGTAAGTGACACTTGAGACAACTTCTGCCATTACAGTTTAACAACTCAGCTCTTCCCTCTTGTCAACTCGCCGCCCACCTACAAATTATATCATGAGGCGGGAAACATGAACAGGTGGCATCAGAACTACCCAAGGGATAATTCTCAACATCATCATATAAACCGATTCTAATCAAGAGTTGTTGCTAACAAAATGTCCATTTGTGGCTAATGGAATGCATTAATAATAAAATATGACTATTCATTATATTTCAATAGACAGAATTCATTTCTTGCAAAAGACATATCTCTTGTAATTCTTCTCCTCTTTCTGCACTGATCACAATGGTTCCTCCAAGTTTAACCATTCCTTCTTCTTGAATTTCACTCTTATTTCATAAAACAGAATTAAAAAGTTCCCTCTGGGAGGGAAAATATTTCAGGAATAAAGAGAGACAAAATAATTCACTTAAAAAATAACAGCTTACGGCCACTTTGCATTGAAATACTGGTTCATGTACAATCACCGAAGGTAAGCAACATTGTGCTTGCTCAGAACCTAGACCTGTGACTGCTTGGGAATACCAGTTGCAATAGCTTTGGTTATGCAGGGGTTGTAACGGATAATGGCTCAGAAATAAGAAATCAGAGAGATGAGTTCAGATTCCAGTTCAGTTCAGTGTATTCACTTATGCTAAAATACTCTTGGGAAAGGTATGAATCCACTTATTCCCCAGCTATGGGTTAATTAGTAAGGCTTGTCTTTTCTTTATGTACCTCATCCCTTCTGGATGTAGGCGATCATAGCCCTCCACATCTTCCTGTCCCTTGTAGCTCTTAATAAATTTTACCTTTTTGCTATTTCTCCCAAACCCTGTTCTACCATTCATTTAATCAAACACACAAAAAAATTGTGTACAAAATATTTAGATTTTGGCATTAAATAACCCATGTTATGTTGCTAAACAGTCAGTTAAATGTCATATATAATACATGTTTGGGCAATCATGTCTCTCCACAACTTCCTCACTTATTATTGACTCTTTTAGTTAAGTACCATACATGATACACATATGAGCAATCATGTGTCTTTCAAAACATGACTGATTTTTCTCACAGCAGGTTGCCATTTGTTTCTGCAGTAGACTGGCTGCCAACCAAGACTAAAGAATTCAGACTATACTGCTATTCAACCCACAGCTGGGGGCGCAAAGAGATGGATTAATACCTTTCCCAAGGGTATTTGTGCATAAGTGAATATAACGAACTTGAATGGAATTTGAACTCAGCTCTCTGATTTGTAATTCTAGCTCTTTAACCATTACACCACAATGCACATCCTAAACAAAATCAACCAAATTAAAAAAAACTAAAAAAAACAAAGATAAACAAAAATTTGTAAATCCAATCCTTGGGAGGGGCTGGTAGGAAGGGGCAGTGTAGAAATCTATTCCAAAAATCAGAAAGGTAACAAGGAAACATTGACAAGTTTTCAGCAAATTCTGAGTAAGGATGGCAGGCATGAGAATTGAATTTTGAACCCAATCCTTTATTTAATTTACAGAAGTAAATTGTTCTTATTCTATTTTCCATGCTTAGGGAATATCTCCTATCAGTCAATACTCAATAGTCTTTGTTTTGTTTGGTCATTTCTTCCACTGAATCAGAATATGTAACTTTTCATCACTATTCAACCTTGGGATTGAACACACAACTGTCAGGAACCAGAAATATTCTAACCAATGATCAGATAGTATTTATCTTTACACTAGGTCTACTGTGAACGTTGTCAGTGTTTATTGTCTGTATAAACTTATTCAGTTGTCATATCCTATAATGTTATTCACTGTTATCTTGACTTCATTCCATAGGTGTTGATGACAGTCCTTCTCACTTCATATACCTAATTTCAATGTCTCTCCCCAAAACACAGCTTTTCAATGTTCCACCTGGCTGGTCTCTCCCTTGAATTACTTGATACAACTGCATGGGAGGGAATACACACAGTTCTTGGTTATGTCCTGTTTGGAGGAGGCTTGTTTTGGCAGAGAGTGTAAAACCCACAATGAAGACCTCACTCAGCTTTACACTGCCTAATAGCTACCCCACGATGCATCTCCATTCTTGCTCATGATGGTGTGAACCAAAAATTGGTAAAGGGTTGCTGTAAGCTCACAAGGAAATGAAAGATGAAAACATGGAAAGAAATTGGGATTTAAACCCAGTTTTCAACATATTTAGGTATTTATTCAGAGCTTCATTTGTTCACCCTGGGTGGGGAGGTAAGTGACACTTGAGACAACTTCTGCCATTACAGTTTAACAACTCAGCTCTTCCCTCTTGTCAACTCGCCGCCCACCTACAAATTATATCATGAGGCGGGAAACATGAACAGGTGGCATCAGAACTACCCAAGGGATAATCTGTCCCCACCACCAAAGGAGGAACAGAACTAACTTCCTCCATCTCAAATGTAATTGTTAATATAGACCAGCAACTGGAAATCATCAATGTCCGGTTTTGTTGTCACTTGATCCCAAATGCTTTCTTTTCCTCATTTGTTTTCCTTTGGTCAATTGGGTGCCATTAAAAGAAAAGGGATAAAGACTAGGGATTAAGATGAAATCACACCTTCAATATCCCAATCATAATGTCACAGAGATCTCTTCAAACTACTTTTGAATACAATCCTAAAGTTGTATGGATTGCAGACCCTCTGAATTAAATTTACACAGTAAAAAACACATTATGAGTAGAACAACCAAGAAGAGAATGGAAAGGCATTTTAGAACCAAGTTTGACATTATATTAAAAAGGATTCATAGAGAAATTAATTTTGTATTTTATTTAGTCTGCCAGCAAAAATGTGTATTCTTCTATCATCTGTCAAGAAATTATTTCAAGCATTTTAGAACATATTTTTGAAAGTCAGCTTAATAACGTTTCCAAAATAGAATCAGAAATTGTCCAAAGTTCTGAAAAGATATTTTTACCCTAGATTGTCCTTCAAACACAGCCTCTGTATTCAAGCAATCATGACTAAAAATATACACATCTAGTAATAAACAAGTTTTATCATTTATTTTTGTTCTTGATTGTTTGTCTGAGGTCAATTCTCACAATTATATTTATTTCATGACAGCATTCTCTTACTATTTTCAGATTTCTTTACGATGCACATGCATTGATTTCAGAAGCCATCTTTAATAAGTAGCCAGATTATGACAGATAGAAATCAAACTTTAAGATTCTTTAATAACAACAGAAACAAACACAAAAACAACAAAGTGATTATCAGTGATAATAAAGCAATTGCTTTTTTTACGACTTTTAGTTGTCAATGACAAAAGCACATGCCAAATGAAAAGACCAATTCTTTCTTGGTGGGTATTAGATGAACATTACCTTGTGCCACAGATATATTCAGTGAAACAAAAAAAGATAATATATTAATAAACATTTTCATATGTACCATTGTACAGCATGTTTAATTCTTATTCTTGACAAAGAAATATTCAGTATGTAGATTGTAAATTTGTAAGAAATTTGGTGCCTGGACCAATATAATAGGGCTTTTAAATGTACAATATAAATGTATTGCTAATGAGGAAGAAAGGGATTGTCAGTGGTCAGGAATGAATGCAAGCATTACTAATAGAATAGGGCTATTATATGTATAATGGAAATTCTTTGCTAATGATTTTACTATAGGAATGCATTGCAAATGAGGAAGAAAGGGATTGTCAGTGTTCAGGAATGAATGCAAGCATTACTGATAGAATAGGGCTATTATATGTATAATGGAAATGCATTTCTAATGATTTTACTATAGCAATGCATTGCAAATGTGTAAGAAAGGTTTTGTTAGTGGTCAGGAATTAATGCAAGCATTATTTATAGAATAGGTTTATTTTATGTATAATGGAAATGCATTGCTAATGATTTTACTATAGGAATGCATTGCAAATGAGAAAGAAAGGAATTGTCAGTGGTCAAGAATGAATGCAAGCATTACTGATAGAATAATGGAAATGCATTGCAAATGAGAAATTAAAAGATTGTCTGTGGTCAGGAATGAATGTGTTCATTACGTTCAGCTCAACTTAACACCAGAACCATGATTTGCTATGTGAGAATTGAACTGACGACATGAGCGAAAACCCTTATCACAATACAGCAGCTATTCTGACACAAGGCGATAGTATCCATCCAGACCCCTATGATAAAGCTTCATTTATAAATTAGGCATAGTGAAAGATTAACAATAAAATAGTACACTTATTTGAATATTGTTCTTTTTTTCTGTTTCTTTCACTCTCAGAAACCACTTGCATCATAGTGGCTTTTATTGTCTTGATTAATGTGAAATGATTAACATTATATAATTGATATAAAATGTTTGTCATTTAGCTGATTGATCTTACCTTCAGCATCCTAACTCCAATGTTTCATAGACAAACCCAGCTGTCCAAACGTCAGAGGTATCAGCAATTGACTTCTTATAGTTTTCTACTTTTCTTTTTTATATGCATTTATCATTGGCACAAGTTGTGATGCATACATGTAGGGGTGTTGTGATTATTTGTCCCTTTCATCAATTACATATATTTTAACAATAAAACTTCAACATGGTACTCTATGCCATTATGCCAGAGTGTTAGTCTGGGTGTTGTAGGCAAACATGTTCTGGCAGATGTTCCTCAGCTCTATTGTAATGATATCAGTCAGCAGATATCTTATTAAATGGAAAACAGTTGAACCTGTCACAAAAATGGATTTGGACATTTATTTTCTCAAGATGGTTACCAGAAAGTGAACTTTACAAATACAGCGGCCAGATGGGAAGTTTTGCTGAGTGAAGTTGAATTGCTTTTGTAGACAAAGAACAATATCCTCTATACAACAATGGCCACTGGCTGCAAAAAGTTAGAGAAGCTACAAGTGACCACAGAAGACAACAGACGGCCGTTATATTGTTCACTTCACCCCCTTATCTACACCACATCGCAGCATCACTTGTTTGTAGCAGTAGGTTACAGCCAAGAATAAAATTGTCATGGTTTTCATTTGTGGGTAATGATCTGGACGAAGGGTTATTTTTAAGCCACAAGTGTTTGACTGGAAAAAGCTGCACCCTGTCAACTAACCTGGTGTCTGGTCTGAGCAGCAATGCTCACACCTAAAGAAGTGTCATTTGCATGAAGTCAAACCCTGCTCTTATCAGTGAACAGTACTGAGTGACATTCAGTCTTCCAGCAAGGACTTTTTTGTAATACCTTTTCAGATGTGCAACATGATGATGTAGCATAAATTCAAGTCTGTTTATAGGTGTCCATAAACATGCTATAATTAAAGGATTCACAATGATCCATGTTGACATTCCTATTGCTTTCGATCTGTGCTGTAGAAAGACACAAACGGTATGTACACTGGTACAAGTGTTACCGAGTTATAAGATGGTAAAAAACATTGAAAATTTTTATTAGTATATCTCCTAATGACAGGCAGAGGCACATGTACTCAAGTTAAAATCAGTATTGTCTTTGAAGGTATTGAAATCTGAATTTCCATCAATGTCATCTGCTTTGACAAGTTTGTATTTGCAAATTTCTGAAAATTATTCGGATATTTCATTTTATCATTTTGACTGGGGATAAAAAGAAAAGGCAGTAGAATTTCTTCTTGGGTGCTTCAGCAAAGAGAAAGAGTTGAAACTTGATTCCAAAAGCTACAATTCTTTGTATTCAAAGTTAAATACGGACTGAATATATAACAAAGAATGCAAGACCACAATAAATAATAGTAACAGAAAAAACCTTAGATGCTACTATAGTATGATATCTACCAACCATTTTCTACTATAATATGATATTTACCAACTGTTGGAAGTATGAAATATGTTAGGGTTAAAGGCAATGTTTTGTTTGTTTGTTTGGGTTTTATGGCATATCAACCACTGTGGGTTATTTAATGCCAAATCCAGTTTATATGAATTTTAAATGCCTATTTTGTATGGAATAAAAACTGTATAGCTGGCAACGTTATTGTTTCAAAAAACATATAGCTGGCAACGTTATTCTTTACAAAAAATGTATAGCTGGCAACACTATTGTTTCAAAAACTTATAGCTGGCAACATTATTTTTCCGAAAACATTATCTGAGACCTTGCTGTTGGATGTAGTTTATCGCCATACCCAGGACGCGGATGTAGTTTGCCGTCATACCCAGGACGTGTTAAAGGCAATGAACAGTGAAATGGTTATGTATTAAGAATCATAATTTTTTATACAAAAAATCATCAGATAGTGATTTTAATGTTTGTAAACTGATTTGATGTCATTTTAAAAATCAAGTCATCATTTTTCCTGAGCATTTTCTAGCAATAATGAGTGCATCATCATTAACGGTAGGTCGCAAATGCTTTGGTAGATATCGAACTATAAAAGCAAATGAACCTTATGCTGAAAAACCTTTTGACAAAAAATTTAAATCATAAATAATATTGTTTATCCAAATGATGAAAATCCAATTGAAACATCAAATAGAATTTCTTACCTTGATGCTTGTTTTCTTTGTGAAAGAGTTGTTTATTGTTTTAGTGCCTTTCTTCCTTTTTGGCTTTTGTCCAACTTTGGAACATTCCAGTTTGATCCAGTCATACTGAGGGAAAAGACAAGATATCTATAATGAGTTGAATTCACATGAAACACACAGATAACCTAAATTGGTCACAGGTAAACCTATCAGCCTAACAAGAAAATAGATTTGAAATTTAAAAAACACTGCCAACAGAAAGACTGAACAATATTAAAAGGAGAAGCATACACAGGCACAAATCCCAAGATTTTGATTTGCAAAAGAGAACCACCAATAGTTGCAAATCCTCAGATTCTCGTTAGCCAAGGAGAATGAAGCACAGGTGCAAAAACTCAACTTCTGATTGGCAAGGAGAACCACACAGAGGTGCAAATCTTTAAATTCTGATTTGCCAAAGAGAACTACTTGCAAGCACAAACTCTTGGATCCTGATTTTTATAAGGAAAAAAAACGTAGTCATTCTGTGTCAAATCAACAAGGGTCTGACCATCACCAACACAGATATTTTTCAAATTTGACATAATTATAGAGCTTCGTGATAGAAATTGAATTGTACCTATTTTACATCTCTAGGTTAAAGGGTTCCTGAGATATGACCTTTGACTCTTGCCAAAATGGTGAATTTTAAAAATAGAATGTTTAAATATCAATATCTCAGTTGCTTTTTTCACCTAAAATGCTAAATTAAATATCATTTTAAAGTACTTGGATAGATCTAAAAGGTGATCTATTTATTTTTTGTTTAAAGGTCAAATAAGATAATTTGACCTTGATGCTAACCGTTGACATTTAATTTCTCAAAAAACATATCTTTAATTTTTGTTTAAATTTGACAACAAATTTGTCTACTTTATGGCAAGATATGTACAAAATTTTGTGGTGAACTTTTGACTGTGGTCTGAGTTACAAGGGTTTTACTGAGATGGGCTAAATTCAAAATGGTGGATTTTGCTATTTGCCACTATATGCGAATATATTTTCCTATCTTTAAATATGGTCAAGTTGTATATCTTTAGAAAGCTCTTTGAATTCTGATTAATATTCATGTAAGAACTATGATTATAAAATCAACAGAATTTGTGTTATTTGTGGTTAAATGTCTCCTATAGTCACAAACTCTTGAATTCTGATTTTCAAAGAACAATTCAAGGATAAACTCTAGATTATGATTTTACAAAAAAAATAGGCAACAGGCATAAACCACTGAATTCTTTTTTTTTCTACAGAGAACAACCGATAAGAAGAAATGCTCAGATTCTGAGTTGCTACCATTAGGCACTTGAATGACAAAATTGAGAAAATTCTGTTTAATGCATTTCCTCCTGTAAAATGAATTCATCAGGCTAATATAATTTTATTACAGCAAACAAGGAAGATTTAATTCATTTTTTTTTTTTATTAAATTTTTCCAGCATCCTTACGTTTTTCTGTTTTGTAAGAGTTAGGAAGTACAAACATTTTCTATAATTTTCTTTGTCCCAAGTTCTTTCAGCCACTTCAATAGACATTTCCAAGGGTGTTTGGTCTCTGGTGTTATTAGTATTTCCTCATGTTTTGACTATTATGTTGTATTTTATTTTTGTGTTGAAAAGGAGCATTTCTTCTGAGCCTTCACATGTGTGTGGCTAGAATTCATGTCAGTATCTTTCTATTTTTTAAGAAACCTTCTAAACCTCCATTTCCACTGTTAAATAAGGTGAGGTTGATAGTAGGAGAGAGATGTTTAATATACAGATCTTTCTGATAAAGTGATTTATAGAAAATTTTAGTGTTTTCAACCAGAATTTTTCTTAAGGGTTCTTGTAAATTGTGGGTTGATAGATTTTTTTTATAGCACTTTGGTCTGATAAGTAGCAAGTGAGGAGGTGGTAGTATATATATATATATATATATATATATATATATACACACACAAAACACACATATGCAAAGAGTGTGGGATGAGATATAAATATAAACATTGCTCATAATTATGCATCAAGTGGAAATGCAGGTGTGGGAACACTAAACTTTTCATTTTTATTATTAAAGTTTCCATTATTTTTAGTCTTTTTTTGAAGGTTGATGCAGTTAATATATTTGTGTTTTCTACTAGTATGTTCCTAATGGAATCGGGTAAATCTGTGTGTGTTTAAATGGGTTCTAATGGATCTGTGATCAGACAGGTGTAATTAATTACAAACAAGACAAATCTTCACTAAGACATATTATAAAGAAATACACTACCCCAAATGACCCAAATAAAAAAAGAAAAAACAAATTAATTTTCTATTATAAAAAATTTAAGACAGCTAACCTTATCCTCAAAAATAACAACACACCAGCTAAGTCAAAATTACAAAGAAAGAACATTATCTATGAGTTCAAATGCCCCTTAAGGAACAGTGTTCCTGATCAAATCTGGCTCATAAATAATTACATCGGTTACACAACTACATGCTTATCCAGACATCTTATGTTACACCTATCTGGTCACAGCTCCATTAGAACCCATTTAAACACACACACAGATTTACCCGATTCCATTAGGAACATACTAGTAGAAAACACAAATATATTAACTGCATCCACTTGTAAAAAAAGACTAAAAATAATGGAAGCTTTAATAATAAAAAAGAAAAGCCAACTCTTAACAATATTAACTATGAACAAAGCCACAATGTGCTAACCATATTCGGAAATTAAAAACATCCCTACCACACACTGACATACACAGAACACACACGCTCAATTAAGCTGAAAAATCAAATCATCTTTGATAACGGCTAAAGGTATAGCCGAAAGTGCTTGGAAATATAAAACATTTGGACAGTTCTTACACACCCTTTGTCCAGAAAAGAAAGCTCTTGTTCGAACACAAGAAAAATTAAATAAAAAGCTTAACTGTACCTTGTCTGTCGTTTTTAATGAAACATGCATAAATGAAGGATTGCCATCTAAAATACAACTATATATATATATATATATATATATATATATATACACATACATACATACATTAGTCAAAAAACATTTTCCTAGAAATAGTAAACTCGGCAAAATTTTCAATAAAATTACATTAAAAATAAGTTACAGTTGTACTGATAACTTAGAAAGGATTATCAAGAAAAAATGCCAGAATCATGAATAAATACTTATGCCAAAATCATAGATCCTGGAATAGGAATAAACAAAAATAAAGAAAAATTATGCAACTGTAGAAATCCTGATAATTGTCCTCGGAATAATAAATGTTGTATAAAATCCATAGTTTATCAATTCAATATCACATCTATTGAGAATCTTAATGTTGTTAGAGTCTATGTAGGATGTACAAAGAATGAATTTAAATTCAGATGGAACCAACACCAAAGTTCTTTCAATAATACTAAGTACTGCAGCCAGGCATCCTTATCTAAATATTTCTGACATTTAAAAGAGACCAATAAAACACCAACAACAGCAAAATGGAAATTAATAAAAAAAACATGAACTTGTAGATCTTTAAATGACCAATGCCCTTTGTTCATACATGAAAAGTTAAATATTATTAAGTTCCTAAAAAATAAAAATTTATGAATTCAAAGAAATGAAATTGTGATTTTTTTGTTGACAATGCCAAATTTTTTCCTTAAGTAATAGATAATTTAAAAAAAAAATGAAACTAACATATTTATAATTGATCATAAATAAAATAGTTTATAAATACATAATTAGATTCTAATATATTTATTTTAACATTATCATATATGTACTCAATTTATAAATAAATTAAATATAATACCTTAAGTCAGTACAAATAAAAATATAAATATTATAAATACGACTAAATAATATTTGAAAAAAATGTAATTGAAATTTATAAAAATAAAAATACCAAATGTATCGCTACTGAAACCCAGACGATGTGTTTGGAACATAGACACTACCACAAATTTCTACTTGGAAAAAGGGAGTTTGTATCTATAGACAGATACCCCAGCCCCCACCTTGACTTGGCCAACTTGAGAGCTACAATACATTAGATACATGAGTTTTCTAAATAAGTTAAATCTAAACACCCCTAAAATAAGAAAAGATGGAATTTTCCTTACCTGAACATCTCAAAATATCAAATTTTTCTGGACATATAAATTAAATGAATCAATTGATAAAGTGATAATGAAACACAATATTGTATGTTAATTTTAATTTGTATGATTGAATATAAATTGAAGTTTCAGTTTTGATACATGGGAATTTCAGTGTTGCCGTGATTATATATTTTTAAAAAAACAATTATAATATATTCTAGACACATGTTATCAATCTGGGGATGTATTCCCAACATCATTCAGCACCTTTAGAATGCACTGGAAAACTAAAGCAAAGGTTGACTGCAAGCCTTCTGAGTGAAAATGGGTGGATGAAACATTTCATGGTCATGGTAGCACAAAGTCACAACTCATTTGAACAAACAAGCATTGTTCAAACTACTTATGTCAGATTATGTGACCTCTTCCTGTAATTGTAACTGTCATGCAGTATAAACCACAGGTGGCATCTGTGAGTGTTGTACACAAATGTACCTGAGCAGGCATCTACAGCAGGAATTGGCTAGTCCCTGACTGGATAAGTGTGTTTGTAAAATGAGTAGCCAGCTATATTGTGTGTGTGTAATAATGATAAATTAAGAAAACACCTTAAAAATCCATATCGTTTATAATTTATTTCATGAATATTATTATATTCATCTCTTCAAACTGAATATTTTTAAGAAAAGAAATAAAAATATATTTGGTCAGACAAGATGAATATAACAATTTTCATGAAATAAATTATAAATGATATGGATTTTTAAGGTATTTACTTAATTAATCATTATAAATTGCTCTGTAACTTACATTGAGCTCTCATTGGAATAATCTCTACCACTTACAAATTGGTATTATTTAATTACTTATATATATATATATATATGTGTGTGTGTGTGTGTGTGTGTGTAAGATTTTGATACAAATAAAAGACAATATAAAATAAAAGAGAAAAACAATTTTCCTCTTATCTTTTATTTTATATATATATATATATATATATATATATATATATATATATATATATATTTAAACATTATTTTTGAGTAGACGCTCCGTTTATTTATCAAACAGTATATTTATTTATTTTCAACAACGGGTCTTAATATCCAAGAAATTTTATTAGAGAAAAATTAGTGCATGAACACATACTTTTCTCTAATAAAGGTAGACCAAAATAAATATACTGTTTTATGAGTATTCACTAAAAATAATATTTAATTAATAAAAATCAGTTGTATTATTAAATAAAAAAAAAATACATCCCCTTACTTACAAATTACTGATTTTATGTTAGGGTATGAAAGTAAACATGTGTGTGTGTGTATATATATATATATATATATATATATATATATGAATAATAAGAAAAAAAATTCTTTTTATGTCATGTGGGGAATAGGCTATTTCAGCAGATGATACAAGTGGTCATCTGTCTTCTCAACCCCAATATTAAAAAACCAGGGTTGAAAAGACAGATGACCACTTGTATCCTCTGCTGAAATAGCTTATTCCCCACATGACATAAAAAGAATTTTTTTTCTTATTATTCATGATATTCTACAGTACAAATAAAATGCATCGAGCTCTCTTTTTGTGAATTAATTTTAATATTTTTATATTACTGAGACCCACTTGAATTATACACCCACAAAATTTATTTTACCTTTACTACACACACACACACACACACACACACACACACATATATATATATATTGGAAAGAAGCAGATTCAAGAAATTCTAAGATACATGCCATTGCTCCACTGACAGGTGATCCCACTGGAAGTCCAAATTTTTGTTTGTAAATTTGTTATTTAATATGAAATAGCATTGATTGGTGACATAATAGACAGGTTGGTTAATAAAACAAGGACAAACAAAAGGATATCAATTAGTACAATATATACACATATATATATTGTAGTTAAATAAAATGAAATCTAACCTAAACTTTTTTTTACTTAGTACTACACGCACTTAAAAGAATCCAATAAAACACCTATAGTAAAATAAAATTAATATGAAATGCCAGATGTAAACTTTTGAATGAGCCATGTCCTTTGTACTTAGATGAGAAACAATATATTACTAGGTTTATATATAAAAAAATAAAAGTTTACTAAATCAGTGAAATTAAGTAACTATTTTTGCTGTCATTGTCATAATTTTTACTTAAATAATATTTAAATAAAAAAAAAAAATTTTGTAACCTAATATACATACTTATACTTGATGTAAAAATAATTCTACATACTATAAGGGATTCTAATACATTTAATTGTTCTTAAAAAATATAGTATATTAAAAATTGAAAATTAAAAATAAAAATATTTCAAATCATAGTTAAATAAAACGTATTCTAACCTAACACCCCCAAAAAATCTTTAAATATAAAAATAGAAAAATGCCGTAAGAATTTTTGCCGTTAACAATAAATTTTAAAAAAATCCAGACGACATGCATTCAATAGATGTCAGATTTCATTGAAAAATACATCCCTACCCCTACCAAAACATAACTAATAACGGATACATCAAATTACAGACATAATGAACACCCAGACACCCCTTGTCTAGTTGAAGTAGATTTATCTGTAACCTTGGAAACGTGAATTTATGATTTTAGCTGTATCTTTAAAACCCAGTAATTTTAAAAAGTTACTCCAAAATTTGCTTGAGGATGAAATGGAACTAATGTCTTTAATTTAATTACAAAATTAAATTCGTAGCTTTTAGCTTCTATTTTTGAAACATGGTTAGAACTGTGTAGTGAAAAAAAAAACGTATTTTAAATAAATCAATTTATAATATATATATACATATATATATATATATATATATATATATATATATATATATATATGAGAGAGAGAGAGAGAGAATGATAGATATAGATATATAAAAACATGTATATAATACATACATGCAAACCAGTTCTCATATCACCAAATTTAAGTAATGTCAAGCCTGGTGGGTGACTGCTTGGGAATTCCTGGTGCTGTGAGCTTTGGTGTTCAGGTGGTGTAATTGGTAACAGCTCAGAATTTTAAATCAGTGAACCAGAGTTCCAATTCCAGCTGGGTTCCTTATATTTATTTATGCACAAACACCCTTGGGAAAAGTATGAATCTTCTCCCCTCCCAGCTATAGGTTTATGAGTATAACTTGTAAAAATCATTATTACCCCACCCCAAATAATCTCACAACTAAAAATATTTTAAAATAAATAAACTGGAAAAACTAAATATGACATAAAAACAAATATATATATGTTGTGGGGCTCTCCCCTTTTCACATAAGATGGACTCGTCCAAAGTATACTTATACTGACAGAGAGAATACCTGCTGTTGAGATACATTGAGACAGGTTGAGAGATATGGAGACTGACACAGGGTGTTCTCAGAGTTATATAAGAGTCCAGAGAGAGAGAGAGATGATTACGGCTTTACTTACAGAGACTTGTACATATACTTTCTACTAATCTGCATTCCTGGACTACTAATCTTCATTTCAAGTCTGTATTCTTACGTTTAATACACTTATTTTTCTATCTCAATTACTGGCGTTGTTTATTTATTTGTGCAGGATTCCATTCACGGAATCCACAACAATATCAATCAAATATATGGTGCAGTTCAATTTATGTTACAATGAATCATTCATACAAAAAGTAGATTAGTAAAGTTAATGATATAAATGGTGAAATCCTTTTGCAAACAAAATTTTAAAGGTGCATTAACCTAGAAATCACTCTATAAATGTTATGATCCTTGTTTTTAAAATTATAAACTGTATAAGGTATTTCACAAGTACTTTCAATTGTACATTCAGTCATCCTCAGGAATGGAAATTATTTTGTTTTTGGTAAAATTCAGGTACCATCCGAAATGAAAAAATTAAACTTTACTAATCTACTTTTTGTATGAATGATTCATTGTAACATAAATTGAACTGCACCACATATTTGATTTAAAAGAACCGATCCGACGTGCAAATTTTCAGGATAACAACTGAGACATTACTCTATTGAACAATTTAGTTCATGCCACATTGACTGATAAACTTCTACAACAAAAAAATTCTCAAATTGTCATATTAGTAAAAAAAACGCACTCTCTTAAATTTTCAAAAAAATTTAACTTTAGCATTGTGAATGCATGCTCCAAAAGTTTGTATCCATCAACAATGACACATTTAAAAAAAAAACATAATTCGATTCACATTTAATTTTTTTGTCTCGGATGCTACCTGAATTTTACAAAAAAAAAACAAAATAATTTCCATGCCTGAGGATGACTGAATGTACGGTTGAAAGTACTTGCAAAAGACCTTATACATTTTATAATTTTAAAAACAAGGATCATAACATTCATCAAGTGATGTGTAGGTTAATGGACCTTTAAAATTTTGTTTGCAAAAGGATTTCGCCATTTTATATAATTGACTTTACTAATCTACTTTTTGTATGAATGATTCATTGTAATATATATATATATATATATATATATGTAAAACTCTTACAGTGACCTATTTATCTGATGTATATATGGGTTGTAATGGAAATAGATTTCAGACCTGCTTTGCCTTCAATACTCCATAAATATTTCAACAGACACAAAAGAGATTTGCAATAAAGCATTGTTCTTTTACCCTAAAAGTAGCCAATATCAATAGAATCTGGTAATATGAAGCTTCCTTCGCCAAAGCTATCACGCTTTTCATTCTGCATGATAAGCAATAGCATCGTGACTGGCAAACATTTACCAAACGAACAAATCAACCGTCCTCTCGTTCATCACTGAGTGTCCACAGATATGACGAAGAGTTCAAGGTTACCTGAAGCGAAAAGAAACGCATCAGTGACTGCCAATGTATGGATGGGTAATTGATGAATCAAATCACCAAGCAAATTCAATATCAGGATAATGTACCATCTTTTGGTAGATATTCATCAAGTTCAGATAAGTCTGGCACAAGGTCGCGAGAATGAAGTGCCTAGTGAGGATGAAACAAAGTTCTGTAGCATTGGTCAGTAAGTTAATTTTATACTTATCTCTGCAACTTATTTCTCCCTACACACACTATTTGGCTTTTAACATTATACTCTTTTGCTGTAGTCCTATTGTTTCTCATATTATCAGGCACTTTCTAGCCATGTATATGACTTTTATTTTTCTGGTGTCCCCCCCACCCCCAATTAATAGTAATTCTTCAGCATGTATCGACATTTTATCCCCATTGGTGAATTTAGTTGGTCTATGTATATTATGTACCTATCAGCTAATTTTGTTGTAAAATCTTGAACTGAGAGGCTATAAATTGTCTAGTTTTCAAAAACAGTTGCTGAGTGCTTGATGATTGCATGCAAATACATAAAACTATTAGTAGTAATCAGTCATTGTACAGAGTTATTAAGAAAATTATTATTATATATATATATATATATATATATATATATATATATATATATAAAAAGGGAAGAGGTTGTAGTAGTTCCAAAGAGAGAAAAGTGTGTATAATAAAAAGAAGAGAGAAACCACAAACGTTTTTGGTTGTAATGTGTATTTAAAAAAAAAAATATATATTATGCTTTATTTTCCATAATTTTGCTATACGAGTTTCCGGTCTCACAACCTTCATCAGTATGTATATATATATATATATATATATATAGTTTTGGTTGAAGATGATTGGAAGTTTTTCCTTTCAAATGTATTTATGTAATTTTTCTACAAAATGAACCATTTTTACAGTTTCCAGGGAAAATTTGAACATAAATTGTCAAATGTGTTCAAACTACTTTTAGCTTTGATAAGCCATTATCAAATAGTTTTATTTTAATGTTTATGTGTTGATGTGCATGCATTGGGTTTTCTTTGTGAGTTAAACACAAATATATGATATGAAATAAACTATAAAAATAAACAAAAAATGAATGCCAATCTAAGAAGACTTAAGCATAAAAAACAAATGATCTGACATCAATAAAACCTCTTTCAGTTGAGAAACACATATACAAAATATATTTCACAACTAATGAATAAAAATCATATATATTATGCTAGCTACCAAACTCTATCATGACTTCACTTGAAAACATTTATATAAAATTAAAATAAAATTTGTTACAATTACTTCTAAAACAAGAGACTTACTTAATAGAAAACAATAACAACCAAAAGCCTGATTTTTATATATATATATATATATATATATATATATATATATATATATATATATATATATATATATACACACACACACACACACACACACACAAGCATATTTGGTTGAATAATTTAGACATGTCTATTTATTTTTCTTTCAATCCATTCAAATTCATGGATCAATTTCTTAATGCTGTTACAAAACTGATTAAGAAAGACGTCGTAGTTTTGGTTATTTCTTTTATTTTCCCAAGTACTTTCAATCTCATACAAGATCGTCTTCAGGAGTAAATTGCTAAGACAAAAAAATTAATGTAATTGATAGTTGTGAATTTTTTTGTAAATGTGCACGAAAAATATTCCATTCCATTATAGTGAATTTACATTAAGAATATGTAAGGAAGGTAACTCAATTTAATTTTTTTTATTATTAATGTTTTAAAAATACTCAACCAGCAATATTTTTACTCCTGAAGATGATATTGGATAAGATTGAAAATACTTGGAAAAATAAAAGAAAAATTGTTAAAAGTTAAAAAAACAAATTAAAATCTTTTTGTTAAGAAATCTTCACAAAAACTTGAAGTAGAAATACACGGAAAGCCAAGTGTAAACAAGAAGGTTTGACTCACTTGGGGTTCGGAGTTTTCTGTGTCAATGGCTTTTGAATTCAGCATTACTTGTTCTATAATGCTATGAATAATTGATCGATCTACAACAGAAAAAAAGTAAAAAAAATAATTTTGAAAATAAATTAATTCATGTTAAACACAGTTTCAAATTTCACTCATGTTTCCAGTCTGGAAAGTATTGGTTGAACAGATGATGTAATTTGGCAACAAATCAGAAATCTATATTTAGCATGCTTGAATAGACAATAACTTACTTCAACATTTACAATGCATTTACATTATAACTCTATTCTATCAGTAATACTTGTATTCATTCCTGACCACAGACAATCCCTTTTTTCCACATTTGCAATGCATTCCTATAGTAAAATCATTAGCAATGCATTTCCATTATACATATAATAGCCCTATTCTATCAGTAATGCTTGCATTCATTCCTGACCATTGACAATCACTTTCTTCCTCATTTTCAATGCATTCCTCTCGTAAAATCATTAGCAATGCATTTTCATTATACATATAATAACCCTATTCTATCAGTAATACTTGCATTCATTCCTGACCACTGACAATCCCTTTCTTTCTCTTTTCCAATGCATTCCTATTGTAAAATCATATTTAATTAACCCAACCTGTCATATCACAATTTTAGAGAAACAATTATGTCTTTGATTTATTTGGAAAATGTTCTGTTTTAGATTTTCCCAACAACTACTTTGTATCAAAAAGATATATAATGTATAAAATTGAAATAAAAAAAAATAGTAAATCTAAAAAGAAATAATAATTAGACCAACAAAAAAAATAGAAGTAAATCCTCAATTTAACAGAATAATGTGTGTTTATTGGGGTAAGCCTATTAACACTGAATATATTGATCTGAGATTACTTTTTTTTTTTTTTTTTGCAATAGTGTATTGCTGAAGTTTTTTATTTTTTTATTATGAAAATGTATTGCTGGCAATTTTTCTAACGTATTTTTATACAGTGTAACCAGGATATAAGAGAGTTGTCGGGACCAGAGAAGAAGTCTCTTATATCCGGGTTTGGTCTATTTTGTTTAGGTAAGTATGGCTCTAATTTGGGACCAGAGAAAATCTCTCTTATATCCGGGTTACACTGTATTACAAAACTTGCTACCACCCTGGGTCAGGGTGAACCTGGGAACAACACCAAATAAGAGGTGGTTCCACGCCCCCCCCACTCTTGCTACCAGATGTAGTTTATTAGCATACCTAGAACAAATATGTTTAAGGAAGATTGATATCAGTTAACTCTTGACTTGTAGAGATTAAGACTGTAGTGTTCCAGGGAGCATCCACATGGGAGTATGTCCTACAAAGTAGCAGTTCTTGGGGAAAAGGCTCTCTCTTACATTTGGAATACAAAGGAAATGAGGATGATTTAAATCTGTATACACCTTACCTAAAATATATCATGTTAACTTATGTTCTCTGAAAGAAGATTTAATTTAGACTTCATTTCAAAAAATACTGATGATTAGAAAAGAAAGATCAAATCCAATTTTCATTATTAATGACTTCAGAACTAAAAATAACAGATCTGTCATAATGAGTAAAATACAAAATAGACTGAAATCCATTATATTGGGCAGCTTTAGATTGTAGATTTACTGTAAATATAGAAAAACAGTTTATAGATGATTAAAATATGAAATAGATTGACTTACCAATCATGGGATTAGCTCGAACATCTAAGACAACTAAAGTCGTGTTATATGATAACATATCACTAAATGCTTTGGCACCAACTTTTGAGATTCCACAGCCTTGCAGGTCAAGAGCTGAAATTGAAAACAATGTTTGAAGCTTGAAAATGTTTGAAATAAGAACTGAAATTCAGAGGGAAATAATAATGATCATATTAGACTGGTATCCTAATCTTTGTTGTTTTTATCATGACAGTCTGGCCAATATGTTTTTCAGTTTTGCTCAAGTAACTTTAACTGAAATTTTACATACATGTCATTTTTATCACTTTAAATGTTATTTTTAGTGGATACTCACATTTGGGTAGATGCTCCATATATTTATTAAACAGGATATTTATTTATTTTTGCCTACTTGAATGTTCAAGAAATCTTATTAAAGAAAAACCTGCCTTCTTTGGCAGGATTTGAACCTGTAACTTGTAAGCCAATAGGCAAAAATAAATAAATCTTCTGTTTAATAAGTAAATGAAGCACCTTACTCAAATATGAGTTTTCACTAAAAATAACATTTAAAGTGATAAAAATCTATCAGAATAATAAAAAAATCCATTCTAAAAATATATGTCTTTAAATATTCCAAATCTACAAGAGTCTGTGGGAGGGGAGGTCTTCCAATTCTAAGAAAGCTCCCACTCCTCAGCTTAAGGGATGTCTTCTAAGCAGTGGCAGTAGCTTATTTCTCTTCCTGCCAAAGTGAACTTAACCGTTAGGCAGTATTTAACTTTTTCTGAAATTTCCCCTCAAGGAGCATTTTTCTGTTGCTTGGTGATGTTCTGTCAATCAGTTGATTGAGCAAGATCCTGTTTTAACAATTATTTTTAAGGATCTTCCACGAAACAATCACCAAAGATGCCACCAACCGATAAACAGATTCTGATAATGTTTGTAATATTAAAGAACTACTGAGAACATTGGTGATCATAGCTCTCCACAATTTCCTGTCTTTTATAGCTCTTAATAAATTTTATCTTCTGTTTCTCTTGAACCCTACTCTGACATTCATTTACTCAAGCTTGCTAGGTAGGTTATGTTTTGTTTTCCCCTATCCCTCTCACTTTCAATATGTCCTATGAGTATCAAATTTTCCAAGCCCTCTTTCCTTATTATGTTTCCTAGAAATTTTAACTCTTTCTGTTATAGTGGAACACACCTATTCTATAGTTAATAGACTCTCCCACCTATAATAAGTAGGAGTAGTAGTATCAATTGGCAGTGAGTGGGTCAGTCAGTTGATGTCGGACAACCGTTAGTCGGATATTAAAGTATCAGCCACCACAACTAGATTACTGTGTCATTACCTATTATATCAAGTTCCTAATGTTTTGTACGTCGAACCTATTTCAGGACCGACTTAGTACAAATACAAGCCTCCACTGTGAAACCATTACATAACACTTTCCGATGATAAGGATAAAAGTCATGTTTGTTTCCATTTTCTCTAAAACTTTGTTATTGCTCACATGTGTGGTCTATTGTATTCTCAGCATCCTTCTGTCAAACTACTGTTGCTTCAAGTATCTCCTTCATCTAGGAGGATATGATCCAGCATTCACTACCACCCCAGAGGAATGATATTATGTAAAAGTTCAGTAATTTCCTGTTTCTTAATACTTTGCTTAGCTTTTGGAAGGTATCTTTTGCTATCCCAATGCGCCTTCAGATTTCATTGTCGCATGTTCCATCCTCTGTTAAATCACTTCCCAGAGATTTCAACTGATGTACTTTTTTGATTTTGGTATCTCCAATTTGTAATTTGCATCTTAGGCTTTCCCTTTTGCTAGCAACCACGCATTCTATATTCTTGCAATTGATATTTAGTCCTTTCTTTTTCCTTTCTTTCATTACCTTCTATAGGAACTTTTGTAGTTTTCTTTCCATGTCTGCTATCAAGACTGTGTTATCTGCATATCTTATGTTCTTGAGATTGTTGACTGCCAATAATGAATTCTGGTAAGACTTCTCATTCTCTCAAAATCGCCTCACTGTATTGACTGAATATGTGTGGTGAGAAGACACATCCTTGTCTTACATCACTTTCTATTTTAGTATATCTGCTGACCTCATTTTTTATCCCTACGTGTGCAGTTTGTTGCTAGTATAGGTTCTGGGTTATTCTAATATCCTTCCCAAATATGTCAAGGTTACCTAGCAGTTTCAACAGTACTTTGTAACCTCCTTTATCAAACACTTTTGCAGAATCTATAAAACATAGATATACATCCTTTTGCATTTGTATTGTGCTTTTTGATATCATTCTGAGCATAAATACCACATTCCTTGTTTAAAAAAAAAACACACTGTTCTTGTCCTACCTCCGGTCTGATTCTGCTGTGTGCTCTATTCATCAGAATTCGGATGATAAGTTTTGTTATGTGGCTCATTAGGCTGGTTGTCCGATGGAGTTTGCATTCATTTGCATCTGGCTTTTTAGTCAGTGCTATGGAAATGGATCTACTTAAGCTTCTCACAAGTCATTTCTTTTTTTTTAATAATGTGCTGTGTTTAAGGGAATATCTAGGAATAGTAGACCCCAATGATATGCAAAATGAATAAACTATTATCAAGTATGAAAAAAAAAAAGAGGAAATACAGATACTTATTTAGAAAAAAAAAAACACTGCATAAAAAAGAAATATGTAAGGTTTCAAAGTTACCTTTAAGCCATAGGTCATCACGGAGTGCTTCAGCTAAAACTAGGGCCCCATGATCTCCAATCAAGGGATTGTTGTTAAGAGTGATGCGGCGCAAGCCTGACATTCTCTCCAAGTCAGGCCGTCTGTATCTGAGGCTATCCTTCCAAGCTTCTCCATGCCGACACATTGCTTGGTGCTGGAAAGGAAAATGTTGATATTAGATTTACTTAAAAGACAAATGTCAGAGCAAGAGTTTGCATTGTTTCATTGCAAGACTGAAGAGAACTTAGCATTTTTATTTTGCAGATAACACGAGAAAGGCTGAAGAGGGTACTGACCAGGACAGCAAAGATGAAGATCCAAGTTTAAAAATATCTTTGGAAAAAAAAAAATCAGTGTCTCATCAGACAAGTGTAGGTAGTATGCAGAGTGCCTTAATCAAAGACATAAAGATTAAACTACTGCTGTGGACAAAATACAAGTGCAGGCCTAATTAAATTAGAAGTAAAGCAATAAAGCCACTAAGGCACAAGGAGTTACTAAGTGTGAAAGAATATAAGGAAAAAAAAAAAACATTATTAAAAGAAGAGAACAATAAAGGAACAGAAATTAAGAATTGCTTTTTACATTTAAATTTTTGAAGATCAAAGTTGACTGGAAAGCAAGAAAGTGGAAGAGAGTTCCACAAGCGAGAAGTGTGATAAAAGAAACTGTTAGCATTGAACTTACAATTATATCTAGCCATTTCAACTGTAAAATGATGAGACCTTGCTACCAATCTAGTACTGTGCTTAAATTTGTAAAGTCTAGATACCATAGTGGAAAGTTCATCAGGACAATTACCATGAAAATATTTATAGAACAGTCTCAGGGAAGCTGTGTTGCAACATTGGGAAAGTGACTGAAGCCGAGATGCCAGGTTAGGACCAATAATATTGCAAATTCTTCTTTGGATTTTATAAAGAATCTCTAAATGCAAAAGCAGAAGATGTGGCAGCAATATTCAATGTTTGGACAAATGATAGACTTATAAATGTGTAAGATAGATTGTGAGCAATATAGAGACAATTTGTCTCTTTTTTATTAATCAAAAGACAGGTCAAAGGTAAGAAAAGTTAAAAATATAGGTCAGATGTTGGGGGTATTCATACATGTATATTCGTAACCAGAAGTATTGTGTCTTAATATGATAGCTCCCCAAGACATGTATGAATACCCCCACCAATATCTAACCTATATTTTAAACTTTTCTTAGCTTTAACCTGTCTTTTGATTAGTCAAAAGAGACATACCCATAAGATTTTAAAATCTGGATCCCTCTACTTAACTCTTTAATAAGCAAACATATTGTTTTCTGTCTTCAAAAGTAAATCATTTTGATCAAAAGTTACCAAACATTGCCTTTCAAAAGCAAATCATTTTGATCAAAAGTTACCAAACATTGTTTTGAAAAGTAAATCATTTTCATTAAAAGTTACTGAACATTGCCCGATGACGAGATAGAAAAATTTAAAATCCCAAAACAGAAATTTCTGTGTCGCAATGTAAAATATTTTTAAATGAAAATATCATTAAAAATATTATGTTCTATGTTGTAATGAGCACTTTTTTAAAAAAGTAAAGGCTAAAGAACTGTGGATTCTAAATCTGTTTTTTCTTTCTCTTTATTTGGACATATATATACCTTACATACATATATTCAAACAGCAAAAAAAAAAAAACATACTCTTTAAATGTAACTGCGCATAATTAATTCCCTAACATTTGAAATACCACCAAGCCAGATTAAAAAAAAAAAACACTTTACCATTTAAGCATTAATCAATTAATATATTAATATAGGGGCACAGGTGCATGTGTTTGCATGTGTGCATTTTTACTATTATTCTAGTTTTTAAAAACTCTGGTGAACTGTCTGACTCTTCCGACTATCAGCCTGTTAGCGTTCTACGTCTTTTTGGGAAACTCCTAGAGGCCTTAATCATTGCCAAATTTGTTCATCATATCTCATTGCATTGCCTTTTTCGCAGACAAGCAATATGGCTTTTGTTTCTCCAGGTCAACTGCTGATGTACTCATGATAATTGTGGTTAGAGTCCAACAAGCTCTATATTCCCTCTGTATTTCATTGGTGAGAAGTAATTTTCACTGGAACAGCTTTTGCTGCAAACCACTGCCCTGTGGAACCAACTCCCATCAGGATGTTTTCCTGATCACCGTAATCTGTTCAATGCTAGAGTTAACTGCTATATTCCACTCCTGAACACATAAATGGCCTTGTAATGTACCCTCTGCCTTAAGTGGCCATCAGGCCTTGTAAAGGGTGAAACCTACTGTAAGAAAGAAAAAAAAAAAACAAAAAAAAAACAGTGAAGCCCAGGCTGTAGCATTGGACATCTCAAAAGCCTTTACTTTAACAGGGTTTGGCATAGAGGTCTTCTTCACAAGCTGAAAAGTTACAATGTCTCTGGATACTTTTTTGGACTGATCCAGTCTTTCCAATCAAATCATGGAATGAAAGTTATCCTGAACAGCAACTTGTCTGGATCCTTTCGTATTAACACAGGTGTACCCCAGAGCTCCATCCTTGGCCCTACTCAGTTTTTAATTTAATTTTCATTAATGACCTTCCCAATGACATCAGCTTTCAACTTGACATCTACACTTACTCCTGCCTCGATAGTAAGTCGAAATGACAGCTGATATCCAAAATGACCTTAAGTCCATTGTTAACTGGGGCAAAAAGATGGCTTGTTAATTTTGAACACCTCCAAAAATTGAACTTCCCTCTATTAATCATCTGAGAGACCACTTGCTGCCTTCTATCAGCATGGCTGATGGTAACCTCCAGAAAAGTGACTTGCTACACATCAAGTTAACTTTCTCAGCTCAGTGGAAAGACTAAATTGAATGTACTGCTAGATCAGCTGTTAAGAAAGTCAGTTCACTGTGTCATGCGAGATAATTTTTCTCTCCAGTGCCTATCTTACATATCTATAAGTCTACCATTCATCCTTGCTGTGAATATTGCTGCCACATCTGGTGCTTCTGCTATATATTTAGAGATTCTTGATAAAATCCAAAGAAGAATCTACCTTACATATTTATAAGTCTACCATTCATCCTTGCTTTGAATATTGCTGCCACATATGAAACATTGCCCCTGCTATTTACCTGGTGATCCTTGATAAGATCCAAAGAAGAATCACCAATAATATTGGTCCTGATCTGGCAGCCTGGCTTCAGTTAATTATCCACCATCATAAGATTACCTCTCGGTCCCTATTTTTTATAAATACTTTTACGGTAATTGTTTCGATGATCTTTTTGCTATGGGGCCTAGGCTTTTTGAATTTAAGTGCAGTTCTAGACTGGCGTCGAGATCATATCAATTTACAATTAACTTCTATGCTAACACATTCTTTTCTCACACTTCATGATTTGTGGAACTCCCTTCTGGCTTCATGCTTTCCAGCCAACTTTAATCTTCAAAAATTTAAATGCAATGTCAATCGCTATCTACTGGCCACCTGATATACTCTTTCCTCCTCCCGCTCATTATTAATGTTTCTGTTCCTAAATCTTCCACGCCCAGTAACCCCTTGTGTCTTAGTGACTTTACTGCCTTGCTTTTGGAACTCCCTTCCAGCTCCATGCTTTCCAGCCAAATTTAATCTGCAAAAATTTAAATGCAATGTCAATCGCTATCTACTGTCCTCCTGATTACACTTTTCTCTTTCCACTCATTATTAATGTTTCTGTTCCTAATCCCTCTACATCCTGTAATCCCTTGTGTTTCAGTTAATTTACTGCCTTGCATGGGGTGATACTAATTAAAAAAAAAAAACATATATATATATATATATGTTGATGTGGATATAAACCAAATAATTAGATATTAGCAACTGTATATACATGTGCTAATGTGCATGCACAGGTAAGCGAATAAATATTTACTTAATTTAATATAAGGTGTAAACAAAACAGTGTTCAATATGGTTTGACAGAACTAAAACATATATATTAATATACATATACCTACATTCACAGTGCAACTTAAAGTTTTGTGGTTTTACCAACTCATCAGACATGAACTATTACAATTGGGCAATAGTTCATGCCTGATGAGTTGGTAAAACCACGAAATTTTACGTTGCACTACAAACATAAGTGTATATATATATATATATATATATATATATATATATATATATATATATATATATATGTATGTATGTGTGTGTGTGTGTGTGTGCACTTGAATGTATGACTGTAAGTACAAATTCAAACAATAAAATTTAATTATAAACCTAACCTCCTATAATTAATACCCTAATATTTAAGATACCACCAAATCAAATAAGAAAAATGAAATTATGTTCAAGTGAATATATATTTACCTTATCATTTAATCATTAATAAAAAAAATTATCTAAGTAAAAAATATGAAATACATCTACATTTTCAAAAGTCAAGAAAGCTTTAGAAGGCTCAAGAATTGATAAGAGCAATAACTGTCTGAAAAAAGTAGCAGATGTTGAATTGCTACATTTGTTTCTGACACTCAAAATAGAAAGAGAGAGGAAAAGGTATAAAACCAATAAAGAGAGAATATAAAGAGACATGAAAAACAATGAAAAGGAGAAATAATCATGACAATCTGCATGGACAGGCACATGCACACACACACACACACAAAAGCAGATTTTTATAAAGAAAGTACTCAATATTAAAAATGTAAAAAATAGACCAACAATATTTAATGGATAAAGAAAAGTTCAAAAGATATATATATCTCCACACATGAAAATAATCCTTAAAATGTGTGCTTATTGAGTGTGTGTGTGTATATATATATATATATATATATATATATATATAATGTGTGTGTGTGTGCATATATATATATATATATATATATTTATATATATATATATATGTGTGTGTGTATGTAGATGTAGACACATATGTGGTTATTTGCTGATTGATATTATCAGTAATAAAGAGACAAATATAAAAATAAATTCAGGATAGATTTTAGCGCTCCATTAACTTATTAGATAGATAAAAATGTCAGTAGTCTTCTTTATGTGCTGAATGTCAACACAGGTTATTTAAGATATGGCTTTATTTTTATTTATTTTTTTTGTGTGTGTGTGTGCTGAACAACATCCAGCAAGCCAATGCCTGACTAGGTGAATGACACTTGTCATCAACTCATCCATAATAGATAGCAAGAAAGAAAGATGAAAGGTGTTTTAAGAAGAGATCCCACACAAAGCACTTTTGCTTTTATCAGATGAGAAATCAAAGAAACACACAAAACCAAGAAACAAAACATTAGAATTTTTTTTCTCCACTCTGTATAAAGGGGGATGCTAGACAGATTGGTCCAAGTTGGAATTTGGTTGAGTGTGGGGTGTTGTAAATCTAAAGTGTGAATGAAATCACACAACACAAAACTCACTCTATTTCTTCCTCAGTACACATGGCTTGATGTTTGGCATTTGCAAATACCAAAACAGCATTGGTACTGCAAAAGTTGGAGCACATATTTTGGAATTCAATAAAAATGGTTGCAAAAAATAAAATTTCCAGTAGATCAGAAGATAAACATTTGCAATTTCAGACAATCATGATTTCTTTGAAAATAATGAAGGTAATAATTAGTTTTTTTTAAAAAATCACTAAGATCAGAATGTAACACAAAAACGGAAAATGTAATAGTCATAAACGTTAAATATATAAAACGTTAGGTCAACAAAAACAGAAGAAAAGCAAAAACAAATTACGAAATAGTCAGACATAAATAAACAAACACAAATATCTAAAAGTTAATAAACTTTAACAATCGTACCCACAAAAAACAGTTTATCAACAGGAAGTTCACCCCACCCCTTGACATGCTAATAATTTGTTTTAACTTTGCTTTCTCATCAATCTATTTACAAGATAGATTATAAAAATATGTGAACCAAGTACAATGTGATATTTATTATTTACCATTTTATAAAGAAATAAATGTGAAAAGAAATCTTTTTATTCAAAAATTTCTTAAAATAATTATCAAAATATGCAAAATATAACATCTAGAAAGTGGTAATTGAAATTTTTAGGGCACATAATGAGGAAAGAGGGCTTGGAAAATTTGACACTCACAGGACATATTGAAAGCAAGTGAGATAGAAGAAAGCAGTGCATAGTGTGTACCTAACGAGCTTGTCTACATGGTTGACAAAACAGGGATTAGGAAATATACCAAAAAGAAAAACATTACTAAGTACTACAAAGGGCAGGAAGTTGTGGAGAGCTGTCATTAATGCATGAACACAGCAGATTTCAGTAATTGTTATTATTCTAGAAGAAACAACAGAAAAATATGTCAGCAGGAAGTCTTGCAAAACAAAGGCAAACATATGAAAATTATGGTTGCGATTTATTTTAAGTCTATCAGAGATTTCAGAAAAAGTACAGAATTGGATTTTAAATATTTGTGGGAATCCCTGTCTGTCCCTTTTATTTGTATTTTTTTTTAACAATGGTGTTCACCTTGTACAAGGCCTGGGAGACACTCAAGGTAGAAGATTGTAGGGTTCTTACCCTATAATCTTCTACCTTGAGTGTTTCCCAGGCCTTGTACAGTTTATGTGAATATGTAGGGAAGATAACCGTTAACCTTAGACTTGAAAAGTTTAAGATGTTAGTGATTGAGGAAGCATCCTCTTGAGAGTTGGTTACACAAAGCAGCAGTTTGTGGGAAGAAGTTACTTGAGTGGAACTTAAATCTCACCATTGGAATACAAAGGGAATAAGGGTGGGTCATCACAATGAATGAAGCATGGCAAGAGCCTTAGCCACGAATATAAGAACTGGTGAAATTAAAAAATATATTTCATCAGAACATTTTCCATAGAAGTAGCAGTAGAGCAATGAGAGGCTTGCAACATTTTGCCCGTGAGAAAAGGGTTGTAGGGAAGAAGAAATTTGTCCCCCACAAGAACTCAGAGATGCCTTTGGACTCTATCAAGACTGAAAAGTGAAGACTGTGCAGCTCCTATCCATATATAGCAGTATTAAAGTTTGTAAATGTAGAGGATAGCACGAAGAGTCAGGTACTTACTGAAGCAGTACAGGGAACTGACCATTTTCCCAGCATCTTAAGCAATGCATCATATGTAGGAGCTCCACTTGGGGTCTGGGTTGAGTTTGTCTCAAGAGGTACTCAAGGCATGGTGCCTCCCTGAGGGAACATCTGTTCATCATGATTGGTGATGATAGAATATAAATAGTTTGGTTTTTGTGGCATTCAATGTAACCAAAGCTGTTAGAGCTAGTTCAGCAGAGTGATCAGCTAACAGGCTCTGGTCATCTACAGTTTTGGAGGTGCACCCATATACTGTTGTATCATGAGTCCAGATATTTACAAATGATCAGAGTATACTCTTAGGTAGATCATTTAAGTAAAAAGAGAGTTGATTTGTATTCTTATATAAGGCATCTCAGAAAGTGATGAAACATGTTCAATAAAACTGAGGGCAAAAAAAAAAAAAAAAAAAAATTAGATGAGACATTACGATAATGATCTGTCCTATATTAAAATTCATTCATTTCTTTGGATAGTTTATTAAAAAACTCAAAATATATAATAATATCACATGGCAAAGAAATTGATGATATTACAAAAGATCCTGAGATAACGAGAGAGAAAAAGATAATTTTTTAGCACCAATTTTCAACAAAAATAATAAGCAATGATTTTTTTTTCTATTTTGTTCAAAGTGAAGCATTTGTTCTCTTTCTTGAAACTCTCAGTTGTTTTGTACAAAGATATTCCAAGACAGACATTTTAATGGAAAGTCAACAATAAAATCTTCATAACAATATCTGAGCAAATTCCCCTGCTAAAACTTTTAAACAGTCACCCCAAAGGTCTTAAACCCTAATCAATTTCTATAGAACCAGACATTTTGTAACACTTTCATTATTCATCTCCTTTTAACTCCAGAGATGATAGGCATCTTCATCTATCTTTGTATGACCACCAAACTCCCCACTAAAACTTTTAAACAATCACCCCAAGGCCTTAAACCCTAATCAATTTCTAATACACGAGAACCAGACATTTTGTAACACTTTCGTTATTCATCTCCTTTTAACTCCAGAGATGATAGGTATCTTCATCTCTCTTCATATGGCCACCAAAATTATTTTTTCAAATTATTTACCATAGCATGCAGGCAAAATTTGCAACCCTCAAAGTTACCTTATTCCCAAGTGTATGGAACAATGCTACACAGAGTACGATACTTTAACCTATTTGATGAACTCTAAAAGTAAAGTACACACACTAACCAGTTTTTTTTCAAACTATGGTGATCAGATGACAGATGGTTCTCTAAGTTAGCCAGAAAGTCAAGATTGTTATATAGGTTTTTGTTAAAAGTTTCACCTTTTAAACATTCAACCATTTGAAATTGCTGATCCATTCTAAGAATAGATGCATATCTATACGATTATTTGCATTATTTATATGCAGACTATTTTCCTCATCTTTGTTGTTTTTTTTTATCATGTTTCGACCATTGTGCCCTTCAGCCTTCATCAGGTCCTTGTTAATCCATGTAAACTTCCATTTAATCTAGAGGGGTAGACAATTTTCATTCTGTTGATCAACCTGTCCTTTTTAGTATCACTTAGTTATTATTGCATGCCTCGTTTCCACTGAGTCCAAGTAGACACTATCATAAAATACATGAACTAATGCTTTAATCCACTGGGACAGTCCTGAAGGGAAACTCGGAGCCTTAAACCTAAACTGACTGCTGCTTCTGCTTTATTGCAAGCATTGAGACTTCTCTTTTTACTACGATTACTCATGTTGAGCACTGCTTTCATTTCTCTATTAACATAATTTACTAATGAAAGCAATGACAACTCCTCATCCAGAAATCTATACAGTCATATGTCATAAGAGATTTAATAATCTTATGGTTATGGCTTGAATAATGCCAAAGAGAGAACACTATTAAGGAAAGACAACAATAAAGGAACATGAATTTAGACAGCAACAATTGACACTGCATTTAAATTTTTGACTGAAAAGCAAGAAGCTGGAAGAAAATTCCACAAGGAAGAAGTACAAGAGAAGAAATTGTTAGCATAGAATTTAGGGTTACATCTATAGCCATTTCAACTGTAAGATGATGAAGACATATTCCAAGTTCCAAATTTGTCCATGTAATCAGAAATGAAACTGTGTATAGATCTGACAAAGACAATTTTCCTAGCAAAAGGTTACATTCTATTTTTTTGTTTCACCCCAAACAAGGCAATAAAGCCACTAAGATGTAAAGATTACTGTGTGAGAGAATATGTGATAAAAAAATCATTATTAAGGAGCAAGAATAACAAAAGAACAGGAATTAAGACGACAGAAGATAACGATTTATATTGCATTTAAATTTTTGAAGATCAATCTTGGCTGGAAAGTAAGAAGCCAGAAGTGAGTTCCACAAGCAAGAAGTGCAATAGAAGAAACTATTAGCATAGAACTTATGGTTATTTCTAGTTATTCCAACTGTAAGCTGATGAGACCTTACTGCCAATCTAGTACTGCACTTAAATTCATAAAGTCTAGGTACAGCATCATGTGTTAATCCCACTGCCACCAGTGATAATATATTGCTAAAACTTCAATTTTAAATTACAGAAAAAATATTTTCAATAATGCAAAAAAAAAAAAAAAAAAAAAAAAAAAAAATCATGTTTTCTAAGGCAGATACTTACACATATGGCTTCCTGTAGTGAAAATAACCGTGAAACCTTCAATGAAAAAAATACCCTTAAATTTTGTAGTAGTACAGGCCACCTTATGATGAGCGATATCTCATGCAGCCCAGTGCACAAAAAACACTGGCCATTATTGGTGTAAGCTATCAAGTCCCAACACATATTTTACCTTTATTATTATTTTCATGAGATTTATGTGTTACAAAGCTAACCTTTGCTTACACTAAGACATAAAAAGATACAGTTGTATTAATAGCAATACATTTTGTGGTGAGGTTCCATAATTTTAGCAATGGGTCAAAATATCGGTCAAATTCAAATATCACGAATGATAAACAAGTGGGTTTGATGTTGTTCGGCTCCCTTTAGGATAAAAATTCAGGATTTCATCAGAAAAATGATTTCTAAGCTAATATCTAATAATAAAAAGAAAGAAAATTGGAATTTTATGTTGATTCAATAATTGTTAGCAGAGATTTGGGGAATTCTGATTTTAGGAATTCTGAAGACCTGGAATGCAGAAATGAAGAAAAAGAATGGCAAAGAAAAAAGAAAAAAAAGACAATGAAAAATGTAAAAAAAAAAAAGAAAAATTAAACAAATGACTATGGAAAAGTCAGAATAAGAAAAAAATAGTAAAATGTATAAAATAAAATAGAAAACTAAAAAAACAATTTCTAATACAGAAAGAAAAAGAAAAGAAAAAAGAGAAATAAAAATGAAGAAAGAACGAAGAAAAAATGAAGAAAGAACAAAGAAAAAGAAAAGAAAGAACAAAGAAAAAGAGCAAAAACAAAGAAAAAATGATGAAAGAAGAACACTAAAAAAAGAAAAGGAAGAACAAAGAAAACGAAAAGAACAGAAGAAAAGAGAGGAAGAAAGAAAAGCAAAGAAAAAAGACGAAGAAAAAAGAGGAAGAAAGAAAAAGAAAAAGTGGAAGAAAAAAAAAACCAAAAAAAAACCGAAAGAAATAAGAACAAAGATAAAAGGAAGGAAGAGCAAGAAAGAGGAAGAATAAAGAAAGAACAAAGTTTAATTCATTTTTTTACAGCTTATCAACCCTTTGCATGTTATTTAAAGCCAAAAAATATTTTTAGATTGTAAGAATTTTTTTTCATTTACTTATACAAGTCTTACTGATTAACTCATTGTTGTGAGGAAAAGCTGTGGATTCATGCCTTTCCCAAGGATATTTGCATGTAAGAGAATATAATTGAAATTTGAACTTGGCCCTCCAATTGAGTTGTCATCCATCCACACATCCAAGGTTATAGCCCTTTTACCAAGTTGTCACCCATCTAGGTAATGACCATGGTCAATGTTGCTTAATGCCAGTGATCCTACAAGAACGAGTGTTCCAACGTGATGTGGCCATAATCAACAAAGTAAAGGAAAAAGCCAAAGAATTAAGAATGAGGTAAAAATAATTTTTCCCCCAAAATGAAAAGGTTGATGAAACCAAGTTTAAGTTCCTGGCCAAAGACATGAAATCCAGTAACATTCTACTGATTGATAGAATCATTATAGATTCTTATTTCATTCACCACTGTTCATTGCTGCAATGCTCACACAGTCACAGCAGTATCATGGCTTGACTTTGCAACCAAAGTATTTGGCAAATAGCCCATATCTATTGCCAGAATGTAGGATAGCTCGAAAATCTATGCTATGGACATTTTAAGATCATGTACAGCATGCAGATGAATGACTTCACCCCCTTTATGCTAAACATTTACATGCTGTGTTCTATTAAGAAGGGAAGGGATTGAAGTATGGTACAGGTCTTCCATTGGAGTGTCCTTCTTTTAGGAAGATGAGCAAATTATCAATACAGGTCTGTCACCCTTTTGGGGAAGTGATCCTACAGTATGGTTGACCTGGGTAGATTAGATTGAAGCCTGGGTTCTGGGTAGATTGAAGCCTGGGTCCTGGATTCTCCACAGGGAATTTATGATCTTTTTAAAATTTTAAAAAAATTACATTTATTTTCCCCTTACATTGTGGCTTGTTTTCATGAACCAACATTTTGGTTGGAGTTGTTTGTCTGATTGTAGGCCTACTGGTGGTTGGTAGGAACAACAAGGCATAGGCCAACACCTCCATTCCAGATGCAGGAGAAAGACTAACAACCAAAAGGGAGTAACAGCTTTGTAATATTACGACATGTCACTGTAGAAAGTAAGCTTGCATATATGAGATTTTTCAAGTCGGTATTAAAATCAAAGGTTGGGATGATGGTAGTATTAATGTGATATTATGCCAGAATAGAATTTGCACTCAATATCACACCAGATCATCAAGGAAGTGAAACGCGGGGTTGATCTGAGATGAACTGCTGACCACTCATTGTACAATCAGAGAAACTCAAAGCTAGATCGAGTTTTGCAATCATGGGAATGAGATTAAAAACACAGAGATAGTTATTTTGACAATTATCTCAGAAAAAAAGTTGGGGTAATTTCTCAGAGAAAGTAAGGTCTACTTTACAGTTGGGCCATACTATACAATGGCTGAGAGTAATTGATGAAACATTGGAGTGAAATAGAATGAACTGTTAAATATGAGAGAATTAAGTCTCAAGTTATTCATTAGTTCAAAACAACTATCATTAACCTTTGCATTTATTTCATAAAAGCAAGTTTCCAACGATATACATTTATGACTGAAATCCCACTCTGAGAAGCAGATAGGCGAGTGAGCTTGAGAGGTTTATGACTCTTTAGAGTCATGACTAATATCAGACCTGGTTGCAGTTTGACCGTACAAGTTTAAAGAAACAGCAAAGAATAAACAATATGAATTGTTTTAATTTAGCATTAGTTAATGCGACCTGTTCTGCTTAAATTTGGGAAGAATTTCTCAGAGATAAACATGTTGGCTCCAGTTCTGATGATACATATCATGAAGTAGATATTTAGTAATAAAATCAGGTAAAAGTAAGGGTCTTCAAGAGATCTCTTTTTTTTTTTTTTTTTTTTTGAAGGAAATCCAGATAATAACCAAGAAAGGATAGATAAAAAAAAACTCATTACTGAAGAAAAAAAAAAAGAAGTTTTTGTAATGATACTAGCAAATTAGTATGCATAATTTGCATAAGCAGAACTGAACATTCAATATAAGTGGTCTCTGAGACTAACCAAGTAGAAGTACGACTTAGCAGCTGATTAGTGCTAATATCAACTTCACAACAATGGCATCGCCGATAGGATTTCAATTGTCTCTGGAAGATCCAGAATTTGTCGATACTTGGATTCGTTGCTTCTCTGCCACTGCTAGAACAAAAAAGTTGAAAGACAAGGAAAAGGAAGGCAAAAATGAAATCACGGATTTATTTTTGGCTACAGCTGGATGTGAGGCGGTAATGAAAGTCTCCACCATGGCATATCCCTTTAATTTGGAAGACCTGACTTTCGAAAAAATAAGTCAGATTATAAAAAAGAATATGAGACCCAAGAAAAGGCTGGTAGTAGCAGAAAGAACGAAATTCATGTCAACGAAACAGGAAATTGACGAACCAATTATAAAATATTTACACCGTCTATGAAATGCAAGTAGATATTGTGAATTTGAGAAACTCAGACAAGACGAACAGACCATTGAAGAGGACTTGATTCAATTAAGACTAATTGAAGGTATGTCCAATACGTCACACCGATATAAAATATTGGAACAATTACAAATAGGAAATATGACTTTAAATGCTTGTATTGAATTTATGCAGCAACAAGAGCTAATACAGACATACCACTATTATAAAAGTCAACCTACCGAACAAAGATTCGCTGATACATACGCGGTAAACAAGATAAAAAAGTGTTCGTATTGTAGACATGAACACAAAAAGGAAAAGTGTCCGGCAATTGGGAAAACTTGTAATAATTGCTTAAAAAAGAACCACTTGTAAACCAATGTGTAAATTAAAAAAGAAAAATGTTGAAAGAGTTGAAGAAAACGACACCGACAGGGAAGTTTTTACTGTGAAGAATAAGACTTTTGAACAGAAGAAAAAAAGACATTATAGTAAAGGTTAAAATTAATAACTGCAATTTAGATATGCAAATGGATACTGGGAGTGAAGTAACACTGATACCAAAAAATTTTGGGGAATACATAGGTAAGCCACCTTTACGAAAAAGCAATTTACAACTTCGCCAGTTTGATGGATCCGTTATAAGAATATTAGGATACTTCGAAGGTTCATTGGAGTTAAAAGAAAAATTTGAAGTAATTCCTGTAATTGTTACAAGTTGCAAGAAAAACTATGGCCTTATTGGAAATGATGTGCTTAACATGAATTCTACTAAATTAATTAATGAAATAGAAATGGAAAAAACTGGAAAATTAAAGAACTATGAGGCAAGTTTAAAAGTAAAAGAAAATGTTTCCCCCTCTTATTATGAGGCACAAAAATTACCAGTACATTTATTGCCGTTAGTAGTGACAAAACTACGTAAATTAGTAGAACAAGATCTTCTAGAAGATGTTCCGCCTGGAGGTAGCAAGTGGGCATCACCGATTGTGGTTTTGAGGAAAACAGATGGTGATTTACGTATTTGTGGAGATTATAAAATAGGAGTAAATCACAAGATATGCTCGGATTCATATCCAATACCCAATGTTGAACTTGCATTACATATGTTGGTAGGGATGTCTGTTTTTTCAAAAATAGATTTAAAAACGGCATACCACCAAATACCAATAGATGAAAACTTCAAAGAAGTAACCACGATAAATACGGCAATAGGGATGGAAGAGAATGCCATATGGAGTAAAAACAGCAAGCGCCATATTTCAAAGGGCCATTGAACAGGTTGTAGGGAATATACAAAATATGATTTGTTACCAAGACGACATATGCATAGGAGCTACTAATGAAAAGGAATTAAAAGAGAAAACTGAACTAGTCTTGAATAGATTAAGAAATGCCGGAATGACGATAAATGAAAAAAAATGCATAAGCAACTCCAAGAAAATTTCTTTTCTAGGTTATTCCATTTCGAAAGAAGGTATATCACCAGACCAAGCCTTGATAGAAAAAAATTCTAAAAGTAGCTACACCTACAAATAAAAAAGAATTGGAGTCTTTTTTGGGATTGGTAAATTTTTACAGGCGATACTTACCAAAATACACGGACTTGACGGAACCATTTGCAAATTTAAGAAAAAAGAATGTAGAATTTATCTGGTCAAGCGAACAGCAGAAAGCTTTTGAAACATTAAAAGAAATAATGTCAAAAAACCCTGTAGTGAAAATATTTGATCCAAAAAAGGACATAACACTCACTACAGATGCAAGTGAACATTCAATATCGGGAATATTATCACAAGAAGGACATCTGATAATGTATTTGTCGAGAAGGTTAATGAACACTGAATTTAATTACTCGAACATAGAGAAAGAAGTATTGGCTATCGTGTGGACAACTACCAGAGCCCGACAATTTTTAATTGGGAAAAAATTTCTACTAAGTGATCATAGACCATTAGAGTTTATATTTAACCCAAGGAAAGAATTACCCAAAGTCACGACATCAAGGATTTTACGATGGGCGATAAGACTGATGGCATTTGACTTTGATATAGAGTATGTCAAAGGAAATTCAATTCCACATGTGGATGCACTATCAAGATTGAGATTTTACAAGGAGTCAAAAGACAAAATGGAGGAAGAATTTGAAGATACGTTCCTACACTTGATAGAGACTGATGTTTTGTCTTTAGACAGAATGGTTGCGGAAACCAGACATGATCCAGTGCTAAGTAGGATACTATCAAGAATAAATTTGTGGGGAAATTGTTCTAGGGCGGAAAGACTTTATAAAGAAATGAGGCACAAATTAACAGTAGAACATGGAGTAATATGCAATGGGGACTTGGTAGTTCCCCCAGAAACACAAAGAAAGCCATTAATAGAAAGTGTACATAATGATATACACTGTGGAGTAGCAGCCACACAAAAAAGGTTAAAACTAGAAGCTTGGTGGCTGGGTTATTCACGAGATGTTGAGGATTATGTAAAGAGGTGTAAGAAATGTAAAGAGTTAAGAAACTTTACACAAGCCAAGTTACATTCATGGCCCAAAGAAGCAGAGCCATGGAGTCGGGTCTATATGGATCATGCCTACGTAAATGGAGTGGGACTCTTATTGATATTAGTGGACTCTTTTTCAGGTTGGCCTGAAATAATAAGGGTTGCAAACAGGAAAAGTTCCACTATAAAGCAAATTCTAAGAGTCGTATTCTCTAGAAATGGTGTACCAAAAACCTTGGTATCGGATAATGCACCGGAGTTTCAAATGGCATAGCAGAAAGGATGGTTCAAACTGTAAAAAAGGGGCTGAAAGCATGCTCTCAGCAAAAAGAAAAAGTAGAAGTTTTTCTACCGAGGATGCTTTTAAGTTATAGGACCATACCACACACGGGAAGACTCGAAAGCCCATCAGCTCTAATGGGGAGACAGATTAGAGCTCCGCTAACTATGTCATACTCTACATGTGAAAAGATGTGGTATAAAAAGAGCAAGGATGCAGATACGGAAGGAGCAGAGTTCATAATGCAAAAAGGCCATAATACAGCCATAATAAATAGAGAGAATGGCGATAGTGTGTTGGCCCATGCTGACCAAATAAGGACCCAGGGTGAAGAGGAAGAACGAAATGACGAAGAGATGTCAGTTTCATCTGATATTGAGTTGATAGGACAACCATTACACAAGGAAATGTCAGAGGAAACAATGCAGGAGGAAGAAGGACAGAAGGACTCTGAAAGTTCAGATGAAGACCGGAGTATGCAAGAGGACACATGTGACTACAGCTTAGACCGGGACAGATCAAGGTCTCCCAGGGAAAGAAATACGGGAGGGAGAGAAAGAGAGCAGAATGACGAAAATATCAGAAGGAGTACAAGAGCTACGAGAGGGATAAAGCCCTTAAGGTTTAGGGAGATGTAGTGATACTAGCAAATTAGTATGCATAATTTGCATAAGCAGAACTGAACATTCACTAATAAGTGGTCTCTGAGACTAACCAAGTAGAAGTACGACTTAGCAGCTGATTAGTGATAACATCAACTTCACAACAGTTTTTAAAAAAATCAACAAACTACACTTACTTTAGAAAGTGAAGTATTCCTCACCAGAATGCATAGCACTTGGGATTCTAACATTTGATGTTTGATTATGCTAATCTCTTACACATATTGAGATAGTAGTATAATTTATTATCAAGTATTAATTTTCTATTGCAATATTATAATAAATATATACAAGATTGAACCAATCAAAAGAAAACATATTTCAAATGTTAATTTACAGAGGAAAGTAAACAAATAAAAATACAAGGCCTGAAATATTTGTAAACCTCCAAGGAAAGAATACAAAGCACACTGGAGCTTGAAGCAACGTCTACAAAGTGAAGTCATGATGAATTGCCCTTCATACTTAATGTATAATTTGGGTCTATCCATAATTACATTGTTGAAAATATTTCATCTAGGAAAATTCAGACAACTATTACTACTTGGTGGAAAAGCAAGAGAAATAAGATGAAAGAAATACCAGTCAAAAATGAATAATAATTGCCAAGGCTTCATCTAAGAAATTCAGATAACTTAAGACTATTAGTACTTGGTGGAAAAGCAAGAGAAATAAGATGAAAGAAATACTAGTCAAAAATGAATAATAAGTATCTTATTGCTTTCAACAATTAATTAGTTTCAACCTTGTAGCAAAAGTGTGCAAGTTGTTGATGTTATTTACAAATAATATTGTTTTATTGCTTTGAATATACGCTCTTTTAGCGCTAGAGGGCGTCATCAGTGATGTTCTAGAAAAGGATCATTGGGCAGTTTCGGGTCTTTCAAACATCATACTGACCTCACCAAATCGACCCCTTCAGAGCTGATCAGGATTGTTAACACTGACTTTTATAAATACCCCGTAGACACACATTTGATTGGAGATTGACCAACAGCCAATCACAGCGAAGCAAATTCTTTATAAGCTGTTCACGGGTAATTTCATTTTTTTTTTTTTTTTTTCCCCTCTTTACTTCCCTCCTTGGTGGACACCCCCTCATCGGACACTTAGAAAGGACCCGATATTTCCATATGCACCAAGTCAATAAAATGGCTTCAAACTTCTCTAAAGGAGAAAGTTATCATGATTTGAGAAAGTATTTTTCAATATCAATATCATTCATATAATAAAACCTGTTCGCCTCACTTGATATCTCCATTAAATCTGTTTTCTCATTTGTTATCAACATAAATTCATGAAAGTAAATCTGTTAGCAGATAAAAACAATCTGATCCTTGCTGAAAAGTAACGACAGTATAACAATGATGAGATCTGTGGTCCTTTTTCAATGAAAGTTCAAAGTTCAGTCTGGTCAGATAAGCTTTATTAGATCCACCGCCAGGGCAGAGGGAAAAAACATTTGCTGTTCAGCAAATCGCTTTGTTGTATACAGACACACCATATCTGAAGCCTCCCACAAAATCAATACGCTCTGAAGTGACCTCTGATTTATTACATGTTCAAAGCTAGGAGGCAGCACGTTTTTTTTTTTTATGGGAAAAAGATTGATTGATTATTGATTATGTCCATTGAGGAAATGGTTACAAAAATAGAAATACACTGCTGCGATACAGAAGCAAAAGGAAAATTTACGAGGCTTATTTTTTCTCCCCACCCCCACCTCTGACTTTTGTTGCCATCCTGGCAATCATAGTAGATGAGTGGTCACAAGTTGGCAGAAGGAATTTAACCCTTTCATATTTTAGTTTTTACCAGGTTCCCAATCAATAAATTTACTTTATAATCCACTTGTTCAAAGATTGCCAAAGGAGGTGATTAAGCTTGATGTCAAGTCATTTCCTTTTCACAGAATTTATATTGTAATTATCTGTAAATAACAAAAAGAAATAAAAATAAGGGGAGACTACTCTGTAATGATAATCATGTAAAAAAAAAAAAAACATTTTTCTTACATAATAAAAGGTACCAATATTTAATGCATCTGATTATCTTATGCCAAGATTATTCATATTTTCATTTCTTATTTAAATTTTAATATGATTTTCTTTTCACATCACATGAAGACTTCCAACAGCAGCAACAACTAAACCGAATAGTTCCGAAGAAAGAATAATGATTGTCAAGATATTGACATTCTGCACTACTTTAAACAAAATGTTAGAAAGGTGATTTAAATAGCAATAGGGAAGTTCAAATCACAAAAATCATAATTAGGTCATAATTCCAAATAAGTCTTGCAAGTCCAACATCAGAAAATACCTGGGGCCGAAAATCAAAAGGGTAAAAAATTAGTATCTGTCTATATTTCTGAGATGAGGTATTATGTACACTATTTACATTATTCGGACTAGTCTTCATCTTTGTCACCATATTTATCACAATGGTAAAAAAATGGTTGCTGAAGACATTAGGTTTATAATACCCAGAAATTCATACACAGATGTCCTCAAGGACACATGGAACAGTGGATAAAGGCGTTAGTTAGATCCAGTGACAGGACCCAAAGAGTGTGAGTTCAATACTTGGTTAAGGCAGTGGAGAACTTTCAGAGGGGAATTAACAGGAGATAGCTGATAACTGACATCCATTAAACATGGCACAGTCTACCCAAGTGAGTGAAATAAAGGGATCAGTTTGACATTCCAACCACCTGAAGAAGGCTGGAGCATACAATGGCCAAAACGTTGTAATAAATATGGCAACAAAGATGAGGACAATAGTCTGAATAATGTAAATAGGGTAAAAAATTACTCACAACTACCGCTTCATGCACAAAGGACTAAAAACAATCCAGTGTTTCAAATCAGAATTCTTTGATTGGGGTAAGAAAGGTTGTGATTTGGTCAAGACTGGTTGAGAAGTGCAAACAATTACCATTTTGAGGCCTACTAAAATCCACCCAATCTAGATTTGGATTTTCTTTTTTGACAGCACAAAGAACACAAATTATTTTATGAGGCAACACTTGGTTTCTTGATTCGTCACTACAAAAGAAAAACCCCATCAATACTGGAAAGCATGATAACAGTGAACTTGAAAAACCTATTTTTCTGAAAAATTGTTTTAAGAGCAAGATTTTTTAAAATTTCAACGAAAAGTAACAATAGTAAATGAATGCTGAATGTTTCCATATAAGGATTTGTTTCTTTGTTTAGCAGCATATAAACTCCTTATGAGTCATTTAATATTTAATTTTAATTTTTTGGGGGAGCATTAGTAATTTCTTTTACAAAAATGTATTGCTGGTAATTCTTTTTTCAAAAATGCATTGCTAGTAATATTTTTTACAAAAGGTATTGCTGGTATTTTTACTATAAAATTTTTTATACATTCATAGTGTTTTGACCCCAGTTTGGCAGTTAACTATTTGCCCATAGTTGTTTCCCTAACAAGTGCTACCACCCCAGGTCATGGTGAACCTAGGAACAACAGCAATTAAGTAGTGTTTCCATGCTTCTTAAAACCTCCTGATTAGAGGCCTTTGCTGCCAGATGTAATTTACCGTTATACCCAAGATGTCTCATATAAGGAAACAGTTAATATTCCCATTAGAGTTGAAGAGAATGGATATTATATTTAAATCGCAAACCAATGGACAAGGAGTGAAAAAAATTGTAACTCAAGAATGAATGCTGAATATTTCTTTATAAGGAAACAGCCAAACTCATCATTACCATCTAGAACAAACACACAAGCAGGCATACAAAAACAGTATCATTATTACCTGGGTGAACATGAACAAAGACCTTCACATTACTATTATTAAGTTGCAAATTTGACTGAGAAATTGCTTTATTCTTCCAATTAGAACTTTTAATAGTAGTGCACTACTGTTTCCCTAATAACTATAATCTCTAACTATTCAAATGTAATGTCAATCGATGTCTCCAGATGCCCTGATCTATCCCCTAACTTTCTCTTCATCCTTTCCTCTATCACTCCTATTTGCTCTCGCTCCAATTCTCTGTAACCCCTTGTGTGTTAGTGGTTTCCCATCTTGCTTGGGGTGAAATGCTTAAAGAAAAAAAAATCTAACAAAAAACATTGCTACAATGTGCTGCTTTTGCTGTGTTATAGTAACAAACAATTAGAAATAAAAATCAATCTCTCAAGATTAAAAAAATTGCATTGCTAAATGAAACAGATCAAGATAAGTCAACATTATAAGATCAAATAAACATAGCTTCATAGGGTTTTTTTTTTTTAACAATGATGCAAATACTATTTTCCATTTATGGTGAGTAAAAACTGTAAACAAAGAGGGCAATTTGCAAGGACTTTGGATGCTTATGAGAGTCTGTAGAAATGGAAATCCCAGTTTCTTATGTTAGCATTAGTGCCCTCCCATTGAAAATAATGTACTCATAATCATTTTAAAATAAATGATGTCATGATTGAGAGCCTTAACAAGATCAAATGGATTACATCTTTATATATCTCATCTGCTATCTTGGTGCTGATGTATATTTTGACATAGTGTATAAAATTCCTCCTTGGAGGAGTTTCTAAAGCATGGCTTATCATCTCTCAGTTGCAGCTCTGTCTTTGGGCAGAGTGCACTCAGGGACTTCTCTGTCAAAGGACAGAGGGGAAACTGGGGAAAATAATACTGAGAGTTGCCCAGCCCTGGGGAACGGCTGCTTGAGGCTGCGCCCTCCCATTGCACCAGAGGGATCGATCGGTGCTCGCACTGAGGCCAGTGCAACTGACAGTTGTGGGGGCTGAGGGGAATTTTTGTTCCTGTCCCGGGTGTACATGCTCGGGTCCCCACCTAAAAATAGACCTTGTGTCACATCTCGTCCAAGTGTGTGTGTGTGTGGGGGGGGAGGGGGTGAACACAGAGTAAATACCGTATAATTTGGTAAATGTTGGAGGTTCATTCTCATAAAACATTAATCAAATTGTACAGTGCACAATTTGCTTATGGCCATATCCCTTTGGAACACCAGTTCTCACAAGATCACTGAAGTTAAGCAATGTCAAGCCTGGTCAGCACCCATATGGGTGACTGTTTGGGAATATGGTATTAGCTTTACAAGCAAATACTCTTGGGAAAAGTATGAATTCACCTCTTCTTCCACCTTGTAATAGGACCTGTATCAGTAAATCATTATTATCTCCAAATAATTCTTACAATCTAAAAATATATTTTCTGGCTTTAAATAACCTGCAAAATGTTAATAAGCTGTAAAACATAAATAAAAAAAAAAACATACAATTTGCTTACAACCATTTCCCACTGAAACACCAGTTCTCATCCAATTACCAAAGTTAAGCAACACTGTTCCTGGTCAGTGTGTAGATGGGTGACTGTTTGGGAATAGCAGATGCTATAAGCTTGGATGTGCATGTGGTGGGAAAGGTATGAATCTACCTCTTCTCCTCCCTCAGCTATGGGTTAATTAGTAAGACTTGCATCACTTATTATTATCTCAAAAAACAAGCAACTAACTTTTCCAGATGGAATAAAACTGAAAGCATGAACTGTCAAAGCAAACTCGCATACTGAACAGAGTCGGTAAAAGACAGCCACTGTAAGTTGCAAAATTAATTCAGCTACACTCTTAATTTCTTCCTGAACAACTGATGCATTTCAGTAACTCTTTTAATCTCGACAATTATTTCACATAAGCACTTGGATCTCTAACTGCTCTTGCACTGAAAGTTTTATTTGTATATAACAGGCATGGGCAACCTTTTTCAAACAGTGGGCTGCATGATTTGTGGCTCATTAGAAGGCAGGCTGCAATACTAAAAAGATTCAAGGTCATTTTTGTAGTAAGTACCTCAGCCATTTTCACGATAGAAGATCATATGCGTAAGCATATACCTTAGAAATAGTAGGAAAGTTTTAATTTTTAGAAAATATTTCAATGCATTTTGGTATGTTTTGTAACTAAAATGTTTTCTGTTTTTTTCCACCTATATTTTGGTTTGTCTTTGTACCTCTCTCGAAATATTAAAGCAGTCATAGGCAACATTTTTCGAGCAGTGGGCCACATGATCTAAGGCTCATCACAAGGTGGGCCACACTACAAAAAAAAGAGTCAAAGTAAATTTTTGTTGTAGGTACCTCAGCTATTTTCCCTACAGAAGACCATACGTGTGAGCATATACCTTAGAAATATGGAGGAAAGTTTGTTTTTCTTAGAAATTTTTTATAATTAAAAAAAATTTGAAGTCTTGTAATAATATTAACACTGATGACAGTGTGATTAACACATGACGAACACATGTGAATTATTTCTAAATTTTTGTAGTAGGTACTCCACCTATTTTCATGATAGAAGACCATATACATAAGTATATACCTTAGATATATGGAGGTAAGTTTTTTTTAGAAAATATTTTTATAATTTAAAAAAATTAAAGTCATTGTCTAATATTAACACTGATGATAGTGTGATTAACACATGTCACTGCATGACATTTTTTTCTAATTTATTAATTTGAAAATGAAAACATTTCTTCTTTAGAGAAAAAAATTCTTATGAATGTTTCCTCTTTCAAATGCAAAAGATGTTTACATGCATGATTTTCCTGAGTGAAAATCATCAATGGTTGAAAAGGCTGACAATGTTACTTTCGTTCCCCAAATAATTTACAAAATTCAACAAACATTGTACTTAATCATTGTTTATGATAGGGGTTCTGTGTGAGTGAACAAGTGAGAAGGAAACAAAACAAAATTTTAAGAAACATTATTTTTCCTTATGAAGTTACACATAACATAAAAGAAAGACCAAACGGGCTACATGTGGCCTGAGGGCTGCAGTTTGTCCATGACTGGCATATTTGTTCAATTTTAAGTTATTAATATTTTAAATATCTGAAGGGTGCATAATTTGGGGGTGATAGGTTTGAATTATTATTATTATGCCACATATGCTGGTTTGGCAAAATGGATAATCTAGCATAGTTCTAGAATCAAGGGCCTTGGAAAATTGTTGGTTAGATGCAATCAAAAGGCTTGAAGCCAAGAAACAATTAAGCCCGAATAAGATGAGAGAACAGTTCATCTAAGTTCAGGATAACTGTCCAAATGTGAAGCAATTAGTCACAAAATTGGAGTAGAATTTGGCAAGGAAAGAATGGTCAAGACATAATTTTCACCTACCTAATGTAAATGGAATTACAATAACATAATGTTCCTATATCAAATTTCTTCTAATTTGGACATAAAAAAGAAAATATAATTTATATATATATATATATATATATATATATATATATATATAAATATAGTTATATATATATATATATATATATATATAATATAGTTTATATATATATATATAATATAGTTTATATATATATATATATATAATATATATATATATATATATATATATATATATAATATAGTTTATATATTTGAAAACTTTTACTTTGACTCTTTTTTGTTTATATATATATATATATATATATATATATATATATATATTTGAAAACTTTTAAAGTTTTAAGTTTATATATATATATATATATATATATATATATATATATATATATATATATATATTTATTTGAAACTTTTAAAACCATTCATTTTACATTCAACATCATCACTTGATAAGACACCGAGGGTGTTGAAACAAAATGGCTATTTTTGTAGTGATTTTATAACATATTTATGTTATAAATTGTTTTTAAATAAATAATTATTATATATATATATATATATATATATATATATATACATATATATACATACATACATACATACACACATACATACATACACACATACATACATGTTTCATTAAAGACGACAGACAAAGTACTGCGATTAAGCTTTTTATTTCATTTTTCTTGTGTTCAAACAAATGTTTTCTTTTCAGGGCTTAGAGTGTGTAAAAACTGTCTAAATGTTCTAGCCATTATTAAGGATGATTTTATTTTTGCTTTTTAAGCTCAGAGAGACCGACTCCTTTTCACCCTCATCAAGGGCAGCTAGCCCGAACCAGTTTTCAACCTGGTACTTTACATGGTTCTGCAGCATGTATATATATTTTACACTGGATGTCGGAGTAAACAAATCGTCATCAATGTACCAATATATCACTATACTTTTAAAATAATGATAACAACATATAAAATTATTATCAATTATATGAGATTATTTTATTATTATTATTTTTACAATTATAATAATAATAATTATTATTGTTGTTGTTTTTAAAATATTTGAAAGATAAATAATAATACAAAGTTGACTAGTAGTAAAAACGAAACACATATATATATATATATATATATATATAAATATATATACTACACTAAATCTAGTATATCCAACTTAATTATTTGCAATGATTCTCCCCACTCCCCATTAGCGATTTGCAAAAAGCCAACATAGTTTACAAATTTAAGTACCCTTTGGGAGATTGTATCTCCAATGGATTAAATAATATTTATGTTGGTCACACCACAAACTCGCTTTCACAATGCTTGACTCTACATTTGAATGATAACTCTAACATTTTTAGGCATTTAAAACAACATGCCTGGTTGCGTACACAATTCTGGAAAATACTTGTTAAAACACAACTATACTTAAACATGAAAACAATAAACAAAAACTAAAAATTCTTGAAGCTATATGCATAAAACAGTTGAAACGTAACCTGAACAAAATAAACTACGAAATCTCTACAAATATTCTTAAATGCCTATAATTAATAACAGAAGCCGTTGGTTTATACCAACGGCTTCTCATATTTAATACTTCTCGTTTTCACTCTCGCGTGGTCATGTGTGACCTCCGTGTCTCGTATACGCAAGTTAGTCGTTGCTTTGAAATTTTTCATGCAGCAAAAACAGATTATCATTATTGTTTCGTTCGTGTATTGTTTGATATATTGAAAAGTAATTGTAATTTTGATAATGGCTTATGTAAGCCAAAAGCTTAGATCGGATTTAAACATGTATCAATATAGTGATTTCCTTTCATCTTTCAATGATAATATTAAGCTTATCAGACAATATGAAAGGAACTTACTTAAAATAAATAGACACAACTTGTCTATATCATTTAATGAAACATGCATCAATATATATATATATATATATATATATATATATATATATATGGGTGAGTCAAAAAGTAATGCAATTTTTGTCATAGGAGGCACATTTCTCAATGAAATTATTTGAAATTTGATACAGATATAAAGCTGCATACAGTCTTGATATTTAATTATCTAATCCCTCCAACCCAATACATGACTAAATGAGCTGATATGAAAATGTCTGCCCTCGTCTGGAGGTCTATAAGAAGCAGTAATCCAGCTCTTTGTTACTAAAGGAGAAACTCCTGTAAACATTAAAAAAAATAGATCTCCATCTCATTGGTCCAGTGAAAGAGCCACCCGCCGAGGGGGCCAATGTTATGGTGGTGATGAAGAAGTGAAAACTGCTGTAAGAAACTGGTGACATCATCAGCCAGTCGAGTTTTACAAAGCTGGGATACATGTCCTCATTTGTAGGTGGTGACTATGTTGAGAAATAGCTATACCTTGTATAATATGTTTGCTAATGTTCCTTATATATAACACAAATTGCATTACTTTTTAACTCACCCTTGTATAAATCATATTCAAATGTGTTTATCTGTTTATATGATTTGATATGTATATAAATAATATTCATATATATTCATTTATAAATGCTTGGTTAAAGATCAATGATAATGCTTTCTTTGTTCTGTTGTTTTTATTCCAAATACTTTTGACTGTTTCAGTTTGATCTGCTCAAAGCAACATTATATGTAATGATTAAAGTGAGTTAGACCATACAGAGAGAGAAAACAATGACATTCACTTTGGATTGATTAAAAACTTTAAGCTCTTTACGAAATATCAGGATGTAGCCAATGGAATCTTGCCAGCCACGCTGACAACACATAGTTCTTGATAATGACTGAGACATTCAAAAGTAATTGAACAAAAACAACTGAACAAACATAAATTTTGGACAGTTTGTTTACAATTTTGATCCTGATGTACAACTTTATTTGAAAAAGAAATGGAAAAATACCATAATGAAAGTAAACTGATAGACATTGTCAGTTGAATTCAATAAAATGTTTTTGGATTTTGGATATATATAACAGAAAACTCAAAAAAAAACATTTTAAGGCTGTTGTTAAGCACCATCTTAAAATTGTTGATATTGAAGATGGGAAAACATTGGCAGAAAACATTTTCTAATATCAAGACTGAATTATATCAGTTATTTTTATATCTGATTATCTGCATAAGCTTACTCTGTAATTCTCTTCCTTGAGTGACTGCCAGGTCTTGTACAGAGTAAAGATCACCATAAAAAAAATAAAGGACTAAATTTATGGAGGTAAAGAGACCGAAATGAAGACAGTCTGCCTGTTCCTTACTATATATTGATGGTTAATGTACAAGATTCACTTGTTAATTTTATATCGATGTGTTTTAGAGTGAAAGAAGTTACACAGAGAGAAACAAGGGAACAAGATGTCATACTCGATTAAATGACAAAGAAAAAAAAAATAATGGAAGTAGGATAAAGTGTAGAAAGACAAAATGAAGAATGGGCAAAGTGCTGTGTGGAAAAAGAATGGAACTAAGTGTCAAATGAACAAAATGCTGAATAGAAAAAGAGTTGAACTGACTAAATAACAAATGGACATAATGTCAAAAAGAGAGAGAGAGAGTTTCAAAAGAACAAGATGTTAAACAAAGTAAAAATATATAATGATTTTAGAATAAATGCAGAGATGTCAAAAGAAAATACAAAAAATATACAATTGTAAACCAATGACTAAAAGGCGTTTTTCATAGAATACATCAGAATCTGAATTAGAATATTTTAAAGCCATCGCATACAAATCTTTAATTATATTTGGCTACAGTTGTAATTTCTTTATAAGTAAAAAAAAAAAAAAAAAAGTATTTTTATTTTTACCACAATTGTAATTTCTCATAAATAAAATTTTTAATTCTTTACTGTAGTTTGAATGCAGAGCCTTGTTTAAAAAAGTTAGCAATTATGGAGAAAGGTTTTTTTTTTCATTTTATATTAGTTTAAAATTTAAAAAAAGAATTATTTACTGGCAGGATACTGGCACGCTAAGAAAAAGGTGTTCTATAGTAGGTACATTTCTGGCCTTTTGTCATTTAGTCTGTTCGTCACTGTTCATTCATTACTCTGTCTGCACCTAAAAATGGGCAAGATACAATTGTGAATTTCACATGTCTGCTTTTCAATTGTTTAAAATAGTGAAGTTAGAAAGAAAGAAAAAGACAGCAAAAGTTCCTGTTATTATTATTATTATTATTATTATTATATGATGATGATGATGATTCAAGGTCAAGGTGTAGTTCTGAATTTTACTTTGGTGATCCAAATAAAAGAAAAAAGTCATAATCTTCATTAGTACATGATGATAATCATTCAATGGTAGGATGAAGGTAACAATTTTATATGCCTTTTTAAAACACTATTTGCATTATTCGGACTATTGTCCTCATCTTTGTTGCCATATTTATTACATTTCGGCCGTTGTATGCTCCAGCCTTCTTCAGGTAGTTGGAATGTCGAACTGAACCCTTTATTTTGTTCACTGGGGTAGACTGCTCTAGTTCCACGTGCCATGTTTAATGGATGTCATCTGTCAGTTATTTCCTGTTAGTTCCCCTCACCAAGTTCTCCACTGCCTTAACCAGGTATTGAACTCACACTCTTTGGATCCTGTCACTGGATCTAACTAACGCCTTTATCCATTGTGCCATGTGTCCTCAACTGGATAAAGGAAATAGTCTGAATAATGTAAATAGTGTATATAATACCTCATCTCAGAAATATAGACAGATACTGAAAGGCCGAAACGTTGTAATAAATATGGCACCAATGATGAGAACAATAGTCCGAATAATGTAAATAATGTAAATAATACCTCATCTCAGAAATATAGACAGTCTTTTTAAAAGTAACTTAAAATCATTGAGTGAGTAAAAAGAAACATAGAAAAAAACATTGCAGTGTACATTATTCTATAATGAATTTGTCAATTTTATATGATTGTTCTAAAGTGATTGAAATATTGGAATGAGAAAAAAAGAAACGTATAGAAAAAAAACACAACATTATTACTTGACATGGATTAAAAGGGTAGAGGATGTAATTGTTAATTTTGTTTGTCTGCTTTAATGTGTTACAAAGAAAAAAAAAGCTGACAGAAAAAATTTTTACATTGTTCATTATTATACAATAGTTATTAAAGGGCAGGGTGTACAAGTTACTGTTTGCTTTTGAGTGACAAAAATTATGGGGGAGAGAAAGAAAAAAAGAAATGGTCAGGAAAATGTCACATTGGTCAAGGGCCTAATTGTGTCACAAGTAATATACTGAAATACAAAGAAAAATACAAATCTCACTGTATGTGTGTGCGTATATATATATATATATATATATATATATATATACACACACACTTTGTTTTAGGATATTACATCAAAAATATGTCGAAAACTGCTACACAATTGCAGTTGTGTTTCGATGCAAATCAACGCATCTCATCAGGCATTAGTTAACAAACCCTTTGTTTACTAATGCCTGATGAGATGCATTGATTTTCATCGAAACAACTGCAATCGTGCTGTATTTTTCAAGATGTTTTTGATGTAAAATCCTAAAATAAAGAATATTGGTCTACTTTATATTGAGTCCTCTTTTAAATTGAATGTTATGAACACTGAAATTGGACTCTCATTTTACATTATATATATATATATATATATATATATATATATATATATAATAACAAGGCTTAAACACTAATATTAGTGTTTAAGCCTTGTTATTATATCCTTACTCTGTCCTGGACATTGAGTTCTACCTGGATTCTATCCTCTCGGAATTTTTTATTCAAAAAATATACATGTGTGTATATGCACCTGTGGATTTTGCATATATATGTATATTTACCACTAATATTATCTATATATATATATATATATATATATATATATATATATATATATATATATACACACACACACTGTGTGTGGCAAACTGATACATACATACATACATACATACACGAGCTGATTAAAAAGTAATGGGACTGGTGCTATAAAAATAAAACTACAACACATATCAATTCGGCATTTAATCTCCTTTGAATTAAACCCATTCTGAAGCCACACACTTTATCCAGTGTTGTTTCCATTGATGGAAGCATTTCTGGATCTCCTTTTCTGGGATAGTGAGCAGCTGCCACATTGCATTCTCATGGATAACCTCAACATCTATAAATATTCCTTTCAAGTGGGATTTGATTTTTGAAGAGGAAAAAGTCATAAGGGCAATATGGTGGGTGTTAAACTTGGAGAATGTCATGAGAAGCCAAAACTGTTGCACAAGCTACAGTCACTGACAAAACCTCTGTGGCACGATGTGACGCCCACACTCTATACACTTTCCTTCCAAGCACTGCTATAAACAACAGAAATGAGTGAGAACTTATAACTTAATGTGCATGTCTGACAGAGTTCAAGGATTATCTGTGGCTAGCAGCTTCACTGTGCATACTTTAGCACTGTTACCATAGTAGCTGTCTCGATACTTTTTGATCGGATGTCATGCATATTTCATCATGATATAACAATATATAATTTTATATATCAACAGTATTTAAAAAACTATGACAAACTAGAAAGGTTTTTTTTTTGTGACGTGTTTCATCCATTGGGATTTCATAAGTTCAATGAAATCCTAACAGATGAAATGCCTCACAAAAATACCTTTCCAGTTTGTCATATTTATTTTTTTTAAATATTTCAACATGTGATAGGCATTGGTGTTAAGTTTTCAGAAAGAATTGAAGAAAGATAATCAAAGATCAAATCAGTGACCCCTCTTGAGAAATGGCCTATTTTTTATTATAACAATGGTAGATTCATCTTTTTTTTATATTTTTTTAAAACTTTTTCATTCTGTCTGCAAGTAATATAGAAAATAATCACAGCCATGACAGTGATCTAATATGGTGAGGGTAACAGATCAATGGGGATAGGAGGGTGCATTTTGATCTGAAATAATATTCAGGACTATGATGGACTCACCTACTGTCTTCAGCATATGAGGGTCCTATAGTTTAGCTCTTAGAATTGAACAGCTAGACTACTTACACAAATGGTTTCATCATAGTGGTAAAAGCTTATGCAAAACTTACTTTTCAGAAGAACTGTATACAGAGAATAAGGTACAGACCTCTTCAGGTTTTGAATTCAGGTTCCCCCTTATACTATATTAGATTGTATTATATGCAAGTCAATGTTTTCAAAATAAAATTAGTATTAACCACCTAATGTGAATGTTTTCAATTTAACAAAATATTTATACTGGTCATAAAGTGAGGGATCAGTTTTCCATTGTTATCAAGTAATAAACTGATCCATCACCTAAAATTAGCACACAGTATCAGATCATATTATGCAAGTCAATGTTTTTAAAATAAAATTAGTATTAACCAAACAATATTGAGAAAGTTTTCAAGATTTCATTGTATAATATAGACATATTGTGTCTACTTATTTTTATACTGATCGTTTGAAGTTGACTAATTAGTTTCTTGATCTTGAGTTGAAATTCGTCAAGAAAAGCAGTGTAGTTTTTATGAACTCAAGTATTTTCGACCTCTTCTAAGATCATCTTCAAGGGTAAATTATAAAAACAAACTTATTGTAACTTGTGATAAAATTTGCATTCTGTTGCTATAGTGATTTTTAAAAACACATGTGAACATACTCTATTATAGTTATTTTAAGATTTTAAAATTTATCTGTTTTAGTTAAGGAATTTTTTGCAAAACATGCATTCCAATATAAGAGAGATGACCGAGAATTGGTAGAAATATAAAATAGCATTAATATATAAATGTTATATATGTTGTTGCTATATTTGTAATAAATTTTGTTGAATGTCTATATTATTCAATAAAACATGTTTGAATGAAGATATGCTGCCTCAACACACACACATTATATGTGTGTGTGTGTGCATTGATGTAATAAGGAAAAACAGATGGATCCAAATTTCTTTAGTATATTTTTTTTTAATTTTTAAAAAACAGTGCTTGATACAGAAGTAGAGCTTAAATTATAATTTTTTTTTTTTTAAATATGATCCTATTGTGACAGAAATTACTGCTTTGAAAGCTTGATTCAATGCCTAAAGTTCAATTTCAATATTAAACTTAAAATTTAAAGTGCAGTTTCATTTTCAAGTGATGTTTAGAATAACTACCTGAAGAAATGTTTTACTCCTTTATCTAAATGTGTAAAACACTGAAAATAAACTTTAGGACTTGAGTCAAGTTTCAAAACAGTAATTTATGTGTCGTGATAGAATCATATTTTTAAAAAATGATTATTTTATATATACATATATATATATATATATATATATATATATATATACACACATACATACATACATACATATGTAAGCAAATATATGGATATATATATATATATATATATATATATATATATATATATGTATTTCTTCATATATACATATATATATATATATATATATATATATATGTATTTCTTCATATATACATACATACATATATATATATATATATATATATATATGTATGTATTTCTTCATATATACATACATACATATATATATAATTATTATTTTTATTTTTTATTTTTTTTTAAAATATGATTCTATCGCGACACAAATTATATATATAATGTTAAATATCAATCTAAGTTTCTACTGGACATAAAGTGAAGGATTAGTTTCTATAGTCATTAAGTAATAAATCCCCCACCCACAATTAGTACATTGTCAGATGTTATTATGCAAGTCAATGTTTTCACAATGAAATTGCTATTAACCAACTAAGGTTGGTCAAACTTTCAAGATATGCTTATATTTATATCATAAATATACCATGATAAATAAAAATACTTAACCTGTACAAAAATATTGATATTAACACATTTTGGTAATGCCAGATATTGTCATGATAATAAACTAAGTACTATATATATATATATATATATATATATATATATATATATATTATTTATAAATAAATCCAAAAGACATTGGTCAGATGAGACATATATTTGATGAACACAATTTCTCATATAACTGGTAAAATTTTCTTTTTTACATTTTAAGTTATTATGCAGTCCTTGGCATTCTACAGAATGTCCTTAAAGTCTGGACACATAGGCAAAAATACTTATTTTCAAGAAATGAAATTTTCAACAACATTGTATTGAATTGGAATATTAACAAATAACATCTTCAATATGATGTCCATCATTTGTGATGCAAAGGTTGATGAGCTTTGTGCAAGATTCACGTGAACTCGATACAATAACTCTACATTACCATCAATTTAGCATATCCACTCTTTATGCATTTAATAAAGTGTGTTGCATCTGTGATTTTCATTAAGTAAACCTTCTCCTTTAACATACCATAGAAAAGAAGTCAATTATTTCTTTCTTTGACAAAATTAAGTTTAATCTGTGGAGGTAAAATAATTTAGTTAATGAGATTTTCTATGTGACCAAACTTTAGGGACACCCTGTAATATCACTGACCAGTCTTTCATTCAGTGATTTTGAAAATATTTTCACATTTTGATATTAACATTATTTACTGCAGTTTTTATTGCTTCACAGCAAGAGACATGATAAACCAAGCATGTTACATCCAAAGCTACTAGGGCAGTAGGATAACAGCCCATCTTCCTATGAATCTAGGAAAGACCTATATCCAACAAAGGACCTTCACAGACTAAGAATAATAATATATGACAAATATAACAAAAGTCCTATGAGATAACAGCCGAGTGTATAAAAGCATTAGTTTGTGAATTTGGTGATATAGTGGTTGTGAATTCAATCCCTGGATTGGGCGGTATGTACTTTGCACTTAGTGGAAATGGATGAGCACCAGGAGGCCTGGTGGGCACAACAGCCAAAATGTTGTATTAAGAATAACAAAGATGAAGGACAATAGTCTGAATATTAGCGTAAATACCAAAAGACATTAAAGAGACATATACAGGGTGCGATTGATAATTTGTCATTTAAATTAAGCAAAAATGAAAATAACACTGACATCTCATTTTAACATTGTACTGGTCATTTGTGGCTCTTCAACTAAATCTTCTGAAATATTGAAATTTACCAAAAATGTAAAAAGAATAATGTATCAGGAAGTAGTCAGGTCTCAGGGTTACACAGTCTAATATGTAATTCAAATAATACTGTTCGTATGAGAAACTTTGTACTGGCCATTTGTGGCTCTTCACTGCTGATTTGTTCTGCTTACAGGTAGTTCCAAAAGAGGGAAAATTTACCCTAATATCAGTGGTGAATGTGCATCAGTATAGACACAAAAGAGGCCTCAGATATGTGTAGACATGTCTATCAAGACTATTTACATCCAGGTTTCCCTGTGAGCAGCAGAACAGTTTGGCATGTTCAGATACGGGCATCTCTGTAACTTGTCTAGAGACAGGTTTTTGTCAGTCATCTCCTGTCAATAAAAGTGATAAGAAAACCAGCAGTGGGCAGTTGGCAAGATTCATGTCTTGGACATTTTTGCTCCTTAAGTTGCATGCTGCTTGCTGTGCCGTGATTTCCAAGGCAGTGTTATTTCATTTCTTCCCGCCCTTTTCGCTTCTCAGCCTGTTACCCCATAGTTCTTGGGAGAGCAGTTGCTTAGTTATTTCCCCCAACCTCAACACACCCTTGCCATATTGCCAACTATCAGAAAGTGGTGTCAGAGCTTCGGGTTCAACAGGTTAAAGCCCAAAGCTAACGATCCTGGTAAAGTATGGAGCAAGAAATCGCTGGATATAAGTTCAATTCTAATTCCTATTAACTTATCTACAAGAAGGAAAATTCTGATTTAATGGCACCCTACCATATAAAGGAGCCCCAGAATTGAACTAAGTGACTTCTATTTTATAAAACCAGAGTAGATTGGCATTATAGAAAGTTTAACATTTCTCTCCTCAATAATAAATAGTTGTCACTTCATTTTGGTAAATACTATCATATTTGAGAACATATAAAACTGCTCAAATTCAACCATTTCAGCAGGAAATGTTAAAAATATAATTTTATTTTTATGGGTAGGTATGTAAAGGAATATATTCTTTTTAAAAATAAATAAAATAAAGCAATACCCATATGCACCTGCAATTTCTCGTTTTGTTCTCTCTGATAAAATTCCTCTTCTTCAAACTGCAGAATGTATTAACAAGTCTTGTCCCCCTCTTAATGCTATTTATGAGTGATATCATTTTTTTATTTTATTTTATCTGCTTTCATATTCCCATTAAAATAACTGAAATATCTTGGCATTGTGGCAACTCTGAGAAAGATTTCTTATGTACCAAATGTATTATTTACTCTGGTATTCTATGATGCAATTAATGCAATGTAAATCAAATCTGAACGTAGAAAAAAATCGCCTATGGCACTATCTCACAAGAGAAACAAATTATCATTGCCTAACAGTGGTTTTTACAGCTTCAGAAAAAATAAATAAAAAAAACAAAAAGCTCTGATATGTTCCACCTTGTGGGAAGTTTCTGCCAACATTCCTGTTGTATGAAATTATGTAACTATTAATCAGTCAACTTGGGATTTCAGGATTTCACTTATGTATATTGCATATTTGCTTCTTAACTAGGACAGCTAAAATAATAATTAAGACAGAAAAAGGTGCCTTTTCTTTGTAAAGTGTTTTTAGCTTACACACTGTTAAAATTTAATTCTTTATATTTCTGTGATTATAAACAATTTTAGCTTACTAAAGGATTCATTGTAACCAAAGTATATCTGGAAAGTATCTAAGCCTTTCAAAGAGCTCGACAACTAGCTGCACAGCCTTGATGCTATCATGGCAACCAAACGAAGGGGACATTACTGCACATGACTGAACAGACACTTTCCTGTCAGGTTACTTGGTGGTGAAATGCAAGTGAATGAGCTTTGTATAATTGTGACTATCACATTCATTATGACAAGGTATTTTGGTAAAGCATCACTCAGATTTTCCCAAATCACTACTGAAAGGGAAGAGATTAAGGAGAATGTAACAAGACAGTGATGGTTATCCCAAAAGAGCACTTTTCAGACAGTTTTGAAAATTGTAAGGGATGCTGGGGCAAGTGAGTGAGTTCCCAAGGGAAGTACTTGAAACCTTCCATTGCTCTGGTTTGGAATTTTTTTTTTTTAAATATTAAATGTTTAGATACTTTCTGACTAGATCTCATATATCTCTTAGCAGTTTCCTGCCCAAAGACTTTGAAGTAAGAATGTAACCATACAAAGTTCAGGCTGTGACAGGTAAATTGTTGACATTTTATATTTTTCATTTTGCATATGTGCATTAATTTTGATTTTGTATAGTAGGGTCAGTTGAGCACCATCTGTGAGAAAAATAACACTATGATGCAATTTACTCCACCAAAAATTTGAAAACTGCATGCTGCACTGCTTGGCATTCCCATTGGAAGCTCCAATATGAACATTTCAGAGTGTTTGCATGTCAATCTGAGGACAGTGCAGAAGATTTGGAAAGAGTTGGATGAGTTTAATGGTGAGTATGGAAGTACGGCTGCTCGGAAAACTCCCTCTGATCATTTTGATAAGAAAAGAGCCCCTGAAAGGGCCTCAAGATTCAATACAAAGGCCAACATCAAATGTCTTGAGGAGGAAGTGCTGCTCTGAGTCAAGAGGGTGGTTGCTGGAAGACTATGTCTGGCAACAGGACTCTGGACCATGCCACACAAGCAGGAGAACCCAGTCATTGCTGTTAGACAATTTCTGTGACTACATCACCCCTTACATCTGGCCACCAGATGACTTTCCAGATTGCAACTCCTTTGATTATTATGTGTGGGGCACAGTTGAGCAAAAGACCAACAAAATTAAACTGAAGGTAAGGATTATGGCAGCATTCACCAACTTAAACAAGGAGAGCATTTAGAAGAGTGGTGGAAGATATCTGGAGGTCATTGTTGAAGCCAATGGTGATTTTATCGAATAAATTTACTATTTAGTATTTCAATATATTTTTGTATAATTTTGGTAAATATATCTGTTAAAATGAGATGACAATTTATCCATCGCACCCTGCTGCACGAAAATCTAAAATTTCTATAAAACCAGAAAAAGAATTGCATTATAAAATATTTGGGTTTCATCAAAAAAAAAAAAAAAAAAAAAAAAAATAATAATAATAATAAAATAAAAGTAAAAAATAAATAAATAAAAAGTCATTACTTCATTTTGGTGGGTACAAGCTGTTCCAGAAATCACTTAGATTGTTTGATTCCTTCATTTTCTGTGGCTTATCAACCCTTTATGCAGGTTATTTAAAAATGGAAGATATTTTTAGGTTGTAAGAATTTTTTTTGATAAGATTTCTCTAAAACCAGAAAAGAGTGGCATTTACAGAATATTTGTGCTCCTTCAATGATTAAAACTCATCACTTCATTTTTGGTAGTTTCAGGCTGCTCCAAGTCACCTAGAATTGATTTGTATTATACAACTTATCAACCCTTTGTAGGTTATTCAAAGCTAGAAAATAATTTTATATTGTAAGAATTTTTTTTTTGTGGGGGGGGGGGGGGTAGATAATGTTTTACTAATTAACCCATAACTGGAGGGAGGAGATAAGTGATTCACATGTTATCAGAATTTGATAAACAAAAAAGAGATTATAATGTGGATATAAAGTTGGGGACTAATTCTATATTACAATCATGATATAAAATAATCCCTCACCTTGTGGCCATAGTAATTTCTGTGTGTTTATAATCCAGAGAATGTAAATAAATTTAAAAGATGTGCTTGTATATCTAATCAGTATTTCATTGATTGATTCATTCATTCATTTTCTATGCTTTATCAGCCCTTTTTAGGTTATTTTAAAGCCAGAAAATATTTTTGGGAAGAATCTTTTTTTGGGAGAGATAATAATGGTTTACTGATACTAGTTTTACTAATTAACCCATAGCTGGGGAGAGAATAGGTGTATTCATACCTAATCAGAATTTGATAAACAAATAAGATTATAATGTGAATATAAAGCCGGGGATCAATTCTATATTACAATCAATATATAAACTGATCTCTGACTTTGTGGCAATGGTGTTTCACCGTGATGTGATCATAAGCCTCAAAAGACACCTAGGTATTTAAAAATGTCATAACATCGTATAATTTTCATACTTTTTCTTTACTTATGCCTTTCTTGTGGATATTAGTGTGAAAGTAAATGCAACAGACTAGTTCAGAACTTGAATTTTGCTGTCCATACTAATAACCATTGATCTACTTGCACATCCTTTAATTTTTAAAAAGAAAACAAAGTCAGCCTAATTGCAGTAGAAAACATTTCATTAAAAACATCTCAGAACATTCTGCTTTAATTCTTACAATAATTTGACATTATTTAACAAATAGCAATGAATACAATAATGATATTTGAGTAAATAATATTGGGATTTTATTGAGTTAGCCACAAATGTGGGTGTTCCTGTAGGAACATGGTGTAGGCTGGAAACAAACCTTAAGCCTGCAGTAGAGAAAGTCCAGATCTTGCTCTCCCCTTCAAAAGTGATCACAGACTGGACTGGTTAGGTTGGAATCTGTAAAAACCCCTAAGAGAAGGAAAACTCTTATTTCAAACATGAGTAGATGGATCTCCTTAGCTTGGTGACACTTGGTCGTCTAAGAGAAGGGAAACCCCCAACAGAAAACCAACCCATCCTCAAGGTAAAGAGGCTGGGTATAAGGCTAATCACTCTAACCCATGGAATGATTTTATTACAGAAACCTCAAATAGAACATATTCACCTCCCAATGGAAGCACTGTGACCATCAATTCCCCAAGGAGAGCAAGTAGTATGACTTGTTTGGGCCAAAACTGAGAAAGCTTTTACAGACTCTTTAGTATCAAGGTATGGCAAAGAAGATTGGAGTTCTTTGGCCACACTTTAAGGCAAGACCCAAACAACATAACACTGACACTGACCTAGGTTTCCAAATGTAAAAGGAATTAGAGGAAGACCAAGAATGATAGTGAAGGTCTATGGAAAAGAATGAAGCAAGCAATGGGCTCTGGAGATCTGGAGTGAGGCATGAGTAACAGCAACAAACAGGGCAGAGTGACAATGTTTTGTGGTGACCTTATGTGCCATGAGGCACCAAGCAGATAGATAGTTAAATAAATTAATGGATTTAGTACAAGTGTTTGGAGCATACTGCACTTAGGTAAACATTAGCCTACCATATACATTTAACCTGACCCAGAGGTTTTTTTAAAGGTATTTTTTAAGTGGGTATCATAAACCCTGAAACATGCTCAACAGAAATAAATTCCAGCTCTTTAGCCATTCTGAATTAAAATTGTCACAAACACATTAAACTTAACAGTACCAAACTTATTGTTTATTTCTATGCTTTTGTGAGATTGGCTGAGGTAATGCAGATTCACCCTTGGATAGCCATAAATGATGGTCCATGGAGGAGAAAGGTGTGTTTTTGAAGTAAAGCTGAAGCAGACCAATCATATTAAAACTGAGCCTGGGGGACACTTCTCAACTAGACACTCACTGGAAGCAGAAAAAAGGTTTTGATCATTTGCTTTACATATAGAAGGTAACATTAACAGCTTTAAGCTAGCCACACAAGAAGGTGCAGATTAGACATCATCCATCTGCTTTTTTTTTTTTTTTTTTTTTTTTTTTTACAAAAGAACTGACTAATTTAGTACACAGTAGCTATCCTTATTTTGACCAAATAAAGACTATGAGGAGTCAGGTGATCTGCAATCATAAATATAGGATCCTTTGAAATTACTATGTGTCTTTGATTAACCTCTAGTTTCTGATTGAGTTAAGTAAGATTACAAAAACGTTTGTATAAAGTAAGCAAATCAAAAAGTATTGTTCAATTTCTGCTTTTTCAGCAGACAATAAGAAAAAAAGAAAAAGTGGAAAATCAATTTTAAACTGTTTGGATGAACTCTTTACTATGCTACCTAGACTTTATGGATTTAAGTGCAGTACTAGATTGGCAGCTAAGTTTCATCAATTTAGAATTGAATTGGCTTAATGTGGCTGTAAGTTCTATGCTAACAGTTTCTACAATATCTGTCTATTTCTGAGATGAGGTATTGTAACTATTTACACTGTTTACATCATTCAGACTGTTGTCTTCATCTTTATTGCCATATTCACCTTCAACATCTGTATCTATTTCTCAGATGAGGTATTGTGTGACGGAGAGAGAGTTTGAAAAACACACACACACACACGCAAACATATATTTTATTTTGTTTAGTGGAATTGGAGTGGATTTGAACAGTGAAAGTAAATCAGAGCAATTTCGTTTACTGATGGGAAATCTGATCTAGGGCACGAGCTGTACCCATTCGAACTGGGTCATCAGAAGACACTGGAAATGGCCAAAATAATAATAAGCTGGAAGGAACATTTGAATACATATGATTTTGGTTGGAACAGCCAAAACCCCGTGATAATCACGTGCAACCAAGGTTCAGTTGTAACCAGCCAGATTTTTCTATATAAACACATAGTTATGCTGCAAAAGACAGTCGGGTGAGCATTGAGATGGAAGAGAGAGACTCAATAAGGAGAGAACGTGACGTCAGAGATTGGAACGAAGCGGCCGCTAACATATGCTGTTGATATAAGTACTGCTGCTTCCGCTACCACGAATATTACTACTACTGTTACTACTGCTAAGGAGGAACACCACTATAAACTTTAAACCATGCACAGAAATCTTATTCCCCCATTGCAAGAGTCGGATATCGTCCTGAGACGATTTAACAAGTTAATCATAACACACTCTCTGTCTGTCCAGAATCCAGTGTATACATTTCTATGTCAATTACTTTTCTTTTCTGTAACCCGTTTCTTTTCTATACTATTCTTTTCTGCTATATAAAAGACATTAACAATTCAATCACTGAATAGTTGTTTGTCCGACTTTTTGCTGATATTAATTTTTTTTTTGCTGCATTCTAAATTTCTTATTGCAGACTCTCCAGCTGTGTCTACATCTTCAGTCGACCGTGAATGGATGAACATCACTTCTGCTTTCTGGATCAAACCAAACACAATGTGAACAGGAAGCAGGATTAAACCAGTGGACCAGTCGAATAATCTACGGATGCTCAGGGGATCTATGGCCACTCCCTTAAGTTCGGTTAGGACCGAGTAGACGCCTCAACCCAGAGAGTAAGACGTCGGAGGTTGAGGGGCTGGGGCGAAAGTGTTAGAATTGTAACTATTTACACTATTTACATTGTTTGGATTCTTGCCTCATCTTTATTGCCATATTCACCTTCAACATCTGTCTCTATTTCTGAGATGAGGTATTGTAACTATTTACACTACTTACATTGTTTGGACTGGTGTCCTCATCTTTATTGCCATATTCACCTTCAACATCTGTCTCTATTTCTCAGATGAGCTATTTACACTATTTACACTATTTACATTGTTTGGACTGTTGTTCTCATCTTTATTGCCATATTCACAACATTTTGGCCATTGTAGGCTCTAGCCTTCATCAGGTGTTATACACTGGGATTTTGAACCAAACCCTTTATTTAGTTCATGGGGGCAGATTGTTCTAGTTCCACATGCCATGCCCTTTCTTTCTGGATATCTCAGTGTTTAGTTAATTCTCTTTAGTAACTCAACTCTCCTAGTTTTTTTTATTTTTGTTCACCTCTGCTGTAGCCAGGTATTGAACTTAAAACTCTTTGGTTCAAGTCACTTTTGGATTACTTCAACCAATGCTTTTATCTACATGGCCCAGTGGATAAATGCTTTGGTCTTCAAAAATTGAAATGCAATGTCAACTGTTATCCACTGTCTTCTTGATTCCTCTTCTTTTATTGTTCTTTCTCCTTAATATTAGTCTTTCTTTTTCTTATTCTTTCACCCCCAGTAACCCCTTATGTCTTAGCAGTTCTATGCTAAGTTTCTTCTTTCACACTTCTTGCTTATGGAACTGTCTTCCAACTCCATGCTTTCCAGTTAACTTTAAAAATTTTCCAGTTATCTTCAAAAATTGAAATGCAATGTCAACCGTTATCTTCTGTCATTTTAATTCTTTTTCTTTTATTGTTTTCTCTCCTTAATAGTATATTTTTCTCATATTCTCTAATAGTCTGTAACCCCTTGCATCCCAATGGCTTTAAAGCCACTAAGACACAAGGGGTTACTGGGTGTAGAAGAATTAGAAAACAGAAACTTTACTAAGGAGCAAGAACAAGAGAAATCAGGAGGATAGTAGATAGTGATTGACATTGCATTTAAATTATTGTGAATTAAAGTTGGCTTGAAATCATGGAGCTGGAAGAGAGTTCCACAAATGAGATGTACAAGAAAAGAAACTGTTAGCATAGAACTTATGGTTACATCTAGGCAAATCAATTGTAAATTGGTGCGACATCATCACCAGTTTAGTACTGCACTTAAATTCATAAAGTCTAGGTACTATGGCGAAGAGCTCATTCGAAGAATTACCATGAAAGTATTTATAGATGCCAGATCAGGACCAATAATATTGCTAATTCTTTTTTGGATTTTATCAAGTATCTCTAGATATATAGAAAGAGCACCAGACCAGATGTGGTAGCAATATTCAAAGCATAAATGAATAGTAGACTTATAGATATGTGAGATAGATTCTTCTTTAGATTTTATCAAGAATCTCTAAATATATAGAAGAAGCACAAAACCAGATATGGCAGCAATATTCAAAGCAAGGGTGAATGGTAGACTTATAGATATGTGAGATAGATTCTTCTTTGGAATTTATCAAGAATCTCTAAATATATAGCAGAAGCACCAGACGAGATATGGCAGCAATATTCAAAGCATAAATAAATAGTAGACTTATAGATATGTGAGATAGATTCTTCTTTGATTTTATCAAGAATCTCTAAATATATAGAAGAAGCACAAAACCAGATGAGGCAGCAATATTCAAAGCAAGGGTGAATGGTAGACTTATAAATATGTAAGATAGATTCTTCTTTGGATTTTATCAAGAATCTCTAAATATATAGCAGAAGCTCCAGATGAGATATGGCAGCAATATTCAAAGCATAAGTGAATAGTAGACTTATAGATATGTATGATAGATTCAGGAGATAAAAATTTGTCTCACATGATACAGTCAACCAACTTTCTTTGCAATTGACCTAGCAATGAATTTTATATAGTCTTAATAATGTTTCTGTTTTCTAATTATTTCACACCCAGTAACTCCTTATGTCTTAGCAACTTTACTATCTTGCATGGGGTGAATTCAATTAGGAAAAAAAAAAATTTCCAATGGTTTTGGATAAACATAAACAACTGCTTGCAAGAATTGCATCTTCAGACAACCTTTAAGCAATCTAAGGCTTTTGTTTTGAATTCTGTTTTCATGTGGGATACACCTATTTCCTCCCAGGGTTTCCAATAGAAAGATGACTGACTCATTAACTTATATTTACCAACAACTAAAAGGAGATTTTTCTTTATGAACTCTCACCGGCTAAAATGGATGATCTCAGCTGCTGACTTAACAGTTGATAATAAATCTGGGTCAAAGGTTAAAACAGGCCTCAGACGCAATAAATCACCCAACCTGACAATGAAAAATTCATCTTGTGACAAGTAAACAAAACCAATGTAAGCGTATCTGAAGAGTTATCGGTTACCGGTTGTGGGATAAATAGGAAGATGAGGGTGTTAAGGGAATGGCCCGACTGATTAAAAACTGAACAAATACAGTTTTGTGAACCCAGTTCCAGTCTGCCCACAGAAATAGCATTATTTTAGCAGAGAATAGAATTAAAAATGTACTGGTCTAGTATAAAAAGTGTTGGACTGTTGCCAAAAAATGATTTTCATCACTTCACACACCATTTGTGTAGTTATCTCAATATATTCATATCTATCAGCCTACTTTATATATATATATATATATATATATATATATATATATATATATATAAGTGTATGTGTGTGTGTGTGTTTCATCTACTTATTTCATCCAATCATATTTAGTTGTTGCTGTTGTTCAACTATATATCAAAATTCATATCACTATCAGCCATATATAACTTTCTGTTCTATTGGGTTGTCCGGAAAGTTCATGCTGATTTTTAGTTGTTCTTGTTTCAACACGTTAGAGCACATCAAATTTATCAACAGATATATGTTTACATTTCCAATATGAGCACACTTTAAACTATCTTGATAAAAATTTGTGTCAATTTTGCATCACTATGAAAATGGAAGATTATAAAATGCATTTTAGACACTTGATGCTTTTTTTTACTGTAAAAATGCCTCACAAGTAACAAAAGAGATATGTGCTGTGTACAGTGAAGGTGCTTTAGCTGACAGAACTGTATGAAAGTGTTTCATTAAGTTTAGATTTGGTGATTGTAGCCTTATTGATGAAGAACGCTCAGGCAGAAACTACAGATGATGAGCAAATCAAGACATAACACAATGCGGGAATTGGCAGAAACACTAAATTTATCAAAATCCTCCATCCATGAGCACTTAGTGAAGCTTGGGTACTCAAATCACTACGATGTTTGGGTACCACATGATCGGAGTGTAAAGAATCTTTTGGATCACATTTCATCTGTGAAATGCACCTTTTTTTTAAGCAGACTGTCACGGGTGATGAGAAATGGATCGTTTACAACGATGTTGAGCAAAAAGATCCTGGGGTAAGTGACATGAGCCAACTTTAGCCACCTCAAAAGCAGGTCTTCAACCTAAGAAAGTCATGCTGTGCATCTGGTAGGATCAGAAAGGAATCCTGTACTATGATCTTCTGCTAAGTAAATTGTTGAGTAATTTTGAAAAATACCATCTGCAAATGGATGAATTAAAATCAGCAATTCAGTAAAAACATCCAGAATTGGCAAAAGAGAACAAGTGTTGTTTTCCATCAGGATAGTTGCCAGACTTCACATTTCTTTGGTGACCTAGCAAAAATTGTTGCAGCTTGGCTGGGATGTGTTACCCTCACCCATCATATTCACCAGACGTTGCTCCTTCGGATTTTCATTTATTCAGGTCCTTGCAAAATAATCTCAATGGTAAAAATTTTAATTCTTTGGATGACATAAAAAAAAAAAAAACACCTTAATGAATTCTTTGCTGAGAAACCACTAAAATTCTGCACAGTATAGTAGGGCCAGTTGAGCAGCATCTGTGAGAAAAAGCACACCATAGCTCAATTCACTCTGTCAGAAATTTTTTAAACAGTGTGCTGTACTGCTTGGCATTCATGCCAGGAGATCCAACACAAACTTTTCAGAGTTTTTGGGTGTCAACCTGAGAGTTAGATGAGTTTAATGGTGATTTTAAAAATGTTTGGAGTGATTACTAGTTATGCATTCATTTATCTTCTCATGGGGCCTTAAATTCAACATAGAGGCCTAGATCAAGTGCCTTGAGAAGCTAGTGCTGGGTCAAGAGGGTGACTGTTGAAAGACTATGTTTGACAACTGGACTCTGCACCATGCCACACAAGCAGGAGAACCCAGTCATAGCTGTCAGACAATTTCTGCAACCACATCACCCCTTACATCAGGCCACATAATTCCCCACATTGCAACTGAGCAACAGACCAATTCTTTTTAACACCAAAGTTGAACTGAAGGCAAGGATTATGGCAGCATTCACTAACTTAAACAAGGAGACCAAGAAGAGTTTCATGAGATTTTGAAGTCATCTGGAGGCTGTGGTTGAAGCCAATGGCGATTTTATTGAATAAATTTACCCTTTATTATTTCAAGATATTTTTGACTAATTTTGGTAAATATATGTGTTAAAATGAGATGTCAGTGTTATTTTCATTTTTGCATAATTTAGAAGACAATTTATCCATCACATCCTATAATCAATTTTACCCCAAGCAAGGCATTAAAGCCACTAAGAAACAAGGGGTTACTGGCTGTGGATGAATTAAGAACAGAAACATGAATAATGAGTAGAATGAGAAAAAAAGTAATCAGGAGGACAGTAGATATTGATTGACATTGCATTTAAAGATTAAAGTTAGCTGGAAACCATGGAGCCAGAAAGGTGTTCCACAAGAAAGAAGTGTGACAAAAGAAACTGTTATCATAGAATTTACATCTATATATAATTTAAATAAAATATAAAGTATGGAACTTCCAAAGTTGTGTGCTACAAAGGCACACTTGAGACATTGGAGAAAAAGAACTCCATGCCATATTAAATGGCAGAGCCTTAATATTCCTAAATAAATTCCTGGTGAACATTGACCAGTGACTAAAACTTTTATGGGTAGACCACCTAATGATTACATGAAAATGCATGAAACTTTGAATTATATATGTGGTTAAAGAGAAAAATAAAATATATTGCCAGCCTCAGGATTGAACTCACAACCTTCAGTCAATCAGAAACTTCATCTCTTAATAGGGATGTCACCCTTATTGACTGGAGTAAGATCATCCAGGAGAGCCAATGTTTTTTCTCTCTAGTCAGTTTTTTTTCATCTGTAGCCTGGAGAACCTTTGTCACACAGGATTAACCCCACTAAGGATTTTTGCCAGGTGCTCAAATACTGAGAGCCAAGAGAAGACTATATTACTTAAACTATATATACAGTGAGGGGAAATAAATATTCGTACACATACAAATTTTTAATTTATTGTATTTCCAACTAATGAATAAATATACTTTTCATATCATTAACTGTACACAGATGCATAATAACTAAATATGTATAGAAAACAGAAAATATTTTGATTTAATAGAAATAAATTCCATTTATCCATTTTAATGGGTGAAAGAAGTCTTCGTACAATACAAAGAATACATAATCTTCATTTAATACCTTGTAGAATAACCATTGTTCACTTCTATAGAAACCAACATTTTTTTTTGCTGTTTTCTATGCATATTTAGTTATTATGCATCTGTGTACAGCTAATTATAGGAAAAGTATGTTTAGCTGGAAATACAATGAATTAAAAATTTGTATGTGAACGAATATTTGTCCCCCTCCTGCTATATGTGTGCATATATATATATATATATATATATATATATATATATATATATACACACACACACCAATCTTAAAGCATCTAAAGTTCAGTTCTTTTCTCTCTATAAATGTTATTCTATTCATATTTATTTACTCATATAATGATTGTTAAAAATTAATGGATTTATTTATATATATGGATCCGTGCTTTTGCTTAGGATCAGTGTACTATCAATGCATTCTGTCTTAAATGTTATAGGATTTTACAAGCTAGTACTTAAAAAAAATCGTCTGAGTAAATATTTAACTTAGTAAATAGGAGATATCTTAGAGATGGTATATTCCTTGATAAAACGTGCATGTAATAAAAGAAGAAACCAAAAAAAACATGGAAATGGAAATAAAATCAAAGAACATCATCTTGCTAATATTCTAAAATATACCCTGAAAATAAAGAAATCAGAACCAAGGCCATTTTCTGATCAAGATGATGCTGTCAAAATCAACTGACTTTCATTAAACAATGTATTTTGAGTAAAATAAACCCAGACCAATTTATGATGACAGGTGAAAAAAAAAAGAAAAAAAGCAGCCTTCTTCTTTTACAAGTATTTAAAACAGGAATTGGATAAAAAAAAAAAAATAATCAAATAAAATTAGAAAGGGAAAATAGAAAGAGAGAGACCAGAAATAGAATCATAAAGATGTTAGACAAATACTGAAAAGAAAAATGTATTCCCATCCCAAAAAAGGAATCCTGATAAGTAGAATTTAGAATTAAAGTTAATAAAATCTTGTGAAAAAAAGGACTCTCCAGAAGTTATAAAATGTCAGTCGACAAATGATTTATGTCCTTCATTTTAAGATTCAATAAAAAGGAAAGTTTTAGAGGTTTCACTTTCATTCAAGCTCCATTTAATTTTGGACAATTTGGGCAGTTGTAGTAGAAATTCAAAGCCTTTATACTTTCATCATTTTTGAGAAAAAAAAAAAAAAGACTTTGCATGATTTATGTAAAAGGGAAAAAAGTCACTTACCAACCTAATTTGCAGCAAAATAGAGAAGAATAAAAAAAAAAAAACAGTGAGTGAAGAAAAGGAAACATTTGGAAGTGTAGAAGAAAAGCAGAAGGAAAAAGAAAAAAGAGAGAAAAGCATTCCCTCATATTGATGCAGATGAAAAGATAGAAAGAAGAAAACAAGGAAAGAGAGAAGAAAAAAGGAGACAGTTTTACTAATGAGGAAGAAGAGTAAGAAGAAAGAGAAATATACTTGATATTATCAGAGAGGCAGAAAGAATAAAAGGAAGAAAAAGAAAAATAAAGTGAAGAAAAGAACATTAAATTAAATAACATTTTACTTAGTCCTTGAAAGGGCTCTACAGAAATTTATTTGTCTGCTCTTATTAGGTTGGTGCAAAAATAATGACGTAATATTGTTGTTTTTTGACGTTAAAAATACGTCAGAAAATGACATTATTACGTCATTATTTTTGCATCAACCTAATAATTCTAACAAAAAATAAACAAAAAACATAAGAATTTTTTTAACAATTTTTTTAGATTCACATCCATTAACCTTTCTTCTACCGGTGAAATTTGTTAAAATCAAAAAATATTGATTTATTTTTTTAAAGGGTATAAATACAATGTCAAAATTGATCTGTGACTTCTTAAAGACTTATGTGTAGTTTCTTTTTTTATTTAAGAATGTTTATTTTGAAACTGTGTTTATCTCATTGATAACAGCATACTATTATGAATTGAGAAGAAGGACAATATCAGTAGTATGCAGTTATCAATGATATAAGCGCTCAGTTTCAAAATTGACATTTGTAACTAAAAACAAAGTTCAGATAAAGCTTTAAAAAGTCAAGGATAGATTTGCTATTGTATTATGAACAGAACTCCATTTTCTAAGATGATAAAAAATAAATACTTTTTTAATTCTAACAAATGTCGTTGGTAGAGGGAAGTCTAATAAATGCTAATCTGCAAAAATTGTTTGAAGAAACAAAGTACAGATGACAGATAATACTTTAAGAAGTCGAGGAATGATAGGTGTTCAATATGTCCTGTGAGTGTTAAATTCTCCAAGGTCTCTTTCTTCATTATATGTCCTAGAAATTTCTGATTCAAGACTTCAGTCACTTTCCCATCACTGTGGTATGCCTTCTCTGTGCCTTTTCTATAAATATTTTCATGTCAATTGTTCTAATGAGCTTTCTTCCTTAGTACATCATTTGAATTTATGCATTGTACTAAATTGGTAACTAGGTCTTCTCATCATTTTACTGTTGAAATATCAAGATGTAACCTGTAAGATCTATTCTAATAGCAACTTTTCTCACATTTCTTGCCTGTGGAACTCTCTTCCAGTTTTTTTATTCCCTGTCACCGAAAATCTTCAAAAATTTAAATGCAATATCAATTGCCGTCTTCCGTCTTCCTGAAACTTGTTCTTTTAGTGTCTTTTTGCCTCACTAACATTTTCTCATTCTCTTGCGTCTTAGTGGAATTATTGCCTTACTTGGGGGTGGAAAAAAGTCATCATCATCACTGACAAGATGATGGCTGAAAGGGAGTTGTGTCATCAGTGGAAACTGCTGCTGTCTACTGATCAAGAACAAACAAATACCTGCAACAAGACAATGTCTCCTCTGATCTTTCCAGCTCTTCAAGTTAATGACACACTTTCCCCACCTGAAAAATTTGCTAAAATATTCATTTGAGACAGGGAACAGCAACAAGTCACCCCAAGCCTAAACACACCCCCTTTAGAACATAGCACATTTCTATTTTCATTGCATTTTTAGAGTAAAAAACCCCCTGAAATTCACAAAAAAAATGATATTATAATGTCAATCAAAAAAATCCTTGTTTTTTACATGTAGGAAGAAGTGATCACACATTTGCAAATGAGTACATGCTGGGAAAGTGGTGAGGGCATTGCTCTTGACCAATGCAGGTGCGTTGCGTGTACACACATCGGTCATAGCTCCAGCAGCAGTGAGAAGAAATATGGTAGTGTCAAAGCAGCTACTTTGAGGTTGTCTACTTTATGACTTTTTAGGTGGACTTATCCACAGCCACATCAAATCGTCAAGCCTTTGGGGATAATGTAGTGAGTGAATGCAGTAGCAGGCATTGGTTCTAGAATTTCAGGTCAGGAGATCTATACCTTTGTGATGAATCCCACAGTGGCCTATCACAGGTCCTGGATGATGAGGCCTTAAGGGTGGCCATAGAGGAGGATAACAGCCAAACCTGTGGTGAGTTTGCTGAAAGCTTCCAGGTTTCTGATGAAACAGTCATACTTCACCTGCATCCCAGAGGAAAGGTGTACAAGTTGAACAAGTGGGTACCCCATACATTGTCAGAAGTGAACAAGCAACAATGAGTGATAGCCTGTTTCTTTCTCAGCACCACAATGTACCCATATTTGATCAAGCGCTCACTAGTGACAAAAACCAAGTCTTGTATGACACTCACAAGGATGCCAGACATTGGTTGTCATCATGCGACACCATGTCTCATGTCACAAGACCACCTCTACACCAATGCAAGATCTTACTCTGTATCAGGTGGACTGGTCGATAAGTGGTGCACTATGAACTGCTACCAATGAGCCAAACCATCACTACAGACTTGTACTCTCAGTAGTTGGAATGTGCTACAGGCACTGAAGAAGAAAGAGCCATCATTGGTTAATTGCAAGTGTTTACTGTTTCTCCATGACAATGCAAGACCTCATGTGGTGTGGGTGGCCAGGGATACGACATGGTGACTTTGTTGGGTGACACTATGCCTTGCACCAACAGATTACCATCTGTTCCATTCCCTGGAAAACCACCTTTATGGGAAATCCTTTACAAATGAGGTAAACTTGCAGCAGACTTCTTTGCATCCAAGACACTTGATTCTTAATGCCAGTGCACTGTGCAGCTGGAAGCAAGTTGGCAAAGGGCCCTGGGTGTTAATTAATGGTATGTCAAATTTGCTGTATACCTTTTTTTTTCTAAATAAAAAATGGCAAGGAATTTTTTGGTTGCCTTGTAGAACAATGACTACTTTTCTGTCAACAAGAAAAGACTTATTAACAATGATAAAACTACTTTTTCACAAAAAATTTCTTTGTGTTAAGTTAAAAAAGTAATTTTAAAACAATAGAAAATCTATTTGGAAAATTTCTTCTCTTGCACTTCTCACTTGTGGAACTCTCTTCTAACTTCTTGCTTCCCAGTCAACTTTGATCTTCAAAAATTTTAAAAACCATGGGAACTGTATTCAGGCAATTTTAAGAACCATGGGAACTGTATTCAGGCAATTTTAAGAACCATGGGAACTGTATTCAGGCAATTTTAAGAACCGTGGGAACTGTATTCAGGCAACTTTAAAATCATAGGGACTGTATTCACACAATTTTAAAAACATGGAAAATGTATTCAGGCAATTTTAAAACCATGAGAAATTCAGTCAGGCAATTTTAAAATCATGGGAAATTCAAAAGGGCAATTATAAAAAAAAAAAACATAGGAATTCAGGCAATTTTAAAACCTGGAAAATGTATTTGAATGACATGTTTAAGATGCAGCCAAAAATGAAAACGAGGATTTTGAGACTCATTAAAGATTTGTCCTCTCAGACTTCTTGCGAACATAAGAAAATGAAATTGCAGATATAGATACATGCATCCAAACATGGGTTACACTTCAATTTACAAACCTTTATAAATATTTTTGTAATCAGGTTTCTGTTTTTGAAAGGCAACAAACCACAAACAATTTTGAAGGAGATGACAGGAGTGTAGAGACCAGATAGCCCATCTTATAGTACGGGGATCTGAACTTCAAATATTGTTGGACTTTAGTCCCTACTCCCAGATGACTTCAATTAGTTATTGATGGTGTCACTTTCCAGCAAGTGCAGAAAGATATCTTATATGACTGCAAAACAATTGATCAATTTGTTTTTATGGCTTATCAAATTTTTGCAGGTTATTTAAAGCCAGAAAATATTTTTAAATAGCGACACTGTTTAGACATAATAATAATTTTACTGATAGAAGTCCTTAATTAACCCATAGCTGGGGGAGAAGAGGTGGATTCATACTTTTCTCAAAGGTAATTGCATGTAAGTGAATATAATGAACTTGACTGGAATAAAAATCGTAAAGCTAATTTCTAATTCTGAGCCACTAACCATTACACCACCCACACATCCAAGCTTACGGCAGTTGATATTCTAAAGTGGTCACCCATCTTCTTACTGACCAGGCTCATCATTGGTCATACGGGAACTGGTGTTTTAATGTGATAAGCCCACACTGCAACAGTTCAGTGGGAAGAATCTAAGTGGAACGTATACCATGACAATGGAATATGTAAGGAATGAGCTGACGCAGTGTACATGGTATAGCGGGTCTTAGCTCTGAAGGTCTGACCTGGTGAAACCATGGAGTGACATTTGACTGAATATCTGCCATGGAAATAGTAACATAGTAGCAATGCATTGGCCATGGGAAAGAGATTGAAGGGTGAAAAACAATTCATCACCCACAAGGATGCACAATTAAAAAAAAGAAAGGTTAACATGATATTGTCTATTGCAAGACTATTGCACTGAAATGAAGTCATTTTCTGCTAAAAAGGTTTTTTTCCCATTTTAAACTGGTTATTTGCAAAGAGAAGGAAAATCTCTGACAAATGTTATGTCTTATTGTTTATTATTTTGAATAGATCCAATAACCAAAGCTATCTGGCAGGATCCAAAATTCTGAGATGAAATATTTTCACTATTACACACATTATATGATTTGTGCAAAAGGGGTTGAAAGTAATTCATCACCCACAAACACTTTTAAACTATGTCAGGGTGGGAATGTGACGATTGGGCAGCTCAATTCTAAATATGGAAGCAATAATTCATTTTAGGTTTGGTTTGACTCTTGTAAAGACAGGACACAGCAGGACGAGAGACATACTTTCAGGAGTGGTAATCAGGAACTGATTAGAGGAGGCATGGTGGAGTAATGGTTTGTGGCTCAGATTGAGGAATCGAAGAGCCAAGTTCGAATTCTAGTCAAATCCATTACATTCACTTATGCGCTAACACCCTTGGAAAAGGTATGAATCCTCTTCTTCACCGCCCAGCTATGGGTAAATAGCAGGACAGACTGGGTTCTATAGCTTTGGATGGCAACTGGTCTACCACAGAAAGAAATGGCAACCTACTGCAAGAAAAAATCTGCCTCATCAGTCATGTATTAAAAGATACATGATCGTCTAAGTGTGTATCATGCATAGCACATAACTGAACCAGGAACCAAGTATTTTCTTTTAGTTATGGATCATATATAAGAGTCCCATGAGGTCTGAACTGAGCTTGAGTCCCATTCGACTCCTCCTCCTCATAATAATAATAATAATAGTTGGCAAATCTAACAGGAAATAATACCAAACATAATTCTGTTGCCCTATCAATATTTTTCTAGTTTATTTACTAAGTTCTAAAGCTGCATTACCAGACACAAGTGGGTAAATAATCTCATCAGAAATTCCATTATCTTTCATTAACAGAAATATTTTTTTTCAGTGCAAATTAGGAGGAACATGAAGCCATTGTCTTCACCTTTCCCTGTTATTTTGTCATATTCCACAATTTTATCCCTGACTCAAAGATTTGGGGGATGGGAGAAAGTGATGTAAAAATTGATTGCTTTTTCCCTTCCTAATGAAGTTAAACAGCCAAGCAGATCATACAAAATGGAAGTCAAAAGAGAATAATTCTATTATAGAAACAAGTGAAAATTGGCATCTGGTGTCAAGCAGAAAGAAGGAACTGCTGAATAATCAACCATGTAATAAGAAAACAGTATAATGGGTCACAGACACAAGCAAAAGCTGTATTAATCGGCTAAAATTTTACATGTTATTTCTTAAAATAAAAATTTCAGACCTCCAAAACAATTACAATGAGAAAATGGAAATATATGGTTTTGATTACTCTTAAATTAATGCAAAAGATTCCAGCTTATTTTTGGACAAAATCTTTTATTCATATAAATTCATAGCACCATTATTCAATTATCACACTATTATTCCTAATATTCTATGATCTCATTGCACCTTTCAGTTAAACTGTTTATTTTATCATATACTAGTAGGCTTCGCACATTCACTATCATGTTGCAATAGTAATTGAAATATTGGGATAAAAATATGGGGTTTTTTTTTGTTTTTTTTATACACTTCTACTTACATTTTTTTTTGTTTTATACACTTCTACTTATAAAACTTGCATCTCATTTGTCTGAGAAAAAAAAGTTTTAAATATTTTAAATGCCATAATAATTTAACACAAGAAAGTTCAATTATACAAAAGAAAAATATTAGTAAAATAAAATTAAATACAATTTTTAATTGAAATTAAATTTTATGTTTTTTTTAATACAAATAAAAGTTTCTTATTTTTTTAAGTAGATAAAGATGAAAATTTGTTTTAAAAGCTATAAAATTTTAAGAAATACATGAATTTTGTAGAAACAAATTTAAATTTCATAAAAAGAATGTTTACTTTTTTAAAATTTCAGTTATTGAAAAGTCTTATTTTTGTTTACGTAGCATGCTACATAAACAAAAATAAATCTTTTCAATAACTGAGACTAAAAAATGATTTTATGGCTTAAAACTATTATAAAAACAAATTGTTGCAACTGCCTCACAACAAGGACAATTTGATTTCTTCACACAAAAAACTGACCCTTGTGGTCAGTTTTTTATGTAAAGAAATCAAATGTGACATTAGCAGGAATTCTATACATTTGATTCTTTTTTACAAATTTAAAAAAAATAATAAAAACTGTCGTAAAAGAGAGCCCAGAAGAACAACGTGAATTTATTTTGTGTTTATATAATATAAATTTGATTTTAATTATTAAAATAATAATTTATAATATTAAATGGGTGAATTAACAATGTTTAAAATGAAATTAAAAATAAAAAATTTATTTCGAACTGAAACAGACTTTAAACTATCAAACTTTATGGAAAGTTTGAGAATTGAGTATAAACTTACACATTATATATATATATATATATATATATATATATATTTTTTACACAAAATAAATCTACATCATACTTAATTTATGTGTTATTATGATCTGTAGATTTTAGTTTTACTGATAGTTCAAAATCAATAAATATTTATATCTTTTTATCATAAGTACCAGGAATGGAAAATTGTTTTAAACAAAAAAAATTCCAAAGAATCATTTTTGAAATTGAAAATTAGGATAAATAATTCTCCAATTCCAAGGCCGATACCCACAAAAATTCTGATACTTCTGATTCACAATTCTTATTAATTGTCATATCACTACTTTTTATAAAGAAAATCCCTGGAAAAAATAAATGAAAAATAATTTTAAAACTTTCTACTGATGATACTTAATACGTCCTAAATTGGAAATAAAAAGAAATGAAAATATTAAATGTAATTTAGAGATTTAAGTGGTTTTCTGTAAAATATGCTTTGTAAATTTTTGGAGTGCAAAAGAAAAAATATTGAGCAAAATATTAAAGACTTTTGTTCAATTTTTAAAGAAAATTATTGGATGGTTAAAATGTTTTAACCTTCTTTATTTAAATGCTTTGAGAACTCAGAACACCTCTATTTAACAAATAATACTTATTTTGACAAATTGAAAAATATTTATTATAACAAAATTCATACTATTAAAGTATTTTTAATACAATATTGAAACTTTTTTTTTTATTATAAAACTGTTTTACATTTAGTATCTGCAGAAGACAGTCTAAGACAGTGGTTGCCAAATAATGTAGTACACCTCATATGTGCGGAGGAATAGGATAGCAGGTGAGATGGAATGGTTGAAAGACAATCAAAGATTTAAAATCAATTTCAAAAACTTCATATGCCAAAAATAAATATGATTTCAAAATTTCAAATATTATTACGGATTACTTGTAATTGCAGGCATGAGTCCCACTATAAATAGTTATGAATAATTATTATTGACCAATTTTATCATTGTGATATTTTTGCATTATATCAAGTATTAAGAATATAGTAACTAGGGTCTGCAAATTGGAGGAGAGAGTTATCAATGATAATGGTCTGACCTCAAATCTAATATACTTTTTATCACATAAAATTTGGTGAGGCATAAGCAAATTTTCATTCTGAAAATGCGGCTCAGAAAAAAAAATTTGGGAGTCACTGGTCTAAGATATAATCTTGAGTTACCTCCCTTGAATGGCTTTTCATAATAAATTTGTCCATTTCTTTTTAATTTCTAATAAGTTTACAGTTGCTCAAAAGAACAAATATCCTAAACTAATCTCATGCTTTCTTGATTGTTAATAGCTAATATCGTCTAAAAAAAAAAAAAAAAAAAAAAAAAAAAAAATGAAATATGTCATTTCTGTTCTTTGATATTTTCAGGGATGTAATAGGCAGGGAAAAATATTGACAAGGGCATCAGTTACTGATAGGAGGGGAATGGGAAAGTTAATACTTCAATTACTTGACCTTTAATTTAAAAAAAAAAAAAAATAGATACCTCTAGTTTAAAAATGTGGTTTCCATTATATTAAAAACAAAAAGTAATATATATTTTATTGAAATATGATTAATCAGACCTTAAATTAACCTATATTGTAAAACCTAGATTTCCAAGAGACTTAGACTATTTTTAAAAGATTTTTAAAATTGGGATGTAATTTTTTTCATTGACAAACCTAGTCATTATCATGCAATCAAAGCTCTTAGTGACAGAAAAGTAAACAAAGCCTAAAATTAGTTTAACAACAATTTTCAGAAGTGGAAAGTACGTTTTTTTTTCCTTTTATGATTAATTTTAAGTCATTTTTTTTTTTAAACTAAAACTAAGACATCAGCCAACATATTTATGTTTTGCAAGGTGTTTTAGAATTGCTTTTCAAAAAGTGCATGACATTACTGACTAATTATCGACCAAACAATGAGAAACAGAAGAAGTAATCGTCTGAAAGTGACGTATAAAATAACTTTCTCTCCCAGCTCCATGACCGACTGCTGTGTTAAATTACTAAGTTGCACAAATGGGCACTGACATGCAACAAAATTACTGAACAAAAGTTCTTTTAATTCTGAATCATTAAAATGATTGATTCAGTCTTAATTAAGTTCTCATGTTGTTTATAATGCATCTTTCTATAAAAAAATCCCTCAATTTTTTGTTCCTGAGCTCAAAACATCCTCTCTTGCAAACTATCCACAACATGCACTTCCAGTGACAGCATCATCAGCATCATTGTAAGACTTATAAACATTTTATTTTTAATACTTCAAACATGTAAACTATGAATAAATGTTTAATCATCTAGGTTGTTTTCTTTAATATATGTTCTTTTGAGAGCAGTGTATTTTTATGAAGGTCAGACTATGTTTAAAAAATTGTTACACTTGCATATCTTTTTTGGCTCAGCAGTTAAAAACTGCCAAATTTGTGAATAATCCATTTCTAGTTTCTGTCTATATTTCTGAGATGAGGTATTATGTACATTATTTACATTATTCGGACTATTGTCCTCATCTTTGTCGCTATATTTATTACATTTTGGCCGTGGTACACTCCGGCCTTTCTTTATGTAAAATTATTTATTTGTATATACTGATCAATGAAAGACATTGTCTCCTGCTCTAGTAAGAACATGAATGTGGGCATTGTGAGCCTATTTCTTTTGGTATATATAGGACTCGGGTCAGTGGATGAGGAGAGAAGATTTTTTGACATGAAGAAGAGAACATAAAGTGGGCAGAAGCCAGATGCAGAGAGATTTTGAAGTTAAGGGGAAAATTCTCCTGCAGTTGGACAACAAAGAAAAGAATTATAAGAAATTTTCTCAAACACAATGCGAATTTAAAAGTGACATTTCTAAAATTACTATATGTCCCCAAAATGCCTGTGGGGCAAATGAAAGTAGGTGTTTTCATTTTTTTTCTAAAAGGTGGTTGCAACTTTGTCTTCTTAAATTGTTTTCTCTTTTTGGCATTGAATCTTTGTCTTTTTCTAAAGTGAAATTGTAATTTTTTTCTATTTTTAGATAATTTTAATTTTTTCAGAAATTACTTATTCTGACTTGAAATACGTGCAAAAGGAAATTTTTTGTGCAAACGTATTTGCAAATTTTTCGTACTTGTGTAATAAATAATTTTCCTTTAAAATTATATGCAGATTTGGTGGGGAATAAAAAATTTTATAGACTATGAGGAGAACAGTTTTGTTGTTACAGTCACTGGGTCAGGGTCAGGGTCAAAAGTCTTTGGTTCAGTAGAACAGAGATGATGTGTACATCTGTTTGCTACTTTGGTATCTTACCTTTTTCATATTTTGTTTCTGTTAGTCACTGCTTTAATAATACCTTGGACAGGCGATTTCTCTTTCTACATTGTGTTTAGATAAACTTTGAAAAAGACCAAAATTAAGAATTAAAAGCTCACAAGCCAGAACCAGCCATGAAAAACTAAACATGACAAGCTTCATACTTGAGAAAAATCAAAGAATAATGAAAACAAATTCAATACAGTAAGAAAATTTAACTAAATTTAACTAAACACAGTTTATTTTCACTATTGGCTTTGTAAATGTTTCAACAAATTTCTTCCTCTCTGCAGTTCTAATGACCGACACACATTAGTCCGAACATTGAATTGATTGTTCACAATTACAATGATAAACAGAATGGGTGGAAAGAAAATCCCTACTGAAGATTACATATAGCTTTTGTTAATATCGCTACATTTACCTGTGAAAAAAAAAAAAATTATCCTTAAAGTGGTAAAATTTCGATGCTAATTTCTGTTTTTATTTCAGAATGGCAAACGTAGCCCAGAGTGGTACAACAGCTGATGCTGCATGAGAGTGCTCAGCTAGCATCTTATCATGGAATGTGGCAGTCTGTGATAGTACAAATGCAGAGATGGTGGTGCAGTGTTCATAAACTTTGTGCTTCAGTAGATGCCAAAACTATCAAAAATTCTCATTCCAAGCTGATGAGTACGCAATCTGTGGTAGAAACCCACAAAGGCTGTCATCCTTCAACATCCAGATTGAAAGAAAACCTGCAAAAGGTAGAACTGACTGTATTTCTACCATTATACTATTCAAAATAAGACTTGATTTATGAAAAAGGGGCAATAATTAATAACGTTATTAAGAAATATAAATAAGGATTGTCTTTTCACCCATCCTGTAGAACGGCAGTCACATGTGTTTGCTTGTCTTCCCAGTTTTCAAAAGTTCAGGTGATAATTTAGCGGTTATGTCTAACAACTGTTGCCACAATCTGCTCTTTTAGAACCTGTCACATTATCGATTTCTTAAATCTTTCCTTAAAGGAAAACCTACACTGCTATATATGGAATTCAACCTTTTGGCTTGACACCAATGGCACTACTTAAATAGATTGGCCTACTAGTAAAATATATGGAAAAATTATGAGGGGGAGAATAATTTCTGTAGATTAGCATTTATTAGATTATTAGTAAGGTGGAATTGAAAAATACTGATTTGTTAAGATTATTTGATTTAGAAATAGGGTCCTGTTCGTAATATTGATACAATGTAAAACTGACCCCTCACTTTTTACACAGATATTTAAATTTTTGAATTTAACTGTTATCTACATATGTCAAGTTTGAAATTGTGCTTACATCATTGATATTTGCATATGTTTTTTTCTTCTTTTTTTTTTTTTAATTTTCTGAATTTTAAAACCTTTTTTTTCTGGCAGTGGAAGTTTCAGAAGCACATGCATAAACATTAGCAGATAATAACCATTTATTTTAATTAAAGAATGTACCTTATATACTTTCTTTGTTTTTTATAAGATAATACTAATATGTGAATATTACATGCATTATTATTGGATACAGTTAAGTAAAACATCACTTTTATCAAAATCATGTTTATTTTAAATACAGCTGTACTTTTTTACATCAGTAAACGGATATATAGTTTGGTCAACAGTGTATCCATGGCCAGCAGTACATACGCTAATTTTATATCTCATGTATGATGCAATACCCGTAAAATTAGCTTTAAAATTAGGTCTTCAAAAGTCACATCATACATGAGTATATACAACATATATCTGTTTGTTCTTTATTTAAAAGAAATCTTTGTTTTTTAGACAAAAAAATCTGTTTTCATATAGATAAATTCAGAGTCAGGAATTGCTTTGTGACTGTATTTTGATCATGAACAGGAACCCCTTTCTAAATTAATGAAAAAAAAATATGACTTGAAGAAACAGTCTATTTAAATAGTACCTCTCCATTTGTAGGGGTACAATCTGACAATTAATTTAGGTTCTTTAAGGGAATTCTTTGTTTCAGAAAGCACAAGGTCAGCTAGCCACTTGACTGAGTTCTGATAACCTTTGTCTTGAAAGTTATTTTTTCCTATGAGACAACCATTGAATACAACTTTATGCTTGAACATAACTTCAGGAACTCTGTATTCACTCTTATATTTACACACTGATATTGAGCACTTTTACTCATAAGTCAGATATATGGACACTCCACCTGGCAATTGCAATATCAAGGAACAATCCACCAGAGTGCACTTTCTGTGGGCAGAAGGAGTCAAAACCTGTGGAAATACATCACTGGATGTTGGTGTCGTATAGAGTATGCAAGATGACTTGGTGTACGGTAAAGTTTGTACTTACTGGGTGCCCAAACAGCTTACAGCTCAGCATAAGCAGCTATGTGTAGATGTTGCGAATGAGTTCCTCCAATGATACAAAGCAAATCCCAGTATCTTGGAGCAAATTGTGACAGGTGATAAGATATGGATCTGCCATTTTGGGCAAGAAGCAAAGTATGGAGTAGAAACATCTGTCATACTCTGTTCTTAAAACTTCAAACAGCAGTGCCATTCTGCAAGAAACTGACGCTAATACTCTTTTTGGATACTAAGCGACCTATTCTGATGGTGTTCCAGGGACAACGGTGAATCTGAAAACAGTGCAATATATTGAGCTTTGCTGCAAGACCAACTTGGACCCACAATTCATCATAACTGACAAGGACTTCTCTCCAAAGGGAGGCTACTGCTCCATGATTGTGCATATAGCAACAGCAACAATAGAGACCATGCAATGGCTTGGAATTGAATTCCTGCATTTGACACCATCTGATTTGAGCCCTTGAAGGTGATGTTACATTGTCATAAGTTCAGCTTGGATTGTGTGGCCCAGTAAATGGTGCAGACATAGTTTCATGAGCAAATGAAAAGCATCTTTTCGGAAAGGATGAAGAAGCTCATTGAATGATAACTGAAATGCAGTGCCATGCAAGGGAGGGGACTATAAAGAAAAGTGATGTATGCATTTGTTATTTATCAGTGGAAATAAACGTGTTGCATAGAAATTATAATTTAGTTTTTGATTTACCTTCAGCTATATGTAAAATAATCAGTCTTTTAACTGTCTCTTCCAGATGTGTGTAAAATGTCTTTTTAACAAATGTCTTCCTCAAAGAACTTTAAATAAAACACACAACCATCCACTTTGATGTCAAAAGACAAACTGAATTAAAATATGAGGTCGATTCAATAAGAGTCAAACTAAATTCAATTTCATACCAAAAGCGAATCACTTACAACCTCTGAACAACATAATGTCTATCTTTCATTCTTTTTGTCTCATTTGAGAGAGAAAAAAAAAATGAACACCGTTTTAAGCAGAACTTATGGTGGGCCATTTTGAGTGGAACTGAACAGAAAATATCAATCATCGATTTTAGCCAATAAACTCACATGCCAAGAATTGTTCTCCAATGAATGTAAATTACATTAGGCAGATAAATGGCTTTTTGATTCAATTCCAAGAGACAGAAGAAAGAAATTTCTTTCTTGCCTCATAAATAATCAGACAATTCCTTCCAAAGAGGAAATGCAAATTTTTGCAATGAAAACTGCTATTATACCAGGATTGGCAAATTGCAAATCCTAGTATAAGAGTGTGAGATACTGATAAGTGAAAAAAAAAAAAATTAGACAAAGAAATCATACTGTCGCAATATCGCTAAGTTTTACTTATATATATGTCAGGAAAAAACTCAACAACAGCACAGCCTAATGGTAAAAAAAAAAAAAAATAATTATATTAAACAACAAGAGAATGCTTCACTAATCACTACAATGTTTACATGTCTAGGGTTAACTGTTATCTTTCCTACATATCCTCATAAACTGTACTTGTTAGCTCCTCCTCCACCTCCTCTCATCTGCAACAACTTCAAACAGTAGCTCTCAGTAGCTATCTTGAGTGGGTTATGAACTTTTTTATTATGTAAACAATTAATAAAAAGAAAAAAAAAAAAAGAAAAAAAAAGAAGCTCAATACAGTGGTGAATATTAATCCATTATACTGAACATTATACAGTGACAATTTCAGATCAATATTCATCTTGGGAGTACATGTAAATTTATAGATGTATTGATCACTTTAATCAAAAGGTTTATAGATATTACAGATGTTGCCCAGAAAATTACTGGCCTCTTGTTGCCCTTCCTGGAGGACATTTATAATTCTTGTTGTTGCAGTTGAGCAGAAAACAATGAAACACTGTACATATTCCTTGAACCACTTGTTTTAACTGTTACTCCCAGAATAATATTTTAGTTCTAGGAAAAAGAACTTGAGGGACAGATTTTATCCCTGGGTTCTGCATAAAATGAACAGTGCCAAACACTATTTTCAACAATATTAAAACAATATTACTTAAACAGTATTACTTTTCTTCATTCGATGCCATGCCTTTGTGTGTGTGTGTGTGGGGGGGGATATTGTACATTTACAAAATAGGAAAATAAATAAATAAAATAAATCACTTCATTCTGAATTTTAGGTAAATAATGGCATATTTGGGAATAATATTAGAATAATCTAGAAACTATATTGGGAGCAAACTAGCTGCATATGGATAGAAAATGAATTCAGTAAATATACAAAGATAGAAAGGAGTGTAAGACAAGGATGGGTCTTCTCACCAGACTTATTCATCCTTTACAATGGGGTAATCCTGAGAGAATTAGAAGTCCTACTAGAAGTCATGATAGGTGGCCACAATCTTAACAGCATAAGATATGGTGTTGATTGCAGATATGTAAAGGAAAGAGAGAAGAAAGGACTAAACATCAATTGCAAGAAGAGAGAATGCATGGTGGTTAGCAAAAGGAATGAGTCTACCATGCAAATTACAAATTGGAGATATAGCAAAATCAAACAAGTACAAAAATTTAAACATCTGGGAAGTGTTTTAACAGAGGATGGAAAGTGTGACACTGAAATACGAAGGCGTATTTGATAGCGAAAGATGTTTTCCAAAAGCTAAGCAAAGTATTGTAAAACTGGAAAATTTCATTAGAAACAAAGAAAAGAGTACTAAACTGTTATGTAATATCTGCCTTCCTATATGGCAGTGAATGCTGAACCATTTCATCACACAAGAAGAGGAGACTTGAAGGAGCAGAAATGTAGTTCTACAAAAGGATACTGGGAATATCATGGACTGAACATGTGAGTAATGACAATGTTTTAGAGAAAATGGAAACAAAAAGGACATTTATACTTGGTATCAGAAAGGATAGTCAAAATTTCTAGAACACATGAGGAAAGAGGGCTTGGAAAATTTGAAACTCACAAGACGTTGAAGGCAAAAAGGATAGAAGAAAACAGTGTATAACCTAACGAGCTTGTGTAAATGAATGGCAGAACATGGTTTAGGAGAGATTACAACAAGACAAAGAACTATAAAGGACAGGAAATTGGATGCACAGTGAGACAATGGGTAGCATCTTATATATATATATATATATATATATATATATATATATATATTGACACAGTTATGAGCTAAATGAAATTCTCACTGTATGATTCTCAATCTAGGCAAATACAGGGTGCGATGGATAAATTGTCATCTAATTTACACAAAAATGAAAATAACACTAACATCTCATTTTAACAGATTGACAGGGTGCGATGGATAAATTGTCGTCTAAATGACGCCAAAATGAAAATAACACTGACATCTCATTTTAACAGATATATTTACCAAAATTACACAAAAATATCTTGAAATATTGAAGAGTAAATTTACTCAATAAAATCGCCATTGGATTCAACTGTGGCCTCCACAGAGCTTTGGAATATCCTGTAACTCTTCTGGACAGTCTCCTTGCTTAAGTTGGTGAATGCTGCCATGATCCTTGCCTTCAGTTCATGTCTGGTATTAAAAGGAGTTTGTTTGGTCTTTTGCTCAACTGCACCCCACACATAATAATCAATGGGGTTGCAATCTGGGGAGTTAGATGGCCAGATGTAAGGGGTGATGTGGTCACAGAAATTATCTGACAGCCCTCACTGGGTTCTCCTGCTTGTGCTTTGCATGGTGCAGTGTCCAGTTGCCAGACATAGGTTCTTCCAGGAGCCAGCTTCTTGTCCCAGGGCAGCATTACTTCCTCAAGTCACTTAATATAGGCCTCCATGTTGAGTCTAAGTGCCTGTGGAAAGATGAAGGGAGGTATAACGTCACCATCACTAGTGATCACCCCAAACACCATGACGTTGACTGGATATATCATCCAACTCTTTCCAAATTCTCTGCACTGTCCTCTGACACCCAAACACTCTGAAATGTTTACAAATTTCTGACAGAGTGAATTGCATCATGGTACTCTTTTTCTCACACATGGTTCACAATTGAGCCTACTTTACGATGCAGTCAACAAAAGCAAAAACAAACAATGCATGCTGCGAAATTAAAAATATAAAAATGGTGACAATTAACCCATCGCATCCTGTAATATTAAACATTGAAGTGCATTAAAAAGAGAAGAGATAATGTTGAAAGATAAATATTGTGTAAAATGCTTTTTTTTTTCATTAGGATGCAGACTTAATGATCTGCAAGGGTAAGGCAAAAATTATCTGCAATTTTGACATAACATAACTTTTGACAAGAATGTAGATAATTTTTGACTTTCCCCTTATACATATGTATATAACATAAATGTGAAAGGCTAAAAAATTACAAGTTTTTTATATATATATATATATATATATATATATATATGTATATATATTCATACACGTTTCATGAAATAATATAGACAAGTGTTGTCTATTTATTTTATGTAAATTCTTTTCATAACGTCTGATAAGTTTAATAACATTATCGTTGAACGAAGAAAGAAATTCACAATATTGATCCATATATTTTTAATACAATCTAAGCTTTCGACTTACATAAGCCATTATCAAAGATCTCAATTACAACATATTAAGCAATATACGGACAAGACAGTGATGATAGTCTGTCATTGTTTACATAGATGATTTCTAAGCAACAATAAACACATGCATATAAGACGCTAGAAGTGAAAATCGCACAATATATATATATATATATATTTCTTTAATATCACCTATTGATTTTATATCAAATATAACTTGTCTTTGGAATAATACTTTCAAGTATGATTTTGTATTTTTAAGCATAACTTTATCGATATATTTTAAGCTTTTTTTAAACCCCTTTTCATTCCTTATATTCATTATAAAAACTCTTCCCTTTAAGACATTCCACTCTCCCCTGACCATTGTCTTGTGCCTTTCATCTGACTGAAACATTGAAATGGATAAATTCTGTATTAGTTTTTGACAGTTTTTTTTTTTTTTTTCTCGTTTTCACAGTTAAATTTCTAAATCCAACAAACTCAGTCTATACCAGGGTTCAATAAGACTGATGAATTTTATTTTTTCCTCAGTTGAAATAAGCTTATTTGCCATATGAGGTAATTTGGGATTATATATATATATATATATATATATATATATATATATATATATATATATATAAATAAAAAGAAAGAACAGTAAATTTACAGAGCATTAATATTATAAATTAACTGATTTAAAATATGTTTTTTTTTTGCTACACAGTAATAACCATGTTTCAAAAATAGAAGCTAAAAGCTTAGAATTTAATTTTGTAATTAAATTAAAAACATTAGTTCCATTTCACCCTCAAGTGAATTTTGGAGCAACTTATTTTTTTAAATTTACTGAGTTTTAAAGACAGAAAAATTCATAATTCACTGTTTCCAAGGATACAGAGAAATCCAATCATTCAGACAAGGAGTGGTAGCGTGTTCATTTTTATTAATTTTTGTTGTATCAGTTATTAGTTACGTTCGATAAAGGGGTTATGTTTAGGTAGGGTAGGGATGTATTTTTCAACAAATTGTGACATCCGTTAAATGCATGTCATCTGGGTTTTTTTTTCTTTTTTTTTTGTAAAATTTTAATGTTTTGGCAAAAAATTCTCATGGCATTTTTTCTATTTGTATACTTAAAGATTTTTTGGGGAAGTTTAGGTTAAAATATGTTTTATTTAACTACAATTTTAAAATATTTTCACTTTAATTTTTAATAGACTATATTTCTTTTTAAAACAAGTAAATGTACTAGAATTACTTACAGTATATAAAATTATTTTTCATATCAAATATAAGTCTGTATATTACTAGGTTTTTGTTGAGAGTCAAATGTATTGCTGGTAATATTTGTTTTCTTCAAAAATGTATTACTAGTCTTTTTACTATACTATGTTTTTATACTTGCATCATGTTTTGATGTCAGTTTGGTGGGGGTTAACTATTTGCCCATAGCTGGGACCCTAACAAGTGCTACGACCCCAGGTCAGAGTGAACCTGGGAACAATAGCAATTAAGAGGTGGTTCCATGCTTCTCAAAAAAACTTCCTAATCAGAGGCCTTGCTGTCAGATGTAGTTTATCATCATACCCAGGACCAACTTTCATTGGGAAAACCCAGGAAAATGTTTCAAACTGGAGGAAAAATAAGCCAATAGATCCATAACAAAAAAGTTCCAGTTGTCTTTAGCCAAACACGTTTAAAAAAAAAGAGGTGTTATCATTTTTTAAACCTCAGCCTCTTTCAAAAATGACAAATTCCGCAGCCATTTTGACAGTAGGTAGGAGTGGTCCCATCAAACATTTTAAAATGTTGTAATTTTTAATCTGTGGAAGGGGCAAAAGTTTGACCATGTAAGAATATTCAATTCATCCATATAATGAATACAGAAAGGAAAAGAAAAAAAGCAAATCCTAAATTTTTATATTCCAGAAATTGTTGAGGTGTTTTACAAAAATTGCATCCTCATTTTAGTTAAGTTTCTTTGCATAAAGACACTTTTCATATGAAAAGGAATAGTCTATATGCATGAAGAAGACATCAACTTGGACTGTTACATCCGGTTGTATTATCAAGCAGTCTAATGAGACACTGACTGACTACTATGTTGTTTATATATATATATATATATATATATATCTGAGTATCCTGCACCTGAGGAGTGCATATTTGCATAAAACTTTAAGTTGTGCTATCAACTTGGGATATTATGTATATTCACTAACATGCAAGTATATTTGCATATACACATGTTTTTTTTATTATATATATATATATATGTATTTTCAAACATATATTGTTAAATATAACAGACAATGAATGTCTATTATGTTTCATCATGAGCCATTCTAAGCTTTGTATAGTGGCTTTAGTTCCAGGAGAAAATAAAGACAAAAACTGTCCAACATTTGATTATTTTTTTTATTATGCTGTTCCTTGATCTAAGCTTTCATCGTTATATGGACATTACAACAGAGATGTTCACCATCAAAGTTATGTTTACATAAAAGTTTGTTATGCGATGATTACAATCACAGAATAGCAGATACAGGTCATAGATTTGTAATACAGTTCTATGACATCGTACATGATCACATGAGAGAAAGAAATATTATCAAGAAAACCATTTGTTTAAATGCACTGGAATATTTTGTGACTGGTCTGAAATGTAATTTTGTTAAGTGTGGGGTTCTTTTGTTTTAATGTAGATGGCCTCCAATATCTGAAGGTTCTATATAAGTTGAGCTAGTTAGATGGAACCATAAATTTTAGGCTAACAGTTTTTTTTCAAGCTTGTGGAACTCCCTTTTGGCCCCATGTTTTCAATCTAACTTTAATCTTTATAAATTTAAAGACAATGTTAATCACTTTCTACTGTCCTCCTGATAACTCTCCCTCTTTTCTTGCTACCTAACAATGATTCTGCTTCAAACTCTTCTACACCCAGTAAACCCTTGCATCTCGGCTGCTTTACTGTAGGTACCATCACATATCACTTAAGAATCTGCATACCATGATGACAACATGCTCCAAATATAATGAAACATAGATTATTGTCAAAATCTTTATGTCATTGTTAAGAGGAATGGTCAAAATATTTTTTGAATATTTATTCAAATTTTTTAGTCTTTTTTAGAACATTCAAAATTTTGATTAAAAAACTTGTTTTTCTTGCATAAACAAATGTACTATATTTTAGCATAGCAAATTTAAAAAAATGTACTATATTTTAGCATAACAAATTTTAGCATCATTTTTGTGGTGACAGATACATTATTTGAAAATTCTTGCAAAAATCAAATAATTGTTGGATTTTAAATGAAATTTTCAGGACTTATTCACTAATGAATGAAATTATTTTAGAAATGTTTTTATTAAAAATTCTTGATAAAAAAAAAAAATATATATATATATATATATATATATATATATATTTTTACATGTGTTTCACTGCCATACTTAATTTTATGAGAACTTTATTATGAGCAGGCAACTAATAGGTGCCTGTGGTGATGAGTGGTGCCTGTGGTGATGAGTGGTGCCTGTGGTGATGAGTGGTGCCTGTGGTGATGAGTGGTTCCTGTGTGATCTATAGTGAAGACTGAGGTTTCACCTGGTATTTCTAAGAAGGGATGAAAGTGTCCATGCCGGCTTTGACCCAAAAACAAACCTCAGTGATGCAATTTTCAATTGGGAGGTCCAGGGTGCATCACAAATAAAATCATGGAGTGAGTCCCAGTCAGCACACTGGTAACAGAAAAAGGTCTTATGGATAGTGTGTTCCTATATGACTGAAATAAAATATCAATAGCTACTACCACAGAGTGGTTAGAGTTACTAAGAGGACAGTGTTATGAAGCTTGGCAAGAGTGAGGAGAGGAAGTAAGAAATAAATCAAGTAGAGAAGCCTGTTTCTCGGTTTTGCTAGGGAATGCATAGGGAAGTCCATGATTTGAGTAAGGGATTGGGCAATGGAAATAAATTAATGCCTGAATACCAGCAACATCAGTACTTTTAGAATATTTAAGCCACATGTCGTGGTGAGCATCAGAGTCACTGAAGACAAAGATGTTCGCAGATGGATGGAGAGAAAGAGTCTTTTCTATACCGTCAGCTCTTATGTGTAATATACTGCAGTCCTGGGAAGAGGGGAGAGTGATAAAAGAAAAAGAGATACCTAACAGAGTTTATTAACAAAAAGACAGAAGCATATGAAGAAGTATTCTGCAATCTCAAGAGACAATTACCTGCCTATTGGAAGATTATACTGGATGTAAACACCAAGGCCATGCAAGTGAATACTGGAATCTTTTCAGCAGAGTGGAAGATAACTAAAAACCAAGAATTCATTGGTAGCAATGGAAGAATTTAGATTGGTTTTACAAAGGGCAAAGATATCTGGCAAGTGAAAAGAATCTATGTTGCAGAAGTTGGAATAGATACCATGAATATTAGAGAAAGAAAGGTTGCATATCTGGTAAATTGCTCAAAATCAATTGCTCGAAAGGCAGTTTGCTCAAAACCTGTGGTTAAAAAAAAAACAAAAAAAAACTACATTGTTCTAATATTTACTATAAGATAAAATAACAGAACTTTATTGTTGTTAACTGAACAGTTAAAATTAAAGAACAAGTACATATATAGCAGGATTTATTTTTTTTCCTGAAAGGCAGTTTACTTGAAACCTGCGGTTAAAAAAAAATAAAACACATGCTAAGCATTTCCTTTTTTTGCACATTTCACATTTCCAGTAAATCTTATTGTTCACTGTTTTGTCCTTAATATATAGATATATCCATCCAAACACAACTTCTTTCCTTTTTCGCTCTCAACAAAAGTTATGTCCATCACTAGGGTTCGAGATCTCCAAAATTACTGATATAGAAATAGGAAACAAATATAGAAAAAAAAATCAGGACTGCTAAAGTTGAGTGTTGTGGCTCCTTTTAAATCCAGCTTCATTGACGTGTCGTGAGAGGGCGCAGTTTACGTGGCGCTTTGAGCTTCGAAATTACTTAAAAGCAATCTGCCTTTTGAGCAAATAATAGTTTGAGAAATTATTTTTCGGGCAATTGATTTTGAGCAATTTACTGTCGAGCAATTGATTTTGAGCAATTTACCTAGATCCGAAAGGTTGTGGGTGGGATGGTTTTTTGTTTACTGGAAATACGTGCAGGAACACCTATCCATGTGTGACATAGCACTAATATTCCTCAAATAAGGTTTCAGAAAAGTATATTTTATTTTTGGAAGATTTTTTTAATAAAGAAATTTACATTTTTCTAACACTTTGCTAAAAATGGCACTAAATTAAAAAGATTTATAATTAATATTACATTATCATTACTGATTTATTTTTTGTATGACTACTTCTTTGTAATATTAATTGTACTGCACCATTTAATAGATTTAAAAAGGACCAATCTGCAGTGCAAAATTTTGAGAAAACTACAGGGACATTACTCTAGTTATTGGTCCATTTGGTCCACACCACATTGACTGATAAAACACTTACAGCAAATAAAAATTGTCGAATTCACATATTACTATATTTAAAAAAAAAAAAAAAAGTTCTCATTTAAAATTTTAAAAATACAATCCTAGCATTGAGACAATGCACACTACAAAATTTTGTAACTGTTAATAATAACACACTTTAAAGAAACATCTTTTGACCTACATTTATTTACATCTTGGAAGTTATCTGAATTTACCTGAAAAGAAAAAATAATATCCGTGCCTGATGATAAGAAGAATTATCAAAAGTACTAGCATATCTACATAAAATACAAAACATTTAATCCATTTTACAATTTTTAAAAACAAGGACTGCACCATTCAATTAGTGGTTGGCAGGTTAATGCTTTATTAAATCTGTTAGCAAAGTGAATTGGCCATTAATTACATTAACTTTACTGATTAATTCTTTGTAAAACTACTTGTTATATATATATATATATATATATATATATATATATGATGACTATCCACTGTTTCACATAGTTATATTAGAATTAGAGGTGTAACTGTCAATGACCATGTAATGAATAACAATAAGTATAAAATTATTTACACAAAATAAAAAGGAGCATTTTGCAAAACTAAGTTAGCTAAAAATACAGTAAAATGATATGATTTCCTGAAATGAACTAAAATTGTAAAAATAAAAGACAGTGATGTTTGGAGATGGAAGTAAAATAATTTTTAAAAATACCAGAGAGAGAGAGAGAGATGGGGAAGATTGGGTGAAAGAAATAGAATTGGGTGGGTGGAAAAAGTGAAGGTGAAAATTTATTAAATTATTCTTTCTGAGGAATCAAAGATCTGTACAATTGGGAGACATTCAGTTCCAAGTGATGTTTGGCTTTAGTTTTATATTGAAAATTTGGAAGTTGTCACTCAAGTGAAATATGTTTCTTACTGTTATTTTCTTATTTTTTTAATCAACCAAGCAAGGTAATAATGCCACTAAGACACCAGGGATTAAAGAGAGTGAAAGAGAATGAAAAGACTTCAGAAGGAACCAGAAACCCAATTTTAAACAGGAAATAAGCGATAAACATTCTATTCCTGTTTAAAAGACCGGGGAGGAGTGTGAACTAGATGATAAGCAAAACTGAGGACAATTTCAGAATAAATTAAACCCAGGTTATCGACAGATAAAGCCATGCATTTTTGGCATATGAGGAAATAATCTATGCACTTAACAGACAATTCTGTTTGTTTTCATGGATTTAAATGGTTTAAACTTTATTCTGCTACTGTGCCAAAAAATGGCATAAAGTAATGTTGTTGCCTGCAAGCCATCATGTCAAACCAGTTCTAGCCACAGTCTTCTTGCATCTCATAGCAAATGGATTATTGATTCTAGTTTGTAAAAAAAAAAAAAAAAGATCTATTCCATTATTTCTATATTCAATATTTTGTATGTCTTTGACCAAAATAAGATTTTTTTTTTCTTCATTGATCTTTTTTTAAAATCCTTTTTCCAATTTGTTTTATTTCTTCAGGCATTCCCAAACATTTCTTTTTAAACGATTCAATAATTCTAGAATTCTTATTTATTTTCAATAAAAAATAAACAGTGATGCACTTGCTTCAGTTTTAGAAAGAAAACTGTTTCAATGAATTATCTGACTACTTGCCATTTCTAAATGTCACTCGTCTTTTTTCCTAAAGGCTCCAGCTACAAAAAAATGTTCCAATCTACTTAACACGCGTAGAATGCACTCATACCTTATAATTAGGCAGTGTTTCACGAGATGAACCATTAATTCATCTCCATAATCCATACCTGTTAATTAACTTTTGTTGATAATGTGAAATCATTTCTTGTACCTGATCATCTTGATAGTCCTTATCTGTGAATCTATCATTACTTCATCCAAACACTTACTACCTTTCTTCTTGATTTCAACCATTGATCACACAGTACTGACTTGCTGGTACCATAATGAAGCACATAATCTCTAGAGTGTCATTAAGCTGTTAGGGGTATAAACCTCAAATTTAGAGTGCATAAAATACTTTGAAACATAGTATTCAGTGCAATACTGGTCTGTACTCTTGGGAATAGGGTAAATTTAATGGCTGAAGTCTTTGTTTATAGATTTCTGTAAATAATTAAAAACATTTTTATGGCTACATAAAAATGGTTGAGATGATCTATCAGGTGTAGATTATTGTCAGCATTATCTTCATGCAAAACAAAGATTTACCTGCAATCATGAGTGGCATACCCATAAAAATTATACACTTTAACATGTAAGTAAAATCAGGTTCTTCACATGAGCAACTTTGTACTGGCCATTTGCTGATCTTTAATGCTGATTTATTCGGAAGCACAAGTAGTTCTGAAATAGTGAAACTTACCCAAATGATCCAAGAATAGGTGCACTGGCAAGTTGGGTGGGAGGTCAGTTTTCAGGATTATACAGCCTAACACGTAAGTAGAATAAGGTTGGACATATAAGCAACTTTACACTGGCCATTTGCTGATCTTTACTGTTGATTTATTCTGTTACACAGGTGTAGTTCTGAATTAGTGAAATTTAGCTAAAATATTCAGGGATAGAGTATTGGAAAATCATCAGTGATTAGAGTTGAACAGGTTAAAATTAATTTTTCAGTTTCTGCCAATCATTTTATCTGAACCAAAATCAGTGCATAGTGTTGGAAATTAAAATTAAAAAGTAATACAAATACATTTTTTGTCTTTATGTATGCGTATATATTTTATTGATACACTGTATTTTATTTTAAAATTAAAAAATAATATACAAGTGTCAAATTTCACAGACATTTTTTTACTAGTTTGTTTACTTTTAAAAAAAAGGATGATCCACGGGAATTTATTTTGCTTACTCTGCCCATATATGGTCCTCTTGTAACTTGTCAGGGCTTAACCACACTTTGGACATGCATAAAAGCATTGTTTCTGACAGTGAGGTGAGACAGTGAGGAGAGGAGAAAGGCCTTAGTGAGGGGAGGGGCTATAGAGCAAAGAAGCAGACAGAGAGGGAGACAGAGTTCAACTTACTGACAGTTCAAACAGGCAGAAGCCGAGTGTCGTCATGACAATAGAATTGCAGCAAAAGCTGAAATGGTCTTTTTATGTTCATCAAAGAAAATGCATGTTGTTGTAAGCCTATATCTTATTTTCTTAAAGGATTAATTCATATTTAACAATCTGTTTTTAAGACCCCTACCCTAGAAGTCATTTGAATCTGTTATACATTTATCAATTAATAACAAATATTTTTATTAATATGAAAATATTCAGAGTTAATATTCCTCTTCTCTTCTTTTCTGTTGTTTTTGTAATGCCAATGTTTGTAATTGTAATCTAAGTACAAGGAGCACCTTTTTATTTTAAATATTTCGAGTTAAATGGCTGGGAAAAATTCCGATAGCATTATATAAAAAAACATTATTAGTGCAACCCCACTTTTTTCATGTCACTTTCTTCTTCGGGATTTTTATTGCAAAAGAAAGTTTTTTCTTTCTGATTTCCATAAACTTTCGTTCAAGCATTGTCATTTGTTGTTGTCATTACAATACAATGACTGAACGTCGTCGTTAACCTTTCACATCAAACTTGATGCTGTTTTTTCCAGAATAACATCCAATTTTTCAGTAATACCTATCCGAAAGATGCAAACCACCATATGAACTTTGACTATCAGGTCATTATTTTTATGTTTAGATGCATTTAAACTGATCAAATTTTATTTCAGAGAACAAGAAAATTAAATTTTGTTTGATTAAAACCCTGCTAACATGGAAGTACCCAAGAATCATTTGAGGCACATAATGCTTTATGAGTTCAAGAAAGGAAACTCAGCAGCCGAAGCGGCTAGAAACATTCACTCAGTTTATGGAGGGGAATGTGTGAATGAAAGAACTTGCAGAAGATGGTTTGCAAAATTCAGAGGTGGAGATTTCACCCTTGAAGATGAAGATCGAACCGGACGTCCAGTTGAGTTTGATGAAAAGCTTCTTGAAGCAGCCCTTGAAGAAAATGCAGCTTTATCAGTTGAGGAATTGGCAGTGGTTCTCAGTTCAAACCATACAACTGTTCACCGTCATCTTCAACAACTTGGAAAAGTTCCTAAACTTGGAAAATGGGTGCCTCATGAATTGTCTGAAAACAACCTGAAATCCCGAGTTGACATCTGCTCTTCTCTCCATTCTCGCCAACTTGTTTCACCTTTTTTGATTAGACTTGTGACTGGCGACGAAAAATGGATCTTTTATTGAAATGTTAAGCATCATAGACAGTGGCTTGGTAAAGGGGAAGAACCCCAGCCACATCCAAGAAGGGAACTTCGTGGACAAAAGGTTCTTCTTTCAATCTGGTGGGATCGCTAAGGAATAATCCACTTTTAATTCTTACCACCTAATGTAACAATTAATGCTCAAATCTACTGTCAGCGATTAGAACATTTGAACCAAGCTTTGAGGAAAAAAAGACCTGCGCTAGTGAATCGAAAAGAGGTGATGTTTCATCAGGACAATGCATGACCACACACAGCAAGAATCATGTCAAAAAAGATCGAAGAACTTGGTTGGAAGAAAATTCCTTATTCTCCCGATCTTGCTCGTTCAGACTACCATTTGTTTCCTAGCTTACAGAATATATTTAGAAGAAACAGTTTTTGTAACACAGGAAGAGGTTAAAACTGACATTTGTGAGTTCTTCGAATCAAAGAATTTTACAGTAATGGAAGCTTGTTAATAGATGGAAGAAAGTCATAGATCATCAGGGAAAATACATTGTTGATTGAATCTGTAATTAAATGTAACATTTGGTCACTTGTTTTCTTCATTCAAAATTCGGACAGAACTTATGGGATGACCTGATAATTTAATGCAAACTTTATGGGAAAAATTATGTGTCTAAATTATAGTCACTAGTCGTAGGCATAAATTTCACCTATTTGTGAAAATATGCAGAACTGAAAGTAAAAAATTAAATTTTTATTTTTATTTTATTTTACAGCATATCAACCTCAATGGATTATTTAATGCCGAAATTTTTTATTGCTGGTAATATTTTGTTTTTTCCAAAATCTGTTTCTGGTAATATATTTTCTTCAAAATTGTATTGCTGGTAATAATTTAAAAAAAAAAAAGTATTGCTGGTAATAGTTAACTATTTGCTCATATCCGGGACCCTAACAGGTGCTACCACCCCGGGTCAGGGTGGACCTGGGAACACTAGCAATTAAGAGGTGGTTCCACGCTCCTCAAAACCTCCTGATCAGAGGCCTTGCTGCTGGATGTAGTTTAACGTCTTACCCAGGACAGCTTAAATTTCAATATTTTCATTATTGCATAAGAAGTTTAAGAACCTGTCAATATGTAACATTGACAAAACATCAGCTGCTCCTGGACAAAGAAATACCATACAGCAATGACCTGATAACAAAGCGTTCCTACTACTCATATTTATTTTATCCAAACTTTAAACAAATGTCTTTGTACAGTATGTTAACATTTCTATTGTCTCTATGGATTTCTAGATATATTTCTCCAAAGAAGAATCCTTGTACTAATAACAAGACTTTGTCTGTTGTAATTTTAGTGAATAATTTCACTAGAGTGATCATTTGTGCTGAGGATATAGGTACCTCCGTCATAAATTTCACAAGATGGGATGAGATCATTACATGCACTGAAGAATGACATGAAAGTATTGTAATTCCATCAGACAAGAAGCAACTCAACGAACAGCAAAGTGGAATGTCTTCTTTATAAACATTATATGCCTGAAGAAGGAACAGGCTGAAATGTCTTGATAAAAGAAACAGCAAAAGTGAGAATGCTAATCCAAGAGTGATTAATGTGATTTTCTATAGTGTCAAAGAATCAGAATCAGGTTTATAATAAAAAAGAAGTTTTTAAAAGATCAACACAATATTCTTAGTCTGAAAAGAAAAGTATTCATCCTAAATTGAATTATCAATATTTATTATGAATTGCAGAATTTTTAAAATAAACTATCAGATTGATTTCTAAATAAAAGGTCTCATGTATTAGGTTGGTGCAAAAATAATGACGGTTTTTGACGTTAAAAAATACGTCAAAAACCGTCGTTATTTTTGCACCAACCTAATAATTGAACCTGGATTTAAAAATAGATGTCTTCTTCCTTCAATCATATATCTGTAGATTTGTTTGGGGCTATGAACTGAATGAACAAAACTTGGGAGCCATCATGGATTTGCTACCCAGGGAAAATGGCTGATCTGGACAATATGGTTAATTTGTGATAACTCAAGGAAAATGAAAATAAAAATTAGACTAAATTTTGTGTTGCACATCTTTCAATTTGGACACAGAATCCTTAACAATTAAACAGAGCACAATCTGTAGTTATTAGGCCATCACAGTTGCTTTTTTTTAAATTTTTCTTTTACACTTACTAAGTACAACAAGAAAAATTGCTATGATCACAAATCAACAATATTAAGTAAAACTAGCAATAAGATATAGTAATAATGAAGAGTGTATAGAGCCAGAATGTTGGGATAAAAAGCAATAATAATAAGATGGAATAAAACTAGTAATAAAATAATAGTAATAATGAAGAGTGTATAGAGCCAGAATGGTGGGCTAAAAAGCAACAATAATAAGATGGAATAAAACTAGTAATAAAATAATAATAATAATGAAGAGTGTATAGAGCCAGAGTGTTGGGATAAAAAAGCAACAATAATAAGATGGAAGGAAACTAGTAATGAAATTTAGTATGTGTGTGTCTTTTCAATTGATATGTCTTTATGATAAAGAACTGAGTCACAAAACTTATAAACCTGTATTAACTGTCATGGTTTTAAACTAAAAACAAAAACTTGGACAAAGTTTGTAAAGCAAGATAGAATAAATTAACTTGTTATTTTCATAATGATGTTTTGTGTGCACGCATTAAGGAAGCAAGCCAAAGTGCTTCCCAACCAAAATGCATTGATTCTAACTTTGCTCTAAATCTAACAAGCAAGACGAATCTGCTCAATTGCATCACGTTTGCCTGATTATAACAAATCAATTTTGCTGTACCGTGGATTTCATTTACAAAAATGGTTGCCATGCCTGGGACAGTAAGTAAAGAACGCAACAAAGCAATGTCTATGGGAAAATGAAAAAAAAAAAAAGAAAAAAAAAAAGGGAAATAATCGGGATGAAACCAGTGAAAATGGCAATTCCAAATAAAGCAGAAAAGGAAATGAAAAAAAAACAATTTGTGGTAGCAGTGACATATTTGTACATTTGTCAAAATGAATTACAACCTAGTTGTCTATTTTAGAAGAAATCTGTTTGTTTTCTCTTAATATTTTATTCTTCATTACTGTTTTCACCTGAGATGAAATTGGTAGTTCTATTATATGCTACTACATGAAGATTTTCACTTAATGAATTACTTTTATTTAACATGAAAAGTTCTTTGAACATTATTCTTTATTTATTGCATGACTAAGTATAATTCAGAGTATGTGCTGGTTTCAATCCAGAATGGGTATTGTTAATGACTTACTTACCTCCCCTTTGATTCTAATACTTACATAAGATTGTAAAGTGGAGGCGGGCTTTACTTGTTTTTTTTATTCTTAAAATCATGGAACAGAAGGAACTAAAGTGAGAAGTAATAGGTATGACTGCAAAACACTTTCACTTCCCCAATTTATAGGCAGAAGCACACAAATGCATGCTGGGATTTCTTCTTAACCAATAAAATAGGCCAGTTCTTGGTTTCATCTGATACAGTCCCGATCTGTCTTATTCTGAAGTCAGAATGTTACATTTGCTTGTGTGTCAGCCCCAATTCTTAGTTTAACGTTTTGCTTTGCCATATTACTGTTAATTTGTCTTTGCACATATTGTTTGCTTGCTTTCTATTACTTTTGCACTGTTAACTTTCTTTTCTTTCTCTTCTTATTGTTTATAGCAAACTTTCTCAATTCTATTTGTTGGACAGTTTTATTATTCATATTATATTTACCCATGGCAGCTCACCCCACCCAGTGGATATTTGAACCCTTACATAATGCCATCAGTACAGTGTAACCCGGATATAAGAGAGCTGTCGGGACCGGAGAAGAAGTCTCTTATATCCGGGTTTGATCTATTTTGTTTGCATTAACACAGGCTCTAATTTGGGACCAGATAAAATCTCTCTTATATCCGGGTAACACTGTATTTTATTATGAGAATAGGAGATTTATTATGCCTTATTTTGGGAAATAAAATTAAATTCACTGTTACCTTGGATATTTTGACCTCTACATAATACCATTTATGCTTTTGGCTGTTCAAACCATGAGAAATTGCTATATAAGACTAATTATAATATAAGAATTAAAATACTTTATTATTAAAATCATTACAATTTAACTTTATAAAGTCCCCCTGAAGAGTGAATGTAATTTCTGAAAACTCTGAGTGGAGATAAGATAAGTGATCATTTAATTTTATTTATTACTATAGAATTTATATATATATATATATATATATATGTCTTGGAAAGAGTTCATATTATCAGAGATAATGTGTGTGCGCATGAGGCTGCTGAAAAGTTGTAGGACCAACTCACCTCACAAAAATGGGGTAGGTGGGAATCTGTTCTTAGTTGGTGCTAAGAGATTTTAATCATATCTCATCTATTTATACACATGCACAGAGTTAAATTCTTTATACCCACAAACAATTTCATCTTTTAGAAACATTTTCTCTAAAGGATTTTTTTTTTTCTTTCTGACCAAAACTGACATATGATGAAAAAAAGCAAGAGTGAAAAAGGCAAAATATGATGAAGGAACATTACATTTCATTAGAGATTACACATCAAAATCATGTTCAGAATTTGTTCAACTCAACTGCAAAACCAATTCTGTAGCTATCACAGACTTCATCTGATTCCAAAAAATCTCAATGAAGATTTTGGCCCAATCCTCTTTTGTCAAAGTCCCCGGGTCCTTAAATTTGGAAGGCTTCCTTGTTGGTACTTGTATCTTCAGCTCTTTTAACACAAATCCCTATTTTGGTTAAGGTCTGAGATATTGCTCGGTCATTCTAAACAATGGCACTATTAGACATGAACAATTTCTTTGTCATGTGTTTTGGGTTATTGTCTTGCGGAAAGAATCCCTAATGGTCCAGCTGATCTTTTTCTACAGACCGTTTTCTCTTTTTTGCCTGAAATCTAACTGTTCTTTCCTTATGATCTTATCCTTTTTAATCAGGCTACAAGTCCCACTGGCTGGAAAATATCCCCCATAACATAATGCTGCTCCTACCATGCATGACAGTTGCAATAGTTTGTCTTCTGATTGAAAGTTTCAACAATTTTTTGTTTCATTAATGAATGAAAATTTGAACTATCAGCAAAATGTTTTAAGAAAGTAAACAGATTTTTTACATGCATGGCTTGAAGCACTGGATTGTATGCCAAGACATTTTGATAGCACTGAAACCAGCCAAACATCTTTGGTAATGATCTTCAGATTATTCTCGACATCTGAGAACTTTTCTTGCCACATGAGATAATACTTTGGTTTTTCTTCCTTATTCTTTAGGCATTTTTGAATGGTAATGTTTTGAATTAATGGAACTGGAATTTGACATTGCTTTAATATGCCTTTGTAGCCTTTCTTCTCTTGATGGAAAGCCACATTCTTTAGCCTGAGATCTTTAATCTTGACCATGGCAATTGATTTTCTTCAAGTGTTTGCAAGTGCTACCATTATTTAACTTAAGCACACAATATTGTACAATATATTGTTAACAATCATTTTAAAGCAGTGTGAAACTCTTGAGAAAACAAGCTATTTAAAACAGTTACTAAACCCAAAATATGTCTGCTATGTAGATGCTAATTTCATTTTAGCTGAACCTCCCCACACCAAAAAAAAAAAAAAACAAAAACACTGATAATCTTAAAACCACATTTAAAAAAAAAAAAAAACTGTGCTGATCTTAACACATTCACTACTTTGTTATACAAAAAAACCATTAAGAGAAACCCTTACGACCTTAATTTTATAAGCGAATGCCCATTCAGGTATAAAATAGGTATTATAAAATATTTACTCAAGAGAGCACACGAGAATTCATCCTCTCATCCTCTTTTCCTTAAAGAACTAAATAATATGAAACAGATGCTAGTTTACTGTTTTCCAAACTGTTAACTAGCATCTATTGATCACCAGATTAAACTTTTTCTTTCTAAAGTAACTAATAACAATACTGAACACACAGATAAAAACAATAAAAAAAATTCCTATAAAATGCAAATGTATGTTAAATATAAGCAAAATGAATTTTCTCTTACAAAAATTATAAAGAAATACACAACTCAAATTGACCAGAACAAGAAAATTAAATTATCTACTCTAAAAAATTAAAAGAGCAAATCTTATCATAAACAATAACAACTAATCTGAAAGATTTAAATTATATAGAACCAATATTATTTATGAATTCACATGCTCCTTAAGTAACTGTAGTCCTGATCAAAACAAATCCATAATTATATTGGAGATACCACTACATGCGTATCTAGAAGACTCATGTTACACCTCTCAGACCATAGCTCAATTAGGATTTGTTTAAACACATACAGAAACCTACCAAGCTCCAATAAGAACATTTCAGAGTGTTTGGATATCAATCTGAAGACAGTGCAGAGAATTCAGAAAGAGTTGGATGAGTCTAATGGTGATTACGGTGGTGTTTGGAACAAGCACTAGCAATCACTCCATTCATCTACCTATAGGGCCTCAGACTCAATATGGAGGCTTACATCAAGAGCCTTGTGACAGCAGTGCTACCCTGGTCAAGAGGGTGGCTGCTGGAAGACCATATAATTTAGCAACAGGACTCTGCACCATGCAACACAAGCAGGAGAAGCCAGTCATGGCTATCAGACAATTTCTGTGACCACATCATCCTTTACATCTGGTCACCTAACTCCCCAGACTGTAACCCCTTCGCTTAATATGTGTGGGGCGCAGTTGAGCGAGAGACAAATAAAACTCTGTGTAACACCAAAGATGAACTGAAGGCAAGGATTATGGAAGCATTTACCAATTTAAACAAGGAGACTGCCCAGAGGAGTTGCAGGGTATTCCAAAGTTGTCTGGACACCTTGGTTGAAGCGAATGGCGATTTTATCAAATAAATTTACTCTTCAGTATTTCAAGATATTTCTGTGCAATTTTGGTAAATACATTTGTTAAAATGAGATGTTGGTGTTATTTACAATTTTTGCATAATTTAGAAGAAAATTTAACCATTACATTATGTATATATATATATATATATATATATATATATATATATATATATATATAAAAACAGACCACTTTAAGGTTCCATGTAATAAATTATTTCAGCACAGCCCTTTTAAAGGACTGCGGATCATCAGACTTTACTTTCAAGCAAAAAATGAAAAGAAAATTTACACATTTTTGACGGGTCATATTAAACACATGTAAATTAACAAAGTGAGGAAGTGAGCGGGGAGATAGAGAAAAGACATGAGTGAGTTAGCAGATATTGACACATTTAAACGGTTAACTTAATGGAAGTTATATATTGATATCGAAGGGGTAAAGAAGAAAAAACATAGAGAGAAAAAGAGAGAAGGAAGTTATGAGAGAAGATGTCACTAATTTTCTTTGTAAAAAAAAAAGAGGCTAGAAACTGACGCTGTTATTTTGTTTTACTTTGAAAGTGTTATTTTGGGGGTTCATAAAGATTATAATATTTGATATAGACTGTCTACAAATAATTTAATTTGATGTTTGTTTGTGATTTAAATTTTTTTTAAATTTTGGGGATTTTCTATGAAATAGTCGATTAGAAAAATATTCATAGAAAGTACATTAAAAGAATAAAATTTTATTTTAAAATATAAGTTTACTTCTAGTAATCTTTTTTTTTAATCTCTTTAAAAAATGTTATTATTGATTAATAGGTTGACATCTCTATCCGTTTGAATTTTGTTCATGAATTTAACTCGTGACTGTTTCTAGATAGGTAATCTCTTTTACTTAAATTTTAGTTAAGTTAATATGGGGTAATATTTGAAGGTAATATTAAAGATCTTGCTCTGTCATATACTGTATACGCACCCATGCACATATCACATATACACACATTCCTTTACATGTTCAATCACTCATATATATGTGCTGATATACACAGGTAACTTCATGTATTAAAACCTACCTAAATATCAAAAATTTTGCTAATTTAAATATTTTATCATCAATAATGATTATTAAAGGGTAATATATTTCAATTTAAATTAAATTAGCAATTTAAAGCATTCTCTCATAACTTCCTTCTCTCTTTTTCTCTCTATGGGTTTTTTCTTCTCTACCCCTTCGATATCAATATATAACTTCCGTTAAGTTAACCGTTTAAATCTGTCAACATCTGCTAACTCACTCATGTCTTCCCACCTCACTTCCTCAATTTACATATGTTTAATACGGCCCGTCAAAAATGTGTAAATTTTCTTTTCATTTTTTGCTTAGAAGTAAAGTCTGATGATCGGCAATCCTTTAAAAGGGCTGTGCTGAAATAATTTATTACATGGAACCTTAAAGTGGTCTGTTTTATTTAAATTATTTGCTCTGGATTTACATTGAGCTCTCTGGATTTTATCCTCCTTAGGTTTACCCATACAGATTACCTAGTTTTACATAAAGTATATATATATATATATATATATATATATATAACATATATAACAAAATAAATAAAAATATGGTCCTAGAAAAACAGCGGAGTGAGGCAAAACTGAAATGAAGAAAAATTCCCATTAAATATCAAGACCGAATGTTATTTCTTGAAAGGAATTCTATTGTTTTCTTCCTTTTCTCTCAGTGGCCAGTAAACAGAAGGTTTTTAAATGTCACTGGACTTACCCACAATTGTTGTACCCTTTGGACTATGAGGAGAAATCAGAAAGACTAATTGTTGGAAATGAAAATCTAGCGGTAGGTTATTAAAGGCCAGTTGTCAATGGTCAGTTACAGTCCAGTCAACAATATAGAATGGCCTGATAGAATTTACTGAACAGGTAGCTGGGATCAGGTTAAGTGTCAACATCAGGAAAAGTTTAAAAGGAAAGGTCAGGCAGATAGAAGCAGAGGTCAAAAAAATATTAACTGAAATGGAATGGAGATGAAGATAATCCAAAACATTCACTGAATATTAGCAACAATTCATCTGAAAGTCTCTTGACAAAAACAACAATGAAGATGAGGATAGTCCAAAACATTCATTGAATATTAACAACAATTCATCTGAAAGTCTCTTGACAAAAACAACAATGAAGATGAGGATAGTCCAAAACATTCATTGAATATGAATACCAAAATGAAAAGTGAAAATAAAAATAAAGATTAGGATATTAGTCTGACTGTAAATAATGGTAATAATTATAATTCCTCATCCCTGAAAAATGAAATGTGATAATAACAAAGATGAGGACATCAGTCTGACTGCAAATAATAGAAACAATGATAATTCATCATCCTAGAAAGCCGAAACGTTGTGATAATAAAAACAAAGATGAGGATATTAGTGTGACTGTAAATAATGTAAATAATAATAATTCCTAGTCCCAGAAAAGCTGATTCATTGTGATGAAAACAAAGAAGATGAGTATATTAGTTTGACTGTCAATTTAAATAATGACAATTTCTCCTTCCAGAAAGATAAGATGCTGTGATAATATCAACAAGGATGAGGATATTAGTTTGGCTGTAAACAATGTAAATATAACATATTTTAATTCACAATTTTCATTTTTGATGAACTCTGTGAACTCCAATATTAATTTTGTTGCCTAAAATGATCATGAGGCCAAATCATTTAACTTATAGTTTTAAATCATAAGCTCTTCAGCTGATATTTAATAGCGTATAAATCAAGTTTTTCTATATCCCTATCAAAACAACAGAGAAATATCCAGTTATTTGTTTCTTGGATTACATGGAAACTCTACTGATCTTAATTCAGCATTTAGTAAACAAACATCAGATTGAATATAAGTTTTCAAATAGATAAACATGTCTTTCATTGACATCTATTTTCTTGCACACTATGATATTCATGGTTAAACAATGAACTTTAGCCATGAAAACAGAAATCAGCATTACTTTTAATTTATTCACTATGTATCCCTGCTCATCACCTATAGTTAAAAGATGTCTGCAATTTTGGATCAAAAATTATGTAATAATTGTGTCAAGCTAAGGAATCCACTCACAACATTATAAAGAAGAAAATCAAATTTTGAGAGAATTGTCTTTAATTAAGTGTTATGTCTCTAACAATAGCTAACAATAGCTATTATTAATTTTTCATTGTCTTCTCCAAGGCTGGTGCTCTTCTTCCAACACTGCATCAGATAACTTAATTTTATATTCAATGGGTTGCTGAATGATACAATCAAATTCTATACTGAAATCCGCAATGATCATATTCTGTGGCCTAGTATACATTCTAAAATTTTCATATGCTAGGGTCCATTTCTAGCACTGAATTTCTGGCATTATCACTTATACTCAAAAGCACAATAAGAGCTCTTTTGTTGGCATCATCATTTGGCACCATTTCCAAGAACTTCATTTCTTTATTTTCCAAGTAGCCAATTTTTCTGGGACAAGCCCTGGTGGGGCCAAGTACTTATTATTCATGGTCATTTTCTTTTACAAACCTATGCTCTGCTACTAGAAATGTTTAAGCTCTAAAGTTGCCCAGCATAGATTCTAGAGGCAAACCTAATTTTTTGCACATTTGAACAAACTGTTAGAAGCTCTTATAGAATTAGCAGGTGGGACAGCGTGATTCAGCAATATTTGCTAGCCAAGGATGAAGAGTTCAATCCTTGGGAGGATTAGCATTAACAATATCCATGATAGCTATCTAAAAGGTAGAAGAGCAGAGTTAAGAAGTAGAACAAGAAACCTCTGCCAAAATCTAGAAAAGGAAAGCCTAAAATGCATTCAAGTCACATATAAATGTGTGATGTTTGAAATTTGATGTCTTCTTCTGGGGTGAACACTCTCTTGTAGCTAATATTTAAAACTGGCTGCCTCCACAGTTAAGTCGATTACTGATGATTTTTTTTTTAATCATGTTACTAGTATGCAGAAAGTTACAGGGAGTGCAAGTGAAAGAGAAAACTGAAAATAGTGGGGATTGAGGAAAGGATAAAAGATGAATGGACATCAAGAAGACAGAAGATGGCGATTGACATTGCATTTAAATTTTTGAAGAATGTATTTCACAGGGAAGCAAGTAAATGAAAGTGAGTTACATAGATGGGAAGTGCAAGAAAAACTGTTTGGAGTAGAAATGGCAGTTTCATTTAGCTATTTCGACAATTGGACCTAGATGCCAATCTAGTAGCACGCTTGATGTATAGGGACAATGGGGATAAAAGCTCATCAGAACAGTTAGCATGAAAATATTTGTTGAAAAGTCTGAGAGAAGCCACGTTATGTTGGTGTGAAAGTGACTGAAGTTGAGATGCCCGGTCACCAGTAAATGGTAGCGTGTGTTACTGTTTTTACCCTGAGGATAATATTTAAGTAGTCATTGATTTTTCTTTCAAGAGAAAAATTGTCTCTGGCTTTTATGCATTAGAATTTTTCACAATCCACTTAATATCAGATGGCAGCATTAAGGAGGGGGGAGGAAAAAAAATTCAAGAGAAACAAATGTCAAAAGACAAAGAGAAGACGTGAGCCAATTAATGTCAACATAGCATGGAATTGACTGAGAAAATCAAGAGATGATCGAAATTGCCTGAATTGTTACTTTTTATTTTCAATCTTGACATTTCCTTCACGGTTAAGAGCTGAGTAATTAAAGCAGATCATTCAGTTTCCTCTTTCACTTTCTGTAACTCTCTCCGTACTGATGGCATTCCTGCTTTTCTTCAAGTGACATGATTAAAAAAGAAAAAGTAAAACTGATCATTTCTGATGTTGAGGCCAATGACAGGTTTTCCTAAACTAGAATAACTTGCCATTAGTAAATCCCTGAAAACAATAAAAATTCCTTGATATCAATTCAGGCGATTCAGCTTTTTCAAAGAATTAAGATCAAAGAATACAAAAAAATTAATATAAGCAATATGACTAATCAAAGAAGAAATAGTGTGCTTTTTTTTTTTTTAATTTTATTCTATTTTTTTAATAATTTTTACCCAAAGAAAGGCAATGAAACCACTGAGATACAAGGAGGGCTTATGGCCATATCACATTGAAGCACTGGTTCTTTTATTTTTTCTAATCATTTCACCAAGGCAGGAATGCCACTAATATGCAGGGTATTACAAGAGAGTGAAAGTGAGAGAAAAGACTGGGTATAGTGGGGACCAAGGAAAGGATAAAAGATGAATGGGATTCAAGAAGATAGAAGATGGCAATTGACATTGCATTTAAATTTTTGAAGACTGTAGTTATCAGAGAAGCAAGTAAACTGAAGGGAGTTCATAAACTGTTGGAGTAGAAGTGGCAGTTGCATTTAGCTATTTCGACAGTAAAAAGGTAAGACCTATGCAAATCTAGTAGCATGCTTCAATTAATGTAGTTGGAGCACTAGGAAAAAAGCTCATCAGACAAGTTACCATGAAAATATTTGGAGAAAAGACAGAGCGAAGCCACATCACTTTGGTGAGAAGGTGACTGGAGTCAAGATGCCAAGTTGAGATAGATTATATTGCAGATCCTTCTTTGGATTTTGTCAAGAACCCCAAAGATAAATAGCAGGAGCAGATATGGCAACATTATTCAATGCATGGATGAATGGTAGATTTGTAAATGTGCAAGATGGACTCTGACAAGAAGAACTTTTTTAGCATGACACAATGAACCGACTTTCCTTGCAGTAGATGCAGCTATTGATTTGATATAGTCATTCCACTTCAAGTCAGTTGAGAAAGTGAGGTCAACAAAGTGCAGTGAGTTGCTCACTAGGAGTCTAGAATCAGACTTGTATGATAACTGAAATTAAGCAATGTCGAGCCTGTGCAGTACCTAGATCAGTGATTCCTTGGTAATAACAGGTGCTGTAAACTTGGATGTTTGGCTGGCATAATGAATAACAGTTCATAATTGGAAATCAGAGAGCCGAGTTCCAATTCCAGTCAAATTCTTTATATTCATTTACGTGCAAATAATCTTGGGGAAGATGTGAATCCACCTCATTTCCATTCAGGTATGGGTTAAATAGTAAGACTTATATCAGTAAATTCTTATCATCTCCAAAAGAATTATTACAATTTAAAATCCATTTTCTCACTTTATATAACCTGAAAATAATTAAGATTAAAAAGAAACATGCAAGTGGTTACTGAGTAAATATGGGATAACGAAAAACATTATTAAGAAAAGAAAACAACAAAAGAATAAGAATTAAGACAAAAGATAATGATTGACATTGCATTTCAATTTTAGAAGATGAAAGTTGATTGGAAAACCAGAAGAGAGTTCCACAAGTGAGAAGTGTGAAAGAATAAACTGTACTTACACTTGGATCTACCCATTTAAAAAATGTAAAATGATGAGACTGTTTCGGCTTTCTGGGATGAGGAATTATCATTATTTACATTAGTTACAGTCAGACTGATATCCTCATGTTTTTTGTTACTATCAAATGTTTCAGACATTGTGCTCACTGGCCTTCTTTAGATGTCATTTGGGCTAGTTAACTATCAGTGTATCTTGAACTGAACTAGTTATTTTATCTACAGGAGTAGAATATTCCCATTCTAAACATAACTTTTTTGATGCCTTGTAATCATTATTATTAGGTTGGTGCAAAAATAATGACGTAATAATGTCGTTTTTTGACGTATTTTTTAACGTCAAAAAATGACATTATTACGTCATTATTTTTGCACCAATCTAATAGTTAAAACTAATGAAATGTTTATTTCTAAGCCTAACTGTGATTAACAGGAATCACACAACATGGCTCTCCTGCTATGGAGAAAATAAAATCTACACGATTTTAATGTCCCCCCCCAGAAAAATTCTAAAAAATTAAAAATTGTCTTCCTGATATTACCCTGAACAGATTATTAAATTTATGGCTATAAAGTTAAAATGTCAAACTTATTTCTTTTGTTATCGTGTTGAATGTGAATTTTGCCTTCCAAAAGGCTCAACAGCCACTCGATGTTGAGGGTTACAGTGTAAGAGGCACAGTTTATGCAGATATGCATGGAAGATAGTAGTTAACCCTAGACTTAAACAGGTTAACATTGTAGTGATCACTAAAGCATCGTCTTGGGAGTCAGTTCTACAAAGCAGTTTGTGGGAAGAAGCTGCTCAAGTGGAACTTATATCTCACTAGGTAGGTACGAAGGGTGGTTCACTACAATGTGCATAGCATGACTGGTCTTAGCCATGAGGGTCACAACTGGTAGAACTGAGAAATTTAGTTTGTCTGAATACTTTCCATGGAAATAGCAATAAAGCAACAAAGAGGTTTACAATGTTTTGTTTGTGGGAAAGGAGTTGTAAAGTGGAAAATAATTCATCACCCACAAGGACACAGAGATGCTTTTGGACTCCATTGTGACTAAAAGTGAAGATTGCATACTCCATATATGACTGCGGTACTCTATTTTCAGCCTCATCTGGCTTTTGTAAAGAAAGAGGACATCAGGAGTCGGGTACTTACTACAGTGGTACAGGGAACCAACCATTTTTCCTGCACCTTTAGCAACTGATTATATGTACAAGTTCCACTTAAGGTCTTTCTTGATACATACCATTCTTCCAAATTGAATGGTATTAGATTTCTTTAACTTTATAATGCAAAATTTGTTGCAGACTTATTTATTGGTATTTTCACGGGTACATGGCCGAGTGGTTAGGGTACAAGTGTTCCAACCACAAAACACAGGGTTTGTATCTCATCATGGTCATTTAGTTAAGGAAGTGTCTCCTTGATATCAGCCTGTGGATATAATCCCAGTGTGCAGCACCACCCTTGGGAAACAATACACCAGGTTGATCCAAGCCTTGTAAGTGAAACTGGCTAAATAAAACTGTTTGGATGCTGTTGATACTTGTGCTTGCACACAGTTTCATGGCCTCATTTAATGAGCAGATCTTGGCTGGAAATCTATTTAGAGATGGAGTCTTGATAAAAGCACCCATCTCCCAGTAGCCTGGGGAGGGATTAACCTAAAAGAAACTCACAAGGATTGAAATGTTTTTTTTTTTGCAAAGAGCATGACTGAAATAGTTTAAAAAAAAAAAAAATGGAGTTGCATGAGCTTACTATCACACACAGAAATTGTCCATACAATAAGGAGTGAGACAGAGAGTTATTTTTTTCTTTATGTGACACCTCAGTATTAACTATAGGGAGGTGCTCACTGAAATATGGATAACCAGTGTTTTTTTTTTTTTGTGAAACTTCAGTATTTACTGCAGACTTTGACAAATGGTTTGAGTTTTCTTTTATGATCTATGGGGAGGTATTCACTGAAATATGGACATTCAGTGTATATTTTATGGCTCTTTAGTATTTACTGCAGACTTTGACAAATGGTTTGAGTTTTCTTGCAATGAGGAGGTGCTCACTAAAATATGAATACCTTGTGCCCAAATGAATCAATTTGTAACTCTCATAATGAGGTGAAGGCAAAAGTCTATAATGATTTGTATAATTTGAACAAAAATGTGACCTGACCCATTATACTTTTATTCTGTCTTCATCTCAGATTTCTCATCCTGTTAAATTCATATCAAGCAGTTGCCTCATTGCTGTGATTGACATGTGTAAGATTTGCCTAAAGGTTAACAGCAAATCCACATAGAAATCAATGTTTGCTGATCAGCAGTGCAACTGCTTTGAGATTGTCCTGGTAGGGCATGACAGTAAATTAAGAGCAGAAACAATCAGAAAATCTAAGGCCATAGAACATGTGACCACACACAGGAAATTAATTCAACAATCATGTCATATGAATTATTAGTTATCCTGTCGGTTAACTAATTAATGCTCTAAGCTAAGCTGATGTAAGGTTATGTCCTCTTTGATGATTGGATGTTTGAAGTGAAGAGCTGTTCAAAGTAGATGGCACTGCTGACAAATCTGTCTGACCAAACATGGCTGACCCATGGCTAAAATCATTGGTATATAAACCTTCCCATTTTTAAAAGTGGAAGCAGTTTAGCTTTACAGATTGAACCAACAGAAATTAATTGAAGATCAGGAGGGGATCTGGGATCATTGAATAACATCTGAAGCACTCCTCCATGACAGTGAAATTTAAAGAGGAATGAACTATTTTTGAATATGTTGTAGAATCAACCAACTCAATTCTTTCCAGTATGAGAGTTGTGAGTTATTCCTCCATTGATGTTTGGGTAATGGAGCAAGTTAGTTGATCAAGACAAATAGTGCTGCAGATTAATTTGCTTAGCTGGACTGTAGTGAAAACCATAGGTATATAATCTTCTCATCTTAAAGTTTAAACACTTGTCTTTGTTCTTATATGATGGCTGAAATAGTGAACACCAGAAAGTTATAAATTATAATGGTTAAAGGCAAATAATGATATCCCAAATTTCCAGGAACTGGTTCTATAAAGGCAAGTTTATATTTTTTTTCAATCTGAGAATAGGAACAAGTCACTTTAGTATCAAAAAGAACTTGTAGTCACCATCAAGCAATAAACAGTTCATAGCAAGTGAACATAAACTTAAATACCACACAGTGTCTAGCTAAAACATGCCTAAACCTTGATGCATTCTGTAGAAAAACCAAAAAACATATGGTAATAACTTAGTAAACATGTTAAAAATTGGGATGGTGTTTTTTTGATGGACACAATATAGAAATTTGATGTGAATTCTTAATAAAGTGTTTTTGAGTTTAAAAGGTGAATCTTTAAAAAAATAAAAAAGTGTAAGTCATGAAAGAAAGAATGAGGTGATCACTGAAGTTCACTGTAAGTCATGATCTTACAGTGATCACTGTAAGTCATGAAAGAAAGAATGAGGTGATCACTCAAGTTCAAAGGTTCATTAAGGGAGTTTGATATGTTAAACACTTTTCGGTGAATTTGTTGCTGTCTAACTTTTTATTTGTTTAGCTTAACCTTTTCCGTAAACTCTCTCTCTACTATTTTTTCTACACAGTTACAATTATCTATTTATGTCTTTCTTTTACTTTTTCTTTCTTCTCTGCTGACTGCTGTTTATTGTTGTGGTCATGTGTCTATTAGAGTTTCATTAGTATTTTTTACCTAGGCCATTGGCTATTAATATACAAGATTATTTCCGGATAATCCAACAACCGGTTTGCTGAGCTTTTATAATTTTAAGAACTGTCAATAAATATATAAGATGGGAAACATTTACATTTATTGACAGAGTATAAATGATTGATACAAAATCTCCGAACAAAGTATGTAAGATGGAATAAATGAAAACAGATTGAATGATTAAATTTTATTGTTAAATGTTTCACTCATGACAGTTGTTTTGACAATGCTTGTAAAGAGAAGGTCATTTATAAGAAGAGAAAAAATTGAAACATCCAATTGGCTTTCACATTTACCATCTTAATTTTTTTTTTTTTTTTTTTTTTTATTATGTTCATTCAACATAAGCCTTGAGAATCACTGGCAAATGGAATTAGAACAATCTACCCCTGTGGACTAAATAAAGGATTTTGTTCAAAATTCACTTTTTAATTTCACTGTACTTATAAAATGTCAAATACGTTAAATGATGGAATTATTTCCATTGAAATCAATAATTATAAAAATACCGAGTGATCGAGATTGTTTTGCTACTATTTAGACATTTGTATGCATTATCCTACAACTTTTTAATCAAAATCTGATTACAAACAAAGAAATTTATTTCAGGGTCAGCTTCATCTACACTGAAATTTAACTTCATGTGACTAGAAGTTAATATTTTTGAGCTAGCCAATTGGAACTGGTAGAGATGAAAAGAAAACGTTTTTTTTTTTTTCTTTATTCAAATAGCATTAAGAAAAACAGGATTTTGGACAACTGATTGCTTGGCAATCAAATCAGCTGTAAAATTATTTTCAAAACGAATTATTTGTCCTCTTGAAATTTCTTTCTTTCTTCTATGTTCTACAAGTATTTTGAAATAATTCTTCAGCATTCCAGACCAATTTCTTATTATTCAGAGTTGGATTTCAATCACAGCTCCAAACTGTGTATGTGTGTATTTTTTTTCTTCATTTTGTATTCAGTTAGCAAGAGGGTAGGTTTAAACCAAAAATTATCCTATTTGCTCACTCTATGGCTAAAACAAAAATTAAAAAAAAAAAAATTAAAAAAAAAAAACAAATTATTCTCTTGAAGGTGAACCAAGTCATTTTGGCTGCTACATCCCTGCCATCCTTTCAGTGGATATCTTGCATCATGAGTGGAATGTTGATCAAGAGAAATTCTAACAGACACCAGAAAGGAAATAATATTATTCTATGTTCTTCTGGGGAGAGGGGACTCTTCTGGTGGGTTAAGAAGTTTGTCTTGCAAACCAATTCATTACAAGCCAAACTTTGGTCCTGTTTAGAATTTACTTATAAGAGTGTGGCATTTATTAAATAAAAAGAATGCAAATGTGTGGCATTTATGATGCTGTATCATCAGCATACTGGCTGCATCCATAGCTAGGGAGCCCATTAGCCTAGATGGCTGTTGTCCCTACAAAACGGTACATCCACCCTTTGATAGGTCTTGTTTTTAATCCTGCTGGCCGTCTGACCATCTCTTCCTCATCAGAAGAGCTTGGTCAGGGAACCAGTTTTGTGACTGATGACGACGTGGCAAGTATGACTGGGTTACATGGCACTAGTCATATTGATTTGAGGCATTTAGGAAACACAAAAAGCATGGAAATATATTTAAATGGGTGTGGCATTTATGTTATGCTGTAGTGTTATAGGGGGAAAAATGGGTCAGAAACTAATTATAAAAAATACTTTAATCTTTAAATTGAAATATATTAAGTTAATTACAACATCCATCTATGATATGGAACCCCAATTTGAAAAAAAAAAGATGATGGCACCCATCCTTGATTGCTAGGAAAATATTAAGGTAAACTGATTTCTTTATATTGTACCTGAGAGCTAATAAAATAAAGCATATATTAGTCAATACATGAGTAACACTGTTTAGTCATTATTAATAAGTATTAATTAGCTGTTGCCACTTCATTATAGGGCACATACTAATATCAGTGACTATTCCTACTCCTCAGAAAATAACCAATCATGGTTCTCCACAGCTATCTTTTCTGTAATATCTATATACTGAGCACTGTTTGCTGTTGGGAAATATATTGGAATGTTTTCCATTGTCTATTGTTTTGAATTCACTGTTGTTCTTCTAGACTGGTTGCCAACTAAGGCTACTGAGACAAGTCTGCTCTACTAATTTACCTATAGATAGGGGTGTGAAAGAGATGGAATTATGCCTTTTCCAAGGATATTAGTATCAAGTAAAGGCCACAACCTTTGTCAGAATTTGAACTCAGACTTCTAATTCCGTTTTCTATATTGATAAATGTTATTCTTCCCATATATCCTTATCTATGCTACAAATGGCCCCCTCAGTCTCGAAATTACTCTATCTGATGGCATAGAAGATCCATACTTTTGCTTTTAACCATAGAAAATGGATAAAAAAATGTCTCCTGGGTTTGATATGCAAAACAGTGGTATCTGTTAAGTTTCTGTTTACTCAGATACTATAGATTTTTAGTGAGTGCAAAATAATATAATTTACCCACTCCCTGCAAATTTGGAGGAATAATGAAAGAAATTCGTGAGCCTATGTGAAATTATCTTTGGGTCAATGAAAACCTTACCTTCACAGAAATTGACCAGTGAGTTGACAAGTAGAAGGAAAGGAATTCGCAAGCATAGTTGAGATTTCTTTTGGATCAATGAAAACCTTGCCTTCACAGAAATCTGCTGGTCAGCCAAGAAGAAATAAACAAACTTGCAAGTTTATGTGAAATTCCTCTTGATATAAAATGAGGATAAAAAGTAAATTAATCAGAGAAGAGTGTCTGAAATCATGTGAAAGATTTTGTTTCAGTTCTTCATGACCAGTGTTGAAGTTCTTGCCAGTGTAAAATTACTCGTCAATTATATTATCAGCCTTCAACTAGCATGTGGGATTTCAAAGAATTTTCTCTCAACAATTCAAGAAAGCTAAGTATTTCAAACTATCGCTTTTCATCTATGTTGTAGCATACCTACAGACGATAATGGGTATGTCCCCATTCACATAAATACAGTAGTAAATACTGTATGTTGGTCTGCAGTTGGAGATTCATTGTGGAATTCACTTGACTCACATCTCACAATTGACTACTTCTTCTATGCACCACTGGTGAATCTTATGTGTTGTTCTTGTCCTAAGTATTATCATTCATTACCAACCTTTGTGTGATTATTCTATTCAGTAATCTTCTCTAGGTTACAGCAATAGTAAACATCATTGGCCAATGAAATTTTCATAAATACAGTAATAAATACTGTATGTTGGTCTGCATTTGGAGATTCATTGTGGAATTCACTTGATTTCTCATAGTTGCCTACTTCTTCTACACACCGCTGGCAAATCTTATATGTGTTGTTCTTGTCCTAAGTATTATTGTTCATTACCAACCTTTGTGTGATTATTCTATTCAGTAACTTTCCCTAGGTTACAACAATCTACTTTTGCAATATGCAAACCCTTCATCCCTTTAATGAACAATGAACTCTCTTACCTTTTGTCTTAAACATTTTTGAATATTATTTTGTGTCAGATCCTTTAATCTATTGTATGAACATTTCCTGTTTATTTATTTTCCTGAAATGAACTACTGACACTATTCAGACATGTAAATTCATGAATAAATTCATTATTTTGTCTTTTGTTAAAATTACCTGTGTTTTACATCATTACCATCCTTCACTAATCTCCTGAACAACATTACAGAAAAACAGGAGTTGTACCTAGCCTAATGCCACAATACTGTTGTAATAAATATAAAAACAGGGTGTGGGGTTAAGAGGGGAGTTATATATGCTACCAAACATGGTAGGTTGCTATATTATATATATTATATACATGCTAATAAATGAAGAATAAAACAATAAACCTTAAATTCAAATTTGGCCTCTGCAGAAATTATTAGTGCATTTACCAATTAAATTGTAACTACATATATATTTTTTAAATTATTTCATCCCATGCAAGGCAATAAAGCCACTAAGATGCAATTGGTTACTGAATATGTGATAATATAAGGAAAGAAAACATTATTAAGTAGGGAAAACAATAAAAGAATATGAATTCAAATGGAAGTTAAAAGGGATTAAGATTGCATTTAAATATTTGAAGATGAAAGTTGACTGAAAAGTAAGAAGCCAGAGAGAGTTCCACAAGTGAGAAGTATGAGAAAAGAAACAGTTAGCACAGAACTTACAGTTACATCTAACTACTTCAACTATAAAATGATGTGAGGTTGCCACTAATCTAGTACTTCATAAAGTCTAGGTACTAAAGAGGATATGTCATAAAAACAATTACCAAGAAAATATTTATAGTAAAGACACAGGCAAGTGACATTGCAGCAGTGGGAAAGTGACTGAAACCAAGATGTCAGGTCAGGACCAATAACATTGCAGATTCTTCTTTGTATTTTATCAAGAACAGTTAAATTATATAGCAGAAGTACCAGACCAGATATGCCAGCAATATTCAATACATGGATGAATGGTAGACTTATAAATATGTAAGATAGATTCTGGTGAGAAAAATTGTCTACACCAACTTTTGTAGCAGCATACCTAGCAATTGTTTCAATATAATCTTTCCATTTCATATCAGTGGGAAATGTTAGCCCAAGAAGGCAAAAGAAAGCATCACTCACCTGAAGGTTAGCATCAGCCACACTATTAATTTCTTGAGAAATGTGTAGTGAAAATCCACATGTACATTTGCTGATAAATAGGGAAATTTTATGTCGCCTCAGAATTAAATGTTGATGATCTGACAATGGATAGCAATTAGTTCCAAAGGAAATATGTTATCATTAAAAATGATTGAAAATGAATTTATCAGAAAACCACAATGAGTTCAGATCTTGACATTAGCTGAATAGTGATATAAAATTTTTTAGCGTATAATATTTTATTTACCGTATATACTTGTGTAATGTGCAATCTTGCGTATCATTCGACCTCAAATTTTCACTTATAAAAAAAATGATTTTATCAAGTATCTTGTGAATCATGTAAGTTTCTTTTTTGAGAGACCAAATTACAATAGACTAACTTTTTTTCCTCTATCACTTTATCCCACCTTCTCATTAAATAAGTTAGGAAAGTAAAAGAGAATGATAAAAGTATCGTTAGTAACACTTTGGAAAAAATAGACTGTAATCTCGATCACCTAAACATCTTATAAACGTAAACAATGAAAAAGATGCATAGTCACAATGTTTTTATTTTATAATACAATACTAATATGCATTATTATTGGATATAGTTAAGTAAAACATCAGTTTTATCAAAATCATGTTTATTTTAAATACGTCTATACTTTTTTATTACAGTAAATGGATAGTTTGGTCAATAGCAGAGCCAATGTCATCAGTATATATGCTAATTTTATATCTTGTATATGATGCGACCCCATTAAAATTAGCTTCAAAGGTCACATGATACACAAGTATATATGGTATACTTTTGGGTTAACTGCACTTACAAGGAAGGAGATTATTTTGAAAAGTAAGTGTTGTACCAATTTTCTTTCTTATCATAAGATAGACGTCTTAGTAATGTATTTATGATAAATGATTGCAGTGAAATATCCGACAAACGATGCAATGATAGAATAGATTAAAGTCAGTTGGATGTTATAGTATTGACATTTTTACTATTTTACATGAGCATCAATTCCCAATTAGGGATCCATGCAGATGATACAACTGTTTACTCCTGTCTTAGCAGCAAATTTGACAGATCCAACAAAATAAACCCACAAAATTAAAGAGAACCAACTGACCACTCAATAAGCAATTGCTTCTTCTTCATGGTGGACCCTTTCAAACATCGAGCTAGCAAGAATGCGCCTGTTATCATATATCCAGACATTCTGTCATCCATCGTCCTAGTGCCATACTGCCCTGAGCTCCCTGTACCCACTCCTTCAAAGAGAGAGAAGTTGTCTCCAGAAGAGAACAGCAATTCAGAAAAGAATGAAGTCATTGAACCAGATAACAAAGGTGCAGCAGAGGACCGATACTACTCCAACCAAATTGACCTCAACAACCTGATCAGAGATTTTGGTCTCACAAATCCCAATGCCTAGCTTTCGATATCGAAACTCAACCAGTGGAATTTGTTAGATGAAAGTGTGCAAATTTCGGGTCTTCTAGGTTTTCACACATTAAGATGTGCTTTACTTCTGCCACAATGTGACTGATCTTTTCGAGGCAATTGGGATTGCCTATAACCCCAGTGAGTGGAGCCACTTTGTCCACAGCTCATCCAAGAGCCTCAAAGCTGTGTTTGTTTATAACAGGAGCATCTATCCATCTTTTCTCCTGGCTCACTTGATGGAGCTCTAAGAGGAATAAAGCCATGTCAAGATCTTGCTAGATGCCTTGAGATATGGAGAGCATGTTTTCGGAGACATTAAAATGATGGCCTACCTGATGAGTCTTCAAGATAGCTTTACCAAGTTTCCATGTTAAATTTGCTTTTGAGACAGCAGGGACACTGTGGTGCACTCCAACAGCTGGAACTAGCTACAGCAGACTGAGTTCATTGTGTGGAAAAACAACATCAAATGTTGGTACCCCAAAAAGTAATGTTTCCTTCACTGCACTTAAAACAATTTATCACAACTCTAGATAAGGAGTCTGTAGCCTTCAAGTAACTTCAAGACTTCTTCCCTAAGCTGTTTGTGGCAAAAGGCAAAACCAGTGTCTTCATCAGACCACAAATAAAGATCATAGTGCAAGGAATTTCCAAGAAGATCACTAGGATGGAGACAGCAATATGGAACAGCTTCATCGCAGTTGTTTGGGGCTTCCTGGGGAATCCCAAGGCTGAAAACTATGTTTAGCTTGTTGAGATCCTGGTGAAGAACTACAGCAAAATAGGCGGCAGAATGTCCACCAAAGTTCATATACATGACACCCATCTTGATAAATACAAGGAGAACATGGGGGCATATTCAGAGGAGCAAGGTGAATGCTTCCACCAGGATATACAGAATGCCACTGCATTTTCTTATAAGAAAAGGAATTTACAGTATAAGTGTAAATTATGAAAAACTACACATTTCTAAATTTGTTTGTGGTCTCCCTTGTAATCCTAGTACAAAGAAATGTTATTTTTGAATCATTATTCATACTTTGTGTAAACAAGAATGTTCACATTCACCCGTTTTCCCAATGCGTATAGATAAATTTCAGAAATATCATTATCCTGATCACAAACGCAGAGTTTGAAGGAAATATTAGACATTTTTCAAACTTTCTAGGAATAAGAAAATAAGAAATAACAGTTGCTACCAACAACAAAAATTGTGTTATGTGTAGTGATCCCTATTTACATTATTTACAGTCAGACTAATATCCTCATCTTTGTTGTTTTTATAATGGTGTTTCAGCCTGCATCAAAGAGAACATAATTTTGAAACTTCCTGAAATCTATTTAGATTGACAGCCATCTGAAAAAGGGATAGAGGTACAACAACCAAAAGAAAATAATAATAACACATTCAAGCTTACAGAACCTGGTACTCTCAAGCCGTCAACTATCTAGGAACTGACCAGCTCAACATTGCTTAGCTTCGATGATCATACAGGAACCAGTTGGTTGGTTGGTTGGCTGGTTGGCTTGGTTGATTTTATTTAGCAGCATATGAATCACAATTGGTTTTTAATACCAGAAGTCTAAATACTTTGAATGAAATTGTATGCCTACAGATAAAATATATTGTTCGTAATTTTGATATAAAATATATTGCTGGACATTTTACTTTAAAATTATATTGTTGGTAATTTTACTATCAATAGGTGTTTTTGGTAATTTTTGTTATATAAAAAAGCATGCTGGTATTTATACTATAAAAGTGTAGTTTTATACTTTCATAGTGTTTTGGTTTTGTTTAGGTGGGGGGTTCACTATTTGCTCATAGATGGAACCCTAACAGGTGCTACCACAATGAGTCCATGTGGACCTGAAAACAACAGCAATTAAGAAATGGTTCCACGCTCCTTTAAAAACTCCAATCTCCTAATCAGTGGACTGCCAGATGTAGTTTATTGTCATACCCAGGACTATAAATGACAAGTGTAAGGAAATGAGTGGATTTCAACATAGTAATATTTTATATTTTTGTTTTTATGTAGCTGAGTAAAAATAGAGAGAAAATACATTACTATGCTTGCAAAATAAAGAAGATATTGAATGTTAGGAATTGTGTGTGTGTGTGTGTGTGAATAAAATTTAGTCATGGTGGGGGAAAAAACGTTCGCATTGGTGTTACTTCTACCACATGCTAGAAAGAAAAGAGAGAGAAAGACAGGAAGTGTCTTGTTTTTATTGTTGCTTAACAGCGTCTCTAACAACTGCCTAAAGATATGTTGGAGGTAAACCATGTATCTCAATATTGAACCGTATCAGTCGTAGTCTGCTGGCCAACCTTGAAGAAAATGAACACTTGCCAGCAGATGGCACGATGCAGCTGTGTGCACCTGTAATACACATGTTCACACATGCATCCTTAGAAGATGATACAAGTGCAAGTCTTTTGAACTATTAATAGTTCTTGACATGACATCAGTAACCAATAAGATGTCAGCTTCTAGGTGAACAATACACCAATCTAGTTGTCCTGTGAACAGGTGCAGCAGATGACGATTTAAAGAAAACCGCCACATTTCATTCTGATGATCAGATCAAAGAAAGCAACATGTGAAGCGATATGCAAGGAAATACAAGTGGGTAAATCTGATCAAAGCCGTGTTGGGTGGCAAAAGAAAGAAAAAAAAAAAAGAACAAATTTATGATGATTTATACACTCAACAATAAAGACAAAAAATTGCTTTTCCAAATGGCAACAATTAAAATACATACAGAAAACTGTTTAATAACTTGACTAATTATCATAAAACAAATAAATATTTTCACACAGTTAAAGGAAATTTTACAAACACAATATTTGTCTCTCACCAATGGGTGTCCAATGGTGATCTCACAAAATGCAATCTTGGTGGAATTGAGACTTTCTTGATGCAGTCACAACTTCGCTGAGCTGGTCATATTGAAAAGATGAGTTACAACAGAATATCCAAGGTGCTCATGTGTAGCCAGCTTGATGGCCGTAGCTCAGATATAAAGACAAGCTAAAGAGTAACCTCTCATTTGTCAATGCACCTCATACTAACTTCAAGCAAAGTTCCAATGAATAGAAATAACTGGAGATATTTGTGCCAGAGTGGTATCAGAAATTATGAAATCAGTCATATTGACCAATTAAGAGACAAAGGACAATGGTAAAAAGTGTCAGCAAATATTCCTGGGGTTATGTCCTAAGATCTTCACTGTTGCAGAATATATGGACTTATATACAGGTCACTAGCAGGATTGAAGTGTTACATATGACAAATATAAAAACTGAATTAGGTTATTGGATCCTCATACATCAAAATCGATGGGAATGTCCATCATATAGGTAAAAAGTAAAAGTATTAGAAAGGTCTGTATAAAAACTTGCTGTATGGAAAAAAACAATAATAAAATTAGGAAAAGAACCTAATGTTTTCAGATATCTATATGTAATATTTATAATACATACATGTAACAGAAAATTATTAAAATTATTTTAGTTACAGGTGGGTTTTCAGAAAGAATTGTTTTACTTTTAGCTTTTCAAAAGTTTTTGAAATGTTTATTAGAAGACCTCATGGATTTTGAGTATAACTATCATAAGATATCACTGTAAGATGTAATTGTGGTTTGGACGAATATGACCCTTTAAACGAGTAACACCTTTAAAACCTCTGAAACAAGGTTGACAGGCATGAGATACATATATTTTGTTGTCATTAGGTTTATTTCTGTGAATGTTTGCAGGTCATTCCAGCACATGAGTGGGCTTGCACACTTTTCGATGAATGTGAGATGAATGTTAGCATTTAATGCTATTTCATAGTTGACAGGTGTCTTGGTACAATGACTTTGGATTTTTCTTAATTTTCCTGCTTTACTCAAGAAGGCCAACTACAAAATCAAAAGATTGGTTTCGTTTGTTTTACGTCATATCAACCTCAATGGGATATTTAATGCCGAAAAATTTTTTATTGTTGGTAATGTTTTTTTTCAAACATGTATAGCTAGTAATATTTTTCCTTCAAAATATATATGTCTGGTAATAATGTATTTTCAAAAAAATTATTGCTGGTAATAACTTTTCTTTTTTTTTTACAAAGTATTTCTGGTATTAAGACATATTTTTACACTTTCATAGTGTTTTGACACGAGTTTGGGAGTTAACTATTTGCCCATAGCTGGGACCCTAACAGGTGCTACCACCCCAGGTCGGGGTGGACCTGGGAACACCAGCAATTAAGAGGTGGTTCCACGTGCCTCAAAACGTTCTGATCAGAGGCCGTGCTGATGGACATAGTTTATCATCTTACCCAAGACATGGATATAGTTTGTCATACCCAGGATGGATAAAATCACAAGAGGTTTTATATATATATATATATATATATATATATAATAGCTGACCACTTATATTCGAGAATACCTGTCTACTAGGGTGGCTAGCCAATCTCTATTGCAGATGCTTGCTCAGGCACATTTGTGTTTATTCAACACCCACAGTGCCCACATCTGGTTTATACTGTAACTATGCTGAGTAGACCTTAGTTACAGTTTCTGGGAGAGAGCGTGTTATCTAGTGTGATCAACAATCTGAACAAGGCCAGCACACTCAGACCCTTGGTCACGATGACTTCATGCTATCAACCCCGCCAACCAAGTGTTCCATTGAATCTCATGGACAGAAAGTGAACGTTCTAATCACTCATCCATTCATGCCCAGATATATATATATATATATATATATATATATATATATATATATATATATATCTGGGTTCGAATATATATATATATATAGAGAGAGAGAGAGGAGGCACAGTGATGTAAAAGATAGCAGCTTGGATTGAAGAATCGGAGAGCCGAGTTCGAATTCCAGTCGAATCCATAACATTCACTTACATGCTAATAACCTAGGGAAAGGTATAAAGCCTCTTCTCTCTCCGGCTATGGGTAAATAGCATGACAGACTGGATTATGTCCAGTGGAGATAGTGTCTGGATTACGGCCAGATCTAGTCTTAACTGATAGTGAGAAAAAACAACTATTGCTTAGCAAGCTGACAGTGGCATGGGAAGAAGGGATTGAAGAGGCTCATGAAAGAAAGCTGCTTTGGTATGAGGAACTGGTGGCTGAAGTCCATGAGAGAGGATACGGATGCAACCTGGTGCCATTTGACGTTGGCTGTAGAGGATTCCCTGCTGCTTCCTTAAAGAGATTACTCAGGTGTGCTGGTATC
>OZ010609.1:72659353-72664353 GCA_963932145.1 Acanthosepion lycidas | reverse complement strand
AAGAAAAAGAATTTTCACTCTACAAATTCTGTTCCGTCTTTTTTTTTTTTTTACTTCATTAAATCGAAAGAATAACATGAAATTTCTGAATTCATCCAAGTAAACCCTTTGCCTCAAATCATTGAAGGTAAATTCTTCCAGACAATGAATAGGGTGGTGTATGGCTAGGTAGTGTAACGGTTAGTGGTTTGGATAGATAAATCAGAGAGCCAGGTTCAAATTCCAGTCAAATTTATTACAGTTACTTTCAGGAAAATAGTTTTATATAACAATAATAAAATGGTGAAAGTTTTTGTGTGATGCATTTCATCCTTTAGAACTTTATCTGACTAAAGTCATGTTTACAATGATGCAACTTCACATGTGCATAAAGAAGAGGGAGGATGCTGAGAAATTTAAATATAAATTTATTTTTGTTTTAAATGATTTAAAAAAAAAAAAAATTTTATTTAAATTTTTAATTTACATTTCAAATTCAAATTTAAAATTTCAGTATTAGAATATTAAATAAAAGAACAAGAATTAAGAAGACAACAGATAACGATAGACATTGCATTTAAATTACTGAGAATCAAAGGCAATAAAGCCACTAAGACGCAAGAGGTTACTGAGTGTTAGAGAATATGAGAAAAACTGCTATTAAGGAGAGAAGACAATAAAAGAACAAGAATTTAGAAGACAAAAGATAATGATAGACATTGCATTTAAATTTTTTATGATTAACGTTGACTGGGAAGCAAGAAACCAAAAGAGAATTCCACAAGCAATAAGCATGAGAGAAGAAACTGTTAGCATAGAACTTATGGTTACATCTAGCTAATTCAACAGTAAAATGATGAGTCCTTGCTGCCAATCTATTACTATGCTTAAATTCATAAAGTCAAGGTACCAAAGAGGAAAGTTTTATTTACCTTGGTCTCCCCAATGAGACGAGATGTGATACAAGCTCAGGTTTAACATGGGGAACCTGAATAAATTGCCCAGCTCCAGCAGCTGCTGGTTGTAGTGGCATCAGTATGACTACTGATTCCACCTCTCTAGTGCAGTAGGAGTGGGTGCAGTCTCGGTTCCCTGGGACCAGGCACCTCACAATTTTTATCTTCACCAGCAATGTCTGTCTGCAGAGAGAACCACAACAGAGTTTTACTCTGCCTGAAGACAGAGATGCAACAATCATACCCCAGCATCTACCATAGAGGAAAGTTAATCAGAAAAATTACCATGAAAGTATTTATAAAAAAGGCACAAGAAAGCCACATTATGGCATGGGAAAGTGACTAATTCAAAAATGCCAAGTTAGGACCAATTTTATCAAGAATCTCTAAATTGATAGCAGAAGCACCAAACCAGATGTGGCAGCAATATTCAAAGCAAGGACGAATGATAGATTTATGAATATATAAAATAGATTCTGGCAAGAAAAAAATATCTAACATGACATCGTGAACCTATTTTCATATCAGCAGACCTAACAATTGATTCAATATAACCTTTCCACTTCATGTTAGCCCAAGAAGGTGCAATGAGTCACACTTATGGAGGTTAGCATCAGCCATTTCATTTTAGAGATATAAAAATTTACAATTTGTTTATAGGTCATTTTTAATGACCTATAAACAACGAATGCTAATTTCACATTCTTGATCAGACTTACTATTAAGACAGGAGTAAATTTTTGTGTCATCAGCATTGATATCAAGTTTATAACTGATAACATCAGGAAAGTTGTTGATGAAAATTAGGAACAATGCAAGTCTAAGGATAGAGCCTTGGGTGACACCTGCATTAATTCAAAAAGATCTAGAAGAGTGGCCATTCAAGACAACTTTCATTTAGTGATTTGACAAGACTGAATCAGTTCAAAAATTTGTCCCCAAATACTGTAACCTTTCAACTTGTGAAGAAGACCAATATGCCTTTGAGATAACCAAAGATTTGAGCTTCACCATTCTTATCTAAAGCTTGATAGACTCTTTCAACAATAATCGTTAATATATCAGCAGTTGACCTACAAAAGTGAAAGTTATATTACTTATCTGAAAGAAGACACTGTGATGTGAAATGCTCAAGCAATTCGAGTTGATTAGAGACTCTGGCCGTTTGCTAAAAAGAGGCTAATAGTCTGATAGAAGGATCAGATGATTCGCTTGAGTTCTTAATGACAGTAGAGAAGAGGATTTCCAACAAGCAGGAAAACAAGAAACAGCAAGGCATTTATTGCAGTGTTTAGAGAGGACAGGAGCCAGTTCAGGAGCACATTTATGAAGGACTATTGTACGGATACCAGCCCACATGCTTTGTGGGATTCAGTTTAGAAACCATGGACAGAGTTATATGCATATCACTCAACAGAGATTCGGTTCTAAGTGGAATGTTTGGCAAAGATATTCCAGATGAGTCAAGAGTAGAATTTGAAGAGAATTTACAAAAAAAAAACCATAAATATCTTAATACTCCATATTGAGTGAAGAGAAGAGGAATAGAAGATTTATTCTTATTTAACACACTACTGTAGACGCTAACAAAGACTTAGCTTCTTTAAGGACACATTTAATATTATTATGAGCAAACAAAAAGAGGTGTCTGTTGTGATCAGAACTATCATGTTGGTACAACTGGAAAAAGTGATTCATGTGTGCTATAGCAGCTGAACAGGCTGGTATGAACCAAGGAGAAGATTGTGGTTTCTAGGAAGGTTAAGAATAAATATGAATAATATATACTATTAATATAAAATCTAAACATTAAAATATGTTTCAGTGCCCCATCATTTTGCTCCCACAACTCTGGAGCATTCAATTTCCTTTTCATGTAACAGATTAAGTCTCATCTTTCAAGTTGTTTATATTTCCACAATTATATTTCAGATGGCCCCTTGCCAATTGTAATTTACATTTTTGTTGATGGCCATAAAACAAATATTATTTCCCAATTCTGTTTTTAATTCCCACAGTTAATAACGAATAACCTAGAATATATCATAACAACTATATAATATCCAAACATTAAAATCAAATCATCTATATAAAACCTAAACATCCGAATAAAATCAAAACATTAAATTGCAAATGAATGCAAGTAGTTTAATGATTCAAGTCTTACTAATTAATCCATAGCTGGGTGTAGAAGAAGTGGATTCACACCTTTCCCAAGGGTATTTGCAATAAGTGAATATAACGAACCCAATTGGAATTGAAATTCAGCTCCCCATTTAATAATTCTGAGCTATTATTCATAACACAACCTGCATAACTGGACTTACCTCATATTCCCAAGCAGTCATCCATCTAAGTACCAGGCTTGCTATTGCTTAACTTTGATGATCATATATGAACCAGCATTTCAACATGATGTGGCCATGAGCCATTTCTACCTGCACATCCAAGCTTACAGCACCTGGTATTCCCCCAGCAGTCATCCATCTAGGTACTGACCAAGCTTGATATTGCTTAACTTCAATGATCATATGAGAACTGGTCTTTCAACGTCGTCTGATTACTAAATACAGGTTGTTTTATGGTCACAAGAGGAGGAGATAAGTGCAGATTATGAAGACAGGTAGGATAGATAGTTGATTCAAGGCATGAAGAGGTTAAGATCATAGTGATCAGGGAAGCATATTCATGGGAGTCTTTTCTACAAAGCAAGAAAGAAGCTTTTCAAACTGAACTTCCTTCTTACCAATGGACTACAAAGAGAATAATGATGATTCAACCTTGTGGACATGTATGGCAGTTTCAGCTGTGAAGGTCCAAACTGGTGGAACTAATGAATGAAAGGAATCTGATAATCCTTTGCTTTTTGTTGTATAGTGTTGTTTTTATGATATGTGATCAGTAGTCAACTTCCTATCATCTGACTCTTTAATCTACACGTTATTTATCCTATAACCAACATATGCAAATAGGTAAAATCCTAATTGCCAATCCCACTACTGCTTTTACCCACTTTTCCAGATTTCTTTTAAATAGTAAAACTTCACTCCATACAAGGCTCGAGAGACACTTAAGCTAGAGGGTTATTGTTAAGATGGTAATAATGTATAAGGTGAATGATATGAATAAAAGACGAGGTGGTAGAAAGTGAATATGAGGATAAGGAGGATAGATAAAATTTAACCATTGACTTGAAGAGGTTAAGATTGTAGTGTTTAAGAAAGTATTTGCATGGAAATGTTCCACAAAGTGGCAGTTCTTACAAAAAAGCCAAATGAAAATAAATAAACATGGTCATCACAAAACGGTAAAATAAAGCAAACCGACTGGCAATTCTAAGAAATCTTTATTGTGTAGTTTTCTGCCCCACTGCTGTTTTAAACTATCCTTAAGACTAAGCATATTGTCATTTACTGGGAAAGACATAGTCAAAAGTTCAGGTAATCTGATAGATGACAAAAACATCACATGCAGAAAGCAGGTCAATCAAAGACAACTTCATTACAAAAGTGGCAGAATGACAAATGCTGCCTCCTCTTCCTGCTCCCCATCTGGATTTTTTTTTTTATCTCTTGTTTGCTTACACATGATTTTCCAACCAATGATATATCACAGAAGCAACACTTTTGTAGTAAACTACAAGTCTGTCTAAAATACAAAGAAAATGATAAAACTTTCAGTTCATTTGTCATTTTAATGCAAATGATATTTGCTATATTCTTTCAGAATGTGACATGGCTCTACACAGCTTCTTTTTTTATTATATCTGAAGAGTGCAGTGATATTACACTGCCTTTTCTGTAGTTTTTAATTCAGATTTTGCTCTCTTTTTTATTTTTTTAGATGGATGCCAACAAAGGCTAGAGAGTCAAGTCTACTTTATTATTTCATCCATAAATGAAGTAGAATGGAGAAGTGATTAAAATATAGTTACATATACATTTTTTTTTAAATACCATGACTGTTAAAAATGTTGGTGATCATAGCTTGTCACAGATCCCCGTTCTTAATAATTTGAGAAATGCCAGGAATTCTTGAGAAAGATGGTGCAGTGGTTTATTCTAG
>OZ010609.1:72556853-72654353 GCA_963932145.1 Acanthosepion lycidas | reverse complement strand
GAAATAAGATGAAAGAAATACTAGTCAAAAATTAATAATAATTGTCAAGGCTTCATCTAAGAAATTCAGACAACTTAAGACTATTACTACTTGGTGGAAAAGCAAGAGAAATAAGATGAAAGAAATACTAGTCAAAAATTAATAATAATTGTCAAGGCTTCATCTAAGAAATTCAGACAACTTAAGACTATTACTACTTGGTGGGAAAGCAAGAGAAATAAGATGAAAGAAATACTAGTGAAAAATGAGTAATAATTGTCAAGGCTTCATTTAAGAAATTCAGACAACTTAAGACTATTACTACTTGGTGGGAAAGAAAGAGAAATAAGATGAAAGAAATACTAATCAAAAATGAATAATGATTGACAATGCTTAATGTTACAGTAAAATTGGCAATTTATCATTTTTTCTGAAAAGGTTCAACAATATTTAACTTATTTGATACTTTGAAATGAACTGATCCCCCGACCCAAATAGAAACTTCTGTGTAATGTTGTAAGTTTCACATTCCTCTTATCATTCTCCACTTTTACAATAAATGATCAGCCACTATCTGTGAAAATATTTCTGGCAAGTGGCAACATTAAGTTTTCATGTAGGATCTTGCTGACTCAGTAAAAATGAAAATTAGCAACAAGAAAAACACTTGTTATTTTCCTCATATATTCATAGGCACATTCAGGAAGAAAACAAGTGAGAATTGGAATGTAAATTTTTTTTATCAGCTTTATCGTGGAATGGTTACATATAGAAATTACCATATATATTTGTACATCAATATATTTGTAAATTACAAAGAAACCATATCATACATACACTGAGAAATCATGAGTGAAAAAGCAAAACTGTCGCAAGTGCTTTGACTAAATAAACAATTACTTAAAGGCAAATGTGAGAAGCAGATTTTTCATTTATAAATATTTCAAGTGGTTTTGAGTTGGATGAAATCTTGTGACAGGCATTTCTTTCTAATTATTTTGCCCTAAGCAAGGAGATAAAGTTACTAAGATGCAAGGAGTTACTGAGAGTGAAGGAAAACAGAGAAAATGATTATTGAGAAGAAATGAAAATAAAAAGGCCAGGATTCAAAGAAACAGAATATGATAATGTTGCATGTCACAGGATGGAAAATATGACATTGAAATCCAAATGTGCATTGGATTAGTGAAAGATGTATTCAAAAAGCTAAGCAAAGTACTAAAAAATAGGAATAGCTGAAAGTTTTTGAACTTATAATGAGGAAAGAGAGTTTAGAGTATCTGACGCTCACAGGGCAAGAGAAGTCAGTGAGTAACCTTCTGAGGAGAGTGTTTGAATGAATGGCCTAACACGTAGCTAAGAAAAGGGACAAATATTGTCTGAACAGGATAGTAGATTGTGGAGAGGCATGATCACCCATGTCCTGAGAGGACATGTCACTTAAAAAAAGAAGATTATAAGAAAAATGAAGAGAGTTCCACAAGCAAGATGTGGAAGAAAAATCATCTGGTTAAACTGAACAATTTCAAGAGTAAAATGATGAGACCTAGTTGCCAATCTAGTACTGCACTTAAATTCATGAAGTCAAGGTGCCAAAGAAAAAAGATCATCAAAAGAATTGCCATGAAAATGTTTCTAGAAAAGACACAGAGAAGCTGCATTATGGAAGGGGAAAGAGATTGAAGTTGAGATGCCAGGTCAGGACCAATAACATTGCAGATTCTTGTTTGGATATTATCAAGAATCTCTAGATACATATCAGAAACACCAAATCAGATGTTGCAACACTGAAGACCACTGAGATAGCAAACAATGAAAAAAAAAAAAGCAAAAAAAAAGCAATTGTTTTATAAAAAAGAAAATACTGATTTTCTGATATAATCTCCATCCTTATTATGATAATTTCCATCAGTGGTGACTATAAATCATATAGATTGAACATTGTACAATGAATATTTCAGATCAAAATTTAGCTCTTGTTAACTCTTCTTGCTAACTGACCACTGCAACATTTTGATAAGAAGATTGTTGTGTCAAATAATGCTTAATTCAAGATTTCAGCACAAAATACATAGTCTGAGCCATTATCTATTCCCCCACCATACATCTACACTTACAGCACATGGTATTCCCAAGTGGTCACCCATCTATGTAATGACCAGGCTTGACATTGCTTAACTTCAGTGATCTTACGAGACTGTTGTAAGCCTCCAAATGGTTAAAAATCAAGTCTTGGCATTTCTACGCATTTCAGAAACTATCATTTTTCTACACAATTAATCACTTGATATATTTTCTTCTTTTTCCCCCTGAAGCCAAATCTTGCAACCTATTTATTAAAAGCACGAATAATTCCACTAATGACTTCATAATCTTTGTCCTGTCACATGATTTCTATAGACAATCTAATTAGGTGTTATCCATCGCAATTGCAATCTTGATCTTGATCCATAGCTTCATCTATAAAAGAAACAAAATAAAAGCTAAATCAAAGTTCTTGATCATTCACAAACCATACAAAAGATGAATTAAAATTGAGAAACCTTATTGCAGAATGTTGCCTTTGAATGTAAAGTGTTCAACTCATTGTCATTAAATCTTGAATTCTTTCAGGGAATCTTTTTAATACTTTTGCTTTTCTACTTTCTCTTAACTAATTTGAGCTTCACATTCATTTTTATTACTGATGTTTAATTAGATTATGTTACTTCCCCTGACCAGCCACTGGAACACCTTCGCTGTCTACAGTTGTTTCGTGATATCAAAGAACACTCATTGCCACTTTTGTAATGGCAAAGAATACTCGTTGTCACTTTCGTAATGCTCATTGTAGTAGAGACTTTGTAATCGCAGACACAACTTTAGTAATGCAGTTGAACAATACTGGTGACAGATGCTTTCGAATATCATTTGCACTAATAGTACTTGCTCGATAATACTTGCTCAAATAGTTAACTACCAAATAGTGATCTGAATAGTAATCCACATAGTGATCCCTTAGATGCCACGCTAATTCCTATATATACATTTCATTTACCATCACATGATCTGCTTATTCAAAATGGGATCACCTGTGTTTGCTCTCTGGTGATCTGTGTTCAAACTCCAGTGTCGGCAGTAACACTTTATTCCTATATAAGAAGTTTATCATAAAGACATACATATAAAATTCTACAAACTTAATATTAATCTTACAAATACATTTATACTCCCACCTCCTCCACAGCATTCCTTGGGTGTCTGCAATAATCTCAGATGATTAATCTTGCTCTGAGAGGGCATGTACTTTCATTCTCATATAAGCTGTTTGTGGTAAGACAACCTGATTACCTCACATCTCTTATGATTTGCATAAATAAGTCACATCGTCTTGACCAAAACTTCAATAAAGGCACATAAAGCCAAACTAGACTACAAGTTTCCATTACAATTTATTGAGCATAATTATGGACAAATACCTTAAATAAGAACGTCTCAATGTGGACTCTGTAGACCTTTCTTCATCTATTGAAGCCTGTCAACATTGGAAACGATTAGTCAAAGGATTCTTGCTTGCACTGGAAAACAGTTCATTCACTCTTATTACTGATACGGATAGACTTAACCTGCTAATGCACCATGTTTCCATATCTGTATATACCAATATTTCTCACTACCACGGACGTTTTGGATGGAATTTTTGTCAAGAGAAACATGATCGTTGACTGGCATGTATTAGCAACTACCTGCCAATCCTCTAAAGAGGGGTTAGAACAGTATCTTCAGTGCTTAAAAATCTTAAGTTAAGACTGAGACTTTCAAGTGACAACAGCAGATCAGGAAAAGGAAAAAATTATCATAGACTCCTTTATAAATGGATTACAATTGAACTATATCCATCAAAGATTGCTGGAAAATAAGCAACTAGATTTAGCTACTCCTCGCAAACAAGCACTTACCTTGGAGATGACAGAAAAAAAAAATCTTGTTCATACCTACAAACAAGTGTTGCAGAGGCTGCACTAAATACTCACACTTTTACTAGTCCACCAGTTCAGACGACACAAACACGGGAAAAGTAGATAGTCTTCTATAACAGACTTCATCATTTCTGTCCCCTCCCTCTGACAGTTCAAAATCTTCTTTCTCCAGAAGACGCTGCATACACTTCTAGTGCTGCAGCTAGACAAAAATTTTATTTTTCTTGTTTCAGGTCATATTGCCCAGACAGGGAAACTAAATGCCACAAGGGCAGGAGGAAGAGACATTTGTCTCGGGCTTATCAATCAAGCCTTTTTTTACCTGGTTCAAATGCTCCTATTACGACTAGTATCATAGCAACTGCAAATCCTAAGTGTCTTTCAAAGGCTACATTAACGGTAAAAATAAAGGGGCAGAAATGAATGCTCTAGTCAACTCAGGAAGCTTGGAGAGTTTTATTAGTGCTGATATTGCAAAAAGAAACAGATTTAAAATTGTACATTGTAATAGTCGGGTGGCTATGGAAAATGCTTCACTATCTTCGCAGATTAGAGGATATATTTTGGCCGGCCTGGAGTTGAATCAAACTAACTACACTAACACCAAATTTTTTGCAATGTCAAATCTATGCTGCAATGTCATATTGGACCATGATTTCTTCAAACAGCATTCTAGTATTAATCCCCTTTTTGGGGGGCCCTAAACCAGCGTGCAACATCTGTGGCTTGGGTGCTATAAATGTACAATACCCCTCTCTTTCCAAAAATTTAACCAAAAACTGTAAACCAGTGGTCACCAAATCATGAAAATATTCTCTTAAAGACGAAACATTTATTCAGGCAGAAGTAACAAGAATGTTAAGAGAAGGAATAATCAAAGAAAGTAGATCACCATGGAGGGGGGCACAAGTATTAATAACGTCCTCTGATAATAATAATAAAAGGATGGTCATAGATTAATCCCAAACTATAAATAGATACACCCTCCTGGATGCATATCCTATACCCCGTATTGATGAGATAATAAACGAAATCACCAAATACAGAATATTTAGCACGTTAGACCGAAGTAGTACTGACCATCAAGTAGCTATAGACCCTAAAGATAAGCCTTATATGGCTTTTGAAGCCTGCAGACAACTTTATCAGTTCCAACAAATTCCGTTCGGGGTCACTAACAGAGTTTCTAGTTTTCAGAGGGTCCTTGATAAAATAATTCTTGAAGAAAAACTACAAGGCACCTTTGCTTACATAGCTTTTCTATCGGTCAGGAAAGGATAAATCCACTGGTCACATGCAGCATCTGTTTATATCTAGGTTGATAAGTCAGTGATTGGTGTGATCAAAAATTTGCATGACATTCTCATATATAAACATGAGTCAAACTCTTTCTTTCTTTTCTGACATAGGATACACAAGACATGCTGTTGCTTGGTTTGATAAGATCAATCAACAATTTTCTATACTACAGATAAACTTGTTAAAATTTGTTAGTTGCTGTATCCCTTGGACCATGACTTTTGTGGCTCAAATCCATTGGTTGTTCTTTCTTGATTAATATCTCTTATGAGCTATTAATGCTTATATTCAGTCTATTGATTGAGTTGTTTGCATATAGTATGACCTTCTTATGTTCCAGTTCCATTTGATTTCTTCACATTCCCTCTACACATGGTTGTCCTGAGTATGATGATAAACTACATCTGGCAACAAGACCTCTGATCGGTAGGTTTTGAGGAGTATGGAACCACTTCTTAATTACTGTTGTTCCCAGATCCCCTCTGACCTGGGGTGGTAGCACCTGTTAGGGTTCCAGCTAAGGACAAATAGTGAACCCACAAACTGGAGTCAAAACACTATGAAAGTATAAAAATAGATTTTTTTACATTAAAAATTTCCAACTTTAAATTTTATTAGTAAAAAAAAAAGAAATTACAGCAATAGATTTTAATAGTAAAAAGTTTCCAATAGATTTTAATATAAAAAAAAATTACCAAAGCTCCCAAGAAAATTAAATTTTGGTATTAAATGACCTATAAGGTGTTGATAGGCCATTAAACAAACCAAGCCAAGCCAATGTACACATGGTCAACTATACCTAATTCTAAAGTATCCAAAGCAGCCTGAATACAATAATCAAAACATACTAATAAAACTCAGACAAGAACATTTGTATTTAAAATTTATTCAAAACTTATCTATTCTTCCTGAAGTAAAATAAAAATCTATGTAAAATGTTGGAATTGTATTTTCATGGAAATATGGTGAGAACATTTTGAGAGAAGACTCGAAATTGTCATCTTATGGTATCTGACCAGTATCAGGCTATTTAATACTGACAGATGCTAAGAAAAAAGAACCTTATGTTTGGCATGCAGATCAATCCTGAGAGAAATAAATAAATTCCTACAGACAAGAAAAGAAAAACATTTTGAAATTAAGTTTGAAGCTCAAGTTCCTGAAAAGCAACATTGCCATGAACCTGTAAACACACAGAGATAAAAAGAATGACTAACTTTCCTCTCCCTACATATAACACTTTTCATCGTAGTATTATTCCAGGTTTTCAAAGAAATGGTTCATTAGTTGACAGAGTATAATGGAAAATTGTTATAGTTTTGTATTTCAAGATCAAATTATTATTTTGTCTGATACATATAAGTAAACTCAAGAAGCTACTTTTTGAAGAGTTTTCGACAGACATAACACATCTTTTAGAAAAGACATATCCTAGTAACACCCTAAGCAAAGAGATTTTGTAAGTACCACCAAACCTTTGACATAGAGCAACAAATACTTCATAAGTACCACCAGCACTGCCATATGACAATGTCAAAATGAAAGCAACGATAATATCCAAATTGGTTACTTCATTTCCAGAATAGATATCTATGCATAAATACTTCAGTCATATTTGATTTTATCAACACTTTTACAGGAATTCACAAAGCAAAGAAGATAAACAACAGATATGTTAACCAGGCTATAATGATTCAATTAAAAGTCTATTTAAATACTTCAGTCATATTTGATTTTATCAACACTTTTACAGGAATTCACAAAGCAAAGAAGATAAACAACAGATATGTTAACCAGGCTATAATGATTCAATTAAAAGTCTATTTTTGTTGTTGTTCATTTTTATCTGAGCAAAACTGAAATTTTTGGACTATATTTTTTTTTCAACAATCTTTCTTCTCTCCCCGCAAGACAAAAACTGGGGATATTCTTTAAAAGTGACATTGCCCTACTCTGACCTTACAGTCGTAATGATGTGGCATTTATCCCACCTCAAATAAAAATTATGGCAGAAATGAATTTATATAAATGCTTTAGGAAGGAGAAATTCTATATCAGTGTGATGTCATGAGGAAAGAAAAAAAATAAATTGTATCAAAGAAAGAGATAAGGATAGATCTCAATAAATTAATAGCCCAACACATCATTTTTTTCTCCTTGTCCAAAAGTAAAGAAACCTTTCATAAGTCAAAATGATGTTAAATAAAGCAATTAACATTAATTTATATGTAAAGAATGTTTTCAAAGCAGCCAGACAACAAAAATAACCTTACTTTATTTACATTATTCAAACTGTTATTCTCATATTCATTGCCATATTCACAATGTTTCAGCTGTTGTACACGCCAGCCTTCTTCAGGTGACTGGAATTTTGAATTGTACTCTTTATTTCGTTCACCTGGGTAGATCGTTCTAGTCCCACATGCCATGTCTCTTCCAGGTGTCTTGGTTATTTCTCTTTAACTCAACTCTCCAAGTTTTGATTCACCACTGCTGTAGTCTGGTATTGAACTTACAACTCTTTGAGCCTAGTCACTGAATCTAACCTGAAGAAGGCCAGAGCATACAAAGGCTGAAACATTGTGAACATGGCAATGAAGATAACAGTGTAAATAATGTAAGTAATCATAATACCTCATCTCAGAGATATAGACAGAAAAATAACCTTGTCTAAAATTTTTACAATGTTTACAGAAAAGTACAATTTTAATTTTAAAAGGGGACAAATATTTAGGGCAGGTTTCCAAGATGATTTAAATGCCTACAAAGAATAATTTTGAAAGGAGACAAAGGTTTACAGGGTTTCTTTACCCCCTACAAAAAATTACACAATAGAAAAATACCTGAAGGTAAGAATCAATCACATCTTCCATATCAGATACAGCAGATGACAGAACTTTACTTTTGACATTGATAAAAGTAGACATTGTTTATTTTTGAGCCAAGAAATATTTAATTTTTTTTTCCCCTCAAATAAATACTGTTTCTTCATCTTCCACTATTTTGGATAACAGAAACTTTTTACTAATGTCAAAGGACTTTCCTAAAGGTCAAGTCATATCAACTTTCAAAAAAAAAAAAAAATACCTGTATTTATCACTCAAAGATAGGTCAATGTTTAACAAAATAACAAGATACTAAAAATATTAAAAAAAAAAAACTGTCAATATTTCAATCCAGGTTTCCTTCACTGTCCAAAAGCAGTGTTGTAAAATCATGCAATAACAATTTTTTTTATATAGAAAAACATTTATTCATTCTCAGAAAAACCCAACCTGCCTGCAAAATCCTTTCAAGAACCTTTCATGAAATTTTGCTAAGATCCATAATGCTGCAAGGTATGATTTTAATTTTGAAAAAGTTCAATGGGATAAGAGTAAAATCATAAAATGGTCTGAGTGCCACCAAAGTATGTCCAAGTGTAAACTGTCATATTTTAAGTCTTCAATAGCAGATTACAAACCGTGACCTTTGACCTTAAAGAAAGGCAGGTATAGATTTCTTGCATTTTACATGTACACAAGATTTCCTTCCATACGTAAACTAAAAATAATTACTTCTTGGCTTTCTATCATGTTGGATATCACAAGAAACATTTCCTCATGTAGGAAGTTAGTTTTATCGACACCAAGATAACTTAGTTGATAGAGTTGGACATTAGACCTGCTAACTCTACCATCAGCATAGCTTCTTCTGAAGTGTTATTGAAAACTATCAAAAAATTTTGGGGAAAATGTGGTATTCATATACAATATAAATAGCAGTAGATACAGCTAGAGGCTAAACTAATCAAATCTTGAAGACAAAACTACACGAGAAATAGTAGTGAATAGAATGTTGTAAACTATAATTAGTTAAAAGAATTCACTAGTGTTTCTCTAGTAGTTTTGTCTTCAAGGTCAGGATTAGTTTAGCCTCCAGCTGTATCAACTGCTATTTATATGGTATATGAATACAACACTTCTTTCCTTCTGTTATTTTGGAATGTGTAAATTTTTAAACATTTTCTCCATTTAAATTAAGGGTAATCACTCTTTTTACTTTCTATCATTTCAGATACTAAGAGGGAAACTTTGTACTAATGTAGTCTTTCAAAAAGGTAATTTTGGAAGGAGTAAACCTTCAAATTTGAATTTGGTTCACCAACTTCTCTTTCTAAGCCACTAACCAGTAGACCACCTGCACATCAATATATTAATAGGAGTAACCTATCATCTGGTTACCACTGCACGACAAACTTTTGAACAGGAGTAGAGGTTTATCCCTTGTTTTCTGCTTAGGATTGGGTTTCCTGTTCCTTCTAAAGCCTTTGCATTAGTTTTCAAACCCAGTAGCCTCTTGCATCTTAGTGGTATGTTTGGCATGAATTGAAAACCAATATATATATATATATATATATATATATATATAAGGTCTATTTAGACAGCAAGATTTAATCTAGACAAGTTTTGATAAAGTCTACCAACAAAATCTGTCTATTTCATTTTTTATTGTATTTCCCAATTTTCAAATAAATTGATGAAATTTTGAAAGGCCACAAAGGATCAAAATTTCTTGATAAAATGTCCAAAGTTCAAGTTTTTTGTTTTTTTTTCATTTAATGACCAAAGCTTTCTAAACAGATGCTTCCTCTATAGCTAAATGGTATAGCATGTCAGGCTATATGATGGTTCCGTGCAGGATACAGGTTTGATTCCTCTCAGAGGACACATATTTTCTATAAAATTTATCAGACATTTAGGCTGGTAAATGTAGTTAATACTGTTTATTATAAACAGAGCATTTACTTAAATATTTGTATCTATAAAAATAAAGTATAAACATAAAACATATTAAAATAATTGTCAGACTTAACCTATTATATATATATATATATATATATATATATATATATAAATAAAAGAAAATGTTCTTTGACTAATATTCTAATAAATGATTTAAATGTAGCTAGTAAAGTTTGATGAAATAAGAAAGGATTGAAATAACTGTCATGGGAATGAAAACAACCGTACCCCACTTCCTAATATTCAATAATTGACACTGGAGTTCAGTTAATGTTTCTTATGGAATTTGTTTTGAAATAGTTTTACCCCTTCATTTTTTTGTCTTTCGCAAAATGTTCCTGAAAAATCTTGCAGCAAGAACAGAATGACTGGCTGATAAGAAATTTCTGGGAAGATTGATACAATATGCCAAAAAATTTCCAGACAATTATAGGCAAGGGTCTTTTTTATTCTGAAACATTTGGTAAGACATGTTTGAACTGGGACTGCATCTCTGTGGATGGTTATTGACTTGCTAGTGTTTAGTTCTTCAAGACAATTATGTGGTTAAAGAATGACCAATGAACAAGCTTGCTGACCCCAGGTGAAACAACCTGCATATTGGATCAATTATCAGGATATTTCCAGTTCGCAAAGAAATGACAAACAAAGGAAAGCTTTGAACTAGGAGCCATATTAGTTGAAAAGAGTTAAATCCATCAGCGAGGAAGTAACAAATAAAAAGAGAATGGAGAGAAAGAGCATAGAAATATGAGAGGGTGTGAATTATCTTTGAGAAGGAAAAAAAATAGAGTGGATGAAAGAGAAGAGGATTCAAGACATCGAAAGATAATCATAAAAAGAAGGTAAGCTAAGAAATTATTGTTCTGCCTCAGATGGGAAACTAAAAACATTTGAGGGATGAAAGCATTAACCCGCAGAATAGACAATGAAAGACACAAAAGAAGGAAATATCATATAATGAAAGAATTCTACATCTGAAGAAGTAAAGACAATGCACTTAAGAAGGAAAATATGTAAATTTATGAAAAAAAAAAAAAAAGAAAAAAAAGAAAGACTAAGCACTGGATAATATGTTTCATAATAATGATAGTCTCTTATTAATGGGAGGCCTAATTAAGACTGACAAGAGAAAGATAAGGAAACCATTTGGGAAAACCAGTAGACATACAAGGGGATGTTGAAAACTTTTTGAGCAGAACCATTTTTCAAAATCTGACTAAATGGCCAAATATCAGATCCTTTTTTTTATTATTAAGGGCTTCACTTGGTTGTGTAGGGAGCTTTTCAGATAGATTGCTCATGGAAAAAGATATGAATTTATTTTTTGTAGCAGAGGTTTGTAATTCACACATCTTACTTTACACCTGAGTTCTGTTTCATGTATTGCAAATAAGGGATTGTATCTCTCACTTGATTGGTGAATAAATCAAAATAGATTCTTTTGATTTTTTTTCTATAAATAATGTTTTATTTGTTATTCCAGCAAGTATAGAAAACAGGTTACATCTGTTTTCAAAATATTTTTTTGGTGAGGTGGCAGGAGCTGTATCCCAAGAATTTGCCTTCTGAAGACTCTGCACCAAAAGTGACAATAATATTCAATTTGACATACAAAAGCCATTTGATACAGGCTAACGCAACAGTCATTAATGTGCCGTTACTTAGGTGCTATATATCCATTCAAGATGTCAGTGATCATGGCTCTTCATAGCTTCTTTTTCTTTTCATATCTCTATACCATGCACTGGTATGACTGTTTTAGAGAAAGACAATGGAATGATGTTCCACTGCATTCTCCACACGTCTGAATTTAGACTTGTTTTCTAGACTAGTTGCTAAAAACCTAGAGAGTCCAATCCACCCTGTTATTTAACCCAGTAGTTCTCAACCGAGGTTCATATGGACCCCTGGTATCCATATAATGTAACTGGGGTCCAAATAAAAAAAATAGTTATTTTACTAGTATACATAAATTTTCCATAAAATTCAGTTGTTAAATACAAGTTTATCGTCATTAAATTAGTTTGACTTCAAAATAATGCATATAAATTTTCTATTTCTATAATAGAATTCCTAAACTTATCTATTAGTAAAAAATAAAAGAAGCTTTTTCTTTTTTTTCATCAAATGGTTATGAGGGGTAATTAAGGGTAAAAATGGCCCATGGGTAAAAATAAAGTTGAGAACTACTGATTTAACCCATAGCTTGTGGTGAATGGATAGACTCATTCTTTTCAAAGGTTATCACTTGAAAACAATTGAACTCAACTTGTGGATTCTGTTTTACAATCTATTAACCACTAATGCACCAGCAGCTCATAGTTCCGGGCAGGAAAATGGATTTAAATACAGAATAAATATGAGAGATAAATATGAAGATGAAAAAAAATTTCAAAAAGTGAGTCTAAGAAAGTAATTAAAATAAAAATAAAACAATAATTCATTACATTAGCTGAATGAGTTTTTAATCACCGCAATGCATACTTTTCTATATATCCATATAGGGTATAAATTTCTCAAATGAATATCGTCATTATTCCAGGAATTATTCAAACCAGAAACCTTATATATCTGTCTATATTTTCTGAGATGAGGTATTATGTACATTATTTACATTATTCGGACTATTGTCCTCATCTTTGTTGCCATATTTATTACAACGTTTCGGCTGTTGTATGCTCCGGCCTTCTTCAGGTGGTTGGAATGTCAAACTGAACCCTTTATTTCGCTCACTAGGGTAGACTGTTCTAGTTCCACATGCCACATGGCACAGTGGATAAAGGTGTTGGTTAGATCCAGTGACAAGACCCACAGAGTGTGAGTTCAATACCCAGTTAAGGCAGTGGAGAACTTGGAGAGGGGAATTAACAGGAGATAACTGATAACTGACATCCATTAAACATGGCATGTGGAACTAGAACAGTCTACCCCAGTGAGCGAAATAAAGGGTTCAGTTCGACGTTCCAACCACCTGAAGAAGGCCGGAGTGTACAACGGCTGAAACGTTGTAATAAATATGGTGACAAAGATGAGGACAATAATCCAAATAATGTAAATAGTGTACGGAAACCTTATCATTCTTGTTTTCATCACTCTACAGTTTCCTATGAATCAGTGTCCATCTAAAAGTTCACTATAGTCAAAATATAGTAGTGAAAACAACAAAGATTAGAATAGTAAAGGTTGTGGTCAAAATAAAAACTACACAGAATGAGTTCAATATTTTGAACACTTCTTGGAACAGTAATGACTCAGCTCAAAATTATGGAAGGGATTGTGCAGCTGAAGAAGGCCAAAACATTTGCTGTAACAACAAAAGGCAACACAAGGAATGAGTTTAATAGTCTGAACAATTCTATTTTAATGTTTATTCAATCTTTTTAAACAGCAATACCAAAAAAGAGGAAAATTGTAAATTTGTTCAGTTGGGAGGTTATTCAGTTTTTCCCATGGACATGGAATGTGTAACGAAAAGGTCTCATTTGGGCTTCACTTGAAAGACATAGGTTTTATTTTGACTGTGCAGAAAGGGGAATTTAAAAAATGTTTTTGGGGTTCAAATATAATGTAAATGAGAGAGAGAGAGTGAAAATTTGGGGTTACTTTAATGTTTTTTTCCTTAGATTGCATTCAGGATGAAGAAATTTTTATTTACTATTGTGACACTATTTAGCTATGGTAATTGGCTAACTAATTAACCATAGAAATTAAAAACAGGAAAAACTTAAGGCAAGAAAGAGCTATATCGAAAGATAGACTGAGTGACGTTAAAAAGAGGATTTTATTTTATTTACAAAGAAAGATACTTTTCGCACAAGACAGAAAATCCGTAAGAAAAAGCGAGATATGAGATTCTGTCAAAACTGATTAATGTCATGGTAAGGGAATGACATGCCAAGGGAAACAGAATTCAGAAAGAAAAACAAAGCCGGTCGACTCATGAGGGTCATAAAAAATTTTCGGCTTGAGAGACCGCAATACAGGCAGAGAGAATCAATATTAGTTATCTTTCAGAGATATCATTTAATTTTGATTCCTGGGTCCAACAAAGGGAATTCATGTCTGTGCAGACAAGCTAAGGGAATGGTGACACAGGATGAAGCAATCCAAGATGCCATTTTGGCATACATAGATGACATCTTCGTCAATGAAAGTGCAGTTTCCATGGCACATATCAGAAATCATATATCTGACTTTGGACTGATCTGCAAGGATCCCATAGGACTTGACGATGGTGCAAAAGTGCTTGGTTTGCAAATCTGGGTGGGGAATGCAGTGTGATTTGATGTAAACAAGGGAGTAACTTCCCAGATACTCCAACAGTTAGCATGTGTCATAATATGTTCTCTCTTTGCAGAAAACTTGTAGGTCATCTTCCAGTATATGTGGTTGACTTAGTGCAACTGTGGCATTCTTAAAGCGACAAGCCACTGTAGTAACCAAAGGTTGGGACAACAAAAACTTTGGCACCCCTCTGAAGAACATGATGGTGATAAGAGTGCATCAAAAATACCCTGCAAGAGGAGGTTGGTTTGTGAGCGGCCAGGAAATGACAGTGTGGATGGATGCAAATTCCCTGGCCACTGGGGTGGCACTGAAAGTGAATGGAGACATTGTGGAGGACATATGCTGGCTTTGTCACAAAGATGATGCCTAACATATTAACTTAGCTGAGCTTGATGCAACATTAAAGGGAATAAACTCGGCCCTGTAGTGGAATGCAAAAAGTGTTGAATCTGGTCACTGATTACACATGTACGTATCCCTGGATCAATAAAACCTTAACTGGAGAGGCATGCCTGAAAACGAACCGAGCGTGTAAGCTGCTCATGCAGAGATGACTGGGGAACCTTCAGGTGGTAATTGTGGAACATGATATATATATATATATATATATATATATATATATATATATATATATATATATATATATACACCACCCAAGAACCAATGTACCCCTCCAAATTTACAACTGGGAAGGTGACTGGAATCATTAGTCCACAATCTGTCCTGATTGATCATGTTAAATATAAAAGGTTATATATATGAAACAAAATGTTAAAAGGCTGGAAAACCTACTGTACCAAAAAAAAGACGTATAATAAAGTGCTCAATGCAGCTGCCTAAAAAAACAGACATGCAGAACAAGCCAATAAAAAGGAGTAAAAAACACTCTATAGTACCACACATGCACACACATATACAAACACACACACACACACACACATATATACAAACACACACACACACACACACATATATATATATATATATACATACAAAATACACACATATATATAAACATACAAACACACACATACACATATATATATATATACATACAAAAACACACACACACACACACATATATATATACAAAAAAACACACACACACACACACACATATATATATACAAAAACACACACATATATATATATATATATATATATATATATATATATGCACAAACAAACACACACATATATATATGTATACAAACAAACACACATATATATACAAACACACACACACATATATACATACAATCATATACATATATGTATGTATGTATGTATGCATGGATTGGTTGCAATCAAGACTCACTATTGTGTGGGCCTGTACAACCATAACACCATCAACAGCTGAGGCATATTTTTTTGGGTGCAGATCCAGGGTCTCTTAAGACTGACGGATGCTACATATATACACACACAGTTCCCTCTCCAGACCGCAATCCACTAAAATTATTCTTAAGAATTGGAATCTGTAATGAATTAAATATTCATGTTGAGCAAGCAAATAATTTATATGAAATGATATTAAATTTGTTACTTGTACAAATTAACATTAGACAAAAGCCAAAACTAACCATTCCTGACCATCTACAAGTGTCAAGAAAGAATATTAGCAATGAGAATTGTAGTCCTACTGAAAAATGATCCACTCTATCTGTAATTGCTTCTGACAAGTGTCCCCAGTGTAAACTCAGCAAAATAGTATCTTGGTTTATTCTATTTTGGATACACAAAAAAAGCTGAGAGAGAGAAAGAGACATTGAAATTTTGATATACAATATCTCTTTTTTTTTTTCTTTTTCTTTTATTAGTAAACCTTTTAATGATGTTAACAAGTTAGATTTATATCAGTGAAAACATTCTTGTCACAATAATAAAAATGGCTTTTAAGAGTAAAAGAATTGTCTTGATAATTATTTCTGGTAATGCCATCAGTTTCAATATGGAAAAAAAAAGTGTTAAACATTCACTTGACTTAACCCACGGATGCTGATTAATGCTAATTAGAAATCATAACACTAAAACTGAGGGTGAAAATGACAAAACAATGATGCACTCAACAATTTCAGACTTGAGACAATAGGGATGTGGTTCTACAGAAGGATGCTGAGAATATTAAGCTATGTGAGCAGTAGAGATGGGCAGTTTAACCACCCCCTCAAAAAAAAAAAAAAACTTTTTTCAGTTTTATCTTCATACTGTGAAACTGCATTGAAATTTTTTACAAAACTGAAATCGTTCATTTTTTTAAGATCTATCACTACTGAGTGATCATATCCACAGAAACATTATTGAAAAAGACTTTCAGATGTTAATAAAATTAAATTTTATATACCATTGTAAGAAAAAAAGATTGAACAAAAATATGTTAAAAACATTTAATTGACTAGTTTTAGGAAGTAAATGGGAAATCTATTTGTTTACAAAGGCAATGAAGAAATAAAGGAAATACGATAGATTTGATACTTAGCATTTTTTTTTCAAACAGAAAAAAGAAAAATACAATGTCTGAAGTCTATTTGTTTCAGTTTAAAAAAAAAAAAACAGATTTTTTTATGGTAAAATTAAGTTAACAACAAAATAGCAAGTAAAAATTAAAAAAATAGTTGCCAGTTTCGTCTTAATGTTATATTTTATGAAGTCAGATTTTTTGTAAGGGTTAAACATAATTGTTTTCTCATAAGCTAGTGTTACGCCAATCACGAAATAAAGATCTTTTTTAATAAATAATTTTTTTTTTTTATCTAGGGAATGCACCTAAATTAGATATTAAGAATATTTAAAATAGTTCTTAATTTCACTTTCAAAATGTGTATATTTCCAGATATACGAGTCTCTAATATAAAAAAAATTGTTTGTTTTCTACAAATAAAATTATGTTTCTATCTAGTGAATATATACTTAAAATTAGATATTTAAAAAATAAAGTAAGTTTTAATCTCAGTTTCAAAGTGTGTATATTTTCAAAACTACAAGTCATTTTTTTTAAAATCCAAATTTAAGAATTATCCTTTTTTACCCACTATTATTCGGTGGGTATTTTACTGTTCTTCTGCCTATAAAAGTCTTCTAAACAAGGAAAATTAAATTCATTTTGTTTTTACAAATATCTCTGTTTTTTGTTATTTTTTTATCTAGCGAATACGCTTAATTATATATTTAAAATGATTAAAATAGTTTTTAATTTCAGTTTTAAAATGTGTATCTAAAAAAGAACAGGTGATACTCGCAGATTTGAAAATATACACATTCTAAAAATTAAATTATTTAATTACTTGTAATATTTAATTTTAAGCGTATATTCACTAGAAAAACAAATTTATTTAGGGGGAAAAAAGTAACTCATTGGTTTTCCTTGTTTAGAAAAAAATTATTTGCAAAACCCCAATAACAGTTGACTGGCATAACAAAAAAGAATTGCCGTATTTTTAATTAATTTAAAATTGAGATGTTTCATTTTTTGGCCACATCATAATCTAATTTCTGGAGAGCTATACCATTTTCTCTCTCAAAAATATGTTGTCCAAAGACACAAATATAGATATTTTATGCAACAATTTCTTTCATATTTTTCCAATTTGTTAATAAATATAGTAGTTAATAGCTGACAATTTATTTGAAAGTTTAATAAATAAACTTTAATTGAAAACAAGTGTCTGTCAGTGTCAGTAGTTTCAATAATTTGAAAGGTCTTTTAACATACATTTCATTTTACTATCAGTTGCTCTTCTTTTTTTTTTTTGCTTTTTGCTTACTTTATAATTGTTTAAGGAATTCATTTCTGAGGGCCAGAAAAATGAACATCTTCCTGATTGCAGTTTAAGGTGTTTTCTAATTGAGTGTACAATTTCAAGAATATTGATAAAAATTATTCATGTTGATTTTGCAAAACAAAGTAACATGTAAAATTTAGACTCAGAAAAAAAAAAAAAAAATCATATTTCATATTTTCGGCAGTTCAAAGCAAAATACCGTTTTAACTCGCTGTAAAAAAAAAAAAAAAAATAATAATTCAATGAATAAAAGCAAATACAAATTATATATTTAGAAAGATTATTTTATTTTCTTTCCAGTCATATGAATATTTTTAAGAGTGGATCAGAAATACACAAGAAATTGCAAGTTGAACGGACTAAATTGAAAATTTATCAATCTCAAATGAAATCAGACCTCAACTGGAAATGCTATCATTACACAAGAAAATGAATGGCTTCCTTGGAAAGCAAAAATACTAAATTAAAAACCGAAAAACCAATTAAAAAACCATGGTATCAAAGAATAAAAACCAGAAACTGATACCGAAACAAATTGCCAAACTGACCAACTCTAGTGAGCAGTGAGGAAATTTTAAGGAAAATGGAAAGAAAAAAGATAATTGTAATTAGAAAGAAACAGTTGGAATTTCTGAGAGACACAATGAGGAAAAGTGACTTGAAGAATTCAACACTCACAGGACACACTGAAAGCAATAAGGACATAGGAAAAGAGTAACATGCCTAATTATTTTGTGTAAATGGATGGCTAGAGTGAGAGGGACAGTAAGGAGAGACAAGCATTGCTTAGAATTAAAAAGGATAGGAAGCCATGGAGAACCATGATCACCCAGGTCCTGAAGGGACAGAACACATGAGAGAAGAACATAAACTATCTATAAATAATCTTCAAAAATAAAATTTTAATTAAATATTCTTTTAACTCTACATTAATTACATGAGGTGTTTTGTTAAGCCAAAAGTACTCATAATTCCTAGTTGGAAACTTTTTTATTTACTCCCTCCAATTATTCTCCTGACTCAGTGAGGCTGTGTAGCACACATTACGGTGTATTTGTAGCTCAGGGGATTATAAAATTTTTGGACATTCAAGAGGACTAATGCAGGGTTAAAGAAATCAAGTCTTTGCATTTGCCAGACTTCCTGCCAAGAATTTCACCCTGTAGAATCATGCAATGCTATACTTTATCAGAAAATCAATCAGTAGAGAGTTCAATCAGGCAAAAACCAATTGATTTCAGGCACAAAATTGATTAATCATAATTTTCTGTTAGCACATTTGTAGCTTAAAACTTTTTTGTAAGAATTAAAAATTCATAAATACAAAGTGGCAACAAAATGACCATTTCAAAGATAAAAAGAAAGAATTTTCAACATTTTCAATTATTGAATATTAACAAAAAATATTTTTTTTACAATTATTTAAATTTCAGTTTGAAATTCCAAACAGCCATGATAACAAATGAAAGAAATCTCTTCACAAGAAAATGTAATGAAAAAAACATTTCACTTTTTAAATTGTTCAAATAATTTCCTAGTCTTAAATTTAATATGATTTTATAATAAATATTTTTATAACTAAACTACTATAGAAAAGAAAATTTGTATAAGGAAAAAAATCATCTCTAAAAACAGTTCACAGCAAAGTGTTACTTATATACTAGTGTACCCGTGCTATCAGAAATTACACTAATTGTTAGAATGTTTTAATATTGAGATGCAATGAAACAAAAATCTTGAACCAATGTATTGAGATAAAATAAAGCAGAGATAAGGAATTCACAACTAAAATAAAGGCCAATGAAACATTTAATTAATCTGTTCCCTTTATACTTTTTAGACATTCATTGGTATCCTTGATTAATCGATTATCCCTGGTATTATACAAATCGATTTTTGCCCAATACCCTTTCATGTTAAAACTTTTGTGTGTTTAATATAACAGTGAAATGGAAATATCTCTTGGAAGAAAAGAATTAGCAACAGAGCAAGATGACAACAGCAAAGTCGATTTCAAGACCAAGTTGAATCAAGATGATCACTTAATAGACAAATGTATCTGTGTGCCTTACATAAAAGGCTTGAACAAATAAGACTACAGTCGAAGAAACATAAGAGTAAAGGAAATCATTTATTAAATGGTTAATTTTGCTCAGGAAGTAATTTTGTCTAAATGCAGATAAATATTTTATTTGTATTGATTATTAAAATGACTAAGGTAAGTAATTATTTAGTTGATTTACCTCCCTTTCCATTATGGATTGGACAGGAAATACAGAAATGCACATTGATAATTATTATGTTAGATTGAAAAGATATTTCACAAACAAAAGAAAAGAATAAAATTGAACCAACTTTCTCTTGAAGAGGGGGTGGCTCTACAGTAAGGAACTATTTAACATCAACAAGCTTAGACTACCAAAATTTCTTGCCCATTCCCAAGTGAAAGTTCTATTTGATGCTCATAATATTCTTAGAACACTGACACACTTGCACAACAGACTGATATTGTACCAATCAACTTAAGAATTTTTTTATCTCAGATCAGGGTGCAGCTTGAAAAAACAAACAGCATTTAAGAGGTGGTTCCATGCTCCTCAAAACCTCCCAATCTGAGACCTTGTTGCCCGATGTAGTTTATCATCATACCTAAGACAGAAGCTCCCTATGGTCAAATGGTTTAAGCAAACCAAATCAGATAGTGGCTTCTCTTGAAAAGAGGGATGTAGGTTTGAATCCTGATGGAGGGCACAGGCTAGTAGACAAAATAAGTACCATTTAAACAAATGGAGCATCTACTGAAATATGTATATCCATTAATAGTAAAATTTGAAATAATAAAAATACTTCAGATTAAAAGATAAATGCATTAAGTCAAAATGGCTACAATTGAAAAAAAAGATGAAAGAGAGAAAAGGTAAAAAACCAATAAGCAATGAGTGTAGGGTGAAAAAGTAAAACAATGAAAATAACAACCACATACTCATATATATGCAGACAAATGCATGCACATTATGAAAAAAACAAAACAAAAAAAACTTGCACCAATGAATAGTGCATATAAAAATGACAAATCAAAATGTATAAGCAGTCTATTGCTGATAACCCCTGATGAGTGGATGGAGTGATTTCTGGAGTGTCTGTCTACAAAATTCTGGAGTTGGAATGCTGAAAGTAAGATCAATCAGCTAAGTGATGACAAACCTTTTACTTATATTAATTTTTTCATAATCTTTAAAGTCTCCAAGCAATGATTCAAGTTTTTATAAAATCTAAAATAATATTGAAACTTGTAAAGAAGACCAAATTTTTCCAAGTAAATTTATACTTATCATCAAACCGAAGTTGATTATAAAGGTAATAAAATTATCTTTTTTAAAATCTACACTGAATACTAAATGGAAACTTACCTGAGTCATGACGTATTTCCAATTAATAAAATCAAAATTAAGCATTTACCTGAAAGAGAAAACAAAAAAGTATTAAATAATCTGCCAGATTTTAAATATTCTTCATAGACTACATGTGGGATTACCCTACTTGTCTGTTAAATAAACTCCTGCGATCAACCATAAAATAGCCTTACAAGAGAAGTATATAGAAGAGGAGAGCAAAATCCTGATTTTTTCTTTTCCCAGAAAATGTGCTTTGTCACCTGCTGAGGGATCTTTCAGTTCCCAGTGAAGCTGATGTCATATTAGAAATGACACAGAGCAATACACAGCATACAATGCCCAAATGACCCATGGGTATATTTAATAATTCTACCAAACAGACAAAAAAAAACAACATTTTTTTAAATGTAAGTCTCTCACAATCTTTTATAGGAACTTCACGTGCACACATGTATGAAATGTATCTCTACACACACCCTTTGGTTTGAGACCATACCACATTGAAACACCAGTTTGATCATTGATCCTGGGAATACCAAATGTTATAATCTTATATGCGTGGGTGGTGTAATGGATAATGGCTTGGAATTGGAAATCAGGGAGCCAAGTTCAAATTCCAGTCAGATTGGTTATATTCACTTATCTGCAAATACCCTTGGGAAAGTTATGAATGTATCTCTCCCCCCATTTATGGGTTAAATAGTAGAACTTGTATCAGAAAATCATTATTATCTGAAAAAAATGCTTACAATCTAAAAATATGTTTTGGCTTTAAATAACATTAAAAAGGTTGATAAGCTGTAAAAAAAAAAAAAAATCAATTTACTTCATTTACTTTTTGTATTCTTACCATTTAGTTACTCAGACAATAGAATACGTATATTTATAATTGAATGTATATTTATTTTTACTCACTTGGAAACCCTAATGCTTCTACTTTCCTATCAACAAATAATCTTCAATTAATGCAATCTTTCATTCCTCATTCCCTTTGTATTCCAATAGTAAGAAAGAAGTTCCATTTGGACAGCGCCTTCCCAAGAGAGCTATAGCTTTTGGGAACAGAATCCCAAGAGGATGCTTCCTTGACCACTACAGTTTTAACTTCTTCAAGTTTAGAGTCAAGTTATCTATCCTACATATCCTCATAATATACACTTCTCACTTCCTCTCTTTATGCCCTTATAGCAAAGCTCATTCAGTAGCCCTATACTTTGAGTGGCTTTTGAGTCTTGCCTTGGGCAAACAAAAGTGTAAAAAGTAAAAACAGAGAATCAATAAATCCCTAAAAATATAATCCTAAAATGTTCCTGGCATGTATTTTCTGAGACAAAATAATCAGACTATCAAGCACCGATTCTGATGAGTTTCTTTGTCTGTGTTGCATCACTAAATATATCCTAATAGATAAAAGCACTGGTAAACCTCATCTGGTTTCTTGAAAGACATGTGTTCAGTCTTTGAGAAAATGTTATGAAGCAAAGGACATTTTTTTAAAATCATTTCACTCCAAAGCAAAGCAAAACAATAATGCCACAAAGACACAAGAGCTAACTTATTTGAAAGAAAATGTGAAGACTTTAGTAGAAGAAACCAGAAACCCAATCCTAAACAGAAAAAAAGGGATAAACTTTTTCTTTTTTATGTTCAACATCCCCCTCAGTGTTAGACATTTTCTTGACGGTCGTCTTCGAGTATAGAATCCAGAGGTTGGCAGTGAATATTTCGGAGACAGTAGGAAAGTGTAGTTCAGGTTCGCAGTGGATATCTTAGCAGAGCGTAGTTCTTCCTTCTATCCTCTTCTCCTGTCAAGTTAGCTCTGGTCCTTCCGGTAGGTTAAACAAAGATGGCCGCCTTTATACACGACGAATACAATGTTCTGCGGCTTCTGGTTGGTTAAGCTTCTATTGGTAGACTATAAAGGAAGTTAAGTCATCTGGATTGTCTCACTAGTCAGTATATAGATATATACACAAAAAACCGCAACCCCCCCCCCTATTTTGGGTATATTATGGAATCTTCTTTCAAGATATTAAGGAAGTCAATAAATACTTTCATTCCAAAAATTATATTTTTTTTTTATTTTTATTTTATTTTTTTTTTCTTAAAGTTAAAGTACGTAACAAATATTTTAGTATTCCAAATTTTTTTTTTTTTTTTTCCTTAAATTAATATCCATAAAAATTAGTCATATCACTTTATTCAATGTTAAGTACTTCTGGGTTAATAGAAACATGAACAACAATATTATAAGTTTGGATTGCGATCACAACAAAAGTAAAAAGAATTGTTACTTTATCCATAGCTGGGACCCACTGAAACAGTTACTATCACTTCAGGTCAGAATGATCCTGAAAATCATTAAGTGAAAAATTGTTATTTTATCCATAGCTGGGACCCATTAAAACAGTTACTATCACTCCGGGTCAGAGTGATCCATAGAATCATTTAGAAGAGGATTGGGCTAAAAGTAGGACCATTTACATTTATACCCCGAAACTAAGGACTTACATTCATACCTAAAACCGAACTGACGTTTCTTAGAACAATAACTAATGGATGCAGTTTTACGTCCTACCCAGGACTAATAAGGACCTTATAGGGACTTAATGGATGCAGTTTTACATCTTGCCCAGGACCAATAAGGACCCAAGAAGTCAGTACCAAATATTGCAAAAGCAAAAAGCCCGTAGTCTCAATTTCGCAATCGGTTTTTACAAATAAATCCGCCATATTATTTCCAGATTGCACGTATCCAATTTGTATCATTTTCTTTTGTACTCGGTCCTTAACAAAACTAATATTTTATATTGATATGCTTTGATCTTTAATGTAATATTGAATTTCTAGTCAAAGCAATACTGCCCTGATTGTCGCCGTAAATAATTATTGGCTCAGTTATTACAAGTGTTGCAATTGCTTTTATTAGCAATTTAAGAAAAATAGCCTCTTGAATTCCTTTTAACAATTCAATATATCCAGCTTCACAAGTAAAAAGTGAAATTATTCGCTGTTTCTCTAACTTCCAGCTGATTACTGAGTTACCATCTGCTAGCTTAAAAACAATAGCCTGTTATACTCTTACGGTCTGGTGAGTTGGCCCAGTCCGCATCAAAAAATCCTTCGAATTTTGATTGTTTATTTCTAATGGTTTATCCGACTGTCTTGATAATTCTAGGCACCGATTCTTCGTCCCCGTCAGATAACGTAATACTTGCTTAATTCTTGTTAAATATACAGTCCCCAGTTTATTTAAGTGTTGGGACAACTTAGTAACCGTATAGCAGATATCCGGCCTGATTGATGTCATCACGTAAATAAGACTTCCGACCAATGTCCTGTCTTCTTTCTCACACGCCGCTATACCATCTTCCTTATTGATAATTGTGTTTAAATCCATTTCACATGGTATAGTTCTTGTTTTATAATTTTGCATGCCAAATCAAGATAAGAGTCTTTCAATGTATCTAGATGGATTCATTTTTATTAGTGTTGCCTTTAAATTCTTACTGTATACCAAGAAACCATGATAATCGACCCAAATCGGTCATTTTAAACCTTATTTCCAAAGATTTTCTTTTTTTTTATTTTAATAGAGCGGCCTCACACTTTGATGCAATTCACATATCGTTGACTAATATTTCATTATTAAATATCCTCTTTAGTAGAGCGGCCGCATACTTTGATGCAATTCACATATCGTCGACTAATATTTCATTATTAAATATCCTCTTTAGTAGAGCTGCCGTATACTTTGATGCAATTCACATATCGTCGACTAATATTTCATTATTAAATATCCTCTTTAACAGAGCTGCCGCAAACTTTGATGTTAGCATTCTGAAATAAGTTCCTTTCACATCCATATGGTGTATATGCCTACCATAATGGCCATCCATTTGCATCATAAACTCTAATTAAGACTTAATGTTTCTACATAAGTCATCACATCTTATAATTTGCCCCATATATTTATAAAAAATCCGTTAGCTACAAAACGAGCATTGCACACTGGCGATCCATTCTCAGTTCGCTTTACAGTGTGAACCCAACGGCTGCCGATGATATTTCTATCATCAATTAAGACTTAAGATTTCTACATAAGTCTTCCCCCCCCCTTATATTTATGAAAATCCGTTAGCTTATAAAACGAGCCTTGTATCCTAGTGATCCATTCTCAGTTCGTTTTACAGTACGGCTGCCGATGATATTTCTATCATCTGGGGCCTTTTAATTCCAAAGTGTCTTTTAATACTAAAGATTTTTTGTGTTTTTTTTTGTTCTTTACATGGCCACAATGGTATTGACAGAATGTATGGCTTCTTGTTAGTTCTTTGGGATACATTTGTACCAAATAGCAACAGTCGGCGTAATAAAAATTACATTAACCCATTTCAAAAAGTGTCCTCCAACTCCGTTCAGCGACTCCGTTCTTATGTGGAGAATAACAGGTTCTCTAGTATTTAAATACCTTTATTTATTAGGAGGTTTTTGTAAGCATCAGAAGTAAATTCTCCGCCATTATCTGCCCAAATTATTTTAATTTTCTATGCGGGGAGCTTTCGGATGAACAGATTTTTGTAGCTTGCAGGATATCCGATTTGTTTTTTTTTTCAAAATATCATAAGTTCTGAACATTCGTCAATAAAGTTATACACGTGTCACTATATTTTAAATATCATTTGGAAGTGTAATTTTCATTCCAGTGACATGTTCCTGCAATTTTTAACATCAGAATTTTAGAGTGGCTTAATATTTATGCCAAATTCTTAAGTCATGCGTGGCTGTCATCGCAGACCTAACACTTTTAAAAAAAAAATGCAAACGACCAATTTGCTGTATATTAAATCCAGTTCCGTCCAGTTATTTTAAATTTAGGAATATATAAAGCCTTTCTTCTAATGAACATTTACAAATATTTTCTTTAGTATTTCGCAGATAAATACAGGCGTCACTTCTTTAAAACTAAACCATTTGCTCTGGTCCCATCTACCGACTCGATAAAAAAATGTGAGTCGAGCTCAGAATTAATAAATTTTGTTTCATCTGCAATTACATGATTTGTCGTACCTGCATTCATCAAGTAAGAATCATAACTACTGGCCATAGCACTCAATTCAAAAATATGCACATGTACGTCTATTCGAAAAAGTTTTTACATTTTGGCAAAAGTCATTCCGCGTACAGAAATTAACGAATATGGCCGACATTACCACAACGAAAAGAAACAACATTTTTCTTTCTTTTTTTTCTTTAGTGGTTCTTCCTTTATAATTCTTGTAATAATTGCCTTTAAAACCGCCTGTTCATAATATCATAATTCCTAGTCTGATCGCTTTGAGGAACTGATTTTCTGAATTTTCAAATGACGTTCCCAGTTGCATTACGTTTTTGCCTCACTTTCGGGGGGTAAATATTTATAATTTCTTCATAATTATGTAACGCAATTTTAAACTCAATTAAAGTTAGCTGTTTATCTTTGAGTTATAACTGTCGTGAATGGTTTGAATGTCTGTTGTAAGCCCTTTAAGACCATGGCTATTAGCAGCCCATCCGTGATAGTCTCAACTACAATTTTAAGGCATTTGGAACGTTCTCCGCTCGAATAACGTAATCCATTATAAATTCATTCTCCCGTCTTTTTAATGCGGTTAGTTCAGTATATAAAGTAATAATTTTGGGCTTACCTTTTGACAAATAGTGTTCAAATCTGTATAGTTCTTTGGCCATTGTCCTTGGCCTCTCTCATTTATTAAAGACAAACTCCAGTCATCCAGGAGTTGTATTAACTCAGCGAACACGGTCGCATCATCCCCCTCTCCTGGTCGACTTTGCAAAGAATGATGTCATGGAGTTTTGTATTCTGGAACAGCCTAAAAACTTCATTTATATCTCGATTCATTCCCGTCAAAATAAAATTGTGATCTGGGCCTCATAACCAATGTTAGACATTTTCTTGACGGTCGTCTTCGAGTATAGAATCCAGAGGTTGGCAGTGAATATTTCGGAGACAGTAGGAAAGCGTAGTTCAGGTTCGCAGTGGATATCTTAGCAGAGCGTAGTTCTTCCTTCTATCCTCTTCTCCTGTCAAGTTAGCGCTGGTCCTTCCGGTAGGTTAAACAAAGATGGCCGCCTTTATACATGACGAATACAATGTTCTGCGGCTTCTGATTGGTTAAGCTTCTATTGGTAGACTATAAAGGAAGTTAAGTCATCTGGATTGTCTCACTAGTCAGTATATAGATATATACACAAAAAACCGCAACACTCAGAACTTAAGCAAATATGGCTTTCCTCAATTTCCTGTGTTTTGTATTAGGTTGGTGCAAAAATAATGACGTTTTTTGACATTCAACTTCAAAAGAAAAACGACATTAATTTTGCACCAACCTAATAAATTTTTTCTTTCTTTTAAACCCTGTTCTACCATCCATTTACTCAAGCTCACTAAGTATGTCATGCATTGTTTTCTTGTCCCTCAGGTCTTAAATCTATCCTGTGAGTATCAAATTTTCCAAGCCCTCTTTCCTCATTACGTACCTTACAAATTTCAACTATCTCTTACTAATGTTAAGCATAAGTTTACTTTTTGTTTCCATATTCACTAAGACTTTGTTGTTGCTCACATACTAGGTTCATGATATCCTTTGCATCCCTCTGTAGAACCACAATTCTGTTGATTCAAGGCTTTTCTTCATCTTTGAGATTGTCCGGCATTCACTGTCATATAGGAGGAATGATATTACATAACAGTTCAGCTCTCTTTTCTTTGTTCCTGTTGTTTCAAGTCTCTTTTTCATCTGTGAGGAGATTGTCCAGCATTCACTGTCATATAGGAGGACTGATATCAGTACTCTTCTCTTTGTTTCTAATGAACTTTTTTTTTTTCTGTTTCTTAATACTTAGCTTTTGGAAGGCATCTTTGGTTATCCCAATGCATATTTAGATTTCAATGTCGCATTTTGAATTGCTCTGTTAAAACACTTCCGAGACATTTAAATTGTTGTACTTGCTTGATTTTGGTATCTATGCTTTCGTATAGGTTAAATAAGTCCAGTGAGAAGACACATCCTTGTCTTACATCCTTTTCTATTTTTGGATATCTGCTGCTGATTTAAAAGATGGGGAAGGGGTACAAACTGAGTAATAAATGAACTTACTAATCAAAAAAAAAAATAGTAAATACAATTTTGGTATATAGAAGGTGACATTAGAGGTACAGACTTAAACTCAGAGCATGTGCGATGCAAGTGAATTGTATTCAGGTAGGAATAGTTAATTATGTAACTGCTGTTCCTGAATGAATTTTAATTAATTTATTTAGATTTCATCATAGATTAATTTATAAAAATATGTGAACCAACTACAATGAAATATTTATTATTTACCATTTTATAAAGGAACAAATATTAAAAGAAACCTTTTTATTCAGAAATTTATAAGAATGTCTGCAAACAAGAAAATTTAAATAACCAAATAACGACAAAGAACTGTAATAAAAAAAAAATTAATTATAAAAAAAAAAAAAAAGCATTTTCTGGGCATTTCTTTCATTTGCTTTCACTAGATGAATTCCCTAAAATCAGTTGAGAGCATTTCTTCTTCTTACATATTTTGATAATATTATATAAATTTTTGGACAAATTTTTCTTTTTTTTGCTTCATTCATTTTCTACAGCTTACCAAACCTTTGCAGGTTATTTAAAGCCAGAAAATATATAGTTTTTTTTTGTTTTTTGTTTTTTTGAGGTAATAATGATTTAGTGATACGTCTTACTGATTAACCCATGCTGGAGGGAGAAGAAGTGTATTCATACATTTCTCAAGGGTATTTGCGCTTAAGTGAATATAACAAACCCAACTGGAATTGGAACTTGGCTCTGTGATAACAATTCCTAACAATTATACACCACCTACATATCCAAGTTTTCAGCACCTAGTATTCCCAAGTGGTCACCCATCTAGGTACTGACTGGGTTCAAGGTAGCTTAACTTCAGTGACCATACAGAAACTGGTGTTTTGTGATGTGGTAGTATGCCTAGAACAAAAAGCTTCCCCATCAAAGCTACTTCTTTATAGAATGGTAAGTAGTAACCATTCCTCCAATACACAGGCACAAAGATAAACATTGCCAAAGAATAGACAGATCAATTCTAAGGAGCCAAATATTTATCCTACATAAGCTAGTAGGTGATTCAATTTAGGTCTTTTTGAAGTGTAGCAATAACTGGATACATTAGATTGAGACAGGTGAATATAAATGACCCTATAAGACGCTTACAATATGATTAGGTTTGCGACACCTGTAGCATATCAACTCGGCAATATCTTTGTTTACTGCTTGTGTTACACCTGCTAGTTTATATACTTCCCTAAGTTAGTTCAATGTGCTACACTAGACAATTCTTCTCACCTGAATCTATCTTGAATATTTTTTTTCTCATTTCACCCCAAGCAAGGTGATAAAACCACTAAGACACAAGGGATTACTGTTTGTGAGAAAATCTGGGGAAAACAAAACTCATTAAGGAAAGAGAACAATAAAAGATGAGGAATTACAAAGACAGGAGATAACAATTGCATTTACATTTTTGAAGATCAAAATTGACTGGAAAGCAAGAAGCTGGAAGAGAGTTCCACAAGCGAGAAGTGTTATAGAAGAAATTGTTAGCATAGAACTTACGGTTACATCTAGCCATTTCAACTATGAAATGATGAGACGTTGTTGCTAATCAACGTTTAATGCACTTAAATTCATAAAGTCTAGGTACCATAGTGGAAAGTTTGTCAGAACAATTACTATGAAAGTATTTATAGAAAAGGCACGGAAAATCTACATTACAGTAGTGGGAAAAATGACTGAAGCCGAGATGCCAGGTTAGGATTCATAACATTGATGATTCTTTTTTTGTATTTTATCAAGAATTTTTAAATTTCTAGCAGGAACACCAGACCAAATATAGCAGCAATATTCAATGTGTGGAAGAAAGGTAGACTTATAAGTGTGTAAAATAGATTCAGGCAAGAAAATTTATCCAACATGACACAGTAACCAAACTGTCCTTGCAGTAGATCTAGCAATTGATTCAATGCAATCTTTCCTGTTCACGTTAGTAGAAAACACTTTTAAGCCTACAATTCATCACTCACATAGAATATTTCTTCTGATATATCTTGAGATTCTTAACAAAATCCAAAGAAGAATCTATAATGTTATCAATCCTGACCTGGCACCACAGCTTCAATAACTTTCCCACCATCATAATTGTGTGCTTTCTACAAACATTTACATGGCAATTATTCTGATGAGCTTTCCTCTTTGACAACTTAAATTAATGAATTTAAAGTGTAGCACACAATTAACAGTTCAGCCTCATCATTTCATGGCTGAAATTGCTATATTTAACTGAGTTTCATTTCCTGCACTTCTTACCAAAGGAACTTTAAGTATTTTGCTTTCCTGTCAACTACAATCAAACATTTAAATGCAATGTCAATTGTCATCTTTTATTTCTTTGCATTCTGTTCTTTTTATTATCCTTTCAGCTCAGAAAGGTTTCCTCACTTTCCTTCACTCTCAGTAAACAGCCTTACATGTTAGCAGATGAAATGATTAAAAAAGTTGGCTAACTTTCACAGATGAAAGGACATTTGCAATGACATTATTAAAATGCTTTCAGTGAAACTTCCAATCTACAAATCTGGAAAATAGTTGACAGGATACTATAATATTCAGAGCATTATTTTAGATTGAAGTGATGATCATCTAGAATGTTATGCTTTCATTGTATCTTGCAATGTCTGATCTCCAAAGTGGTTGACAGGATACTATAATATTCAGAGCATTATTTTAGATTGAAGTGATGATCATCTAGAATGTTATGCTTTCATTGTATCTTGCAACGTCTGATCTCCAACATGGTTGAAATATAGAATGAATATATAGAATATCCATGTCCAAGAATTATAAATATCTTTGGCATTGTAATCACACTTTTCTTTTGTGTATCTTATTATAGTAATAATGAAATATTAACAAGAAGCTGAAGGGTCAGCATCCCCAGTGAAATGCCCCCAGAAAACATTTTCAATTTGTCATAAAATTCCATAGAGTTTAAGCTGCACAAACAGACATTTTTTATGTTGAAATAGAAAAAAAAAAAAAATGACCGATGTAATCAGTCAATAACCGAAAAGATGTATAAATATTGTAACTTACTATAATGGAAGAATAAATTTGTTTCTCTGCAATTTGAGCTCCTTCCTATATAGATATAACTAAGATGTTCTCTGCTTATATGAAGTGCAAAGATAATATTAAATCCATTGCTAGTCAGGTGAGACAATTTATCTCTCCAGAATCTATCTTAAAAATCTGTAAGTCTACAATTCATCCATACTTAGAGTATTGCTGCCACATATGGTCCAGTGCCCCTGCTATTTACCTTGAGCTCCTCAATAAGCTCCAAATAAGAATCTGCAATCTGGCAGCTCAACTCCAGTCACTTTCCCACTGCTGTAAGGTTACCACTATATATCTTTTCTATAAACACTTCCATGATAATTGTTCGGATGAGTTCTTTGATACGGTACCAAGAGTTTTTGAATATAAGTGCAGTACTAAGACTAACATCGAGAGGTCAACAATTTGCAGTTGAGCTGGCTAGATATAGCCATAAATTTTATGCTAACTGTTACTTCTTGCTTGTGGAATTCCCTTCCAGCTTCATGCTATCCAGACAAATTTAATCTGCAAATATTTAAATGCAATGTCAATCGCTATCTACTGTCGTCCTGATTACTCTTTCCTCTTCATGTTCATTATTAATGTTTCTGTTCCTAATTCTTCCACACCCAGTAACCCCTTGTGTCTTAGTGACTTTACTGCCTTGCTTGGGGTGATTCCAATTAAAAAAAAAAAAAAAAAGGAACTTATTTAGCAGTATAATAGCAACATGCAGAAAACAGCTTATATTTTTCTTGACAACTGTTTTCATTCTCCTCATTGCAACAAACTCTTCTCTTTTCAATATTACTATCTGCCAAGATTTCTCAGTAATTCTACAAGATTTCTTTGTATTGTTTGTAACCCTCAGGTATGTTTTTTTTTTTTTTTTTTTTTACAATTCCTCCCATTCTATTCTCTGTCCTGTCTTTAGGTAGGTTATTCGCTGTTTACCGCAGTTCCTCTGGTCTATAATATATCCTTTGAGTACCAAATTCTCCCAGCCCCCTTTCCCTATTCTGTATCCTAGAAATTTCAACTATCACTTTCTGATTCTATCTTAAAACTTTCACACTGCTCACATGTTTGGTCCATGGTTTTCAACATCCTTCTGTAGAACCCTGTCTGTTGCCTCAAGTCTCCTTTCCATCAGTGAGGAAATTGCCTGGCATTCACTACCATGTATGATTGATATTACATAAAAGTTGATTACTTTTTCTTTGTTCCTACTGAAATTTTCCTGTTTCTTAACAGTTTGCTTAGCTTTTAGAAGGAATATTTTGCTATTCCAATGGGCTTTCAGATGTCTCATTCCCATTGTCTGTTAAAACACTTCTCAGATATTTAAATCATTGTACTTTGATTTTGGTATCTCCAATTTGTAATTTGCATGTTCTTTTTTGTTGTTTTTTAGCTGAACACCCCCACAGGATGGACTGGTCTACAATTATTTAAACAACACTCTCTCTTACCAAGCGAGAGGAGTTAATGATTAACTGTTTATTACATTAGTCTGTGTTCTCAACAGTGTACCATATTATACCCTGGAATAAATTACTTCCTATTTTCTATATGTGTGTCAACCTGTCCTAACAACCATGCATTCCATTTTCTTGCAATTGAGGTTTAATTATTTCTTCTTGTTTAAGTTAAATTTTTGTACTTGCTTGATTTTGATATCTTCAAATAATAAAAAGCCTATATTTGCAGTCAAACTCTTTGAATTCCATTTTTGTGCTGATTTTCTTGTTACCAAACGCTAACCAAAAGTGATAAAATCTTGAAAAATTCTGGATAGTATTATAACTTCTTAGTTTGGAATTTGAAAATCAACATTGACCAAAATTAATAACCAAAAAGTTGAAGAATCATTTAAAAAGTACAAAATAAAGCTATTAAATGTAGCATCCTTGGGATTGTCACTTGACAGCATTTCTTATTTTCACAGCCATCAGCAAGTCGGGATGGTAACCAAATTTTACAGGGATTTTGCCCAGTGGTCGTTATTATTTAGCTGAGATCATACACTACAGTTGGTGCAGAACTGCAGCTGATGCCTACCACTTGTGCTAATGTGATTTGTTTGTCTTCCCTGATCAAGGAATCCACTTTCTGGATGTGTTTTTCTTTACATCCTGTTGACAGGTGACCAGATTGGCTTTTGTCTGTAACACTTGTTCTTCCTATCTTAAAGCATTTTACTGACCCATACATCTTTTGTTTGATTTGTGGTGACTGTTCCATACTATGCCAACATCTGACAATGGATGGACTCCCTCTGCCCACAGAAAGTGCACTATGGTGTATTTTCCCTGAGTGGTGCATCCATATTACCTGATCTTTGTTGCTCCTTGCCATTCAAAAATGGAATGTTGTATATAGATACATAGCTACCTGTCATCCCATAGCATGCATAATGTTATGTATCAGCATAACTTCTGTTCACTATTTACATTGTTCATACTATCATCCTCATCTTTGTTGCCATATTTATCATGACGACACATGGCACAGTGGATAAAGGTGTTACTTAGATCCTGTGACAGGACCCAGTTAAGGCAGTGGAGAACTTGGAGAGGGGAATTAACAGGAGATAACTGATAACTGACATCCATTAGACATGGCACATGGAACTAGAACAGTCTATCCCAGCGAGCGAAATAAAGGGTACAGTTCGACATTCCAACCGCCTGAAGAAGGCCAGAGCATACAACGGTTGAAACGTTGTGATAAATATGGTAACAAAGATGAGGATGATAGTCTGAACAATGAAAATAGTGTACATAATACCTCATCTCAGAAATATTGACACATCTTTCTGTTGTTTTTACTGCATTATTTCAAAATTGCCTTTATTTTCTCATTAACCCTCATGTGTATAATTTGAATTGGGTGTATTTGGGTAGTAATTCTTCTGTTATGCACATTTGATTAAAAACCAACAAAGATTTCTTGTTGATTATTTTTTACTTACATTTTCAATATTTCAAATAATAATTTTTTGAATTTATGGTTGGTATTGATAAATAAACTTCTTGTGTCTAAGTAATTTTGACAAACACTAGCCATTTTCAAAGATGTTTCTTATGTCATCAGTTTAATTTTTTTCAAATATTGCCGATTACATAGTGGCTTTTATCACATTTCAGAGAGGAGTCCATGTGTCCTCCATATTTTTTTCATGAATTGTATTTTCTATGTTCAGTTTGATGTTTTATGTAATTTTGTTGATCGTTAGTGAACTCCTTCTTACGCCTAATGCCTCAAGTAACTTTTGCAGTTTATAAAGTATAGCATCTTTGCGTTGTTAAGAATTTGTTAGATGTCATGTATAAATGATGATGATGATGAAGGTGATGATAAATATACAGACAGATTTTAAATATAAATACATATTTATCCATAAACAGGCAGATGTTTTTAAAAAGAGACAATTTTAACATAAGCGTGATAACTTCTGACATACTTACAGGAAATCAATATTTGATGAGCAAACAAGGTGTGGAGGTTTTGATAAAAAAAAAATATGAAAGTTCTGTTTAGATCTGAAAGCACATTATTGATTGCAAAGAATGTAAAAATTTATGTTGTTGCTTCAAAAGCTTTTTTGTTCTCATTCTGCTTTATCTAACTACAGAAAAAAATTATTCTCCAAAAAAATGCACTTCAAATTACTGCATTCAGTGGCAATAAAAGAACATACTCATTGACATCAGTAGTGCCATGATCATTAAAATAACCATAGTAAGTTATGTCTGCATGTAGGTCAGTCTTAACTGATCAACATTTGAAATCAATTTTTGAATACAAAGTATAAATTTTGAACCACAATTGTCTTCTACTTGATGAATTTTCTGCTTTAAACTCTTGTTTCTTTAAGAGTACCCATTAGTCCCCTGTTGACCCCAGAATGAAATATATAGGATTAGAAATGATTAAATTATGATTATAAATCAAAATAATGTTAAAATATTAGAAAACCTCCCGTTTTAAAAACTAGTCCCCTAATGAACCCGGAATGAAATATGATTAGAAATCATTTAATTATTGTTAGAAATCAAAATAACGATAAAGTATTTTAAGAAAATATATGGATGACTTATCAGTTGAATATTATTTGTTTTTTCTTCTGAAATATGCCTTTCTAATTAAAGGTGTGCGTCACATGACAAAAAATGTTGTCAAGCTTTCATTGTTGTCCATTTTTGTTTGTTTTATTGTAAACACTCATTTTACCTTATTGTATTCTTTGCTTGCCTGGAATCAAGAAGATATTTAAAGTTAAGATGCAAGTTAAGCAGAGACTAGATGATTTGTCTTAAGAACCACCCTAACAAAAAAATAAAAAAAAATAAAAAAAAATAGAATAAAATAAATAATAATAATAATAATAATAATTGTATAGTTTGAATGAAATTTGAATATATTTTAAATGTTGAGATGTAACAAAATAGAAATATCTTCTCCGTTCTAACAGAGATGATGATTGAGTTGATATCCTTAGTCAACTTAAATTTCATTACGAGAAGTCGGTCAATTTCTCCCACCCCGCATGGGAAACAAGCACTGGGTAAATACTAATTATCTGCATTCCTTACTTGCACATAACAATTCACATGCTATTTCCTTATTCTACATATTTGATCCCTATTTCCTATTTCCTCTCCAAGATGCGCTTTTTAGGCAATACTTAGCATGTCATGTATTGGTTCCTGGTAGACATCTGTTTGTCTTGCAAGATAAAGCTAACAACATATCTGGTTAAAATTCAGTCCTTTGGTGGTGAAACTGGAATGACCCCTTCAGGTCACAGGCCTAGGTGATGATGTATGGAAGCCATGCACTGCCTAGACTACATAACCCCACTTCTTGACCATACCAACAAAATCCAAAGGAATACAGGATATTACATTTGGGGATTACTTGACTGCAGGAGTTGCTGGAGAATTGTTAGTATTGACAGTCAACTGCCTTTGCAGCTCCACTCTGGGTTTTTCTTTCTTTAGATGGATTTTATCAATTGATAGCTTAGGTGTTAGTACTGTCAACAATGCAGTATAAATCATTTTATAGTTAGTTGCAATCCATTAGGAATGACTGCAAAAACAAACTCTACAAATGCATGCTGGGATTTCTTCCCAGCCAATAAGATAGGCACTTCTCAGTCTCATCCAATATATTTCTGTTCTTTTTTTTTGTCCTGAATTCAGAATGCTGCAATCACTTATCTGTACCCCTTTTGTGTGTTAGCATTGTTCTTAGTTTGTGAACATTTTTTCCTCATTACAGTTACTTTGCCTACTTTTGTCTTGCATAGATTGTTTCCTTAGTATTATTTTTGCATTGTTATTGTTGATTACAAACTTTGTCAATTCTGTTTGTTGGGCATTCCTTCCAATTCTATATAACCATAGCCAATTACTATCGACTGTCAAATTTTGAAAATATGAAAACAATAAAATTCACGTATAGGCCAACCTAAAAGATGTATGCTTTACCAATGTACTTTTTGAGGAAGTTGATCCAAAACAATGAGACCTGACTCTAAATAGTTAGAAGGATAACAATACAATGTTGAGTCTATGAGATAAATACTCTTTGAGGATGTTGATCCAAAACAATGAGACCTGACTCTCAATATTTGCAAGGATAAAAATACAAAGTTTAGTCTATGAGATAAATGCTATTTAACTTTGGGAAGGGTCATTAATAAACCAAATTTTCAGATGATCCATTATTCAGAAAATAAAGAAATTGTCTCTCAAGAAAACAATAAATATGATGGAAAATATTTATTTAATTTAAAAATTGTTGATTCCAATTAGTAGGAAAGACTTTAAAAACATCCCCCAACCCAAATTTATAGACAGAGCACACAGATGCATGCTGGGATTCCTTCCTAGCCAATAAGATAGGCCACTTCTCCAGTCTCATCCGCCATATTTCTATTCTTTCTTGTAGTGAAGTCAGAATGCTGCAATCACTCGTCTGTATCCGTTTTGTGTGTTAACATCGTTCTTAGTTTGATAATTTTTAACCTTATTACTGTTACTTTACCTACTTTTGTCTTGCATAGATTGTTTGCTTAGTATTATTTCTACTCTGTTCTTTTCTTTCTTTTGTTATTGTTGATTACAAACTTTGTCAATTCTCTTTGTTGGGCATTTTTGCTAATTACATTTAACCACAACCAATTATTCTTCAATATCCCAAATCAACATCAAACATATTTTCCTCACATATGCATCAAACAGAAATAGTTATATGGACATGGCATGTGAGAACATTAAATCACTCTGGCTAGTTAGAGAATATAAAACAGAAAATGAACAGGTTAATCGTTACTATGTTTAAGTATGTATGAAACTAGGTGAGCAAACAATGGATATTTCATCAGTGACAAAACCGGGGTCTTATATGCAGATTGTGAAAAAATGAGACCAAGACATGAAAAAATGTCTTCTAGGATAATACCAACCATCTGAAAGAATTGTTACACATAAACTGATAGGAAAGCCTTTTAACATATCTATGTTAAACAGTGTTCCTGGATTATAACATATCTATCATATATTATGAAATGGACAAAGTCCGACAATTATTTTTTAAGACATTTTTTTTATGTTTATACATTCTTTTTATGGATACAAATATTTAAATAAATGCTCTGTTTATAATAAACAGTATTAACAACATTTACTGGCCTGAATGTCTGAGAAATTGCCATAGAAAATATGCGTCATCCGATAGGAATCAAACCTGTATCCTATATGTCTTAAAAAATAATTGTTGGACTTTGTCCATTTCATAATGTGTGACATCATTTGTTTACATTTGGATACGCATTGAGCAGATATGAATGTATGAGAGGAAATCATGGAGAATTATGTTTAAAAATAATAAAATCGACCTTGCTAACCGAACACTCCTCTGTGGCCCAATTGGTAAAGGCACATCAGGCTATATCACATTTCCGTATTGGATACAGGTTCGATTCCTGTCGGAGGACGCATATTTTCTATGAAAATTTCTCGGACATTTAGGCCGGTAAATGTTGTTAATACTGTTTATTACAAACAGAGCATTTACTTAAATATTTGTATCAATAAAAAGAACGTAAAACATAAAAAAATGTCTTAAAAAATATCTATCATAGTTATAGATGCACTGACAGCACAAAATATGAAAGAAATTGAAAGGTTTTACTGTACATTAAGATGGTTAGTTGGCAAATTTGAACTAGGAAGATTTTAGATAAATATGTCCAATGGAGCAAAGTGAATGATCAAGTAGTAGCCAACACCTGGTTTAAAGAACACCCAAGACATATATAGACATGGAGAAGCCTAAGAGGAGAAAAAAAAACAAAAACAAATCAACTATGTTACAATCAATAAGAGATTCAGGAATGCAGTTTTACACATACAAGTGCTAACTGCACGAGCAAACACTTTCCAGTGATATGTAAACTTAGAGTGAAACTACGGACAGATTCCTGAATGACCAGAGTTTAAAGAAGTAGTATACAGTCAGAATTACAAGTAGATACAATGAACTAAATGAGAACGGAAACTTAAAATGTGAGACATTAAGAGAATCTTTAGTAAAAATTTAGAGACTCTACAAATAAGATCATCTGAAAGAAAACTAGAAAAGGAGCAAATGATAGATAAAATTCTCAATATGATGAAAAGGAGGCAGTAAACAATGCAAAGGTATGGCACAGAATATAGGATATTGCCCAAAGAAATTAGGAAAACTGCAGGCATAAGAAGAATGACTCAGTGAAAAGTGTGCAAAAATAGAAAGAGTGAGTATTACAAATAAAGTCAATATTCCAAGGATAGAACATTGATAGAGAAAGAAAATTACTTCAGAGACAGAAAGAATACATCAGAGAACTCTTCTATGATGAAAAAGGACAACTCTCAATACACAAAAATATAGGACCAGATATAGTAAAATCTGCAGTGAAATTAGCACTGAACAAATTGAACAGAAAAAAAAACAGCATAATAGAGATCCTGGCAGCTTTAAATGATTTTGGCATTGACAAAATGACAGACAATAAATGTCAAACATAATGAGTAATGTGTAATAATTCATAAATAAGGAGTTGCCTCCCCTGTTTTGTTAGGTTATAGTAAAAGGAATGGTAGTAAAATTCCCATAATGCACTAGAAAGACAGTTTTGGTATGAAAATACAAAGTAACTTTGTCTTTCTCTCTGTCTGTCTGCCAATTGTTGAACCAGAAAGATGTGTTTTCTTAAAAGAGCTCACAAGAAAGATGTCTCTTCATACAGATAAGCCAAAAACCATTTCTTTTTTTCTTTTTACATTAATGCATACAAGTCAATATTGAAATACATGTTCTGTGAATAATATAAATCAATTATGTAAGCAATTATATCTTTAATCAAAAATCAATCATTTAATAAATATGTTATATCTTGTTGCATACATACTAAAAAGTGTTCATATTTTATTTCATGTAATATTGTACGTTTATTAATTTAACATGTTGTGGATGGATGATATAACCCCAGATAAAATTAACAAATCCCAGAACAAGGCCTCATATCATTTGCACTCCCACAACAAATACATCATTTGATAAACATTGGCAGTCAATATTCATCAAGAATTAATAATAATGGTTGACAATGTTTTATCTAATAACAATTAAAAATGAAAGTAAATACTTGTCAAAAGTTAATCATTAAGGCTGGCAATATTTTATCAAATAACAACTGAAATGAAAGTAAATACTTGTCAAAAGTTAATAAAAGCTGACAATATTTCATCAAATAATAAAAACATGAACTAAATGAGAACGGAAACCACTTGAATGCCCACTTGAGAATATGTTAATTTATAAACATTTTCTAAACAAGCTGACATGACAGGATTTTCTCAGCACTTTGTATAAACAAATGGAAAAAGAGATTTCCTTATTCCATAGTTAATCAAAAAGTTGATGCCAATTACATTCACTTCAAGATTTTTTGATTTTTTTTAATAGCAGGCACACTTTTATTGTAACCTTTCTTCTCTGGCTTTTAACCTTAAATATTCACTTCTTATTCCTCCACTCAACATTTGCTTTTATTGATTTCTAAAAGATAAGCGACCTTCACCTGACCTATAAAGGACCAAAATATCTATTGGGGTTCAAAGACCAAGAAAATCTATGTGAATTGACAAAGCTTTCATGGACAACTTAGAAAAGAGTTATTTTTAGTAACAAGTTGTTTAAATTAGAATCACGTCCTTCAGAAGGAGATTAAGAGTCGATGTGAAAAACATTACAATGAAATAGCTTTCAGCTAATATTGCAAAAAGACTGGAAGAAAAATGGACAATCGGAAGTTCATAAAATCAGGACATAGAAGAATAACAAATGTTATGAATTTTCTTCTTTTGTGTAATCAATAAAAGAAAAAAGTAATAAGAATGATTAAGATGTGAACATGAGATTACAGACGATTTTCTTTTTAACAGACATGTGCAAGACTTCTATTCTATTAAAGGGTTCCTTAATTCTTTGCCTGACATAATTTTAAAATAACCGATGCTTCATTCATAGGAAAAGAAACAAATTTCTTGTAATTTCCAACATTTTTATTTGATTTACAAATTGGCAGTCTTTCTTTATTGACAACAGGCAGCAAAATAAAATAGTAATTACTTGCTAAGCTTAATATTTCCATATTTTTATGTTAGACTAAATGATAGCAGGAACATAGATGTAAGTATGCCAAGAAATGTTTAATGTTTTGTGAAAGACCAAATTAAACAAATAGCTTTGAATCTAAGAAGCTTAAAATTCACAATTAAATTAAGGCCTACATATAAGCATTTCACATCCTATATTAGGCTATATTTAAAACTTCACATTTTCATTGTTTTTATTTTTTATTTTTTTTTCAAGAATCACTAACAAGCATTTTATGCAATTCCAAAAGTTTCAGCTTATGGCCACATCATGTTGAAACATTGGTTCCCATTCAATTAGAGAAGTAAGGCAATAATGAACTTAGTACATAGATGGTTGACCACTTGGGAATACCAGGTACTGTAAGCTTGGATGTGGAAGTGGTGTAATAGATATTGGTAGTTAGGGAACCTTAATACTGTTAATTTTTTTTCAGTAGATATGGAATCATAACATCATTAACTGATTTTTTTGCCTTGTTTTAGAGAACAGTCTGACAAAATGGTCTCTGACATGAAAGTGTATAATTCTCAATGTAGAAAAAACTGCACACACTGACATTTGTCAATGCTTGATAAATATTTAGAGAGACCAAATAGTGGATGCGTGCACAGTGAGGCTGTGGGTGATGCATTTTAGCAATAGCAACAATGACGTGTGACAAGTCACATTCCGAGCTGAAGCAGCACTGCACGGCTGTCAGATCATGAAGTGAAAAGTTAGTCAGAGCCAATAGTAGAAAATATATGTAAAAATAGTTCTTGAAGCTGAAAACATAATCTATGCAAACATGTCGGCACAAGACTATTTTAGTACTATCCCTCTCTTCACCTCGTTCAGACATAGGGAAAGTTGCATTGTCACTCTTGGCCTAAACTTTTATCTAAGTAGCTATGCAAGAAAGAATATTGTCACCTGTCAACCTTGTATGTAACTCTTTGAATTTAATTCTGTATTTATTTTACTTTCTCTCTGTCTCTCTCTCTTTTTCTCATTATTAACGTTTCCTTCTTTTTCATTTTGTTTTTTTTTTTTAATTGAATTTATTTTACCTTCTGTTTACCTCTTTGAAAACTTTGAATATTATGTCTTTGACATGTCTTTCATCCAAACATTGGAGGTTATTTTTTTTTTTAAATCCTGGCTCACAGACCGTTGGAATGTTCTCTTCTACAAGAAGTGAATGTTACCACAAGGCTATTTTAGTAGTATCCCTCTTAGAACCTTGTTTGGCCGTAGGGTAAGTCATGCGTGGCCTAAACTTTCATCTCAGTAGCCATGCGAGTTGCCTGTCATCCTTGTATGTATCGCTTTGAATTTAATTCTGTATTTATTTTACTTTCTCTCTGTCTCTCTTCTTTGTTATTAACGCTTCCTTCCTTTTCATTTTGTTTTTTGAATTGAATTTATTTTGCCTTCTTTTTCCCCACTCTTTGAAAACTTTGAATATTATATTTGGTGATTTTTCGGGTTCATCCAAGCACTGGACATTATTTTGTTTACTCATGACTCAAAGATGTGGAGGGATTCTCTTCTACAAGAAGTGAATGTTGGACTTTAACTAAGTTAAATCTTTATATTTACAGTCCAGATTCCCTATCCATAGCCCCACCGACTCATATGTTTCTCCTCGATCCGTCTATAACAATCCATATGGACGGGTTTAGTGAATGCTCAAGCATCTCCCTTTAGCCTCTCTCCCCAAAGTGACTTTTAAACCTCTAGCCCACAAGCGATCTATACATACATAGCTCACGGCATGGCTCCTAGCCCAGTTTGGCTCTCCAGTTGTTTCTTGCAGTGCCATGTTGCACATGGATGGGTGTCCCTGCATGAACCTCTGGTGGTGCAACTCTGATGCCACATTATGTTGCAGTCTGTGCCTGTTCTTTTCTGCTTGTGCCATATTTGATGGTTGACTGTTTCTATTACAGTAAGCCTTTTCCTCATCAACATAACTCAACATCACCATAAACAACCAAAACCTAAACTGGCTCAAAAAAAAAAAAAAAATCACCTAAACCAACATCCGTGGTATTCATACCAACTTCTGCAGTGTGGAATTGTTCTTCTCTGATAAGCCTCCTGAAAAACTAACCCCTCTGCAAGACAGACGTTAACTCGTCAATCCCTTTCTCTGATTTCTCAATTCCTGGCTACTTTCCTCTCCTTAGAAAGGACTCTAAAACTCACATCCATGGCCTGGGAGTTTCTGCCCATGATCATCTCCCGCTCACTAGAGACCTTTCTTTGGATTCTCCAGACCATTCATATATGTGTCTCCATCTATCTCTCCTGAATTCAGTAAGCTGTTTCTTCTTTCTCTACCATTCCCTCTTCTCTCAAGGTTGTTGTGTATTCAATAGCATTACTGATAATATAGACAAAGCCATCTCTCTAAACACACTGTAACTGACCTTGCTGGCATCAAAACCCTTAACTTTTCAATCCCTCATGTATTGACTTTCCTATGTGTTTACCCAGTAACCCAGATGCTAACAATTCTCTTCTCAATCACTGTTTTAGCTCAATCCCTTTATTTGTGTCATGCTACACAGCTCTGCCCTCTTGGAAACTCTGATCACACGATGGTGTCTGTTAGCATCTTCTTCCACTCAACCTCCAGCCATGAATCTCCTACTAACAGGATATCTGTCTGTTATCAACATGCAGACTGGGACTTGTTCCATGACTGCCTTCACAACATTTCTTGCAATGTGGTTTTTAATGATCCCATATAAAAATGTGTGTCTGAGGTCTCTTCCAGTTGCTTGCATACAAACACTGGTGTTTCTCAAGGCTCTATCCTTGGTCCTACACTATTTCTGATCTTCATCAATAATCTTCCTGACATCATTAGTTCTTAAGTTGGTATCTATGCAGTTGGTACTACCATTTACTCCTGTCTCAATGTCTTGAAAACAACCTTCAATCTGTGGTTGACTGGAGCAGGAAATGGCCTGTGAATTTTAATTTATCCAAAATGAAACTGCTGTCATTTACTCACCATAGAGCAACTTTCCTGCCTCCTATCAGTATGGTTGATGCTCAACTCCATGAGAGTGCCTCTTGTGCCTTCTTGCACTCACATTTTCCACTGACCTGAGGTGAAACAACTATACTAAATCAATAGCTGTAACTAATGCAAGGAAAGTTGGTTCTCTCTGTCTCAGCAGGTTTTTCATCCCTGAGTCCATCATTCACATCTATAAATATACCATTCATCCATGCATGAAATACTGTTGCTATATAAGGTCTGGTGCCCCTGCTGTTCATCTTGAGTTTGTCGACAAAATCTAGTGACAGATATGCAACATGATCAGTCCTGACTTAGGGTCTTGTCTCCAGTCACTACCTCACCGATGTAATGTGTCTTCCCTCTGTCTTTTCTATAAATATTTTCAGGACATCTGCTCTGACGGGCTATTTTCACTGGTGCCTTGACTGCATGAATTTAAGCATGCTATGAGGTTGGCATCTCAGTCCCATCCCTTTTACTGTCAAAACAGTTAAATGTAACTGCCTCTTCTACTCCAACAGCTTCTCTCACACTTCCCGACAGTAGAACTCCTTTCCTCTTACCTCGTTCCCTGATAACTACAATCTTCAAAAGTTTAAATGTAATGTCAATCAACATCTTCTGTTGCCTTGATCCCTGTTTTTCTTTTTATTCTCCTCTGTTCCTCTTTTTATTCTTTCCTCAAGCACCCTCCTCCACACACACACAGTTTTTCCCTTACTTACACTCTCTGTAGCCCTTGCATACTGGTGGCACTCCCACCTTGAAAAAAAAAAAAAAAAAAAAATATATATCTTACTTTGCTCCTTATATCTGTTGTAGTTTCTATGGAAAGAAATAGAAGGCATAACTTTTGGAGCATCCCAAGCAATAAATCTATGCAAGCAATCTTAAAACAATTTTCTGAGATAGAAATCAAGCTCTTGGAGCTAAATTATACCACCAAAAATATATGGAAGAAATATTGGAAAACAAAGACAAAAATTTACCTTTAAATGATCCTACTGAAACTCTAAGCCTGAAAGAATTCCAATCATGGATAAATTATGGAGTTATTTCTGTTGTCAAGCAATTTGTGAAAACTGAAGTTGGGAGCCGTTTACTGCTGGCTTAAGCTTGGTAAATTTCCAAGATGGGATCAGGAGAAATCAGATCCAACAAAAAGGAAGAATTTGTTGCCAAATGATAGCAAAAGGATAATCCACCCTCATTAGATCTGCCTTTGAGGGATTTCCTGCTGTCCCAATACAGGTAAAATTCCAAACAAGAAAATAACTTAATGCCAGGAAGATTGGAGAAACACAATACTGCTCTTCTTATATGGTCTTGTTGCCATGCTGAGCTAAGCGCCACTGATATTACACCATTTTCTTTTTTGCAACCAAACCCTTTTTTCCTGCCAAGACAATGACTTTCACTGATGTCAGCATATGGAGGTTGAAAGGAAAAAATAAAAACCATTTTTATTCTCATAATAAATAGAATAAGTATTTTATAGGTCGTTAATCATTTATTGAAAAATTAATGATGTAACACAACATAAACAATTGAATGAAAATTGAAGAGACTCTCTCTTCACAGAATGGTAATACTGAAATTAGTTGTTGTCTCTAAGAAAGATAATCAGTATTCATTGACCGGACAGTTACCGTTACTCTTAGTTGACGTTTATAAAATCTCTTAAAAATGTTTCTCGGGAAATTAGACTTTCTGAAGTTCACTAAATTTTATAGCTCTTTCTTATACTGATGATAGTTTCCTTCCCAATGTTTTTGCTTCTGGTACCGTATAAAATTAACACTTTCACTGCTGTATTGTTTTTAGGGAAAAGTAAGACATACCCATTCCCTGGAAATAAATGACTATAAAAACTGATGCTCTCCAGAAATTCACTTCTGCAAAGTAATGGTGAAATTAACCGTTTTCTTATAAGGAAACTTTTTGTATTCATTTCACTGAAGAGTTAATGCTACTGTTGATTAAGAATTACAAAATCCTTCTATTAAAACAGTTTTTTCAGGAAAATACACTTCTCAAGTCTAGTGTAATCATTTTTTATGGTACTGATGAGAGTTTCTTTCTTAACCTTTTGTTTAAGGGCTTATGGCTACATCACACTGAAACAATGGTTCTGATATGATCAATGAAGTACCTAGATGGGCAAATGCTTGGGAGTACCAGATGCTGTAAGTTTGGATGTGCAAGTGGTTTAATGGATAAAGGCTTGGAATTGTTAATCAGAGCGACAAGTTCCAATTCCAGTTGGGTTCATTATATTCAATTATGCACAAATACCCTAGGGAAAGGTATGAATCCACCTCTTCTTCCCCAGCTTTGGCTTAATTAGCAAAACTTTTATCCCTAAAACCATTATTATATCCAAAAATAAAATGATTTGATTCTTGTAAATGCAATACACACACAATACACAAGGTCACTCAACAAAAACTCACTATTAACTGTTCACATATAGACAATAAATTTCCCCTTTCATTGCAAAATTATATAAAGAGCCATATGTTGTATTTCATGCTGTCTCTTGCTTCGATACTTCAGGCCCCATCACTACATCATAAGCTGCATCAGAGAGAGATAATTTTCTTTTCTTATTTTTAATGTTGCCTTATACAATGGACAGCAATTTTAGTATAATTTCTAAGAGGAAGCAAGCAGGAGGTTATTGGGAGAATATATTTCAGCTACTTGACTTTCATTGTCATGTGCCAACTTGGCACACTAAGGAATCTGGATGCAGGAGGCATGTTGATCCTTCTAATACTTACAGCTGTCTAAGTGTCTTCATGCCTTTTTGGTCTTAAATAAAAAAAAAAAAAAATAAAGGCAATCCATCACTGTCATAATCCAATGCCCGAGGTCCTCTGACCAGTGGTTTTCCATTCTGGGCCAGCCTATAGATTCTGTAATACAAGATATTCAAAATAGCTGTGTATACTTTTCAAACAGACCCCCACAGTTGCCTTTCAACAGTGTTTATAATGCTTTTTACTTTTTACAAAAATACAGTTATTCTATCTCACTACTTACAGATCCATTAATATTCAAATCTACCTATGTTCATATGGCCTGTTTAAAATTTTCAATATTCACACAAGGAAACTTTCCCCAGAGAAACAATAAGGTATACAAATTTTATTATCACTCAAAGCTCTATCATCAGCAATTACTGAAATCAAGTAGCATTTCTGATATGTCTTTTCCATCTTTTCACATGATCAAAACTTTATTCCATTAATTTGTGTGGTAACTGAAAGGCAATTTTCTTCTTCAAGACATTGGTGATCATGGCTCTCCACAATTTCCTGTCCTTTATAGCTCTTAAATAAATCTTATCTTTTTGTTATCTCTTCTAAACCCTGTTTTGCCATCCATTTAACTCAAGTTCGCTAGGTAGGTGATGCATTGTTTTATTCTATACTTCTTGCCTTCGATCAGTCTTGTGAGCATCAAATTTTCCAAGTCCTCTTTTCTCATCACATGCCCTAGAAATTTCAACTCTCTCTTTCTGATGTTAATTATAAATTTCCTTTTTCTTTCAATTTTCTCTAAAACTTTATCATCACTCACATGTTTCGTCCATGGTATTCTCAGTAATCTCCTGTAGAACCACATTTCTGTTGCCTCAAAATACTTCTTCATCTGTGAGGAAATTTCCAGCATCTATTGTCATATAGGACGACTGATATTACATAACAGTTCAATATTCTTTGTTTCAAATGAAATTTTCCTGTTTCTTAATACATTACTTAGATTTTGGAAGGCACCTTTTGCTATCCAAATGCACCTCCAGATTTCAGCGTCACATTTTCTGTCCTCTTTTAAAACATTTCCCAGATATTTAAATTGTTGTACTTGTTTGATTTTGGTTTCTCCAATTTGTAATTTGCATGTAAGGTTGTTCCTTTCACTAACAACCATGCATTCCATCTTCTTGCAATTGATGTCTAGTGCTTTCTTTTCACTTTCCCTCACTACCTTCTGTAGGAGTTCTTGTAGTTTCCTTTCTATGTCTGCTATCGACACTGTGTCATCTGTATATCTTATGTTGTTAAGATTGTGGCCACTAATAATGAATCCTGGAAGGATTTCTTATTCTTTCTGAATCGTCTCACTTTATAAGCTGAATAAGTCTGGTGAGAAGATTCTTGTCTTCCAAGAATAAATAGGATTAAGGCCACATTGAGCATCATTTGGATTCTGTAAAGTATTTTTTAGAAATATCTACCAAAGTGTTCGGGGTGGGGGACAATGAATAGAGGATAATAGTCAGCCATAGAAAACTAGCAACAGCAAAATCATGCTGATGCCGCATTTCTTAAAACGACAGATCTTCGCAACTGACTCCTTTAATTTTTTTTTTTTTGTTTTGTTTTTAGCATTAACTGCAGCATCTTGCAAAAGAAGGCAAGCTGCATGTTTTTGTCTCCAATCTTTGCCCAACAAAATCAGGGCCTTTGTTTTCATCTGTGCCATCAGTTGTTAGCAACTCCCCCTCTCAATTCCTCCCTGTCATTGCTTCCACCCCCAACAGGCACCAAAATCAGTTCAAGTTGCAGAACAGAGCAAGATCTATCATCATCATAAACATTTCTACTTTCTGTTTTCTTTGCTTCTGCATCCTAAGATTCCTGCATCACTAAGATTAGCACTTATTGATCTCATTACAAATAGACTTGCATATGTATAATACTTATCAAGTTACTGCTTTAGACACTTAAAAATACATACACAAATATACAGCATCAACCAGAAATAAACAGACATCTACTACTTTTTATAGAAAGTTAAAACATAGCAAGATATTATTATTTATAGCAGAACATTACAGATATTATCAAAAATTATTTATAAGAAAATACTATATGTTACAGCTTAAAACTGAATCTTATGTGCAGTGTCCCTTCGTGAATTGGGTGATCATGGCTCTCCACAGTTTTCTATACTTTGTAGCCATTAATAAAGTCTTTTTGTTATAAATCCTAATCACCATTCTGCCAACCATTTACACAAGCTTGTTAGGTTATGCACTGCATCCTGATCCTCTTGCGTCGAACATGTGAAATTCTCTTGTCCCTCTTTCCTCATTATTTGCCTAGAAATTTCAATTGCCTCTCTCTGATGCTAAGTATAAGTATCCTTTTTGTTTCTATTTTTTTAAACTTCCTTGTTAGTCACATGTTCAGTCCATAGTATTCTCAGCATCCTTCTGTAGAGCCACATTTCTGTTGCCTCCAGTCTTCTCTTCATCTGTGAGGAAATAGTCCAGCATTCATTTCCATATATAAAGATTGATATTACAAAGCAGTTCAGCCCTCTTCTTTGTTCCTAATAAAGACTGAGTAATATATATATATATATATATATATATATATATATATATATATATATATATCGGGGGGGGGGACAATTTGCTAAGACAAAAATGTTTAGAGAGTGCCTTGTTGGCAAGGTCATTCACAGTAGATTTGCGCCCTGGCTCTTATAAAATTTCACGATTCCTGGCAGATCTTCTATTATCACAATGGGGGATATCTGATAACAAATGTGATGAAAATAAAAAGAAAAAGAATCTAAATGAAATCAGCTGGATTATATATTCCAACCACCATCCCGCTGTCGTCACCCTGAAGAATTTTAATTTAAAATTCGAGCACTCCTCATTCATCCACAGGTGTAGTCACACCAATGTAACAAATTTAGTCTGATGCAGTCCTAAAAATAAAACCTATCATATGAAAACTTTTTTTCCACTTCATTATACATTTCCACTCACTACTGTTATTGATATATAAAAATTTAAATATCATTATTTCATTCATATATATATATATATATATATATATATATATATATATCTCATTCAATATAGAAACTATATTTGAAAACCATTGTTTCATAACAGACAATTTCAATGTAAAAACAATATGCAATGGTAAAAATAGTTCCTATAAAGTAAGAATTTTCATTGTACATTTATTTCTATAAACAGAAAAAATTATGTTTACAAACAGCTGTAAAAGTGAAATTGAGTAAAAATACATTTGCCAAAATTATGTTAAATCACAAGAATAGTTGAAAGGTCAGCAGTGCCCAGAAGCATTCACGTCGGGGCCAATTGTAAGCTGACACTGATGTCCATTCATTTTGTCAGGAAATTGGGAGAGAAGATGATGTGAGAAAATTGGCTGCAGATGTTTCTAATAATGCCAAAGAAATGTTTACTATAAATGTTTCTACGACATCAATTGAATATTCTCTGAGCATGAAAGGCTTACATGGATGAGAGCCATGTTGGAAACAGTTCCTGAAATTAATACACATATTAGAAGCCCCAAAAAATAAGGTTAAAAATCAACATTTTGGAACGGCATTCTGTTATCAGATGAAAAAAAAAAAAAAAAGAATCAGCCTATTTAGGTCTGATGGCAGCCAATATGTTTGGCATCATCAGAGTGAGGTATACAAAGAAAAGTGTTTGGTGTCAATTATTAATTATGGTGGTGATAACTTTATAATCCGGGAATGTATGAGCCCCAATGGTACTAGTGAGTGGCATTTCATTCTAAGAATCATGAATGCAGGATATTGCAATATACTGAAAGAAAAGATCTTGTATCTGTCTATATCTCTGAGATGAGGTATTATGATTATTTACCTTATTTGGACTGTTATCCTCATTTTCATTGCCATATTCACATTTCAGCCATTGTACAATCCAGCCTTCTTCAAGTGATTGGAATTTCAAACTGAACCCTTTGTTTTGTCCAACGGGGGTAGATTGTTCTAGTTCCACGTGCCATGCCTCTTTCGGATGTCTCAGTTATTTCCCTTTAACTCAATTCTCTGATTTTTTTGGTTCACCAATGCTGTAGCCTGGTATTGAACTCGTAACTCTTTGGGTCTATTCACTGGATCTAACCTATGTCTTTATCTACTGGGCCATGTGTCCTTGAGGCCAGAGCATACAACGGCCAAAACGTTGTGAATATGGCAGTGAAGATGAGGATAACACTCCAAATAATGTAAAAAGATATTGTCTTTAAATTAAACATTTGGAAAGAAGAGCCCACTTCAGCATGACTATAATCCAAAACAATTCTGTTAAAAAACACAAAATTTCAGAAGAAACAAAAACCAACTTGGTTAACATATCAGCAGAAATAAATCTAATTGAAATGAAAAGTAGAAAAACAATTTTTTTTTCTTCTTCATGCTGAGTCCCTTCAATCACGGCTCTCCACAGCTTTCTATCTACTGTGTTTCTTAGCAGATTTTTTTTCCCTTTGTAAAGGGACCTACTTCCTGTTTCACCATCTAGTCACACAACCTCTTCAGGTAAGTGGCTTGCTACCTTTTCCAATCTCTCTTGCCCTCGATATGCTTCATGAGGGTTAAGCTTGCCAAACACCCCTTACTCATTACTCTTTTCTTGATTTTGAGTAAAAATGTTGTTTTCTGTAGCCATTTTCTTTAAAATTTCCTTGCTGCTTACTCATTCCATCCATGGAATTTTCAGTATACTTCTGTAGAACCGCATTTCTGCAGATCCATGAGGAGATTGACCAGTGTTCACTGCCATATAAAAAGATGGATACCACATAGCAATCCAGCACTCTTTCCTTTGTTTTTAACAAATTTTTTCTGTTTCTCGGCATCTTGCTTAGCTTTTGGAATGCTTCTTTCCTTAGTTCAATGTGCGTTTGAATATCAATGAGATGCATTTTCCATCCTCTGTTACCAACGCTTCCCAAATATTTGAACCTCTACACCTGCTGGAAGTTTAGATCTCCAATTGATAACTCGTATCTTGAGGTTTTTTTTTCTCTTGCTGATGACCAGACTTTGTTTTCTTGTAGTTGATGATTAGTTTCATTTTTCTTACTTTCTTCTACCGCCATGTCTAGGGTTTGTTTTCCGAGTCAGCCATCAACACAGTGTCATCTGTGTATCTAATATTATTAAGATTATGCCTACCAATAATAAATCCTGATAGGATCCCTAGTTCCGTTATGATAGCATCACTGTAAAGGTTGAATAAATCTGGGGAGAAGATGCACCCTTGTCTGACGCCCCTTTTGATTTTTGTGTAGCCACTCAATTTATTTTCTATCCATATGCAGGCGGTTTGCTCCCAATATAAGTCCTGGATTATTCTAACATCTTTTTTCAAATAGAACTAGTTTTGCCAGCAGTTCAAATAGATCTTTGTGCTATAAGGAAAGCAGATTATCAAAATGAAAAAATATTCCACTGTGTAAATATTACTAAAGTCAATATAATCAAGACAACAAGTCAAAATAATTGAACATAAAGCCAATCACATCAAATATTGATTTTAAATTGACCTTTTTTTCAAAGAGGTGTACTCATTTCTGAATGACAACATATTCATATTTTTGGCAACAGCATTTGAATGCTGTACAGTTGTTTGGCTATAAATAATAGCTTATAATATCTGATTGACTTGGAAATAATAAAATTATGTTATGATTGAATTAGAAGAAATTAAACTTTTTTTTTTTTAATTAAAAAAAGTAGTAGAAGTGTACACATTTAAGAGCTAGATAGTATGTACTTAAATATTTACTTATACAGCAATATTAACTGACATAGAGACAGGTATGATAAACAAGAGGAATAGATGCCTTCTCTAAAATAACCTGGTATCTTATTTGAGTCATGTGAGAATTTCTCCTGATATTGTGTCTTCAGAAAGAACATAACAAATAAATGAAGGATGCCTCGTTTCAGAGATTCCAACCTTGCAGCAGCACTTTTCTCACTGCCCCAAAGAGAGACGGTTGGTGGAATATTACAGGAAGTGGGCAGTTTTTGGCCTTAGTCTATGTGCACACACATGGTGTCCCCACTTTAAACTGGCCTTGTACAATATCCCACCACTCTTACAAGAAAATGAAAACTAGTATCTGTTTTTTTTCATCTCTAATGGTAATATTAGCCTTTTCCTTACAAGGAAACATTCAACATTCATTGACTAAGCAGCCAGTGCTATTCAAGTTATTCTTTTCTTTAATTCTTGCCCATCAGGCTGGAATCAAAGTGTAGTATATGTTCTCATCTCATCAGCTAGTTCACTACAAGGAAATATTTGACATTCATTGACTAAACAGTCAATGCTACTGTTGATTGAAATTTATAAAATCCTTTACTTAAAACAATTTTTCAGGAAAATAGGTTTCTCAAGTCCAGTAGCTGTTATCGATCTTTCTAGTATTGATGAGGGGCTTCCTTCCTAACTTTTTGTTTGTAGTGGTGTGGAATGTCAACATCTTGATGATGCCATTATTTTCTCTTTCAGCTACATGTGCTATCCATTTTAGCTGCTGAAAGTCTTCAAGTGATATGGCTTCTGTTATTTGGTACAGATCTTTGGGATTCTGAAGTGCCAGTTCACAAGATTGGAAGAAAAATTAGTCAAGTATTTAGTAAATAGACAAAACTTCCTAAATATCCTAAATTCAACATAGTCTCGTACAAAATCATAATGATCAAACTGACCACAATAGCAAAATGGGATTATGAGATGAGGGGTTCTAATCATTGCACTATGGCAGGCAGCTAAACAGTTTGTATATATCAGATGTTCAAAAGTTACAAAGAGCTGAGCGCACAGAAATAGACTGAGATAAATATCCTGCTGTTGAAATTCTCCAAGTGATGTGGTTTCTGTTTTTTGGTACCGATTATTTATTTGATTAATATCCTGTTTTATACAAATTTAAATATATCACAGGGATACCTCACTAAATGTTTAATGGCTAACAATCTCACCTAACAAAAAATTGCCCCTCTCATGAGTTAAATTTTTACTGGGCTCAAACATATGTAACCTTGGTGGTGAACAAAGATGGTGATACATGATTTTATTTAAAAATGCGACTTATGAAACATCATTTTTTTTTGTTTTTAAAAATTTAGGAAAACATAATAATTTCCATAAAAGGAAAAGAAAAAAAATACAGGTTAAAAGCAAAAAAAAGAAGAGGACAAGAAATCAATAAAAGGAAAAAGAAAGAAGAAAGAGAAATAGAAAGAGTGAAGAAAAGAAAAGCATAAAAAAACATCCCTTCTCCAAAGGAAAGAAGAGAAAAATGAAGAGGAGTAATATATCAAAATTAACTAATACAATATATATATATATGTGTGTGTGTGTGTGTGTGTATGTGTGCAAAAATTTCAAATATAACTGAAATATATCTGTAAAAGGACAATATTTATAAAAGTAAATATACTTATAGAAGTAAAAATGTTAGTTTCTGAAATTTTTTTAAGACACTCATAAATATTCATCAGGTTAACTGAAATGTCAAGGTAAATTATGGAGGACACTAAGTGGCATAATTATGGAGGATGCTAAGTGATGTATTATTTATGAGCATCTCTTAAATTTAAAAATTTTGAAAAACCAACAATATTTTTCCTTTTGTTTATAAATACTTGTTGCAAAATAAAATCCTCACATTTGACTTGCTAAAGTCTATCAGAGGAGGAAACACATTGGCTAAGATAAGTTTTCCTTTTGTCTTTATTCATGTATACAGGGTGCGATGAGTAAATTGTCACCATTTTATATTTTTAATTTTGCGGATATGCATTGTTTGCTTTTGATTCTGTTGACTGCACAATTAGTTGAGTACTGTCTGTAAGAAAAAGAGCACCATGATGCAATTCACTCCACCAGAAATTTGGAAATGGCTTTCTCTATTGCCGGAAACTTCAATATGAACATTTCACAGTGTTTGGGTGTCAATCTGAGGAGAATGCAAAGGATTTCGAAAGGGTTGGATGGGTCTAATGGCAATTAAGAAGGTGTTTGGAGTGATCACTAGTAACATTATGCTACCATTCCTCTTCCCACAAGGCCTGCATCAAGTGTCTTGGTAATTTTCTTGTTTATTTTTTTCATTCTTCATCTTTCGAGCTTATGAATTTGAATGATATAAAATATAAATAATTAATTATAATTTTTTAGGCAACAATAATTAAGTAAACAAGTCTTAACATACAATTTTAAATCAAGACAACAAGAATGCAAACTCTCTATAATGGTCAGCATATACTAAGCACTTGAAGATTACGAAACTCTGAGTCATGCTATTAATGTTGGATATTATGTATATTCACCTTTCAAATATATATATATATATATATATATATATATATCATGAACAGATATGTGTGTTTTTTAATGTGAATGTTGGTGTGGTGACTGAGAGGACAATGTTTGATCTGAGGTGAAAATCAGGTTTACTGATTTTCAAAATAGATAATTCCTCTTCATTTTGAAAATTTGCCAAGCTTCATCTTTTTAAACACACACATACACAGTGCATGCATAGGAATTATTCTAATATTTATTTTGCCTATGTCTATAAACACTATCTCCAATATTGAGCACTTATAATATAAAAACACCAGATTTTATATATATATATATATATATGTATGTATATATATATATATATATATATATATATATATATATATATAAAATAATATTGGACTCTCCCGTCAGTTTCGACGTATGAGGATCTTACAGCTTATTGATTCAGTTATGAAATTCTGTGCGATAATCTTAAGCATTTAAGACCCGCTAGTGATTTACAAAGGAGGCCACATATGGAGCAAGAGTAAGGATTGTGAGATGAGATCACTGTTAGATTGGCTGACCTTTTAGATCTTACTCTCACTTCTTGAAGATGATTCAGACAAACAGATTGAAAATTGCTGAGTCCACTAAAACACGCTGATCTCCATTCTACCTGCTCCAAGGCTAAGCGCTCAAGGGTGTTATGTGGTATATTGACAACTGACAAGTTGCTTTTCAGCTTGTCTTTGTATCTTAGCCATTCCTGTAGCCCTGATCTAACTGGCTGTACATTAGGATCTTGGGTATCCTGTCATCAGACATTCTCAAGACATAACCAGTCCACCGTAACTGAGACTGTATGATAAAAGTTTTGATTCTCCCAATATTACACCTGTTAAACAGGTCTACGTTAGATGTCCTATCTTGAAGCTTAACTCCACAGATTGCATGCAGACAACTTTTATGGAAAACATCTAGCTGGTGTATATGGTACCTGTATGGAGACCACGACTCTGAGCCATACAAAAGGATGGCAAGTACAACAGCTCTTTAAACCTGAATTTTCGTATCCAGTCGAATACCCCGCTCATTCCACAAGCAATGGTCAAGTTTGCTGAAAGCACTAGTAGCCTTAGCAATCCAATGCACGATTTCATCATCTAAAGTTCCACTGTAATTGACTTTGCTACCAAGATAGGTGAAAGACTTTACATAGTTCAGGGGTTAGTCTTTTACTTTCAATGGTCTCTCTGGGAATTTGTAGACTGGTGGTTTTTGTTTCTCACCATGCAATATATATATAAATATTTGCTAAAAAATATGAGCATACATGATGAAAAATGTCCAAAATGGAGAAAAAGAAAAAAAAATTATTGTCTGAATTTTGTGCCATTATTAAGAGCAAAGGATTTTTCAATATAAAAATTATTTTTTAATCCTTTTTAGAACCTTTAAAAAATGGTTAAAAGTCTTGTTTTTCTGGCATCAATGTAGGGCTACAAATTTGTACAGTAAATTTGAGCATCTTCTTGTGGTGAAAAACACTGATTTCAAAGTTTTTGCTAAAATCAGATAATTGCCAGATTATGACACTTCACAATCGCAAACAAATGAAATTAATGTTGAATAGTTTTTTTTTTCTTTTTAAATATTGGTAAAAATAATTTTCCTCTGTTACCCCCACTTAATTTTATGAACTTTAAAGAAATTCTATTTTGTATCACTTAATGATTTGGTTTATATTTGTATTATGGAAAAGTCTTTGGGGAATTTAAATAGTCATATTTTTTTGATTAAACAGGACCCCTAGTTTCTGAAAATCTGCTCTGAATCATAAAATAAAAAATGCAATAAAACTAAGACATTATTCAATTCAGTCAGTTATGTGCCATGCGTGATACATGCTTAAGCGATCATGTATCTTTCGACACTTGACTGATGAGGCAGATTTTTTCTTGCAGTAGTTTGCCATTTCTTTCTGCAGTAGACCAGTTGCCATCTAAGACTATAAAACCCAGTTTGTCCTGCTATTCACCTATCGCTGGATAGAGAAGAGAATTAATACCTTTCCCAAAAGTATTAGCACATAAGTGAATGTAAAGGATTCCACTGAAATTTGAAATCAGCTCTTCAATTCCTCAATCTGAGCCACTATCCATTAATTACTCCATCATGCCTTATTATTTAATTAGAAAAGCTTTTAATTGCTTTATGAATAAAACCTATTATGTACATTATTGTCTTACAAAAAAAAAAATTTTTAATGAATAATGAATTTTACAACAAGTGTTTTTATTTTTTTAAATTTTAATTATAATAATTTATAAAGTTGTACCAAACACTTTTGGCCACCTCTTTAGCTATTTTCCAGGGGGTTTATTTGTTTAACCTTTAAAATGGCTAAAGAATTGGCTAAAATTGCATGGGACAATGAACAATATGAACAATTTTTGCAATCCCTTACTCCCATCAAATAAAAATTTAAGAATGCTGGAAAAACTAAATAAGAAATTCACTAAGTCTTCTTTGTCATATTCAATGAAACACACAAATGTATGTATATATTAATAAATATACATATACCTACATTCAAATTGCAACTAAAAGTTTCCTTCTTGTACCAACTCATCAGAGCTCTAACTGCATTGAGCACTGTTTTGTTTACACACTAAACTGAGTAAATATTTATTCACTTACCTGTACATTAACACACGTATATATCATTGTTAATATCTAGTTATTTGATTTATCCACGTTAATATATATATATATATATATATATATATAATGAAATGGACTAAGTCCAACAATTATTTTACTATATTTTGTTCATACATTATTTTTATAGATACAAATATTTAAGTAAATGTTCTGTTTATAATAAACAGTATTAACTACTTTTACCGGCCTGAATATCCAAGAAATCTCATAGAAAATATGTCCTCTGTGTGTGTGTGTGTGTGTGGTGTTTTTATAAAAAAAAAAACAAAAAAAAAAAAACAACATTTACATAGTTTTAGACAATATTGACTTACACACATAGAATATAGGTTCAAATTCCAATGAAACAATATATATCTTTATTGATTAAATGTCCTTACATTTTGTGTATGTGTGTTTTTTAAGTGAAGGATGTACTTATACCAAAACCAAATTATATTGCAAAAGATTGATTTACACACATGAGTACATACATACCTATGGAAAGATAACGACAGTTCCAATGTATACGAATAAGTCCACAGACGCCTCCCAAAAAAAATGCAAACACCTCATTCATCGGAATAAATAGATGATAACGTGAAAATCCATTATGTAAGATAAATTATGTTTCTCTGTTTGTCATCTCACATATAGCCGAAAATATTATTAAATAATAACTACTAAATTGGATTGAATAAAAACTATGTAACGAGATAAAAGTTAAAAACAAGTGTAATTTTTTTTTTTTTAAATACTAATGTTCACTTAATACAAGACGCAAGAGCCACTCAAGGTAGAGGGTTATTGGTAATGATGTATAAGCATAGAAAAAGGCATGGAAATAGTAAGCAGTGAGAACCTTGTGATGTTTCATCTGTGGGAAAGGCTTTGGAAGGTGGAAAATAATTCATCACCCACAAAACGTTTTGAACTCTCTCAAGACATGCAAGTGAGGATTGTGCAGCTCCAGCCCAGATATGGCAGTAATACTCCATTTTTGGTCTAACCTGGATTTTGTAAAGATAAAGTATGGCCAGGGGAGTCAGATACTTACTGGAGTGGTACAATGGACCAACCATTTTGCCAGCATCTTTAGTAATAGATCATATATAGATCTGGGGTGAGCTTGATTCCAACAGACATTCAAAGCCAAGGAGAATTCTTGAGAGAACAGCCATCCATCATGATAGATGAAAGTTTGGGGTCTGCATGGTGAACATTACCAGTTTAGTTTTGGACAAACAGAAATTTACAAGTCAGTGCTTCCCTCATTAATCCACCAGGGTGAGGTCAGAGGAGAGACCAGCTGCCAGGTTCTGGCCATCCAGACTTTGGGAGGCGCACCTATAAAATTGTTGTTTTTTAGTCTACTATACATTCAAAAAAACTTAGGTTTGAATACAACAACAAATTCATTAAATTGTTTGCTTAATAGTATACCAACACCTTATGGGTCATTTAATGCCAAAATTTAATTTTCTTGTCAGCTTTAGTGATTTTCATTTTCAAAAATCTATTGATGGCATTTTTCTTCTTTTTTTTATAAAAATGTACTGCTGGTAACTTTTTTTACTATTATAATGTATTCTTATGTTTTCCTACTGTTCTGATTTCTGTTTTGGAGTTCATCAATTTCCCATAGCTGGGACCCTAAGAGCTGTTACCACCATGGGTCAGGGTGGACCTGTGAAAATCAGCAATTATGAAGTGGTTCCATGCTCTTCAAAACACCCCAATCAAAGGCCTTGTTACCAGATGTAGCTCATTATCATACCCAGGACGCCAAATTCAGTAAATGAAAACCTTGGAAAAATTATACAACATTTCCAGAGTGTCTCACAGAGTTCAAAAATTAAATAAACCAGATTCCACCCCCAAAGGAATCAAAAATCAAAAATCAAAATAAACAGGAAAGCTCAAATTGATGGAATAAAGAGTAAGGTATTTATTTTTGAGTCTAGAACTGAATTTATTAAAGCAATGATGCCAGCTAAGTGAGGGGAATTACTTTTTTTTTTTTTAATGATGTATTTGGAAAGAGTGTCTAGAAATACTAGATAAGTCGGCTAGCATATACATATATATATATATATATATATAGTCTATACTACACCAGTAGCAGAGAATTATTCATCATTGTTTAAGTTCTTTTTTCAATAGCTGAAAATGACTGGAAAAGTGAATAAAGAAATCAGATTACTATTTTGTGCAAAGTATTTTGTTGACAGAGATTTATGCAGAGGTAAAAGGGATATATATATTATCACTTTAAATGTTATTTTAGTGAATACAAATATACAAATATTTGATTAGACGCTCCATTTATTTATTAAACAGTATATTTATTTATTTTTGCCCAAATATTGAGAAATCTTATTAAGGAAAGATACGTGCTCCCCAATGCGATTCAAACTTGTGTCCCCCATTGTAGGAGAAACTGTTGTTAGATCTGACACGAACTAGACTGACTAAACCACGGAGTGTACTACAGATCAAGCAAAGCCAAATAGTACCTTATAAAAGCAAATCCATCTCAGATTCCCAAAAGTTCATATCTGCTCAGTTTCATATCTGAACATAAAGCAATTTCTAAAAAGGTAATGAATTTCTTTTATCTATTAATCCGACAGATTTTATCATTTTAAACATTTATTTATATATATATATATATATATATATATTTATATATATATATATACATATATAAGGTCTGTGTGTTTAATTTTTTATTGTATTTTTCCAATTTTCAGGTAACAGGTTAATCTGCAAGAGAGTGTGGTGCATGTGTGCCCAATGTAAGTATTCAATGTTGTTTTTTGATTATTAGTGTTAGAGATGAAAACTTCCAGGGGGCAAGACAATTCATAGACAACATTATTTTTACATAAGGGGGGGATTTTTGGTAATAATTAAGTTTTTAAACTTTTTGCTGCAGACGATAAATCTTACATGTTCATGAGGATCATTGAATGATAATCATGAGTGAATTCTGCTTATAATTTAACTGTTTCATTCTCTGCTTATAATTATAATGTTTCATTCTCTGTTTATAATTTTACTGTTTCATTCTCTGCTTATAATTTTGCTGTTTCATTGACTGCTTATAATTTTACTGTTTCATACTCTTCTTATAATCTTACTGTTTCATCTTCTTATAATTTTACTGTTTCATCCTCTGCTTATAATTTTACTGTTTCATCCTCTGCTTATAATTTTACTGTTTCATCCTCTGCTTATAATTTTACTGTTTCATCCTCTGCTTATAATTTTACTGTTTCATCCTCTGCTTATAATTTTACTGTTTCATCCTCTGCTTATAATTTTACTGTTTCATCCTCTGCTTATAATTTTACTGTTTCATCCTCTGCTTATAATTATAATGTTTCATTCTCTGCTTATAAATTTACTGTTTCATCCTCTTCTTATAATTTTACTGTTTCATACTCTTCTTATAAGTTTACTGTTTCATACTCTTCTTATAAGTTTACTGTTTCATACTCTTCTTATAAGTTTACTGTTTCATTCTCTGCTTATAATTATAATGTTTCATTCTCTGCTTATAATTATAATGTTTCATTTTCTGCTTATAAATTTACTTTTTCATCCTCTGCTTGTAATTTTACTGTTTCATTCTCTGCTTATAATTTTACTGTTTCATCCTCTTCTTATAATTATAAAACTGAAACAGGAATCTTTACTCAAACATATGTTCTCACAAAACGTTTATAGTAATAAGAAATAATGTTGGATTAAAGTATCCACTAATTGCTTATATTGAGTAGACAGGTCCTACTTGGTGTGAAAATCATGTTGAAATGTGAAACCGACTGTCACAATGCAGTGTTGATTCCTATAACCACACTATCATTAATAAAAGCAAATGTTCATTACGAGTTTTAATCTTCTCATCCTATATTTATAGGTGAAGAGTGGTCAATAGCAAGGTTAGCATTACTGAGCACTCTTCCTTTATAAGTAAAGGAAATTTTAAACTAGATATATATATATATATATATATATATATATTAGGCATTAGTGCCACTAGTATGCAAGGGGCTACAGAGAGTGTATGTAAGGGAAAAGACTGGGTATGATCGGTGGGGGTGAGAAAAAGATAAAAAGAAGAATGGAGGAGTATAAAAAGAAGAACGGGGATCAACGCATCAGAAGATGTCAATTGATATTACATTTAAATTTTTGAAGATTATAGTTATCAGGGAAGCAAGTAAGACGAAAGGAGTTCCACTGTTGGAAAGTGCAAGAGAAGAAGCTGTTGGAGTAGAAGAGCTGGTTACATTTACATGTTTCAACAGTAAAAGGGTGAGACTGAGATGCCAACCTAGTAGCATGTTTAAATTCATGCAGATGGAACACCAGTAAAAATAGCTCCTCCGAGCAGATACCATGAAAATATTTATAGAAAAGACAGGGAAGCCACATTACATTAGTGAAAAAGTGACTGGAGTCAGGACCCCAAGTGAGGAGCAATCACATTGCATGTCTGCCTTTGGATTTTGTCGAGAACCAGACCATATATGGCAACAGTATTCCATGCATGGACAAATTTTGTTTATGTGAAGGATGGACTCTGACAAGAAAAACATATATATATATACTGGACTCTGCTGTTGTTTTTGACGTATGAGAGTCACGCAGCTCAGTTCTTGGGCCCAACAGTCAGACTAAAGGCATAGATCATTTGATTATAGTGGTGAAGACTTGTGAAGAACCAACCATACTTTTTGGAAGAGCTGATTACAGAGAACTGCTACACAGTTTGCTACAAGGTCCACAATGAGTCCTCTGCAGATTTTGAATACAAAGTCGTCCTTCTCCTAGAAGGTTTGACACCCAATACCCATAGCTGAGGGGAGAAGAGATGGATTCATACCTTTCCCAAGTGTAGTAGCAATCAAGTAAATGTAATAAACTTGACTGTAAATCAATCTCAGCTCTGCAATTTCTCAATACGAGCTGCTATCTATTACTCCATGATGCCTCTCTCTCTCTCTCTCTATATATATATATATATATATATATATATATATATATATATATATAATGTCATTCTCATACAGGCCTGTTTCACTGTATCACAACTCATCAGTATGACTAGACAACCATATGCTTCAAGCCATGATCAAAACCCAATCAATTTGGTATCAGTCTGAGTTTCTACCCCTAAGTCATCGGCACTTCGACAGAGAGAAAGACGAATTCCAGCGTATTGTTTTTACAAATGTAAATATGACACAACAGTTTCTGCTCTCTTACTTTTTTTTTTTTATTTTGCAAATATTAAAATTGACACAAATAACACCTTTATTGACCCCAACGCCCATTGGTGTCAGCAATATTCTCAATAATCTCTCTTTAGTGGGATTATCCATTGTTGTTAAAATCCATCATGTTTACAGTTATAGCATCAGCACCACATATCTAGTTATATTTATGCAGTTTCAGGTGGTTGAATTTTGATTCAGAATTGTCCTTCTTTTAGACTGGTTGCCATCCATTGCTATATATATATATATATATATATATATATATATATAAATGCATTGAAAAGTACAGACATACTATAACCATTAAATTTATGGAAAATCTTTTCTCATTTTGAATGATCTTTTGCAAATATGGCTGTTACAGATGCAAAAGGGTTTGTGTAAAATTATTCACAAAAAGACGATGTTTAAATTTATTAGACAAAGAATGTCTATACATTTCTATAAAACATGTTTAAAGGAACAATTGCTACCTAATTACACCATATATATATATATGGTGGATTAATGGTTAGTGGCTTGAACTGAGGAATCGGAGAGCTGAGTTTGATTCCAGTCTCGTTCATTACATCCACTTATGTGCTATTGCCCTTAGGAAATATATAAATCCATCTCTTCCCCCAGCTATGGGTAAAATAGTAGGACAAACTTAGTCCTATAGCTTTGGGTGGCTAACAAACTAGGAGAAAGAAACACTGTAATCAAACCGGATCACACTATCCTCAAAGTGTGTATACATGAGGCTGGGGACCAAATGTGAATTCAAATTTGGGATGACAGAGTCCGATAACCACACTTTTTTGAAGAGTGGAATACATGGCTTTCAATTTAGAGTCGTCCTTTTACATTGGTTGCCAGCATAGGCTATAAGATCCAGCTTTTCCAAGGGTATTTTAAAGTAAGTAAATGTATCGAACCCTGCTCTCTGATTCCTCAATCTGAGCGGCTATCCATTACTTCACCATGCCTATATATATATATATATATATATATATAAGTTAAATTAAAAAACAGACAACCTTAAGGACCCATAGATCACATTTCCAGACAAAGAAACATTTAAAACATTTCATTACCTAATTATATATATATATATATATATATATATATATATATATATATATATATATGTGTGTGTGTGTGGGGGGGGGAAACAATATATTAATTTTTATATATCAAGAACAATTTTAGGAAAATCTATGACAAAGTGGAAAAAGTTATAAGTTATTGTGTGATGCATTTCTTTCTGATCACTTTAGTCTGGTTAGATCCTAAATGATGAAATATGTCCCACAATAACTTTTTCCACTTTGTCATAGATTTCCATAAAATTGTTCTTGATATATAAAAATTTAAATATTGTCTTTCTCATGTATGCATATATATATATATCATAATTAAGTAATTCATCAAGTCTAAGAAGGAACCTCAACAGAACGCAGAAAGCACTAGACAGCCATTTCGTCCTATATTTGGGACCCATCAGCAGCGTGCATCCACTACTGAGAATTGAACCCAGACTGTTACAATATGACACAAACATCATACCAACTGTACCAATGTACAGTTTACACACACACATATATATATATATATATATATATATATGTGTGTGTGTGTGTGTGTGTGTGTGTGTATTAGTTGCCTGAAAGACAAATTTAAAAATTTTTTTTTTTGATGTGTAAGTCTGAAACTATTTCAACCATACTTAAAACCTGTTTCATCACCACCAATGCAAAACTATTTTAGTATGGGATAATAATCAGCAATTTTAATCTAGCAGTCTATTACCCCTCTACACTCATTGCCTTGTACCAGACCAGGCTAAATAAATGCCACACTTAATACTGCCCCTACCCCCAATTCTCTCTTTGTAGTGTACAGTAGGACAAAGAGTAAAGTCAGTTAAGTCAACATGTACAGTAAGATAAAACTAAAAAAAAAAAAAAAAAAAAACTGCTCCTAACCCTCCCACCCCCACCAAATCCCTCCCCAGATGTAAATATATTCTAAATGAGACCAATTAGCAAGACATCTGTATGGATATATACATACACTTTCTCTCCTGCACTTACACACAAGGCAGCAAATTTTGCTACACTGATGAGAGAAGAGAGGATGGTGGGAAGGCAAGGGAAGGCAGCTGCTGTAGAATGTAACAACAACAAGATATTCTTCAGTCAATCCTGAAGGCAACCGAAGCAGCAGCAGCAGCGGCAGAGTATGGCCACACATGCCACAGTGATGACGATGACGAGAGTGTGGATGGCTAAAAGCACACAGATTGGAACAAGCAGTGAATATCTTGCACAAGCAACACACAGAAGCATGGGATAGTATCCCATACTGGAACAGTACAAGCATATACTGGGAGCGCTTTAATCACAGGGTGGACTGTGTTCCAGGTGTGTGCACCCTCTATCTACCCCTACCCTCCATCCAGTGCCACCCAATGGACTTACACAGGATCTGAGGAAAGATACCATTTACTAGCAGCAGGCACTATGGTATTGTTTGGTTTCTTCTACCCCATGAGACAGCAGCAACGACAACAACAAAAGCATGTGAGTTATATATATACATATATATATATATATATATATTTTTAACAACACTGAATGAATGAAAGTAAGAAAAAGAGAGAGAAAGAAGAATTTGTATTGTGTCTTGTTGATGAGTTAAAAGAATAATGCTCTCTGTGTGTGGTGCTGGTGATGGGGATTGTTTGAAATGGGGTGGGGTGCAAGCATTTGTCCCCAAAAAGGCAGAATCAGAAGCGGAGTGCATTCAGTTTAAATGTAAATTAAACTTTGGTTATCTGTGACAATTTTCAAAACATAATTAATTTGGAAATTTACAAATGCAAGAAAGATTTTTCTAGATTTTTTGGTGGGTGGGGAGGGGAGGGGAGGAGTGTATACAATATTCTCTCACTTTTCAAACTCAATGTTTTTTTTTTAATTGCCCATGTTAAATTTAAAGAATCTTATGTGTAAATTACAAAAAATTTAACTAATTATTAACTGATTAAAAAAAAATCTATGGAAGGAGAGAAAAAGTCAGGTTAAAAAGACATCAGAGAATTTTGACAGGAAGACTGATATTGAGGTTTTGTGTGTCTAAAAATAAATACATAAAAGAGTATATTCTTTGATTTCATTTTTGGTGAGGTACAGCATTGGAAGTTAGAAAAAAAATATCACCAAGCATTCTGTTTCTTTATTTGTATTTCTACTGGAATATTAAAATTATTTTCTCATGAATTTAAAAAGTTATACAGTGAAAATTTCAAAATCCCAATTCCAATTTCAATCTGCAACAGTAGATTCCCAAATACATACATATTAGTGTGTCTCAAACAAAAAGAAGAAAAAAATAAATTTGCATATTTTTATAAAAAGTGCATTTAATAAAAAAAATAATTTTATGAAAAAATATTTTGACAGTATTTGCAGTCTGTGTTTGTTTAAATCATTTAAATTACCAGCCTATAATGCTTAATAAACTTTCTTGTTAAGTAAATAATGCATTGTTTTTGCAATTTAAATTAAATAAAAAAGAGTAAATTAAGAATCCCAAATAAAGTAAAATAATTTAAACTGTAAAGAAAAGAAAGAATTGTATTTTCTTTCAAAAATTAAATATATTTAAATAGGTCTCTAAAGAATTTTCATTAGAAAGGATATTTTTTTTCTAATCTCTGTGCAAAACTGTTGCCCTGGGCTGGTCACAAATTTTACAAGCAGACGATCCAATCCCAAAATAAAAGAAATGAACAATGGCAGAGACTGAAGCCCCAGTCCCAGAAGCTAGATCACCTGTTGCATTAAAAGACTCAAAAAAGACATACTCAGGAACATACAAACAGATCTGTAGAAAGATGTAAATGTAAAAATATTAGATTTAAAAATGTGATTTCAAAAACAAAGATAGAATCTGCTAAATGCTAATAACTGTGAAGGAGAAGTTTAACTGAAACTAAGAGAATGGCCCAGTGCAGACATCCTGACAGAAGTCTCATCATTCTGCAGACAGAGACCTATTCCATCAGGCACTAGTTCACATAGTTATTTACTATTTAATGGGGGATGTTACAAAATGAGAACTTCTCATATTGATACCATTCTGAATGATATTAAAATTATGATTTGAATTTCTTTGAAATATGAAATTGATTTTCTTCCTTATTACAACTGGCAAGGCAGCTTGGCATCACCCAGAACAAAGTATCTTTCATATGCATAATGATAAATTTAACTTGTACATCTGTTTTTTTTAAATTGTATTCCAATAATTTTAAAATGTCTAGATTATAGGGACATGGGTAGGTCATAACTTTAAGAAGACGTTAAATTTTTATTTTTGAAAAGGGTTTTATGGACAAGCCAATAACTTTTCAGCACAACCTTGAATATATATATATATATATATATACATACACACACACAGTGGCTTGATTTTATAAAGAAAGATTTGCAAATGTCTTCCACATCTATTCAAGGCTCTGAAATGGTTAGCATGGCCTAGTGCATATATGTGTGTGTGTGTGTATGTATGTTTGACAGAGTGAGAGAGATGAAAAATTGATCATTTAACCAAACAATCCATTTTGTAACAGCTAGTAACACACTGATGGAGATGGTGGAAACTTAGTTTTAATTTTGTGTCGCATCTTGTGTGTGCGTCTCTGTTATATATATATATATATATATATATATATATATATATATATATATATATATATATATATATATATATGGTGTACGTATGCAAGGGTGCTGAAAAGTTCAGGATTGACTTACTTCCCAAAATCTGATAAGACAACAAAATGTTTTTTTTTAATCTTTTCTTGAGCAAGACAATAACTTTTCAGCACCTCTCATATATACAAACTCAAGTATATAAATATAAACAAAAACATGCACACACACACACAAACATTTTATATATATATATATATATATATATATATATTTTCAGACACACACACACACAAAGTGGTGGTGAAAAGTTCCAGGCCCTGAAAATAATTTCCAAAAATGTGTAATTTAATTACCAAACATTAAACTACAGATTTCTGTAACTGGATTAAGACAAGAACTTTTTTAACATCCTCTCATCAGTGTGTGTGTGTATGTATATATATATATATATATATATATATATATATTAAAATAACTGAAAATAATTCAGGGAGTTTCATTTCACTTAGGTTCATTCTGTCAATGTTGTCCCTATAATTCTTTTGTTTTTAATAGAACAAATAAATTAAAAATAATCTACAATTACAAACTAAAAGATTAAAGAGGTTTCCATTTATCCAAAATGAACAAAAACGTTCAATAGCTATTTTCTCACAATACACAAAAAAAAAAAAATAATAATAATAGTAATATATCTCTTAGAATGAAAAAAATAGCAACCTTAGACAAATCAAAATCAGATAGATATGAATAGCATTCATTTTTTTTTTTTGCCATATCACTTCAAGTTGTAGCTGATCATGTCTCTCCACAGCTTTTATTTCTTTATTATGTGTGAATTGCCATAACTTCTTGGGAATGATAGAGGAGTGGTTTTCCAATTGCATCTGTACAGTTTTGAATTTAGAGTTGTCCTTCTCTTAGATTGGTTATCACCCGAGGCTAAAGAATCCAGTCTACTTTGCTATTTAACCTATAGATGGGGGAAGACGAGATGGATCCATACCATTCCCAAAAGCATTAGTGTGAAAGTGAATATATTACATGAGAAAAGAATTTGAATTACCAATTCCACTTTCTGCACCAATAACCATTATTCTACCCACAGATAAAAATTCAGTCTGAATGAAATTATAAGAGAAAAAGAAAGAGAATGTAATTCTCTTTCCTCAATTGTTTTATCTCCATTAAATGATTACACACATTTTTGTTTTCCATTAGTTTGAAAAGTGACTTTAAAATGAAACCAGAAATGATGAGAAACATTACAAGAGACAAACAGGACAAACACCTTATATTTTCAGTTAAACTAAGAACATCAAGATCCTAAGTTTTGGGTTAGAGTGAGAAAATCTTGTGTTTTCAGTTTTGTTAGAATTTACGGAGAAAAAGTTATTCATATTATTAATATTTGGACTAAGGTTCTCGTTTTGTTAATATCATAATGTTTCACCCATTGTGTCATCTTTCTTCAGGTGGTTGTCTACTCAGGTAACCTTCAAGGAATTTCAAACTGAATCTCTTAGTTAATTGTCCATGTCTAGGGATATATCATTTTTTTATTATTTAGGATCGCTCACTGTTTGTCCTGTTTCCATTGTATCTAAGTTTGTACTGCCTACCCCAGAGATTGAACACACAATTATCTCTGTCACGAAATTCACAAAACTCAGAAAAAAAAAACAAAAAAAAAACAACTAATATCATTATTCTTTTCATCTTTGAACCTGGTTAATGTCAAAGGTACTGGTGTCAAAGCTTGGTAGTTAAGCCCAGGTAAAATAGCTACAGATTTCAAGAGTTGTTTTTTTATAAGACACATGGACCATGAAGATGCTCTTTATTTCAGCAAGGAAGATGCAAAAACAGCCTCTGTCAATAGTAGTAAAAACTAAATACTGACTTAAAAGTCAGGTTTCATCTTAACATAAATAATGGATGGGGCATTTTTCACAGTATTTCATGACAGATGCTGATTTAAGCAAAATTAGGCTCCCTACCTTATTTCAGCTGGAAATAGAAATAAATGGCAAAGGTGAAGAAAAAAAAGGTTTCATTATCACCTGTGAAAGTTGGAAAGGTGATGGACAAGGAAATGCCTAGAAACACTGGATAATGAACCCTGATAGCCCAGACTAGTACGGCATGTCAACACCCCCAAACCAGCTAGAACCATCTTTATTTCTCCAGGGCTTTATAGATAATCAAAATAAACTTTCCACTTTTAGTAAATAATGGAAAATGTAGACAAATAATTGTACATTCTTTTTTTTATCTCAACAAACTGCAATGAACTGGGTTCAAAAATTCTGTCAATTGTTATTAAAAATAATAAATAGGATGTTTTCCAGATGTTTAATTGTTTACTGTTTTTCTCTAATTTTATCTAATATCTGTTACTATGAGCAATAGAGCAATAGTGTGTGAGTATATATATATATATATATATATATATATATATGAATACAAGGTTGATATAGATGGAATAAAATTCTATTTTTAAAAAAGTGCTCAATACAAAGTAGAGCAAATAATATTTATTTAAAAAGTATAACATAAGTATGTTATAACATCACTACAAAAATAGCAATAAAAAGTTTTATTTTACAATCAACATCAATTGACAAGACACCAGAACTGTTGTAATAAAATGGCTATTTTTGTAGTGAGGTTATAATATACTTATGTTACTATTTTTAAATTGTCAAAAATTTTCCTTAAGTAATGTTTAAAAAAAGCTGAAAAATGAAACCTACATATTTATATTTGATATTTTAATAATAATTTTTAAATAATAAAGTAATTCTAATATATTTATTTGTTTTAAAAGAAGTATAGTCTGTTAGTAATTAGAATTAGAAATAATATTTTAAAATTGTAATACGACATACTTATATTCAAACAACACTTTTGGAAAAAATCTTTATGTATACTATCACCCAATTTAACAGCAAAAAAAAATAAAGTGCTGAAAAACTTTTTGTTATTGAAAAAAAACAGACGACATGCAAAAAACGCATGTCATCATTTGTTGAACAGGTAACCCTACCCTAACTTAATCGCATTTCAAAAGTAACTCATATTTTGATACAATACTTGTCAGTGAAAATGAATACCCTACCACCCCTTATCAAAATGATTGAATTTCCCCGTATCCTTATAAACTAATATTATAAATGTATGTACTTATAAAACTCAGTAAATTTCAAAATAAGTTATTCCAAAATTCACTTGAAAATGAAACAATACTAGGGATTTTAATTTAATTCTATAATTTGAAATTTTTAGTTTCTGTTTTTGAAACATGGTAATTCCTGTGTAGCGACAGAACCATATTTTTAAATTAGTAAATTTATATATATATATATATATATATATATGTATGAGATAACAATATATATTTTTATATATCAAGAACAGTATTGAGGAAATTGTAAGACAAAATGGAAAATGTTTATTTGTGATCTGTTTTATTCATTAGAACTTCATCAGATTGGGTTTGTTGATGTTGTTGTGACTAAATATGCGCTTGAACAAGAAACACTGGTAGTTTCAGAATTTTTGAAAGAATTTTCTGCAATTTAGCCAAATTCATCTATATTCTTTTTCTTTCCATCACCTTTGTTTTTAAATATCCCACATTGTGATAACAGAAAATCTGCCACGAACGTTGTAAGAACTTGGATGTAAATTTACTTTGGCCAAACTAGTGATTAAAGTACTTTCTAGACATTTTTGTCTCTAAGTGAATTATTTTCCCTTTTAATTAGATTTATTTCAAAATTATGGTCATTTTTGTTATGGTGAACAACAATATATATATATATATATATATATATATATATATAGACCCAGGCCATGTGAGTGAAATTGGGTAGATGAAACCTTTGGGAGCTGTCGATGGTTGTGCTTGCACAAATTCTCAAGTCATTGTGACCAAGGGTTTGAGTGTGCTAGCCTTGTTCAGGCTGCTGATCATAGTAGATAATTCGCTCTCTCACAGAAACTATAAATAAGGTCCACTTAACAGAGTTGCAGTATAAACCACAGGTGGGCTCTGTGGGTGTTGAACAAAAACAAATGTGCCTGAGCAGGCGCCTGCAACAGGGATCGGCTATCTGCCCTAATAAACAGGTATCCTCTGATATGAGTAGACATTCATCCATATTATATATATATACCAGCTAAAAAGACGTCCTGTTGGGCAGCATTTAAACTAACTCCTGTGGAGGGCTTTTGATTGGGCCTTTGGCTTGTTCAGGAGTTTGAAAGTCCCTAAGTCTTTACATATTCTCACCATTGGAAGCTCTCCTATCTCCCGTATGATATGGGTTTTCATTTGCACATGGCTTTCTTTTCCTTGCTGCCGCCTTGGCTCTCTTGATTGCAATCTGTTCCTCCGTTGGTGGAGATTTCTTATTGCAAGGCATACTGCTGCCGTACACGATAGGCAGCAATAAACTACAGAAGAACTCAAAATTGATTGCTGCATTTAAGTATTGCATTAATATTTAAGCTTAATTTTTTAAAAGTTTAATAATAATTCTTCTGACATCACTTAATTTAAAGACAATTTGATGTACATAGGTCCTTCCATTCCATACAAACAATTGTTTTTATTTCATAGGTGACTTTCACTGGATTTCACAATTAGTTTCAATAATTAACAAATTTACTTCCATGTACTTATTGCATGCAACCAATTTCCAGTCAGCTTCCTTATACTGGGTCATTTGTTTTTCAAAAAATTCCACAGGTATAAGAGAAAATTTTAAAATAATTATGTTCATGCGTTTTTTTGTTTTTGTTTTAAATCACCACCACAACAAAAAGCAGATTTCATCACATTTACAATAAGTTTATCTTTGTAATTGACCCTTCAGGATGATCTTGGAGGAGGTCGAAAGTACCTGGGAAGGAAAAATACCACGGCACCTTTCTTGATGAATTTCATCTTAACATCAAGAAACTGATTAGAGAAAAGATCATTATAAAAATAAATAGACATAATGTCTATTATTCAATGAATTCAATGAAACATGTTTGAATGAAGATATACTGCATATATGAGAAAGATCACTTTAAATGTTATTTTTAATAAATACCTATATATTGTGTTTTTTTTAAAGTGTGTATCACATCTACTTGCCGGCACATTTGAAAAAACTTAAAGAAAATTCTCTCTCTCTTACTCTCTCCATATATATATATTAAAAAAAAGAGATACTGCAAAAGTTTTTGGTTGCAATGTGGATTTTTTTAAAAAATATTATAGTTTATTTTCCATAATTTTACTACATGTGTTTCTGGTCTTACGACAGTCATCAGGTAAAGGGCGGAGATTTCCACATATTATTAAAAATAATTATTTTTTTTGTATGTATGTACGTGTGTGTGTGTGTGTGTGTGTGTGTGTGTGTGTGTGAGTGTATGTGTATACTGGTTCCATGTAACTTGGGAAGTGTGTGTCTGTGTATGTACTGATTCCTTGTAGTGGGACGGTTTGCGTGTGTGTACAAACATGTTTACTAATTCCTCATAGTGAGACAGTGTGTATGTATGGAGAGGGAATATACACACATATATATATATATATACACATGCTGACAGAAACACATGAAAATTGAAATAGATCTAAGAACACACAGGGGTCATTAAAACATTAAAAGATATCGATAACTAATTCATCATTTCTCTTGGACCAATCTTAATTGTTTTACAACCCTTCGACCAGAACTCTTCACTGCCAATTCAAGAAAGACATTTGGATTACTAACACAAAAAAAGAGAATGTCTCATATCAAGAATATTTAACATCGAAAAACAAAAAGGAGAAAAAAATTAATTATTTTTAATATGTGGAAATCTCCACCCTTTACCTGATGACGGTCGTAGGACCAGAAACACGTGTAGTAAAATTATGGAAAATAAAGCGTATTTTTTTTTTAAAATCCACATTACAACTAAAAACGTTTGCAGTATCTCTCTTCTTTTTAATATACACACTTTTGTATCGTTGGAACTACTATAACCTCTTCCTTTTATATATATATATATATATATATATATATATATATATATATATATATATATATATATACAGTATTTATCTATAAATATTTGGTTGTATGGTTGCAATTTTGTTATTGTTCTGAAGTTATCTGCAATGCACTGCAGATGTCAGGTGGCATTGTGTTTTTTTGACAATAGTAGAATGTTCCTTGTTTATGAAGTTAGGAGGGTTAAAGAAGAAAATAACTCTGTGATGCAATACAGCAATAATAATCGGAAAAACTAATCTAAAATGTCACATATCTAATAATAGTAAGGAATTAAAAATACAGTCTTATTTTTGGTGATACAAGTAAGCTAGCATTAATATAAGATTCTCCTGTACATAAAATGGCAGTTCTATTTTCAATTGGTTTTAAATTATAAACTGTTACCTCAATAGAAGCACTACACATTAATATAATAAGTGTAAAAAAAAATGTATTTAAAGCCATGCATGAGAAAAAGCTATTAATAATAATGAATTACAAAATACAATTTTCACATATATGCTGTCATTTTTAAGAACATAGTAAAGAGGTATATAAGATATATTAATATTTCTGCTGCTGTCAATGTATTTATATGTCTTTATGAAATTTACATTACCTGCTCTTTACTTATATATGTACATTTTCAACACAGCATGAAATGATGGTCCCTAGAGTTGGTGCTATAAACTAACTAACACTTACTGCTATTTCCAAACCACCATTGACATATAGTAGCATGCAATACAATTTGTTTCATGACATACTTTTATTATATTGACAAAGGTTATGATATCCTGTCACTCAAAGTCCTCAGGATTTGAATTTGGTGTGATGATCTAACAAGAACTAGGAGTCCATCACTTCCCCTGGGAATAACTGGGTATGTTGTGGTGGCATTTAGCTTAATCTGTATCGAATCAAGTATCTTAAACAATTAATTTTGAATCAAAGTATCGGATCAAAACCAAAATAGCAGCACCTATGCAAAATCACCATCAGCATCTTTATAGTCATTTATTTCATGTAATTGGTAATTTCCTGGGCCAGCACAACCTGGCAACAATGTTATAACAACAGAGCAGTTAAAGAGTGAATATACTAGTTTACTGAGATTGTAACAATTGACAACAATATTTAAGTACATTTAAAACCTTATTGTACTTATAAAATATCAAATGCTCTGCGTTTTGTTTCTCTTTAATAATTTAGATAAACAAATAATATTCTATTAACTGTTGAATAAGTGAGGTTTTAATTATCATACTTAATATGATTTAAAATTCTATTATTTCATCAAGGGTTCACTATATACCTATATTTCATTACAGAAAGATGATTAGCTATGTCACCAAAAGAGTCTACTACATAGAAATAGGAAAGAATAATTCCTTCACCCCAATGTAGGGGACACTTTTTTCTTCTTTTTTAAAATAATTTCACCTCCCAACAAAGTGATAAAGCTACTAAAACACAAGGGGTTATTAAGAATGAAAGTAACTGAGAAAATAAGAAAGGATAATAAAAGAACAGGATTCAAGGAGACAAGATGACAATTGATGTTGCATTTAAATCTTGGAAGATCAAAGTTGACTAGGAAGCAAGAAAGAGTGTTCCACAGGCAAGAAGTCCCTAAAAATCATCATCAGTCCAATGGCTAAGTGTGGCCATAGAGGGTGACTGAGCCATTGACCAGTTCAATTCACATATCTGGGTTAAAATCCAGAGAGGTATTCAATCATTTACATTATTTACATCATTCAGACTGTTATCCTCATCTTCACTGCCATATTTACAACAATGCTTTGAGGTCACATGGCCCAGTGGATAAAGATGTTGGTTAGATAGAGTGACTAGTCCCAAAGAGCTGTGAGTTCAATACCAAACTACAGCAGTGGTGAACCAAAAAACTTGGAGAGTTGAGTTAAAAGGAAATAACTGAGACATCCAAAAGAGACATGGCATGTGGAACTAGAACAATCTACCCTGGTGGATGAGATAAAGGATTTGGTTTGAAATTCTAATCACCTGGAGAAGGCTGGAGCATACCACAGCCGAAACATTGCAAGAAGATGAGGATAACAGTCCGAATAATGTAAATAAAAATGATACCTCATTTCAGAGATATAGTCAGGTATTTAACCATGCATAGCAGATTTTGAGCAAGCATATTTGGCAGAAGCTTAACTTATTCAGGTTAAACCACAGCCAATGTTCTCCAACTTCAAAGTTCACCTTGGTCACAGACACGTGACCATTCATTCTATCAGAGAACCTGCCACCCTGTTAATGGCATGAAAACCACTTATGAAATGGGGTAGGGGTTAGGGTTACCTAATATAAGTAGTACTTATTGAGTGACTGGATATAAAAATAAGATTATTTCATTCTGTTGGAAAGGTATTTTATGTTCAAATTATATAATTATAAAATGAATAATCAATGTTTGTTTTGAACAAACCTATATATCCTCACAGAGAATACATGAGAATTTAATAACTATTAAAAACCTGGGAGGCACAGTAAGTAATGGATTGTGGCTCAGATTTAGGAATTGGTGAGCCAATTTTTAATTCCTGTCAAGTTCATGACATTCACTCATGTGTTACTACCCTTGAGAAAGGTATGAATCCATCTTTTCTCCATCCAGCGACGTGCAAATAGTAGGAGAGTCAGGGTTCTATAGCCTCAGATAGATTCCAGTCTAGGAGAAGGAAAATGCTGAATTCAAAACCGTATGTAGCCCTGGTGAAGCCAAAGAAAAGGATTGTTTGCATTGACTTTATCATCCCAAGATTGACTCTTTTATTAAAAGAAAAAAATGCTTACTTTAGGAGTGGTAAAATGACTAAAGATCTGAAAGCATACTTTGCTTACAAACCAATTAAAGCTGCCAAATAATAAAGAGTAGTATTTTTGTACAAGGTGTGACAGAAATATTTCCTACATATACTGCCCAGAAATACTTCCCATAAAGGTAAAATATCAGCTTGATGAAGACACCATTGTCATTAATGTCTAACCATTATGTGGGAGGTATTTCTGCCACACCCTGTATAATGTTAATTTCTGTATGAAATCTCTGGTAATTATAATGGCAGAAACAAGAATGGAATGAAGATGAAAATCTTCAAAACTGTGACCAAAAGATTCATTTTGAATCAGGCATAGATTGAACAGCAGGAAAATTCTCAGTCAAACATTGCTGAAAAATCTATCAATAAAAATTGCACATCATTGTATAGAAGAATTTTCAAAATGGCTGACTGAACTACAAAAGGAAATATTCACAGTGACAGGGTGAAAGACAGTGTGAGACAAACAGAATAAAAGCGAAAGGTCAAAATGGCAGTGAATTAAGATCAATACATTTGATCCAAGAAGCTGAAGCTGAATTAATTCTTTAATTTTCAAAGACCTATTGAAAATGGCTACTTTTGAATTACATTCCAAGGGCCTAATTCAAAATGGATTCTTAATCTAAGTTTTACATGCTTTAAAATAATAAGGAGGAGGCACAGTGGAGTAATGGACAGCAGCTCGGATTGAGGAATCAGAAGATCTAAGTTCGAATTCAAGTTGAATCAATTACATTCACTTATGTGCTAATATCCTTGGGAAAGGTATGAATCTTCTTCTTCTCAACCCAACTATGAGTAAAAACAGAACAAACCTGGTCATATAGCCTTGGATGGCAACTGGTCTACCACAGAAAAAAATGGCAACCTACTGCGGGAAAAAGTCTGCCTCGTCAGTCACGTATTGAAAGCATGGCACATAACTGACAAAATAATAATTCTTTCTTTTTTTTTAACATGAGTTCTTCAGTCAAAATATAGAACTTCAAAATTGGTGCAGTAAGTAGTTATGAAAAACAAACCTTACATAATAGTTCTTGTTAATGCCATGTCCATTCAGTATTCAGGCGATCATGTTTCACCACAGCTTCCTTTTCTTTATTATCTCTGAATTGCTAAGTATTTTGGGGAAAGATAGATGAGTGACCTTTCATTGCTTTCTCCACGTCTTGAATTCAGAGGAGTCCTTAGACTTCACTCATTTTCCTTTTAATGTAATGTCCCTTCAGGATCTAGGTGATCATGTCTCTCCACAGCTTCCTTTTCATTATCTCTGAATTGCTAATTATTTTTGGGAAAGATAGTTGAGTGACCTTTCATTGCCTTCTCCAATGTTTTGAATTCAGAGTAGTCCTTCTCTTAAACTTTTCTCATTTTCTTTTTAATGTCATGTCCCTTCAGTATCAAGGTGATCATGGCTCTCCGCACATTCCCTTTTCTTTATCGTCAGTGAATTGCCATATATTCTTGGGAAAGATAGTGAAGTGGTTTCCTATTGCCTTCTCCAAGGTTTTGAATTCAGAGTAGTTCTTCTCTTTACTCACATTTTTATGTCATATCGCTTTAAGATGCAGACAAATGTGGCTCTACATAGCTTCCTTTCTTCAGAAAGATAAAGTTGTTTCCTGTTGCCTTCTCCACATTTTGCAATTCCGAGTAGTCCTTGCAAGAGATCCCAGTCTACACAGCCGTAACAGGGGGAGAAATCCTTGCAAGAGATCTCAGTCCACATGGCCGTAACTGGCGGAGAAGTCCTTGCAAGTGATCCCAGTCCACACAGCCATAACTGAGGGAGAATTCATTGCAAGAGATCCCAGTCTATACAGCCATTATTGGGGGAGAAGCGATGATTTAATGTCTTTCTCAAAGACCTTAGTACAAAGCAAACACAACAAACTAGATCAGAATATGAACTTGATTGCTGAATTAAATTTTTCCACCAATATCCATTACATGTGCATCCCTTTGTATGATTAAAGACGAAAAGTAAATTAGAATGCCACAATAAAATTTTTACAAGTTAATCTAAAGAGTTTGGATTTTAAATTGCAGAAAGTATTGGTCAAGTACTTGGTAAAAGAGTTGAGATGCAATGAATGGGAAAACAAGCAGGATGTGAAGAGAAGGTTATAAAACAACAACCAAAAAAATATACCGGAAAATAAAGATACTAAAAAAAGCAGCCATTAATAATGATTAAGTATAACTTTATTTCCTCAATGGTACAGAATGAAATATGCTGACATGCTACTGAATAAAAATAGTTTTTTAATTTAGAAACCACAATTAAAAAATAATTATACTGTTGGATTATACTCGTGTATAAGTCAAATTGTGTTGCATTATTCTTAACCCCCTCCAGAAAAAAAAAATTACTCTAATAATCCTTGGACACAATCATAATTTTCCTCTCTGTTCTGCTGCAAAGGTTGATGAGATGTTTCTAGCTGTACCATTAAGGTTAGCAAAAGGTACCATGAGAATGTAGGCCTACCAGGTCAGTTACAATCACCAAAAATCCATGTATTTTAACCCCTCCAGAAAAATTTACCTCTGTATAGTGCAACCGGTTACGGAAAATGCATGATTTTTAACCTCTTCAAAAATTACCTGTATATAGTGCAACCCTCCCCCAAATTTTTTGCCTAAAAAAACTGCTAATAAAAACTTGCACTATACTCGAGTATATATGGTAAATCACTGAAGATTCTAAGAGATTTATTTGTACTGGTGTATAAGACTCCTTCATATATATAACGTGACTGCTGATTTTTTTTTTGGCGAAAAAACTGATTTTTTCATATATCTCATGTATAATGCAATCCCAGCTTCTGAGTAATACTAGTAGGCCTACCATAGTCAAATATTGCAGTACTGGAGATCATCCTGGACATATTTTATAGCAAATAGATGGTTTTCATTCTTTTTTGTATAATCTACCCCCAAAATGTTGAGAAAAAGCACTTACCATAAAATATCTGATACAAAGATTTAGATACTGTACTTTTGTTTTTACTCATGCCTGACTACGGTAGCTCCTTTACCCGAGGCCTGCCTCCTTATGTAGCCAAAGTTTCTTCACTTTTGTTGCTACATGAAGAGAAAACTCTTATCCATTATGTATGCCACTTAAAATCAACAAATACCTAATACAAATGAAGGCTTAATAGATTTTTTCCTATCTCAAATTTGCATTCATCTTCATTTTGCAAATGTTTATATTACTGAGGTATTGCCTTTCCAATGACAAGCTATTTGTCAGGATTACAGGTACATAATTGCAAGGAGTCCCATGAGTTGAGGTACATACTTTAGGTTATGATAATTCAAGTCATTCTAAGTAAAGAGTACTCCTTATACATATTAGCATATTATTTAAGTCTGTAAGCATTTTCTTGGTAAGTGGCTCCTTTAGGAGTTTTACCCCTCTGCAAAGCATGCAGTCATCATATTCTAGACATCATTGGCAGGAGGTTAAGTTTGAGATTTTTCATGTACAACATGGCAAAATGATGTAATTTGATGCTTTCAACTTGAATGGTAAGTCACATGAGATAGCATTATCACAAGACATAATTTAATAACATTAATCATCCAAGAATAAAAGAATCCTCCTCTACAAAACCTGAGAGATTCTTTTTCACACTGTTCTTGTTACTACCCCACCACCAACACTTAAGTAAGAACAAATGAGCAAACAATGCACTCTTTGCTTTGTGCAACTAAGGGAAGGTTCTGACAGAACTTACACAGGAAAAAGCTACCAAAAAACAAGCAAGCAAGCAGAGAATATAATGTAAATTGATTATCCAAAAATATACAACCAGAAGTTGAGTTAAATGTTTCCCAAATGACCAGAAACTCAGAAAGAGATGGAAATCTATTAGGATCTGAGATCAATATCAACAGTGAGAAAGAAAAAACGAAAGAAATTCTGAACAAAGAAACAAACAAGAAAAAGAAAGAACACTTTCAGCATTGAAAGAACAACTCAAATAAGCCAGCAACACTACTGTGTCCAAGGTTTTGAAGATCAGGTTTCACTTGACAAACCTTACCTGCCTCGACAGATAAAACAGATCAGTAACAAAAAACAGTCTTACTGACTTAGATTATATTTCTTCCCAGATTTGCAGATGGAATATTCCTTAATAAACCAAAAATACATAAATCTGTTTTCATTTACTTCTTTGCTAGCCTTATATATATATTTGATGTTTACTTAAGGCAATAGTTTCATTGCTTTCAAGTCTTTTTTTGCATCCCAATTAAGGCAGTAAAGCCACGAAGACACAAGGGGTTACATAGTGTGGAAGAATTAGGAACAGAAACATTACTAATGAGCAAAGAAAAGAAAAGAGTAATCAGGTGGATAGTAGATAGCGATTGACATTGCATTTAAATATTTGGAGATTAAAGTTGGCTAGAAAGCATGGAGCTGGAAGAGTGTTCCACAAGCAAAAAGTGCAAGGAAAGAAATTGTTAGCATAGAATTTATGGTTACATGTAGCCAGCTCAACTGTAAGATGATGAGATCTCAACACCAGTCAAGTACTCCACTTAAATTCAAAAAGTTTGGGTACTATAGTGAAGTAGTCATCCAAAACAATTACCATGAAAGTATTTATAGAAAAGCCACAGAGAGGCAACCTGATGGCGGTGGGAAAGTTACTAAAGCCGAGCTGCCAGGTAGGACTGATAATATTGCTGATTCTTCTTTGGATTTTATCAAGGAGCTCAAGGTAAATAGCAGGGCCACTGGACCATATGTGGCAGCAATATTCTAAGCATGAACAAATAGTAGACTTATAGATATAGGGTCTGATGGATAAATTGATGTCTAAATTACACAAAAGTTAAAATAACACTGACATCACATTTTAACAGATATATTTACCAAAATTACACAAAAATATCTTGAAATACTAAAGAGTAAATTAATTCAATAAAATCATCATTGGTTTCAAACATGCCCTCGAAACGATTTCAGATTTTCCAGCAACTATTCTGGATGGTCTCCTTGTTTAAGTTGGTGAATGCTGCCATAAAACTTGCTTTCAGTTCATCTTTGGTGTTACAAGGAATTTTGTAGGTCTCTCGCTCAACTGCGCAACACACATAATAATCAAGGGGGTTGCAGTCTGGAGAGTTAGGTGGCCATATGTAAGGGGTGATACAGCAGCCACCCTCTTGATCCAAAGCAGCACTATGTCTTCAAGGCATTTGATGTAGGCCTCCATGTTCAGTCTGAGGCCCAGTGGAAAAAATGGAGGCATTATGTTGCGATCACTGCAAACACCTTTGTAATCACCATCAGACTCATCCAACTCTCTCCAAATCCTCTGTCCTCATATTGACCCCCAAACACTGAAATGTTTGTATTTGAGCTTCAGGCAGGAATGCCAAGCAGTGCAGTTTCCAAATTTCTGGCAGAGTGAATTGCGTCATGGTGCTCTTTTTGTCACAGATGGTGCCCAAATGATCTTACTATATTGTGCAGTTGACAAAATAAAAAAAATAGCCACACAAAAGCACGAAATTAAATTATAAAATAGCAACAGTTTATCTATCACACTCTATATTTCTGTCTGAATTTCTATGATGAGAAGTGATCATTATTTACATTCAGACTAACATTGTTATTATCATTTTTTCTTTAATCATTTCACCTGAAGTAAGGCAATAAAAGCTCTTAGGAGGCAAAAGGTGTTACTGAGAGTCAAGGAAACAGAAAGGACAAAAAGAGGACGGCATTCAAAGAGGAACAGAAGATGACAAGAGACACTGCAATTAAATTTTTGAAGACTGAAAAGAAAGAAGCCAGAAGAGTTCCACAAACAAGATGTGTAAGAAAAGAAATAATTAGGAGAGATCTTGTGGTTACAATTAGCAATTTCATCCGTAAAATTATGAGACCTAGCTTCCAATCTAGTACTGCACTCAAATTTGTGAAGTCAAGGTACCAACAAGATCTTCTCATCAGAACAATTACCATGGAAATATTTATAGAAAATGCACGGAGACGCTATATTACAGCAGTGATAAAGTAACTGAAGCTGAGGTGCCAGGTCATGACTGAAAACATTGGAGACTCTTTAGATTTTGTCAAGAATTTCCACATATAAAGCAAGCAACAGACTAAATGTGGCAGCATTATTCTATGCACAAATGAATGGTAGACTTATAAATGTGTAAGATGGATCTTGGCAAGAATAACTGACTAGCACAACACAGTGACCCAACTTTCCTCACTGCAGATTTAGCAATTGATTCAATATAATCATTCACTTCAGAAGAAATGTGAGACCAAGAAGGTGCAGTGAGTTGCTCTCTTGGAGGTTAGTATCAGCCATGTTGGTAGAATGCAAAAAATCTTCTTTAAGAACTTTAATAGAAGGAATTTTTGTTTAGGAAGCACTAAAATTGCCAATTCACTTCTTGACCTAGTTAATAACAGATTGAAGGTCATTTTTTAGATCAGCTGTCAATTTGATTTTATCATACCTAGCAGATTGAATATTAAGACAGTAGTAAATAATAGTGTCATTAGTCTATATGAGTTTTGGAACTGATAACATTAGAAGGTGTGTCAGAGAAATAACACAGTGTGTCCAAGAATAGAGCTTTGAGTGGTGCACGCATTAATGCAAAAAGATCTAGAGGTGTGGCCAGGTAAGATAACTTTTATTATGTTTGATAAGAAAGATTGAATCAAATCAAAGAAACAGCAAGAAAAACTGTTTTCTCTTCAACTTATGAAGAGACCGGGATATCAAACTATGTCAAATAGCTTTGAAATATATTAAAGCAGATTAAACTTCATCATTTTTATATAAAGTTTAACTATTTCAGCAATAGCTGATAACACATCAGCTGTTAAACTCGAGAATTGAAAGGATATATTGTTTGTCTGAAAGGAGACACGCTGTGAGATGAGATGCTTAACCAATTTGCAATTGATTAGAATCTCTAGGAATTTATAATAGGATAATAGATTGATAAAAGGATCAGACAATTTTAATAGAAAGATTTCATAAATCTTAATCAACAGTAACATTAACTGTTTAGTCAATGAATGCCAAAGGTTTCCTTATAAGGAAACGGCTAATTTATAGGAGTGAATTCTGGTGAGCATCAGTTTTTATAGTCATTTACTTCCAGTAAATGAAAATGTCAAATTTTTCTCTAAAGTGGGCCATCACAGACAGTGATACAACAGTGAAAGTGTTAATTTTATACAGTATCAGATACAAAATTTTAGAAGGAAACTGATATGAAAAAGAGCTATAACATTTAGTTAACTTGAGAAGTCTAATTTCCTGAAAAAACTGTTTTAATCAAAAGATTTCACAAATTTCAACCGATTTAGTCAATTTCTGTTTGATCAATGAATGCTAAATGTTTTCTGTATGGAAATGGCTATTTTGCCCTTACCATTAAATTCATTCTATGTACAGATTTTGTTCTAACCACAAATCAGTTGATACATTCAACAATCTTCTTAATATGTACAAATCCATAAATAAAAAGGTTGTGAACAAAAAAGAAATAGGGAAAGTCTAGTGAATGAAATAAGAGGCAATGGTGGTTCCATCTATCAGTAAAAATAGGGAGATAAAATTAAAAATCCTGAGTGTAACAACTCATTAACTGCCTTGCCATGAATATGCTCAACAGTGCACATTAGAGGTTGTACAAACCATTGTAAACCTCTTTGTTACAGAAGTGAAAATAATACAATTTAATAAATGTAAAATAAAGCATGATAATCAAAGAAAAAGATAATATTTCTCAGCTTATTTTGGATCTGAGAATAAGAAAAAAAAAATAACCAAAGTTGGTCTTTAAAAGTTCAGTGGCTCAGATTTCAGGTAAAATATTAGTCATTACAGGTTAGTATAACATCGAAACATTACCCACACAATCTCAGGCCCATCTAGACAAAATCGTTATCTATTTAGGTCTATCTGTACTCAATTATTACCCACTGGGGCCCATCTACACCCAAATGATATCCATTTGGACCCATTTTTAAGCAACAGTTACTACCTCAGGCCCATCTGCACAAAATTGTTATCCACTCAGACCCATCTTCCGACAATTGCTACTCACTTGGGCCCATCTTCAGACAAATATTACTCATTATGGTTTATGTTAATTGTAAAAATTCATAAAGGGTTTTTTCGTAGTCTCATACAACTTTACCTTGTAACAATGAATACCATAGAGAAAACAGTTTCTGATCAGAATTAAATTCTCTGCCTCATATAATTCTGAAAATGTAATTTTTCTTTTTTTTCTTGTTCCAACAAAAACATTCTATACCAAATACAGTGAAGAAAATTACAGTTCAAAAAGAATCACATTTTCAATGATTCAAAATTCATCCTCTCTAAAATAATGTAGTACAAATAATCTATTAAAAGGATAATTTTTCTCCATTGATCAATTGTTTTTATGCAGGTAATTAATCAATGTTTTTTTTTTTCCACTTTCTTTTCTATCATTTTTTTTTCATTCTTGTGATTTTAAGTGTGCTTAATAAACATAGATCGCCTGAAGGAAGAGAAAGACGGACATGGTGGTAATTACAAGGGAAACCAAGGCAAAATCAGACTTTCTTTTTATTTTAAAAACAGATATTTTATGATGAATGTCTTTGCTTCAAGTCATAAAATCTGATGAATTTGTTTAGCATGAAATTGAAGATAGTGAAGTTGGCATTTTATACAAGAGGTGCTGAAAAGTTCTCAGCCTGATCAATTTCACAAGATCTAACCAAATATCAAAATGTTTTTTTTAAATCACTTTTCAGCACCTCCTTGGGCTTCCTATAAATAAGATCCACAATGGTGAAAAGAAAAATAGCATTTATTCAATTATTCTTTTGTACTAGCATCCTCATCATTATTGTTTTTATCCAAATTTGTTTACTATAAAAGCCTAAAAAAATCTAGAACAAGCTTGTTTGCAATAAAGGGTTTCCTCACTTATCAATATTGCTATCATATACATGAAAGTCAGATCAGCATGTTGACTTCCCACCGTGCTTGAAATATTAATTAGAGCCTATAAGCAGGCAACTAGGCTTTAGACATGTCTTTCACATTCAAAGTATACTAATGTATTTAAATTATAATTTTATAAAATGTACGACAGTATAGAACAGTCTACTCCAAGCATGCAAAATTCCCAAACGGCTGCTCCAGCAGCAATTAATATTGATTGATTGAAACTGTTCCTCACACTCTTACCATTCACATAGACATGCAGCCATTTTTCAAAATGACTTTTGTTAATTCCTATCAATCATTGGAGAAAATAGAAGAAAACTTCTTAAAGGAAAACAATAATCAAAATAAAAAATTAGAAATAATGTCATTCTTAAAAGCCATAGGAAACTGTGGCACTGTCCAGTAGTAAGTCATAATGAGATTTTGTCTGGATTTTGTTTGACAGTAATTTTTAGTCAATATATGTTTTCTGGAGATAAGCCACTGTGAGCCAGGACTTCCTTGGAGAAGGGCTACAGCGGGCCAGGACTTCCTTGGAGAAGGGCTACAGCGAGCCAGGACTTCCTTGGAGAAGGGCTACAGCGAGCCAGGACTTCCTTGGAGAAGGGCTACAGCGGGCCAGGACTTCCTTGGAGAAGGGCTACAGCGGGCCAGGACTTCCCTTGAGAAGGGTATAAATGAGACAGGACTTTCTTAGAGATGCACCCTAATGGGACATGGCTTCCTTAGGGATGTGCCACAACGAGACATTTCTTCCTTAGAGATGCGCCACAGCAGGACAGGACCTCCTTAGAGATGTGCCAGAGTGAGCCATAATTTCCTTGCAGATGGGTCTCAGCAAGCCACAAGATCCTTGGTGGTGCACCTTAGTAGAGATGAGCTATAAAGGGTAATGTCTTCTTGAAAATAAACCATAAAGAGTTATGCCTTTGTGGAAATAAACTATATGTAGTAATACTTTTCAAAAGATAAGCCAAAGTTAGTTCAGTATTTTGGTAATCAGAGTATAACATTTTTCTGAAGATCAAACACTAGAATTAATGTTTTTTTGTTATTATAAAGTAATCAGTGTGATGGCATGATTAAAAAATGAATACAATGAAAAAACATTTACTTAATTTACCATGTGATGCACAAGAAACTTTAAAACTTTGAAATAAAAATATTTATCAAATCCACAGAAGTCAATTTGTCTCCTGGCTTCTGTAACAGTAAACTTAGCAGTGATTATTGGAGTCTTATTACCAAGAGATACCAGAGAACTGGAAGACAACAAAAAGTAAATGAAAAATCAATTACTTTTCAGCTGTGAAATTTGTTGAAGGAAACTTCTTTAAGCTTTTGTTGAAAAATATCTTAAAGTAAAAAACAGATAAACAATTTGCATGATTATAAGGAAAATGTTCGTTCACTTAATAAAAAAAGGTTTGGCCCAAATCTAAACATTATTTGGTTTCTAGAGTTTAATTAAAATATTTTCTATCTTCATAAATGGCGTGCAGAGTAATTTTCTTTATTTACCTCAATCGAGATCTAATGAATGAGGCATGAAACTGGTTACCTCATTCCAGTTTCTTTCCGTCGTTTTTTTTTTTTTTATTTTTCTCTTACCTTTGTGTTTCTATTTTTCATACCAACTACGCTAGTTTTAATGTACTTGACTTTTATTAATTATGTCCATCTATATTTCTATAATAATGTATGACTAAAAAAAAAAAAAAAAATTGCAAAAACCTGATAAAAGGTAAAATTTATAGATTTCTGCTTTAAATTTGGAACAGGATTTCCATATTTTTATTTTCAATGGAATATAACTGTTTTGAAAAAATTTACCAAAGAAATTTTTAATTTATATATGAACTCTTGAAGCACTTTGGCCATTTACCTTAAACTTTCAAGGCCTTTTTGACATTTTCTATGTACAAAAACAATCGAGGCTTCAGTTCAAATGGGGAAATAATCAAACCAGGGAAGGTTTTGTATAATTGTATGCATTAAGGTTAAGAATTTATCTAATTATCTATTAGGTTGGTGCAAAAATAATATCGTTTTCTCACATATTAACATATGTGTGAAAACGACATTATTTTTGCACCAACCTAATAAAAAGCAGGCATCAAAATGTTAGAAAAGGTAACACTTTGAGAATATTTTGGTCTAAATAGCAATGCATAAAATAATAATAATTCCTCATCTTAATATTTCAACAAAGAGAAATTCCTGTTGTTAATCATCAATTACTGATTTTTCTTCACTGAACAGAAGGCTCTAGTTGGTTGGTCAGCTTTGTTTAGTAGCATATCAAAACCTCTATAAGATATTTAATGCCAAAATTTAAATATTTTATACGCAATTTTGTCTTCTTTTTTTTTTTTTTTTTTTTTTTTTTTTAACAGATAATAATCGTTTCAGTGATACAGGTTTAATTAATTCATAGCTGGGGGAGAAAAGGCATTTGCAAGTCAGTAAATATAATGAACCCAACTGGAATTGGAACTCAGCTCTCCAAATAATAATTCTGAGTCATTGTCCATAATACCACTAACACATCCAGCACGTGGCATTTCCCAAGCAGTCATCCATCTAGGTACTTACAAGATGATGCTGCTTAACTTTGATGATTCTACAGGAACTGGTATTTCAATATGATGTCACCTTAAGCCTCAGGAGGCTCAAGAGCCACCAAGGGTTACTAAATGAGGTGAGTAATATGAATATAAGAGGAGGAAATAGGAAAGTTATAAAGGATTTATAAAGATTGACTCCTGATGAAGTGCTTAAGATTGTAGTGTTTAGGAAAGCATCTGAAAGCTGTATGAGTGGAACTTCCTCTTTATGTTTGGATTATATAGGGATTGAGGATGGTCAGACTCCATGGATGTAGCATGGCAATTATTAGTTGAAAAACTCTGGAATGAAAGAATAGAGTTCATCTGATCATTTGCCATTGCAATAGTGATGGAGTCAACATTGAATCTGCAGGAAAATAAGTCATCAAACTCAAAGCTGCAAAGTGAGGTCTGGACACCACCCCAATCCCAGATATGGCAACAATATTCCAGTTTTGGTTGAATTTGACTGTTTGAAAATAAAGTATGACAGAAGAAGCCAGATACTATGAGCCAACGATTTTACTGGCATCCTTAACAATGAATTGTATATATATAGATATTAGGTTGGTGTAAAAATAATGACATAATAATGTCGTTTTTTGACGTATTTTTTAACGTCAAAAAACAACATTATTACGTCATTATTTTTGCACCAACCTAATATTATGAAATGGACAAAGTCCAACAATTATTTTAAGACATTTTTTATGATCATACTGAATGTCCGAGAAATTTTCATAGAAAATATGCGTCCTCCAACAGGAATCAAACCTGTATACTCTACGGAACCGTCATATAACCTAACGTGCTCTACTGATTGAGTCACGGAGGAGTGTTTTGGTTAGCAAGGTTGATTTTACTGTTTTTAAACTACAATTCTCCATGATTTTCTCTCGTACATCCAAATGTAAACAAATGATGTCACACATTATGAAATGGACAAAGTCCAACAATTATTTTAAGACATTTTTTATGTTTATTTATAAAAAGAGCGTATAAACATAAAAAATGTCTTAAAATATATATATATATATATATATATATATATATATAAGTGCCACTTGAGTGAACTTAAGTCCTAATAAAGATTCAAAGCAAGGGGCCAAGGGGGGGGCCTCATTGAAATTGCAACCATTTATCATGACTGGAGAAAGCTCAGGATCCAATCGGTTATGATGAAATTTTACTAATTTGTCTTTAGAGGCATTGTAAGTTACAAGTTAGTTTTTCTCCCATTAAGTGAGGTTAGAGGAGGCATCAGCTGACAGGGTCTGGTTTTGTTTGTCTGCTTGTTTAATGGCATATCAACTCCTTACAACTCATTTAATGCCAAAATTTAATTTTCTTAGGAGTTTTGAAGTAATAAAAAATGATATATGTTATTCTGCTTTCACAATTGAATACATGGTAGGTGATACTCAGCTTTTGTGCATATACATGTTTGTGTGAACATAACGACTAGAGGCAGTGATATGTGTGTTTTATGTTGTAGCTTTGCTGAAGTTATATTTTGGAATACAGTTTGATATCTTTAAGAAATTGTTGGATATTATATGGATTAATGTTGTGAAAGAGTTCTTTCATGTTGGTTGTTTGGTTGATTTTGTTTAGCAGCATATCAATATCTATGAATTTTTCAATGCTGAAATCTAAATATTTTGAATACAATTCCATGCTATCAACTCCAGATAAAATGTATTGTTGGTCATACTATAAAATGTATTGCTGGTATTTTTACTATAAAATGTATTTTTATAATTTCATAATAAAGTCAAATAATTTCATTTCTCAAATAAAATCAATTGCAGTACAAAAATCAACAGAAATTAAAATCAAGTTGAAGAAAACTTCAGAAAGTTCAACTTATTAGGAGGGAAGTTAGAAGTGAGGGTGAAAAATAGACACATATCAATGAGGACCTTGGAGATATTACCTAGGTTTCATTACAAAAACAAAAATCAGTAGCAATGTTAAATGAATTTTTTTTTTTTTTTAACAAAACCAGACACAATGAAAGATTCATTTATTAATTTCAATGCACTACAAGTTCATTATTCATCTTCTGTGTTAGATTTTTGGTTAGCAAATTCTCATTACTTAACAATGAAGACAACTGCTAAGAAATCTGTCCCAGATTTCCTGCATGCAAGGGTTGAGGTTAAAATATTGGGTTGAGGTTAAAAAATTATGACAAAATGCAAGTAAAAAACAGCAAGATTAGAGCGGACAAACTCTCTCTTTTAGGCATGGACAAATTAAGAAAAAACTCCTGCTTGGTTTGTAACACTAAAAGGAGAGAGTGTTTATTTACATATACAGAAAAAAAAGGATAAAGGCAATTAAGAGTGAAAGAAAGAGAAAATGTCCTTTAAGGGAAGAGAAAATGTTCATAACAGAAAAAAGGCTTACTCAAAATATTTCTTTGAGCACCTAAAAAGTTCTTTAAGCGAGTAGAATTTTGTTAAGGTTTAGAAACACTCACAGTCCTTGTAGAGTAGGAAAATTGTTGGTAGATATAAGAATCTTGAAGTTGAGTGAGTTCATAGGTCGATGACAGAAGTCCAGTGGGCTTGTCAGAAGGAGTGGTGAAGGGATGCAGCTTTGAATTGGTCTGGAATTGTGAGCCGACATTCGTTCTTGACAGCCCTTTAGTAGGTAGTTCTTTGGTTGAAAGTGGTTCTGAAGTTGACTGGAGCTCCCTTTCGTCGACCTCACAGATGGTGGGCTGAAGTTTCACTGCCAAATAGGCGTAGATTCTCCAATTTTATGGAGATTTGGGTAGCTCAGAAGGATCGAGGACTTTTCCCTCCAAAATCATTGTACACATTTCCTGGTCCCTCTATTGGTAAGAAAACACATTCTTATCTCTGATAAGAATCAGGTCTCTGGGAGCCAGTTTTGAAAGTAATGAAAACAGGTTGGAGTGAACAAACTGTGAGGTTTTCCCCACCCAGACCTTATGGCACCATGGAAAGAATAATGGTGGTGGAATTCCTTTTTATATTTTCCAGCTCTCTCGTTAGTCAGAAAATATATTCTTATCTCTGATAAGAATCAAGGCTTTGGGAGCCGGTTTTGAAAGTAAAAAGAGGTTGGGGTGAGGATAGAAAAAATAACGAGAATGTGAACTTGTAAAATATTTTTCTCAAATTAAATTCCAACACCATACATAAAGAATAAGATAAAAGAAATATAAGGCAATAAATTTATAGCAATTGACAATATTTTATTGAAGGAATTTAAATAATACTGAAACAAAAACTCAATGATAAAACATAAAGAAAATAACTTCATTTAATCAGAAAAAAAAGAAAGTCTGAATCATGAAAGCAACTGCATCCAAAAGAAAAGTTTCTTAAAGATAAAGAGTTTGAGTCATGCTAGAAACTAATTCTTTGTTTCTGATTTACACTGCTGACTAACGATTAGAAAAATCATATAGCTATTAATATTAGATGTGAAAGCATGAGAAATAAGATGAAAGAAATCCTTGTCAAAAATAAATAATAATTGCCAAGGCTTCATCTCAGAAATTCAGACAACTTAAGACTATTACTACTTGGTGGAAAAGTAAGAGAAATAAGATGAAAGAAATACTAGTCCAAAATGAATAATGATTGCCAAGGCTTCATCTAAGAAATACAGACAACTTAAGACTATTACTACTTGGTGGAAAAGCAAAAGAAATAAGATGAAAGAAATACTAGTGAAAAATGAATAATATTTGCCAAGGCTTCATCTAAGAAATTCAGACAACTTAAGACTAATACTACTTGGTGGAAAAGCAAGAGAAATAAGATGAAAGAAATACTAGACAAAAATGAATAATAATTGCCAAGGCTTCATCTAAGAGTCAAATCTGCTCTGTTCATATATTGTCTACAGTGAATTTTTGAATATTAGAAAAACAAAAAATGTTATACCAGACAAAAAGTTATATGAAGAAGGCCGAATGTGGTTAATAAAACCCTTTCCCAGGATCCTATTCTTAAATCTCCTCCTCCCTCTCTCACAACCTTTCCCGTACAAAATGAACAAGAAAATCACCAACTCCTATTTTTGCTTGAGCTTTTATACCTTTTCTTCCTTCCCATAATTCACCTCTTCCCACAATATCTTTGTATATAAGAAATTGTCACATGTCGCTGCTGCTTCTTGTCCCCCACCATGATGTAAGCGACATTTCATTTTCTCTTCTTCCTTCATTCAAATTACAGCCCCCTCCCAATGATCCTAAAACATCATTTCACACAGCATGGTCTTGCACCCAGTTCAGCACTTCACACTCTCTCTGCAGTCTTTGCATTGATGCTGTTTCATTTTTAGATCCTCTATGTTCAGGCATTCACATCATCGTCGTCTGCAAGGACCACTTGCCTTAAATCCAAAATATGCTACAGCACTCCAGTCACCACCCCTCTTCCCACTTTGCGTCATGCACCATGCATTTGGTGGCTTCACCCAAACCCCTTCCCCTATTTGGATTCTAGCCAATATTCAGAGATATATCTTATACGTGCCTCCACTCATAGGTGAAAATTGACCTTTGTGGTATTGTCTCCTTTCTCTGTCTGACCTTAGGTGCCATGTTGTACCAAAACATCACTTCAACAGGCGATATCACTCCTCCCTCAGCTATTGCTTTCACGGTCCGATGGTGTTGCTCAACTATTCCAATTTCCCCTAGCCTGTATACTGCTCTGTCAAACCTTCCTATTTTCCAAGCATTGCCTGGAGGTGTTACGAGCAGAAAACCATCACCACCTTCACTACTGGACCTCATTCAAGAATCATCTTCTCCAGTTCTTCTGCAACCACAGCTGCCGTTTCCACATGCAATTCCCTCCATATAGCCAGACGCCAATGGTTCACATTCAATCATTGACAAGTACACACAGTTGTGATAATGTGCTATTGTTCAATTATTTGCCATTCCAATCTTACCAGGATCATGTACGTTCAGAGCAGGGTCAATTGATAGACATCTAATGCAGTTCTTAACCAGCCTCTCGGCTTCCTTCCTTTTTATGAGTGAGTCAACTTTTCACACCAAATATAAAGTACAGTCCACTTTCATATGATGCATACTGTGCAACTCAACTAGTTCACGGGTCCCTAGACAGCATACTGGAGCTTCTTCCTCCTCATTGAGGACCATGCCCACTTTTTGTTTACTCAAAAGTTAATAGATCTGCCTTATTTCTTTCTAAAGACACAAAAATTGCTTTCATTCATAATCCAAATTCGAATGTCAACTCTCCTAGTATTCCTAATCTCCACTTCACTATCATTTCCCCAGCACCTTTTGGGCATATTCTCCGACTCTCCTTTACAGTAGAGTTTACCAAACTTAGTATTGTGGCTGAATCAGTCCTTATTTTTACCTCTCTTAACCCCCACTTTAAAGCCAAATTAACGCCTTTTAGCGCAGCATCTAATTTAGCCACATTGGTGTGGTTATAGTCATCCCCCCCCCAGATATGTTGTATCTTCAACCACTAAACTGATGATCTCTACAACTATGCCTCTAGCAATACTGCTAGCATCGCACTGCACTATTCCTGTTTTGGTTTTAATGATGTGCCAAGTCCCAGTCATGGTATCTTCTTTCTTTACCTCAGCTAAGATCTCCTGCATCACAGCGACAGTTTCATCATTGACTTTACATTCCCAGTCTATCCCACAGGCCCTTCTTTTCATGCAGCTGCCTACCAGTCACAGCCATCCATCAATGGGGTAGTGCCCCAATGGCTTTCCACAGACTGAGAACAATTTCTGCCTACTGATCTCTCCTGTCACCTGTGGGATCTTGTTGCCCCTTCCAAACACCAGTTCACCCACTTTTCCTCTCTTCAGCTTAAGGCCCAGCACTGCCCCTCCTTCTAAGGGTTCTGGTGGCTTTGCTGTCAAATCAGAATTCCTTCAGATGATCCACCACTTCCTACATTGATACCTTTGTCACATCTATCATGATGCCATCAATGTATGAATAAGTGGCTATTTTGGGCTATATTTTATTACCCATCATCAGCACAGTTTTTAGGACTGTTGCTATAATTTTCAATGCAACATTGAGTCCAAACCCCGACTGAATCAGGCAGTAAGTGTTCTCCTTATAGCTCACCAGCTGGTACTGCCATAGTTTCTCTGCAACATGTAAATGCAGGTAGACTGACTTAAGGTCCACGATCATAGTTCCTCCTGCCAACTGCCTCCACTTTCTCATCTTTTCATCACACACATTGATAATTTTGCTACCAGTAAGGCACTCTACATAATGGTTCAACTCTTGAAAGTCTAATACTGACATGACTTTTCCTTTTGTAGCTTGGATTACTGCCATCAATACTAACCCTCCGTTTACTTCATCCTTCCACAGCAAGAGAATACCCTTCATAATCCATCTTTCCTCCTCCTTCACAAACTCTACTCTTTTTTTCTTCTTTTAAGGAATTCTTGATTTTTTAATACTGAAGACTCTCCTATTTTATTCCACAGTCCATTTCTTTCTATTGAACTCTGCTGTGAAGTCCTTGTCATCACAGAAAACACTCTTTCAGCCTCCACAGTAATTATATTAATTATATTTTTAGCTCTTTGGATAGTCTTGGGTACAACATGTTTATGATAATTTATCATTACATTTTCAATGTAATCATGGAAATCATTATTGTTGTTATTAGGTGTACACATGAGCGTAGCAAAACTAATGTTTTACCTAGACCATTGGCTATTAATATATAAGATTATTTTTGGATAATCCAACAACTGGTTCACTAAGCTTTTATAATTACAAGAATCATTTCATATGAACTGATAGATTTTCACTACTGGTCAGTTTCCAGAATAAATAATTTAGAATTTATTTTTATGGAAGAGGAAGAGTTCAAATATGTTAGATGAATTATTTCACACCTGATTTCCAAACATTACTCAGGAAATTATTCTAATGCATTATCAGAATGTGTCTTTTGTATAAAAACTTTCATGGTAATTGTTCTGATGAACTTTCCTTTATTGTATCTAGACTTTATGAATTTAAGCACAGTACTAGATTGGCAGCTAGGTCTCGTCATTTTACAGTTGAAATGGTTAGATGGATCCCTAAGTTCTATCCTAATAGTTTCTTCTATCACAATTCTTGCTTGTGGAACTTGCATTTTGCTTCGCAGTCAACTTTGATTATTCAAATATTTAAATGCAATGTTAATAGTTATCTTCTATCTTCTTAATTCTTGTTTTTCTATTGCTCTCCCTAATTAATTATAGTTTTTCTCATATTCTCTAACACTCAGTAATCTGTTGCATTCTAGTGGCTTTATTGCCTTGCTTGGAGTGAAATGATTTAAAAAAACAAAAAAAACAAAAACATATGCAATATATCATTATAGAAAATTATCTGAAGTACATTTCTATAAAGAAAAGCATCTGCAATGTATTTCTATATTCTACAATAAATACAATTTCCAAATATTATGATATCCAAGAAGGGTCATCATAAAATACCATCTTGAAGTGAAAGAGTTTACGGTTAAATGCGTGCATTTACAAGTAACAAAAGCAAAAACAAAAAAAAAAAATAGTATTAGAAAATATTGATTTGCTGTAAAATAAAAATAGCACCAATTTTCTTTTGTTTCTCCTTTTATTTTTATGGTTTTAATATTAAGACAAGTTATATAATTGATCAAACAATAGTAAGAAAAACTTCATATTCAACATTGCATTCATATAAATTAAACACTGACTAAAAACAAATTAACGATAAATTGAAACTTTCAAATGTTTTTTTTTCTTCAGTTTGTTTGCAGCAATTAAAAAAAATGAGTAGTTGAGGAATTTTCATAAACAACAGTTTTAAAAATATGATTACAGTTCATCTTGTATTGGGTATGTGCAAAAGTTTCCAGCAGAGTGTAGTAAAATTTTCTGTGTCATGTTTTCAAAATTGAATCTGCTAGCAAATTCTGCTTACATCTAATAAATATATAATTTAGCATATATCTAATAAATATATAATTTAGCATATATCTAATAAATATATAATTTAGCATATATCTAATAAATATATAATTTAGCATATATCTAATAAATATATAATTTAGCATATATCTAATAAATATATAATTTAGCATATATCTAATAAATATATAATTTAGCATATACCTAATAAATAAAATTCTACAGACACTAAATTGGTCAAATGACCAAATATCTCATGATAAGTTTGTGTTATTTAGGTTGGTTGGTTTTGTGTAGTGGCATATCAACCTGTATGGATTATTTAATGCCAAAATCTAAATATTTTGAACACAAATTCATGGCTTTAACTGAATATATTTTGTACACAATTTTATACTTACAGGGTAAATGTATGTTTTATAGATATTGGTCGCTTGTGTAATTTTGTTCAGCAGCATATTAATACCTCTATGGGTTATTTAATACTGAAATCTAAATATTTTGTAAGCAATTTTTTTTGAGATAATAATGGTTTTAGTGATACAAGTATTACTAATTAACCCATAGCTTGGGGAGAAGATGTGGATTTATACCTTTCCCAAGAGTATTTGTACATATGAGAATATAATGAACCCAAGTGGAATTGGAACTCAGCTCCCCAATCAACAATTTCCGAACCATTATTCATTACACTGTCTACATACATCAAGGTGACAGCACTTGCTATTCCTAAGCAGTCAACCA
>OZ010609.1:72475653-72530653 GCA_963932145.1 Acanthosepion lycidas | reverse complement strand
CGTTTTATATTTTGATTAAAGCGGATGTATGCGTGAATCGTATGCGCAGAAAACGTATTTATGCAGATCGTTTTGGCTTGTGGTGCGATCAACGTCCGGTTTGTTTAGAAAAATGTAAGAGACACGACAACATTCACTATTTTTTTTTTAGGTTGGTGAGGTGGCAGCTGTTGAAATTTAGGTAGAAATGACCATCTGTGGGTTTGGTTTACAGTTTCACAAACTTTCCCATATCTTACTAAAAAATTTCCAATATTTAAAACTCGAACACAAATAAATGTTATTTAGCAAGAATCCACTCAACGCCAGGTGTAAACCCGCAACCTACACACACTCCTACCATCATTTAGCAGACATCAACCAGTACCTCACCAAGAAAACATCACGAGTAATAAATCTCGATGCCAAGTCTGTAAATATTTAATCACAGATAGAATTTTCACAATCCCAGCACCAACATAATATTCAGACTACCGGCTTTGACTTGTGACTGTTTAAATCTTATATATTCACCCTTCTGCAACAAATGCAAAAAAAAAAAAAAAAAAGAAGAAAAAAAAAAGGAAACGATGTCGGAGAAACAGACACGGAATTCTGTCTTCGTTTCAATAACCATAAAAAAATCAAAGAAAACAACAGTTTACCTGTCGCTGCACACTTAAACCAACAGGCCACAGCATTAATAACATCCGATGTATGCTTTTAGCGTCTTCATTTAGGAGCTAACAAGAAAGACGTATATAAAGAGTTAAATGCATTTTCAAAATAGAATCACATACTAAAAGATTAAACAAGGATTTTGTTTTAGTCAGAGAAAACAGTTTCCACGGAAGGCTTTCAACAAACTCTTCACGACCCTAATCGTGGCAAATTACTAGGCCAAAATCAAATTTCTTATCGTAACACAACACGGGAAAGAAAAAAAAGCAATAGCAAAATTCACCGGAAGAATGAGACCCACTTCATTGTTTATTTCTCGTTTCGTTGAAAAAGGATACAGGCGTGTCCGAAAATTCCGACTTTAAAATCTTTGTCTTCGTGCTTCGGTTTAGTCAAAAGGTCTAATAATAAATATCATCAGTCTTATTGACAATATTTTTTATCATTTTGTTGTCTTTTTATCCCTCGAATTTCATTGAACTTCCTATTAAATCTATACACATTTATATATTCATCAAGACTACGCATATATATATATATATATATATATATATATATATATATATATATATAACCAAATAGATGAATATAGGTAGATGTACGAGTGAGCGTTCGTATATATATATTATTGTGGAAAGAATGGGTATAACTCATCTAAAAGACGCCTACCTATTTTTTAAAGACCATAAACCAAACTTTCAAAATAATTTACATTCCAGACTGATAAATCCCTCCAAATCAGTGTTAGGCCTAATTTCTAAAAATATCCTAAAAAGAATAAACACATCTATATTAGAAAAATACCCCTTAAACCTTTGGAAAGATTCGTCGGACGCTATTAAATGGTTCCAAAATATAAAATCTAAAACCAAAGCCTCCTTTATTCAATTAGATATTATCGATTTCTACCACTCCATTTCTAAAACTTTATTAGAAAATAGCTTAAGTTTTCCTAAAAATTATACTAAAATTACTGACGAAGAAATAAAGATCATAATGGCTTCTAGGCAGTCTATACTTAGGCTAAATGACACCACTTGGATTAAAGAAAATAGAGATAATTTCGATGTCACAACGGGAGCATATGATTCAGCCCAAATAGCAGATTTAATAGGTATATACATTTTAGATATCCTAAGCAGATTCCTAAACCCCCAAAACGTAGGGCTGTACAGAGATGATGGACTTATTGTTATACCTAATACCAATGGTCCTCTAACATCCCAACTACAGAAGAAAATAATTAAGGCCTTCAAATTTCTGGGATTTAAAATTGAGATATCATCCAACCTAAAAATCGTAAATTTTCCAGACGTTACATTTAATCTCGATAATAACACCTACAAATCCTTCCAAAAGGAAAACCAATCGCCCATATACATAAATATCAACTCAAACCACCCGAAAGCAATTGTAAACCAAATTCCAAATACAGTAAATGCCAGAATAAACAAACTGTCTTCTAGTAAAACAATTTTAACCAAAACAAATCGACATATAATCAAGCCCTATTAAAAAGTAAATTTAAACAAACATTCATTTATATAGATAAACCAATTAATAACACATCCATTAAGTCCAAAAATAGGAAAAGGAAGATAATATGGTTCAACCCGCATTTCTGTAAACTATCTAATATCAATATAGGGGAATACTTCCTAAAGCTGATAGATAAGCATTTTAGTAAAGATGAGCTATTGAAAAAGATGTTTAATAAAATGAATCTAAAAATTAGTTATTCATGGATGAGCAATGTAGAAAAAATTATGAGCTCTCACAATAGCAAAATTATTGGAGAATTTCACAATAATCAATTACAAAGGGATCTTAATGCAAGTCAATTGAAAAAGGAAACATCTATCTATAATTGCAGGGCAGGATCTGATTGCCCAGTAGGAGGAATATGCATGACAGAAAGCGTAATATACGAAGCTACAATTTCCTCCAAGGAAAATATAAAACAAAAAAGATATATATAGGAATATCTGCGGGAAATTGGAAACAGCGTTTTTACAACCATCGCCAGTCCTTCACGAATGAATCTAAAAAACACCAAACAGCACTATCGAAACACTTTTGGGACTTATTGGAGAATGGCTTAACCCCACAAGTAAAATGGAGAATCGTCACTAGGGCTCGAACTCCAATAAATTTCAGAGACCGATGTGACCTGTGTATAAAAGAGAAGATCCTAATGATAAAACATAAAGATCCTGATAAATTACTGAACCAACATAACGAGATGACTTTTAAATGTAGACATAGAAATCATCTCAACTTAACCCAATACAAAAAAAACAAAAATGACAATTGGAAAAAAGATCTTAGATTTTGCCGACGCGTTTCGTCTTCCGACTTTTTCAAGGCAAAAACGAAATCGAAATATTCTTGTTGTTATAGTTACATTAAAAAATCCAAATTTAAAAAGATAGACGCTACTGTCTAAGCCTTTTTTTCTGGTTAATGTAAATTACATTTATACTAAGAGATTTTTTTTTCCATGTCAACAATATAGATAAATTCCAAGATCAATTCTGTGGACAAGACAGATTGGTATAAATAAAATGACAATCTAAGATCTTTTTTCCAATTGTCATTTTATTTATACCACATATATATATATATATATATATATATATATATATATATATATAGAGAGAGAGAGAGAGAGAGAGAGAGTGAGAGAGAGAATTCTAATGGAAAGACATAAAATTCTTTTATTAATGTTTAATCTTACTTTCTCCTTAAATAATTTCTAATTAGAATTGTAAGATTGGTAATTTTATTTATCTGGAGATAATCTCATCTTATACTGAGCATTTAGATTTAAATCAAAATATGTTACTCCTTAACTATTAGCCTTGATGTTAAAAATATTAAAATTAAATATGTTTTTTATCTACCACTTCGTCCCCAGCCCCTCAACCTTCGGCGTCTTCCTCTTTGGGTCGAGGTGTCCACTCGGTTCGAACCGAACTTAGGGGGTAACTGGCCGTACTCCCTCTGAGCACCCATAGATTATTTCGGCCGGTCAGCTGGTCAAGTCCTGCTCGCTGCCCACGCTGTGTTAGTTTTTAGATCCAGTAAGCGGGGTGTTGTCCATTCGTTCACGGTCGACTGGGGCTGTGAGAGTTGACGCTAGGAAGTTTTAGAATGTGGCAAAATAAAACAAGAAATAATATCTGCAGAAGCCAGACAACAATGGGGGAAATATTGACGTCTTTTATATAAGAAGCTAACATCAGAACAGAGGTTACAGGGAGAATAAAAAACATTTAACATAAATGAGAAAAGAAAAAGACAAAATGCATCCAGCGAATTCCAAACAGAGAGAGGGTTTGTGTGTGATAAACGCGTATTGAATCGCCTGGGGTAGGTTTATGACTAATAGTCCAGTCTCATGCATACTTCTCAGAACAGGGGAAGTCTTCTCTCTTCCGTCTGTCTTGTTGCACCACGACCCATAACGGTCGCCTGCGGGTGCTCACGCACGTGACGACGATGTGCCAGTCTCTCCCGTCTCTCTGCTTCGTCTGGCCTCTTCCGTCTCGCTCGACCGTCTGCTTCTTCTTCAGCATAACTACGCGTTTATATAGATAAATCTGGCTGATCATGAATCAACCCTAGCCCGGCACGCGATTATCATGAGTGCCAAAAACTATCCCTTGACATGTAAACCGATTCTCCAATTATTTACCTTATCTCAGTCACGAACTCTTCTCGCTTCACCAAAATTATACTTTGGGATATCTAAACATTGTTAACCTTTTGATTAAAACAAATACGGGTAAACAAAACCAAGTATTTCGCCTATCCCCATTGTTTACTAGTGACCCAGGTTTAAAACATCGCCTCTTGCCCTGAGATTGTGTTTCTCATCGGTAAACACACATTTTAACCCGAATTGTGCTTTGATATATAGACATCATTTCCATTTCCAGTCAATAAAAGTTATATTTGCGTGTGTGCGTTCCTGTGGGTGGGTGGGTGTGTATACCGCTCTCTGTTACATTTGAAATTTAAACACTTAATTCACCACTTAACGTTAACTGTAAAATTTAAAGAAAAAATTTAAATAGTTATAAATATGAATGTGTGTGGGAATTTTGTAAATGTATGTGTAGATATTTGTATGTGAATATGCATATATACTGGTGTATATCAATACATGTGTTTGGTGTGCTTATGTGTGTAATTGCATATGTACATGAACGTTTGTATATGTGATTTTTACATAAATATGTATGTGGTATGTATACGAAAAAAGAAATATTTTTTATACTATTACCTTCAAATCTTACTCTATCTTGAATTGAAACCTAAAATATTACCCTTCTAAAAATAGCTACAAATTAAATTCATGAATTAGACTCAAACTGATAAAGATTTTATCTTAGCAGCCATTCACAATATTAAAATATTACTATGAGTAAACTTTTATATTTTTTATTATTATTATTGTTTATTAATATATTATTCAACTAATATTAAATCCCTAATTCATTTGTAGAGATTTTGAATATTTAAATTGTTAACAAGCATTAACTTAATTTCTTCGTGGAGTTTTTTTTTTAAATTTTTAAACATTTAAATTACTATCAAACGTTAAAATCTGTTTTTTATCTAAATCGCTAAAGTTATACCACCCCTCTTCTTCCTCCCAAAACCCGACGTACATCTCTTATCTCTTTACTTCTTTCTTTTTTCTTTTTCTCCGTCCCTTTCCACATATCATTTCCGTTGAGTTGACCGATTAAATAGGCCAATATCTGATCTTTACCCCCTCCTTCCTCAATATTAAGTATTGTAATAGAAAGAAATATAAAAATAAATTTGAAAATTCAACACTTTCCTCTCTAAACTCGACCACGTGTTTCACACCATTACTTGCTACGTTCTATGTTAACTTATATAAGCTTAATAGTGCCCGTCAAAAGTGTAAATTTTAATTTCATTTTTCGTTTCACCTTTTGAAAGTGATGTCTGATGATCCAGGGAAAATTAAAAGTCTCTGGTGAAATAAATTATTACATGGAGCCTTAAAGTGGTCTGTTTTTCTTTAAATTATTAGCTCTGAATTAACATTGAGCTCTCAGGATTTCATCCTCCTTGGGATTATCCATACGGATTACCAAGATTTTCGTTATATATATATATATATATATATATATATATATATATATATATATATATATATATATATCCAAGTATAGGATTGGCGTATACGAAATAAACTCCAATAACCAACAAATACTACTCTTAAAAGAGTGCATTAATACAGAGTAGAGCAGATATAATTATTTATTCGAACATTGTAACATAAATATGTTATAAAATCACTACAAAAATAGCCATTTTGTTTCAACACATCTGGTGTCTTATCAGGTGGTGTTTTTTAAAACCCTTTGTTCTACATTCAACACGATCACTTGGTAAGACACCAGAGGTGTTGAAACAAAACGACTATTTTTGTAGTGATTTTATAACATATTTATGTTACAATGTTCGAAAAAATTATATACATATATATATATATATATATATATATATATATATATATATTCGAACATTATAACAACTCGGAGTTTCATGCCTTCTGCCTTTTCTTATACTATATATATATATATATATATATATATATATATATATATATACACGATAAGAAAATACAGAAGGCATGAAACTCCGAGTTGTGCAATCAGTGTAAGGTATTATGTATATTTCTTAACATATATATATATATATATATATATATATATATATATATATATATATATATGTATATATATATATATATATATATATATATATAGGATGATTTTTATTTTATTTATGATGGTGTCTCGCATTCTTGTAAAAATTATAGTTAGAGGGGAGAATCCCTCATACATAAAATAGGGAATTATTTTTCAATCACGCTGTATATATATATATATATATATATATATATATATATATATATATATATATATATATGTTTATGACTTTAAACGTTATTTTTGTGGATACTCGTATTTGAGGAAAAGCTCCGTTTATTTATTAAACAGTATACCTGCCTGAATGTTCGAGAAATCTTATCAAAGGAAAAAAACGCACTTTGGCAGGATTCGAACCTATGTCCCTCTGGGCAAAGGGAGCTACCGTTTAGCCTGACAATTTTTAACTAACAAAACTACAGAGAGCCAGCGGACCAGTAAAGACTGAATTTGCCTTTCAAGCGAAACCTCTTTCATCAATGATCTCCCGAAATCTTTCATATCTGCGCAGTTTCGTATACAAACGTAAATAAAACGATAGATAGTTTACCAGTTTAAACATTACTATTCGGGGATAAATAGTTGGTTATCAGTTACAGTGAAGTGTATGAGTGTTGCAAAAGTGTAGTTTGATTTGACGTTGAAATGTACTTGAAAATTTAGTTTATTTAACAATCTTTCCAAATATCTTCCTAACATGATTTTCTGATGTTTAATTGTCTTCAAAACCTTGCAATCCAGTCTGAGATGAAGTCTATTCCTCCTCTTGTTATTAAGAAAAAATCTCTTTTTCTGTTGTGTATCGTGTTTATCTGTCACCTTGGGTACCCCAACCTGAATATGTTACCAAATCTATTCGTTCTCTCGCGATGAAAAAAAATCCTCATTTTTCTATTGTGTATCGCGTTTATCTGTCACCTTGTGTACCCCCAACCTGAATATGTTACCAATCTATTCGTTCTCTCGCTATGAAAAAAAAATCTCATTTTTTGTTGTGTATCGTGTTTATCTGTCACCTTGGGTACCCCCAACCTGAATATGTTAACTAATCTATTCGTTCTCTCGCTATGAAAAAAATCCTCATTTTCTGTTGTGTATCGTGTTTATCTGTCACCTTGAGTACCTCCAATCTGAATATGTTACCAAATCTATTCGTTCTCTCGCTATGAAAAAAAAATGGTCATTTTCTGTTGGGTATCGTTTTTACCTGTCACCTTGGGTACCCCCAACCTGAATATGTTAACTAATCTATTCGTTCTCTCACTATGAAAAATATCCTCATTTTCTGTTGTGTATCGTTTTTATCTGTCACCTTGGGTACCCCCAACCTGAATATGCTATCAAATCTATTAGTTCTCTCGTCATGAAAAAAAAAACTCATTTTCTGTTGTGTATCGTTTTTACCTGTCACCTTGGGTACCTCCAACCAGAATATGTTACCAAATCTATTCGTTCTCTCTCTATGAAAAAAAATCTCATTTTCTGTTGTGTATCGTGTTTATCTGTCACCTTGGGTACCACCAATCTGAATATATTACCAAATTTATTAGTTCTCTCGCCATGAAAAAAAAAAAATCTCATTTTCTGTTGTGTATCGTGTTTATCTGTCACCTTGGGTACCCCCAACCTGAATATGCTATCAAATCTATTAGTTCTCTCGTCATGAAAAAAAAAACTCATTTTCTGTTGTGTATCGTTTTTACCTGTCACCATGGGTACCTCCAACCTGAATATGTTACCAAATCTATTCGTTCTCTCTCTATGAAAAAAAATCTCATTTTCTGTTGTGTATCGTGTTTATCTGTCACCTTGGGTACCACCAATCTGAATATATTACCAAATCTATTAGTTCTCTCGCCATGAAAAAAAAAAAAAATCTCATTTTCTGTTGTGTATCGTGTTTATCTGTCAACTTGGGTACCTCCAATCTGAATATGTTACCAAATCTATTCGTTCTCTCGCTATGAAAAAAAAAATGGTCATTTTCTGTTGTGTATCGTTTTTACCTGTCACCTTGGGTACCCCAACCTGAATATGTTACCAAATCTATTCGTTCTCTCGCCATGAAAAAAAAATCTCATTTTCTGTTGTGTATCGTGTTTATCTGTAACCTTGGGTACCCCCAACATGACTATGCTATCAAATCTATTAGATCTCTCGCCATGAATGAAAAAAATGATCATTTCCTTTGTGTATCGTTTTTACCTGTCAGCTTGGGTACCCCAAACCTGAATATGTTAACTAATCTATTCGTTCTCTCTCTATGAAAAAAAATCTCATTTTCTGTTGCGTATCGAGTTTATCTGTCACCTTGGGGACCCCCAACCTGAATATGATACGAAATCTATTCGTTCTCTCGCTATGAAATAAATCTCTTTTTCTGTTGTGTATTGTGTTTATCTGTCACCTTGGGTACCTCCAACCTGAATATGTTACCAAATCTATTAGTTCTCTGGCCATGAAAAAAAAATTTCATTTTCTGTTGTGTATCGTGTTTATCTGTCACCATGGGTATCACCAATGGGAATATATTACCAAATCTATTAGTTCTCTCGCCATGAAAAAAAAAAATCTCATTTTTTGTTGTGTATCGTGTTTATCAGTCACCTTGGGTACCTCCAATCTGAATATGCTAACTAAGCTATTCGTTCTCTCGCTATGAAAAAAATCCTCATTTTCTGTTGTGTATCGTGTTTATCTGTCACCTTGGGTACGTCCAACCTGAATATGTTACAAAATCTATTAGTTCTCTCGCCATAAAAAAAGGTCATTTTCTGTTGTGTATCGTTTTTACCTGTCACCTTGGGTACCCCCAACCTGAATATGTTAACTAATCTATTCATTCTCTCTCTATGAAAAAAAATCTCATTTTCTGTTGTGTATCGTGTTTATCTGTAAACTTGGGTACCCCCAACATGACTATGCTATCAAATCTATTAGTTCTCTCGCCATGAATGAAAAAAATGGTCATTTCCTTTGTGTATCGTTTTTACCTGTCAGCTTGGGTACCCCCAACCGGAATATGTTAACTAATCTATTCGTTCTCTCTCTATGAAAAAAAATCTCATTTTCTGTTGTGTATCGTGTTTATCTGTCACCTTGGGTACCTCCAACCTGAATATGTTACAAAATCTATTAGTTCTCTCGCCATGAAAAAAAAAAATCTCATTTTCTGTTGTTTATCGTGTTTATCTGTCAACTTGGGTACCCCCAACCTGAATATGCTATCAAATCTATTCGTTCTCTCGCTATGAAACAAATCTCTTTTTCTGTTGTGTATTGTGTGTATCTGTCACCATGGGTTCCTCCAACATGAATATGTTACCAAATCTATTCGTTCTCTCTCTATGAAAAAAAATCTCATTTTCTGTTGTGTATCGTGTTTATCTGTCACCTTGGGTACCCCCAACATGACTATGCTATCAAATCTATTAGTTCTCTCGCCATGAAAAAAAAAAATGGTCATTTTCTGTTGTGTATCGTTTTTACCTGTCACCTTGGGTACCCCCAACCTGACTATGTTAACTAATCTATTCATTCTCTCGATATGAAAAAAATCCTCATTTCCTGTTGTGTACCGTGTTTATCTGTCACCTTGGGTACCCCCAACCTGAATATGTTAACTAATCTATTCGTTCTCTCGATATGAAAAAAATCCTCATTTCCTGTTGTGTATCGTTTTTACCTGTCACCTTGGGTACCCCCAACCTGAATATGTTAACTAATCTATTCGTTCTCTCGATATGAAAAAAATCCTCATTTCCTGTTGTGTATCGTGTTTATCTGTCACCTTGGGTACCCCCAACCTGACTATGCTATTAAATCTATTAGTTCTCTCGCCATGAAAAAAAAAATCTCATTTTCTGTTGTGTATCGTGTTTATCTGTCACCTTGTGTAGCTCCAACATGAATATGTTACCAAATCTATTCGTTCTCTCGCTATGAAAAAAAAAATGGTCATTTTCTGTTGTGTATCGTTTTTACCTGTCACCTTGGGTACCCCCAATCTGAATAAGTTAAATAATCTATTCGTTCTCTCGCTATGAAAAAAATCCTCATTTTCTGTTGTGTATCGTGTTTATCTGTCACCTTGGGTACCCCCAACCTGAATATGCTATCAAATCTATTAGTTCTCTGGCTATGAAATAAATCTCTTTTTCTGTTGTGTATTGTGTTTATCTGTCACCATGTGTACCTCCAACATGAATATGTTACCAAATCTATTCGTTCTCTCTCTATGAAAAAAATCTCATTTTCTGTTGTGTATCGTGTTTATCTGTCACCTTGGGTACCCCCAACATGACTATGCTATCAAATCTATTAGTTCTCTCGCCATGAAAAAAAAATGGTCATTTTCTGTTGTGTATCGTTTTTACCTGTCACCTTGGGTACCCCAAACTGAATATATTAACTAATCTATTCGTTCTCTCTCTATGAAAAAAAATCTCATTTTCTGTTGTGTATCGTGTTTATCTGTCACCTTGGGTACCCCCAACCTGAATATGCTATCAAATCTATTAGTTCTCTCGCCATGAAAAAAAAAATCTCATTTTCTGTTGTGTATCGTGTTTATCTGTCACCTTGGGTCCCTCCAATCTGAATATGTTAACAAATCTATTCATTCTCTCGATATGAGAAAAATCCTCATTTCCTGTTGTGCATCGTGTTTATCTGTCACCTTGGGTACCTCCAACATGAATATGTTATCAAATCTATTAGTTCTCTCGCCATGAAAAAAAAAGGTCATTTTCTGTTGTGTATCGTTTTTACCTGTCACCTTGGGTACCCCCAACCTGAATAAGTTAACTAATTTATTCGTTCTCTCGCTCTGAAAAAAATCCTCATTTTCTGTTGTGTATCGCGTTTATCTGTCACCTTGGGTACCCCCAAACTGACTATGCTATCAAATCTATTAGTTCTCTCGCCATGAAAAAAAAATGGTCATTTTCTGTTGTGTATCGTTTTTACCTGTCACCTTGGGTACCCCCAACCTGAATAAGTTAACTAATCTATTCGTTCTCTCTCTATGAAAAAAAAATCTCATTTTCTGTTGTGTATCGTGTTTATCTGTCACCTTGGGTCCCTCCAATCTGAATATGTTACCAAACCTATTAGTTCTCTCGCCATGAAAAAAAATGGTCATTTTCTGTTGTGTATCGTTTTTACCTGTCACCTTGGGTAACCCCAAACTGAATAAGATAACTAATCTATTCGTTCTCTCGCTCTGAAAAAAATCCTCATTTTCTGTTGTGTATCGTGTTTATCTGTCACCTTGGGTACCCCCAACATGACTATGCTATCAAATCTATTAGTTCTCTCGCCATGAAAAAAAAATGGTCATTTTCTGTTGTGTATCGTTTTTACCTGTCACCTTGGGTACCCCCAACCTGAATATATTAACTAATCTACTCGTTCTCTCTCTATGAAAAAAAATCTCATTTTCTGTTGTGTATCGTGTTTATCTGTCACCTTGGGTACCCCCAACCTGAATATGTTATCAAATCTATTAGTTCTCTCGCCATGAAAAAAAAATCTCATTTTCTGTTGTGTATTGTGTTTATCTGTCACCATGTGTACCTCCAACATGAATATGTTACCAAATCTATTCGTTCTCTCTCTATGAAAAAAATCTCATTTTCTGTTGTGTATCGTGTTTATCTGTCACCTTGGGTACACCCAACCTGAATATGCTATCAAATCTATTAGTTCTCTCGCCATGAAAAAAAAAATCTCATTTTTTGTTGTGTATCGTGTTTATCTGTCACCTTGGGTCCCTCCAATCTGAATATGTTACCAAATCTATTAGTTCTCTCGCCATGAAAAAAAAATGGTCATTTTCTGTTGTGTATCGTTTTTACCTGTCACCTTGGGTACCCCCAAGCTGACTATGCTATCAAACCTATTAGTTCTCTCGCCATGAAAAAAAAAATGGTAATTTTCTGTCGTGTATCGTTTTTACCTGTCACCTTGGGTAACCCCAACCTGAATAAGTTAACTAATCTATTCGTTCTCTCGCTCTGAAAAAAATCCTCATTTTCTGTTGTGTATCGCGTTTATCTGTCACCTTGGGTACCGCCAACCTGAATATGCTATCAAATCTATTAGTTCTCTCGCCATGAAAAAAAAAAAATCTCATTTTCTGTTGTGTATCGTGTTTATCTGTCACCATGGGTACCTCCAACATAAATATGTTACCAAATCTATTCGTTCTCTCGCTATGAAAAAAAATCTCATTTTCTGTTGTGTATCGTGTTTATCTGTCACCTTGGGTCCCTCCAATCTGAATATGTTACCAAATCTATTAGTACTTTCGCCATGAAAAAAAAAAGGTCATTTTCTGTTGTGTATCGTTTTTACCTGTCACCTTGGGTACCCCCAACCTGAATAAGTTAACTAATCTATTCATTCTCTTGGTCTGAAAAAAATCCTCATTTTCTGTTGTCTATCGCGTTTATCTGTCACCTTGGGTACCCCCAAACTGACTACGCTATCAAATCTATTAGTTCTCTCGCCATGAAAAAAAAATGGTCATTTTCTGTTGTGTATCGTTTTTACCTGTCACCTTGGGTAACCCCAACCTGAATATGTTAACTAATCTATTCGTTCTCTCGCTCTGAAAAAAATCCTCATTTTCTGTTCTGTATCGTGTTTATCTGTCACCTTGGGTACCCCCAACCTGAATATGCTATCAAATCTATTAGTTCTCTCGCTATGAAATAAATCACTTTTTCTGTTGTGTATTGTGTTTATCTGTCACCATGTGTACCTCCAACATGAATATGTTACCAAATCTATTCGTTCTCTCTCTATGACAAAAAATCTCATTTTCTGTTGTGTATCGTGTTTATCTGTCACCTTGGGTACCCCCAACATGACTATGCTATCAAATCTATTAGTTCTCTCGCCATGAAAAAAAAAATGGTCATTTTCTGTTGTGTATCGTTTTTACCTGTCACCTTTGGTACCCCCAACCTGAATATATTAACTAATCTACTCGTTCTCTCTCTATGAAAAAAAATCTCATTTTCTGTTGTGTATCGTGTTTATCTGTCACCTTGGGTACCCCCAACCTGAATATGTTACCAAATCTATTAGTTCTCTCGCCATGAAAAAAAAATCTCATTTTCTGTTGTGTATCGTTTTTACCTGTCACCTTGGGTACCCCCAACCTGAATATATTAACTAATCTATTCGTTCTCTCTCTATGAAAAAAATCTCATTTTCTGTTGTGTATCGTGTTTATCTGTCACCTTGGGTACCCCCAACCTGAATATGCTATCAAATCTATTAGTTCTCTCTCCATGAAAAAAAAAATCTCATTTTCTGTTGTGTATCGTGTTTATCTGTCACCTTGGGTCGCTCCAATCTGAATATGTTAACAAATCTATTCATTCTCTCGATATGAAAAAAATCCTCATTTCCTGTTGTGCATCGTGTTTATCTGTCACCTTGGGTACCTGCAACATGAATATGTTATCAAATCTATTAGTTCTCTCGCCATGAAAAAAAAAGGTCATTTTCTGTTGTGTATCGTTTTTACCTGTCACCTTGGGTACCCCCAACCTGAATAAGTTAACTAATTTATTCGTTCTCTCGCTCTGAAAAAAATTCTCATTTTCTGTTGTGTATCGTGTTTATCTGTCACCTTGGGTACACCCAAACTGACTATGCTATCAAATCTATTAGTTCTCTCGCCATGAAAAAAAAATGGTCATTTTCTGTTGTGTATCGTTTTTACCTGTCACCTTGGGTACCCCCAACCTGAATATGTTAACTAATCTATTCGTTCTCTCTCTATGAAAAAAAATCTCATTTTCTGTTGTGTATCGTGTTTATCTGTCACCTTGGGTCCCTCCAATCTGAATATGTTACCAAACCTATTAGTTCTCTCGACATGAAAAAAAATGGTCATTTTCTGTTGTGTATCGTTTTTACCTGTCACCTTGGGTAACCCCAACCTGAATAAGATAACTAATCTATTCGTTCTCTCGCTCTGAAAAAAATCCTCATTTTCTGTTGTGTATCGTGTTTATCTGTCACCTTGGGTACCCCCAACCTGAATATGCTATCAAATCTATTCGTTCTCTCGCTATGAAATAAATCTCTTTTTCTGTTGTGCATTGTGTTTATCTGTCACCATGTGTACCTCCAACATGAATATGTTACCAAATCTATTCGTTCTCTCTCTATGAAAAAAATCTCATTTTCTGTTGTGTATCGTGTTTATCTGTCACCTTGGGTACCCCCAACATGACTATGCTATCAAATCTATTAGTTCTCTCGCCATGAAAAAAAAATGGTCATTTTCTGTTGTGTATCGTTTTTACCTGTCACCTTGGGTACCCCCATGCTGAATATATTAAGTAATCTACTCGTTCTCTCTCTATGAAAAAAAATCTCATTTTCTGTTGTGTATCGTGTTTATCTGTCACCTTGGGTACCCCCAACCTGAATATGTTACCAAATCTATTAGTTCTCTCGCCATGAAAAAAAAATCTCATTTTCTGTTGTGTATTGTGTTTATCTGTCACCATGTGTACCTCCAACATGAATATGTTACCAAATCTATTCGTTCTCTCTCTATGAAAAAAATCTCATTTTCTGTTGTGTATCGTGTTTATCTGTCACCTTGGGTACCCCCAACATGACTATGCTATTAAATCTATTAGTTCTCTCGCCATGAAAAAAAAAATGGTCATTTTCTGTTGTGTATCGTTTTTACCTGTCACCTTTGGTACCCCCAACCTGAATATATTAACTAATCTACTCGTTCTCTCTCTATGAAAAAAAATCTCATTTTCTGTTGTGTATCGTGTTTATCTGTCACCTTGGGTACCCCCAACCTGAATATGTTACCAAATCTATTAGTTCTCTCGCCATGAAAAAAAAATCTCATTTTCTGTTGTGTATCGTGTTTATCTGTCACCATGTGTACCTCCAACATGAATATGTTACCAAATCTATTCGTTCTCTCTCTATGAAAAAAATCTCATTTTCTGTTGTGTATCGTGTTTATCTGTCACCGTGGGTACCCCCAACATGACTATGCTATCAAATCTATTAGTTTTCTCGCCATGAAAAAAAAATGGTCATTTTGTGTTGTGTATCGTTTTTACCTGTCACCTTGGGTACCCCCAACCTGAATATATTAACTAATCTATTCGTTCTCTCTCTATGAAAAAAATCTCATTTTCTGTTGTGTATCGTGTTTATCTGTCACCTTGGGTACCCCCAACCTGAATATGCTATCAAATCTATTAGTTCTCTCTCCATGAAAAAAAAAATCTCATTTTCTGTTGTGTATCGTGTTTATCTGTCACCTTGGGTCGCTCCAATCTGAATATGTTAACAAATCTATTCATTCTCTCGATATGAAAAAAATCCTCATTTCCTGTTGTGTATCGTGTTTATCTGTCACCTTGGGTCCCTCCAATCTGAATATGTTACCAAACCTATTAGTTCTCTCGACATGAAAAAAAATGGTCATTTTCTGTTGTGTATCGTTTTTACCTGTCACCTTGGGTAACCCCAACCTGAATAAGATAACTAATCTATTCGTTCTCTCTCTCTGAAAAAAATCCTCATTTTCTGTTGTGTATCGTGTTTATCTGTCACCTTGGGTACCCCCAACCTGAATATGCTATCAAATCTATTCGTTCTCTCGCTATGAAATAAATCTCTTTTTCTGTTGTGCATTGTGTTTATCTGTCACCATGTGTACCTCCAACATGAATATGTTACCAAATCTATTCGTTCTCTCTCTATGAAAAAAATCTCATTTTCTGTTGTGTATCGTGTTTATCTGTCACCTTGGGTACCCCCAACATGACTATGCTATCAAATCTATTAGTTCTCTCGCCATGAAAAAAAAATGGTCATTTTCTGTTGTGTATCGTTTTTACCTGTCACCTTGGGTACCCCCAACCTGAATATATTAACTAATCTACTCGTTCTCTCTCTATGAAAAAAAATCTCATTTTCTGTTGTGTATTGTGTTTATCTGTCACCATGTGTACCTCCAACATGAATATGTTACCAAATCTATTCGTTCTCTCTCTATGAAAAAAATCTCATTTTCTGTTGTGTATCGTGTTTATCTGTCACCTTGGGTACCCCCAACATGACTATGCTATCAAATCTATTAGTTCTCTCGCCATGAAAAAAAAATGGTCATTTTCTGTTGTGTATCGTTTTTACCTGTCACCTTTGGTACCCCCAACCTGAATATATTAACTAATCTATTCGTTCTCTCTCTATGAAAAAAAATCTCATTTTCTGTTGTGTATCGTGTTTATCTGTCACCTTGGGTACCCCCAACCTGAATATGCTATCAAATCTATTAGCTCTCTCGCCATGAAAAAAAAAATTCTCATTTTCTGTTGTGTATCGTGCTTATCTGTCACCTTGGGTCCCTCCAATCTGAATATGTTACCAAACCTATTAGTTCTCTCGCCATGAAAAAAAAATGGTCATTTTCTATTGTGTATCGATTTTACCTGTCACCTTGGGTACCCCCAAGCTGACTATGCTATCAAACCTCTTAGTTCTCTCGCCATGAAAAAAAATGGTAATTTTCTGTTGTGTATCGTTTTTACCTGTCACCTTGGGTAACCCCAACCTGAATAAGTTAACTAATCTATTCGTTCTCTCGCTCTGAAAAAAATCCTCATTTTCTGTTGTGTATCGAGTTTATCTGTCACCTTGGGTACCGCCAACCTGAATATGCTATCAAATCTATTAGTTCTCTCGCCATGAAAAAAAAAATCTCATTTTCTGTTGTGTATCGTGTTTATCTGTCACCATGGGTACCTCCAACATGAATATGTTACCAAATCTATTCGTTCTCTCGCTATGAAAAAAAATCTCATTTTCTGTTGTGTATCGTGTTTATCTGTCACCTTGGGTCCCTCCAATCTGAATATGTTACCAAATCTATTAGTACTCACGCCATGAAAAAAAAAAATGGTCATTTTCTGTTGTGTATCGTTTTTACCTGTCACCTTGGGTAGCCCCAACCTGACTATGCTATCAAATCTATTAGTTCTCTCGCTATGAAATAAAACACTTTTTCTGTTGTGTATCGTGTTTATCTGTCACCTTGGGTACCCCCAACCTGACTATGCTATCAAATGTATTATTTCTCTCGCCAAGAAAAAAAAAATTATCATTTTCTGTTGTCTATCGTTTTACCTGTCACCTTGGGTACCCCCAACCTGAATATGTTAAATAATCTATTCGTTCTCTCGCTATGAAAAAAATGGTCCTTTTCGGTTGTGTATCGTGTTTATCTGTCACCTTGGGTATCCCCAACCTGAATATGCTATCAAATCTATTAGTTTTCTCGCCATGAAAAAAAAAATCTCATTTTCTGTTGTGTATCGTGTTTATCTGTCACCTTGGGTACCTCCAATCATAATATGTTACCAAATCTATTCGTTCTCTCGCTATGAAAAAAAAATGGTGATTTTCTGTTGTGTATCGTTTTTACCTGTCACCTTCGGTACCCCCAACCTGAATATGTTAACTAATCTATTCGTTCTCTCGCTATGAAAAAATGGTCATTTTCTGTTGTGCATCGTGTTTATCTGTCACCTTGGGTACCCCCAACCTGAATATGCTATCAAATCTATTAGTTCTCTCGCCATGAAAAAAAAATCCTCATTTTTCTGTTGTGTATCGAGTTTATCTGTCACCTTGGGTACCCCCAACCTGAATATGATACCAAATCTATTCGTTCTCTCGCTATGAAATAAATCTCTTTTTCTGTTGTGTATTGTGTTTATCTGTCACCTTGGGCACCTCCAATCTGAATATGTTACCAAATCTCTTAGTTCTCTCCCCATGAAAAAAAAATGGTCATTTTCTGTTGTGTACCATTTTTACCTTTCACCTTGGGTACCCCCAACCTGAATATGTTAACTAATCTATTCATTCTCTCGCTATGAAAAAATCCTCATTTTCTGTTGTGTATCGTGTTTATCTGTCACCTTCGGTACCCCCAACCTGACTATGCTATCAAATCTATTAGTTCTCTCGTCATGAAAAAAAAATGGTCATTTTCTGTTGTGTATCGTTTTTACCTGTCACCTTGGGTAACCCCAACCTGAATATGTTAACTAATCTATTCGTTCTCTCGCTATGAAAAAAATCCTCATTTTCTGTTGTGCATCGTGTTTATCTGTCTTCTTGGGTATCCTCAACCTGAATATGCTATCAAATCTATTAGTTTTCTCGCCATGAAAAAAAATCCTCAATTTTATGTTGTGTATCGAGTTTATCTGTCACCTTGGGTACCCCAACCTGAATATGTTACCAAATGTATTCTTTCTCTCGCCATGAAAAAAAATCTTCATTTTTCTGTTGTGTATCGAGTTTATCTGTCACCTTGGGTACCCCCAACCTGAATATGTTAACTAATCTATTCGTTCTCTCTCTATGAAAACAAATCTCATTTTCTGTTGTGTATCGTGTTTATCTGTCACCTTGGGTACCTCCAATCTGAATATGTTGCCAAATCTATTAGTTCTCTCGCCATGAAAACAAAATTGTCATTTTTTGTTGTGTATCGTTTTTACCTGTCACCTTGGGTACCCCCAACCTGAATATGTTAACTAATCTATTTGTTCTCTCGGTATGAATCAAATCCACATTTTCTGTTGTGTATCGTGTTTATATGTCACCTTGGGTACCCACAACCTGACTATGCTATCAAATCTATTACTTCTCTCGCAATGAAAAAAAATGGTCATTTTCTGTTGTTTATCGTTTTTACCTGTCACCTTGGGTACCCCCAACCTGAATATATTAACTAATCTACTCGTTCTCTCTCTATGAAAAAAAATCTCATTTTCTGTTGTGTATCGTGTTTATCTGTCACCTTGGTTACCCCCAAACTGAATATGCTAACAAATCTATTAGTTCTCTCGCTATGAAATAAATCTCTTTTTCTGTTGTGTATTGTGTTTATCTGTCACCATGGGTAACTCCAACATGAATATGCTATCAAATCCATTAGTTCTCTCGCTATGGAAAAAAAAACTCATTTTCTGTTGTTTATCGTGTTTATCTGTCACCTTGGGTACCCCCAACCTGAATATGATACCAAATCTATTCGTTCTCTCGCTATGAAAAATACTCATTTTCTGTTGTTTATCTTGTTTATCTGTCACCTTGGGTACCTCCAATCTGAATATCTTACCAAATCCATTAGTTCTCTCGCCATGAAAAAAAAAACTCATTTTCTGTTGTGTATCGTGTTTATCTGTCACCTTGGGTACCTCCAATCTGAATATGTTGCCAAATCTATTCGTTCTCTCGCTATGAAAAAAAAAAATGATCATTTTCTGTTGTGTGTCGTTTTTACCTGTCACCTTGGGTACCCCCAACCTGAATATGTTACCAAATCTATTCGTTCTCTCGCTATGGAAAAAAGTCTCATTTTCTGTTGTGTATTGTGTTTATCTGTCACCTTGGGTACCTGCAACATGAATATGTTACCAAATTTGTTTGTTCTCTCGCTATGAAAAAAAATCCTCGTTTTTCTGTTGTGTATCGTGTTTATCTGTCACCTTCGGTACCCCCAACCTGAATATGATACCAAATCTATTCGTTCTCTCACTATGAAAAAAAAAACAAAAAACTCCTTTTCTGTCATGTACAGTGTTTATCAGTCATATCTGCTAGACATTGATGACAATATCGGGATAAAATTTATTTTTTCTCACCTGAATTTATCTCTTCTCACCTGAAGTAAAAACAAAACAAGCCTTCCTATTTCCACATATCGCATCTTAATCTCTTCTCCACCTCCAGATTGTCCTTGAAACAATTTGTGATCATTCGACTAATATTCTTCTCAAAACTGTTTTTAATGCATATAAAATGTCGATACTTCATACAAGGTGCCCTCAAAATCTTTAGACAATTTTAAAAAGTTATTAACAAAAATTTAGAAGAGGTAGCGATTCAATTTTTGTTACGTATTAATATGCTATTATTAAACTCCTTTAATGGTATAAATATTTTTATTTTTCAGATAGTAATTAATAATGTTTTTTATGCCTCAAACATCTGACTTTGTGGACACCATATATATATATATATATATATATATATATATATATATATATATATATATATATATATATATATATCTTGGATAATGTGAGACTTACTGGGCACATTGAAGGTATAGTGGGTTATCAGTTATAGTGAAGTGTTGAAACAGATTAGCTTGATTTGGCCTTGTTAGCTAGATAGCCCACCACAAGAGGATTATAAAACGAGAAAATCAAATTGTAAAGTGAAACAACAAATTTATATACATATAAATCAATTAAGGTCTTTATAAATAGAATTAATGTATTTTGGTTGATACAAGGTCGTCAAAATGCTCGTAGTAGTCTTTGCAAGAATGAGTTTTTGTGTACGTAGGCAGGAACGTAGGATGTATGTATATATGTAGGAGCGTTATCATAGGGTATGAATATCTTTGAAGTAATCGCCCAGTCTTAAAATATTCCGTTCGTTTATAAAGTATAAAAAAGATAATAATAGCGAACATTTGTCATTTTGTTTGTGGGGCTTGAAAAATCATTTGGGAATTCACTCCCGGATTTGATTCGGGCCTTTTCATTGGATGACGGACAAACTTCGCGTCGGGTTGCGAAAAGGTCCGTAAAAGAATTTTGTTTTGTGAATTGAAGAGCATTTGAATTTTGTTTTTAAAAGTTTCCTAGTTTTCTATCGTCCGAAAAACATTTCGCATCAAGGTGTGAAATTTGACGAATTTTGTTTGGGATTTCCTTTTGCGTGTGTGTTAAGCAAAGTTTGTAAATTCGAGTCTTTTTAATTTCTAACAAAATCAATGAGTAAGTGCTTAGCATTTTAATTTTAAATCTAGATCTTGTTTTGTTCACTACATATACACGTAAGTTCAGTAGCGAAACAATTTCTTTGGTGAAACAATTATTATTATTTTTTATAATAGGGAAAATGAACGACAAATTAAGGGACTAAATACTAGAACAAAAGTGATGTACAATATAGTACCTTAATATAATCGTTTCGTCAACGATTTTTTTCTCTGACGAAGGGCTGGCTGAAAGGTTTCTTAGATATTAGGTTGGTGCAAAAATAATGTCGTTTTCTCACATGTGAGAAAACGACATTATTTTTGCACCAACCTAATATTTCTCCTCACATTTTTTAGCATTAAGATGTTGACATCTGTCCTATTTAAGGCAATAATTAAATATATATTTATATATAAAATCTCATCTGTTTAAGATATTTACACACGTACATACACGCACACACACGCATATATATATAATTCATACAGTGAATGAATGGCGTACTGAGGACGAAACATCGACGGTTGTAGTTGCGCTAAGAACAGGCCAAAAAGGATTAAAACGAAGCCACCTATCTATCTATTACATGAAGTATTTCCTTTTGTTTTGTTAACCATCGTTCATATACAAGAGACATTCAACTTTTGCCATGAGTATTGCATTATTATATGTATTGTTTATGTTATATATATATATATATATATATATATATATATATATATATATATATATATATATATATGTAACTTTTGTCCCTCTAAAATCGGATCGACTTGGTCATATTTATTTGCTATTAACCCGATTCTCACACAACAAGCTTGCAGGTAGACCAACGGAGAACTTTTGGGATTCTATGACCCGATAACTACTCGCCAGGATAAAAAAAATCACAATGTGGCTGGTGAGTGGAATCGAATAGACATTTTAAACAGGAGACTCAAGTCTAACCTGTAATACCGGACCATACAGGATCAACGGCCGGTCTTGTGGATGACCTCGGCCCAGTGGGGTTAGGATACGGTGCGATATGGATGCCATCACCAGAGATTGCGTTACAACTGACACCATCTTTAACAAAAAAGGAAACACTGAATTCCTCCCAAAATGATACACAACCTGACAGTAGAAAAATTTGATGTGGCACAAGTCGACACTCTTTTTCCCACCCAACCACGGTAATTTAAAATAAATGGGGCACAGTTTGGGACCAAACGCTACCGGTTCTTTAAAGCGTTTAATCTAACGTTTAGCAACGCGTTTAATGACATTAATAGGATAACTACAGGGAGAACAATTCATCGACGCGCAATGAACCAATATGTAGATCAGGTTGATTTTATGAGGCTTAAAGACAAAAGAATTCCAGTTGGTGTATAGACCTGTGTATGTAGGTTTCTGATAAACACTGGTACTGAACAAATCACCTTTGCATTCAACCAGTACATAAAAAAAAAAAAAATACAAAGTACAACCATTTTTCCGCTTCCAAGGGATCGATGTAGGCTCTCCACCCCTTTATCCCTTGCAGGTCTCAACATGTTCCTTCCCTTTGCTATCTCCTCCAGACTACGTTCTATCATCCACCTGCCAGGAATATCACGCGCCGCTTTCCCTTGTCTCTCTTTCCCTCTGTTTAACTCGTAAGTATCAGATTCGCAAAGTCCTTCTTCTTCATTATGTGTTCCAGAAACTTCAGCTGCCTCTTCCTGATGTTAAGCATGAGCCTCCTCCTCCTTGTCTGTATCCTCTCCAAGATCTCATCGTTGCTCACACGCCCGGTCCACAAAATCCTCATCATCCTTTTGTAGAACCACATCTCTGTCGTCTCGAGTCACTTCTTTATCCTTGAGGAAATCGTCCAGTATTCGTTTGCCTTTTTTATCACTTTAAATCATGGCTCATTCACCAGAGACTCACAATCCTGTTCATCAGTTATAAACCACTTTATTACCAAAATATACCTCACATCAAATCCACGATATATTAGGTTGGTGCAAAAATAATGTCGTTTTTTGACGATTTTTTTGATTATCGTTCACCCATTTATCCAACTTTTTTGACTTCCCTATTTGCTTTAAATGGCGAACGACTGTTCAGTAGTCGACCTCGAGTTCAACAGCAACTTTTCGTGTGGTTTTGCGAGGATCGGCTTCAATTAAGGCTTTCAAATATTCGTTATCAACCGCAGTCGACCGGCCGCGACCGTCTTCATCTTCGAGGCTCTCGTCACCATTGCGAAATTTCTTGAACCACCGTTGTGCCACACGTTCGTTAGTGGTTCCTGGGCCAAACGCATCATTGATATCACGAGCTGTCTCGGCAGCTTTTCGGCCTGGTTTGAACTGGAACAAGAAAATCGTGCGGATTTGAATTTTGTCCATGCTGTCGAAAAGCCTGCAAAAAAAAATGAATGAAGAGATTGAGAACGGTAACGAATAACATGATTCGATAGAGCGAAAAACGCGCTTCAAAATGATATATGACATGGCTATATATATCAATGAATTAATTCAGAAATCATATATAAAAGTAACATATGTGAGAAAACGACATTATTTTTGCACCAACCTAATATATATATATATATATATATATATATATATATGTATATGTGAGAAAACGACATTATTTTTGAACCAACCTAATACCTTCTGCTTATGCCCCTTAATTACGAATTCTTTCGCAAATAACGCATCACATCAGTCCCACCTGGTACCTCTAGTAATCCATTTTTTCACATCTATTGACACCAAGACGTCCGCGTCCCACTGGAAAAATCTTCCGGGAGTCCTTTAATAATGCCTCGATTCTCAAAAGCTATTCACCTCGTTCCGAATTTGCATGCTGACATATTACACTCTTGCTCAGGTTCGGGGAAGGAGTGAGAGCTTGGTCTAGCAGACAGCAAGTACTAAGCACAGGGCGGCTAAGAACTCCCTCTCGATACACAAAAAGCACCCACCAAATTGGCGGCCCGGAACACCTTCTCGTTTAGCAACGGTCTCTCACCGAACTGGTAGTATTTGAACTCGGTACGCTGATTTTAGTTTCTGCGCTGCTAACTGTCTTGCTACCAGAACATTTACATTCGTCCCTTTCTCTCTTTCTCCCTCTCCTCTTTCTCCCTATTACTCTCCCCACTCTAGCTCCCTTTCCCACTCCCTTCTTCTTTCCCACTCCCTTCTTCTTTCCCACTCTTTATCCCTCTCTCTCTTTTCACCTCTCCAACCTCTCTCTCTCCACCTCTCTCCTTCGCCTATCTCCCATTCTATCTCGCTCTTCCTTTTCCCCCCTCTCTCGCTCTCTCTTACACCCTATCTCTGATCCTATCCCATCTCTCTCTCTTTTCTCCCCTCTTTCTCATACACACATGCCTATAGAGGCAGGAGGATGTTGGTAAGTATCTAGTGTCTTCGTAAGAATGTCCCTTCTCCCAGAAAGGTCCTCCTCCTCGTTGCCACAGCTGGCTTCCCCATGCGATCACAAGGTAGCCTATTTGCAAAACAGATCTCACTCGGGCCAATTGCTTGTTGTCGTGATTATGGCTGGCACACATTGAAAATTGGGATCAATTATTCGGCCAGGAATGTCAGAAGGATGTTCACGACGCAGGAATTTTATATTACTCTGTTGTGAACATCCTTCCATGTGAGCTGACGCGTTGGGAGGCAGAAAGAGTCTTTCATATTCTTGTGATACGACGTCATAGAACCGCATCATGAATTTACGACCTGCGTTTGCTATTCCGCGACCGTTATCATACACACAGATTAATATATATATATATATATATATATATATATATATATATATATATTAATTTATGACTTGTGTCTGCTATCCCATGACCATTGTCATAACATAACAATCTTCTATGTCAAAATAACAGAATATCATCTTTGATGGTGAATATCTTCGTTTAAATGACAATATAACCACTCTGAAGATGGCTCATGTGAGCCGAAAGCTTAGATCAAGGTACAGCATAATAAAAAATATCCAAATTTTGGACAATTTTTGTCTTTATTTTTGCCCGAAATTAAAGCAACTACACGAATTTTAGAACGGCTCATGATCAAACAAACATAATAGACATTCGTTGTCTGTTATATTTAACAATATATATATATATATATATATATATATATATATATATATAATGATATATATAATTCTCGTGCATATTTATAATTATATATATATATATATCTTCTGATATATATATATATATTTATGAATAAAAATGACAATAGGAAAACTAGTAATTGCTGACGCGTTTCATCCAATGTGGATTTTATCAAAGCAAAACACGAAAAACAATCTTTGAAAACGAACAGAGAGTATCATTTTAAAATACTTGGAAAGAAAAAATAAAATAAGATAAAACTTAATACAAATTTTGGTAAATTTACTGATAAAATAAAACAACTTATACGGAAATTTGAAATATTTAATAAAAAAATATGTTAGACAGATAGAAAGTCCATATTATCTAACAAACGCTTGGAATTTGAAGAGAGAAGACATGTTTTTCAAAGCTCTGCTGATTTCAACGGATTTTTAGAATGTAAAAATGTCGGATTAAGCAGTGAGTAAGGTAAATACGAATTTGAATAGTAAATGGATTAATCATTATTGAATTATTAGCTTGGTGCAAAAATAATGTCGTTTTCTCACATAGTAACATATGTGAGAAAACGACGTTATTTTTGCACCAAGCTAATAATAATAGCTGAAAACTTTAAAGATTATTGTAAAGGAATTGTAATTCAAGATAATATTTTTTCGAAGATTTGATTTCAAAAGAAAAAATGAAATTAATGTCAAACGGAGATTGAATTAACAGAAAAACGTTTTACATTAATTTTAGGAATAAGGAGGGAAGAAAAATGTCTCTCCCTTCTTCTTTGCTGGAATGTGATCGTTGCTTTTCTTGTGGCGGCCTTAATAAGCGTAAAAGAATAAGAATCTGTTCAAATTGTCAACGGTCTTTTCATTTATCTTGCGTGTAATTGACTAGAAATGCTTCAGCGTCTCTAGGTTGTTTGGAGTTGTTCACATTGTCTGTCTCTCTCGGCTCTACAAGATAGTGTGATACATCAACATAATGAAGCGAGCCAAAGAGATGCCAGTGAAGTTTTGAGGGCAACTTCACTCCTTAGACAATTCCGGAGGGTGCCTTTAAAAATCCCTAAATCTGTTAGAATCCTGGCAGCCGATGCCTTGGCTACTGCCATAGACCAGGCACTTAAATTGAACAGCTGGCTTGACTGGGATCACCTTTTCTCTTTCGTAACACTTGTCCTCGGCATTCCTTACAATAAGGACCCTACATCATCTGTTTCATCTATTATGAAAAATAACATTTCTTTATTCAATTCGTCTAAGATAAATGCCACTGAATTTTCTACTCTTTCTAATCCTAATAGATTTCATCCTTCATCTATAGTCAACGATTCTAAGAGACTCCGTGCCCTCGTCAATGCTAAGTTGATTGAAGGCGATGTCTCAGCTGCAGTTAGAGTATTGGCCTCATCCGATACTATACTAGCTACTACACCAGAAGTTCTCACAGCGCTCCGTCGGAAACATCCTGCGCCACCATCAGATGTCAGATTTGTTCAGATGGAAAACAATGATTCAAATATTGAAATCGCAAAGGAAGTAATGGTTGCCGCTCTGAAGTCTTTCTCGGGAAGCAGTAGTTGAGGTGTAGACGGCCTACGACCTGGTCACATCAAGGACTTAATTTCTGCCCACACAGCCGAAGCTGGTGAACATTTGAAAACATCCATAACAGCTCTTATTAATTCCCTTCTCCGAGCTAAGATACCCCAACATGCTCGCGACTTAATATTTTCAGCCAACTTGACGGCTTTAAAAAAAAAGACGGAGGTATCCGACCTATCGCTGTTGGTAATATTTTTCGTCGTCTCACCGTAGAAATTGCTTGTAGAGTTGTTGTGAAGGAGATAGGGCATGGATTGCGACCTGTCCAGCTCGGGGTAGGCATACAGGGAGGATGTGAAGCCGCGGTTCATGCCACAAGATCATTTTTCGAGAATACATCACCTTGCGTCCCCAGGTATCTTATTAAAATTGGATATGAAAAACGCTTTAATATAGCATCAGAAGAGATCAAGCCCGGGAAGTTTGCCATCAACGGACTCCTTCCATATTTAAACTGGCTCATCTTTCGTATAGTCATCCAAGTATGTTGATCACCTCCGATAATATTATCTCTTCTGCTACTGGAATCCAGCAAGGTGATCCATTTGGTCCGCTACTATTTGCGATGGCTATTGACGGGGTAGCTCGTTCCATCGCTTCTCCTTTCAATATATGGTATCTTGAGGATGCAACGTTGCGAGGATCCACTGAGGCTGTAGCTGCTGACCTCCGACGAGCTATTCCTGCTTTATCTCTACTTGGACTTGAGATTAACCAGTCCAAATCAGAGATAATAAACTTGAATTATAGTGCAGATGATTTCGAGAGTGTTATTCGGGATATCAGACTCATCCTTGAGGTTATAAAAATAACACCTAAGAAGGAATTACACATTCTTGGTTCTCCAGTCTTTCCAATGGCCATTCGAGAGTGTTTGGATACTAAGCATGTCATTCTAACAAGAATGACTGAGAAATTGCAATTAATTGATGCACACCCAGCTCTCTTCCTCTTGAAGAACAGTTTTTCGCTACCGAGTTTTATCTACACTCTCCGAAGTGCCACTTGCTACCTCGAACAGGATTTCTTAAATGAGATAGATATCACAGTTAAGAGATGCGCGGAGCTAATTTGCAACGTCAATTTCGACGACACAGGCTGGAGGCAGGCAAAGCTCCTTTTGAGATTCGAAGGCCTGGGCCTTCGATCAGTGGTAGATTTGGCCCTTCCAACATATCTTTCTTCACTTTCGTCCAGTCACGAATTAATTGATGAGATACTCAGTGGTTCGTCTCAGTGTTTCTCAGGTAGTTCTTTCGAACAAGCTTGCAGCGTCTGGACACAAGAATTACTTTCTCTCTCACTAGACACATCAAATCAAAAAAGCTGGGATAAAATAAAATGTGAGGCCAATTTTACTAATTTGAGGCTCTCTCTGGATCAGCATCGCCTCGCCTGTCAACTATCTGCTTCACAACCAAGTAGTGGCGCCTGGCTCAATGCAGTTCCCTCTTCATCTATCGGTACCCTTCTAGATGATGAGTGCACTCGAGTCGGAGTCTCGATCCGTCTTGGACTCAAATTATGTGAGCGTCACAGATGCAGATGTGGAGCCTCCATTGATGAGTTTGGTTTGCAACCATGTCGTCGTAGTGCCGGCCGCTTTCCACGGCATGCTGACATTAACGACATCATCATAAGAGGTTTGGATGCAGCTGGGTTCCCTTCCCAAATCGAACCCGTAGGCCTCGACCGCGGTGATAGAAAGCGGCCGGATGGCATTACAATTTTCCCTTTAAAATGGGGAAGTCGTTGATTTGGGATGCGACCTGTGCGGATATATTTTCGGCCGGTAATTTGATCAGGTCCGCAGTTGAGCCAAGATCCGTCGTCCGGGACGCAGAGATAAAAAAAAATAATAGTTAAATATTCTTCTCTTGTTGATAGATTTATTTTAAACTCCTGTGGCAGTGGAGACTGGTATTTATTTGAACAAAAAGTACAAATTGTGGCACAAGGCCAATAAAGGGGAGGGGTAGAGGCTAGTCAACACTAACTATCTTATACCTAGCTAATCAGATTCGCGACCCATTCGTACATTACATTTTACACATTCACCAAAAGAACTCGTCCATCACCAAACAATCCTTCAACCACCATAATACCACGTGCTCTCAAGGGAGACCTACCAAAATCGCGCCCCATACCATGAAAATTCTAATGATGATATATATATATACAATTCTAATAATGATAAAATGAGAGGGGAGGGAAATGAACCCAATAATAAACTTAAAATAAACAAATACAAACTAAACATAATTGATGTTAGTAGGGACCGTCCAACCCATAAAACAGAGAGGCCGCTGTATTCTGCCCAGGGGACAAAATCAAGAGACGCTCTCGCTAAGGGAGTGGGAAAAAGTATAAAATATTAGGCTGGAATGGGAAAATATAAAACTGACCCAGTCGAGATGAAAATGGGGCGGGGGTCAAAACAAACTGGGGAGGATGGGAATCTCGACTTGGATCATAACCAAAGAACGGCCGGGATGCAGGCCAGGAACAACACTTACTCACATTAACTAGGTACACTGAAGCTTGTCTAACCTAACCAAGGGGAGGGTTCCACAGGAAGCCACCCCGATGTGCAATAGGTTGACCTAGAAGAGAAAATCAAGGCTAGCCCCGTTCACACGAAGCAAGCTCGCTTCTTTTACCCACCTTTCGCTAAAGACTGTCGAATGCAATCGTTTTCTATCCGATCTAATCTTCATCTTGAGCAGATGCTCAAAGAATCGAATCAGATCCGAATGAGAAAGTCGATTGCCTCGCAAGACTTCCTCCTTTCGCGTCGTCCAAATCACCATTCGAGCCGTGGCCATCAGCGTCAGAAACACCATCCGTTTCATCCCGGAATACGGGGGCGACACATTGTCACACGCGTATGCGCGATCAATGGACACAAGCTGTTCGGGAGCGAGACGAGCCGTCAGCTCGCCGACATGGTCCCATAAGGGGCGGACCTGGGGGCAATGGTAGAAGGCGTGCGCAGCCGTTTCCTCTAAGCCAAGGCCACACCGTTCACAGTCTGGCAAATCCACCAAGCCCCATATGAAAGCCTTGTCGTTGAGAGGCAGCCGATTCCGAGCCAATCGCCAGCTAAGCGAAAACTCAGGGTTACTGAGGTAATCCGCCGCTGGCGCCCAAGACCAGTAGGAGCTGTACTCCTCCTCCGACAAGCCGAGCGTATCTCGTAGGAGATCCCTCGCGGGCCTCTCCACTAATTCACGATAGAAGACCTTCCTAGGCCGAGAAAGGTCACTGGACCGGGGAACGGCCCTCAAGGCCGACCGACACTCGCGAAGGAAAACCGATTGATCCCGGGGTTTACGACCGCGCTCAACCCGCGAGATGGGGGGACTGATGGTAAGGCCAGGGAACGCGTCCCTAACAATCCCCTCCAGAATCGGATCTCCTCCAGTCAATGCACGGCGTAGGAAAGCCAACCTAGAGGCACGGATGTGACTCGGCAGGTGCGGCATTCCCAGCCCCCCATGACACGGACGTTTAGTGCAGACTCGTCTGTCGACCCGATTCCCGCGTCCCCTCCATAAAATGGAGGATAGCGATTGCTCGAGCGCCTTCTTGTGAGTCTTACAGAGAGGAAGTACGGACAATCGATAAAGAATCAGGGGGAAAATGTATGTAGCACACACCTCCGCCCTGCCCTTCACGGACAACCTCCGTCGATTCCAAGTCTGACCGGCGGAATCGACCTTTGCTCGTACTTCAGACCAATTCTTCTCCAGCTGGAGGTCAGGCCCAAACCACACTCCAAGAATGCGGACAGGACCGTCTGTCCAACCGAAGCGGCCCGGAAGAGCGACCCCCTTCCAGGCACCTAACCGCAAGCCGGACGACTTGTCGTGGTTTATTTTGGCCCCTGTCACCTTCTCGTACCGATCAAGCGCCTTCTGTACCACCTCAATGTCGTTGCGGGACGACACGAAAGCAGATACGTCATCGGCGTACGCGGAAACCCTGGCTCGAGACCCTCCAGGAACGGCAATTCCACGTAGGGCCGGACTGCCGGTCTCGTCCTTCAGCCGGCGAAGGAGAGGCTCCAACGCCAAAGCATAAAGGAGAGGCGACAGCGGACAACCCTGACGAACCGACCTAGACAGCACGAACGCGTCCGACAGCCTTCCGTTCACCTGTACCACCGCACTGGGGGAGCGATACAGGAGGCTAATCCAGCGGCAGAAGTTGGGTGCGAATCCAGCGGCCTGCAGGACAGCTGCAAGGTAGCGATGGTCGACCCTATCAAATGCCTTGGACTGATCCAAATTGATCAGCGCGGCTTCTTCGTCGTCTTTTACACCCTCTATGATCGTGCGGATCAGATGCAGGTTGCTCTGAATTGTTCGGCCCCTCACAGAACAAGTCTGCTCAGGTCCCAACAGAGACTGGGCAACTGACTGCAAACGCTCCTGCAGGATCTTGGCCATAATCTTTAACTCTGTGTTTAGCAGAGTTATGGGCCTGTAATCATCTAGGTTCCCCCCACCACCTTTGCCCTTTTTCAACAGAGTGATCACACCCCTGGTGATCCGGTTGGGGATGGACCCCGACCGAAACCAGTTGTTGAACACTGCAGTCAAAGTTGGAACAAAGATGTGCGACAGCCTCAAGTACAATTCATAGGGCAAACCATCCAGACCGGGCGACTTGCCTCTGCCGACCTTCTTCAAAACCGCGTAGACATCGCCCTCCGTAATCTCTCCCTCGCAGCTAGCCGCTTCAGTCGGCGAAAGCCGAGGAAAGTCAGCCAAATAGCTACGAAACTCCTCCTCACGGAGACCAGGCTCCTTGGTAAACCGGTTCTCGAAATGGCGCCGAAACGCTCCGCACATGTCGTCAGTGGCCCGAAGAGTACGCCCCTCCGGGGATTTGACTTCACGAATGTAACGATCGCCACCTCGACGGACCTCTTCCCTGCGCAGATCTGCGCCCAAGTTCACGGCTTCGGAAGACATCTTGCTTAACTTATGTCTAATTACCTGACCCATGTACCGCTCGCTATTCGATCGATCCAGGGCCTCCTTAGCTAAGGCTATCTCTAGGGGATCCCCCCCAGCCACCGCCCGGGAATAACTAGCTTTAAGCGTCTTCACCTTTTCAGCTCTATCTAGAGCGAGCCGTTTGCTGAAATCAGTGGTGAAGGACCTAATCCTACATTTAAGGCGTTCTCACCACCTATTCCCGATAACCGCCCCCACTAGCTCCCGCTGCACTAGTCTAGTTAGCTGCTCCTGGAAGTCCCGCCTGTCCAGTAAAGACAGATTGAACTTCCAGTAGCCAGCCATTCTAGGCCTATTGTCTAACGCCACCCGGGCACAAACGAGTTTGTGATCCGAATAGCCTACCCAGTGGAACGTAGGGCAATCTAGTAGTTCTATGTCGGCTCTTCTCACTAACATTCTGTCAAGGTAGCTAACCACCTTGTCAAAAGGCCAATTAAGAGCCCACGTCCACATTTTTCCCTTGGGATGATCGACCCGGTATCTATCGACGAGACCATAATCGTCGATCAGATCGACCAAGCTGCGATCGCCCCCTCTCCCGCTAGCACCCCGCCCCCTGTCTAACTTGGGGTCCAGGATGGCATTCCAGTCCCCCATTAAAACTAGGCGCGTTGAATCCACCAGGAACGGCCCCAACCGCCGAAAGAACGAGACCCGCTCCCTCTGGTCATTGGGCGCATAAACCGCAACGACCCGGAACGAACCACTTGTGGCAGTGGAGACTTCAGGTTATTGGGCTTCGTTCGATGGCGTTCCTTCGAAGGATTGGCGCAATTGCGTCTCTATTAAGGGACAAGCCTCGCAAAACGGAGTGGCTCTTACAGCGTGTCTCGCTGGCGATGGCCCGAGGTAATGCTTTCTCCATCATTGCGGCTGGCAGAGGATTTGGAATTGTCATCAGTGGTTACTTGTTTTGTTTCAATAAATTTTAATTTGTTATTAAAAAAAAAAAAATTAACCAATTTAAAAAAACAAAAAACAAAAAAAAAAAACACGAAAATGAAATTAAATGAACAAAATAACTAATAAAAACAAAAACAGAATGTATCTAACAACTGGAATGTAGAGAAACACTATTTTCATATTTTTAACTGAAAGTAACGTCAGTATTTGTCACTACGTGACTGAAAATAATTTGTACTGACGTTATTTTCAATTAAAAATATGAAAATAGTGTTTCTCTACATTCCAGTTGCTAGGTACATTGTGTTTTTGTTTTTATTAGTTACTTTGTTCAATTAATTTCATTTTCATATTTTGCTTTGATAAAGTCCACATTGGACGAAACGCGTAAGCAATTATCAGTTTTCCTATTGTCATTTTTATTCATAAATATTGTCTTCTCTACCGGTTAAATCGGAGAAATTTTCATATATATATATATATATATATATATATATATATATATGGTTGGATAGATCTGAGCTTGTGACCCTGGGTTTCACGTTTTAGCGATCGTCAGACAAACAGATTAAGAAGAAAAAAAAATTAATCACTTTGTCTGACGATCGCTAAAGCCAGGGTCACAAGCTCACATATATCAAACCATATATGTTAGCTCTATCTCTGATATTGAGCGCTTTCTAATAAGTACCGCGCATATAATATATAAATAATTATACATATATATATATATATATATATATATATTTATTTATATTTATATACACACACTTTTCACACACACACACACACACACACACACACACATATATATATATATATTTCAATAAAGGTGCAATTAATTTAAAACCCCGAATCTGTTTATGAATGAAAAGATCCTGTTTTATAAATTTCCGTTGCATTAGATCTTTTTATTTTACAAGCTTTCGTCTGTTCCTACAGACATCCTCAGGTTTGAAATAGATTGTGTTCTTGTTTATACTCTCAGTAATAAGTGGACAAACGAAAACAAGGTTGTAATCCGAAAAATGCTATGAGAAATGTGTGTTATTGTTTGGGAACGTGCAGTCGCAACGCTGAGTTTGAATTTAAATTTTAAGGTTAAAGATCTGCGTTTATGTACAAATGTAGTGATAAGAGAATTCTTTTTTACTGGTAAATTTTCCGTCAAAATGGCATGAACTATATTGTTCAATAATTACAGTAATGTCGCACTTATTATCCGAAAGTTGCACTTGGATCAGTTATTTTAATTTCAATAAAGGTGCAATTAATTTACAAATTCATGAATTATTCATACATAAAACAAATACAAAGGTTAATGATTAAATGGCGAGAAATCCATCTTCGCGAACAATTCAATAATATACAAAATCCCCGAATCTGTTTATGAATGAAAAGATCCTGTTTTATAAATTTCCAAGAACACAATCTATTTCATACCTGAGGATGTCTGTAGGAACAGACGAAAGCTTGTAAAATAAAAAGATCTAATGCAACGGAAATTTATAAAACAGGATCTTTTTATTCATAAACAGATTCGGGGTTTTTGTATATTATTGAATTGTTCGCGAAGATGGATTTCTCGCCATTTAATCATTAACCTTTGTATTTGTTTTATGCATGAATAATTCATGAATATATATATATATATATATATATATATATATATATATATATATATATATATATATTTTAATTCTCGTGAATACTTATAATTAATTTCTATTGGTATTTTTGTTTGGGTCGGGGGAGATAACATTTTGTCTATCGTTATAATATATATATATATATATATATATATATATATATATATATATATATATATATATATATAATAATAATAATAATAATAATAAGACGGGGACTTTAATTATCCATTTCGATTATAATTTATTTCGTGAACACGGAGGTGTTCAACTCTTTAAACGGAGGAGGTTTCGATCTGAAAAGTTGGACAACTCGGTATTCACGAAATAAATTATAATTGAAATGGATAATTAAAGTCTCCGTCTTTTTATTATCGTTTTAATGCTCTGTAGCCTACATTGAGCTATTGTATTTATATCCTCCTCGAAATTATCCCTTCCAGTCACAAACTGGTAAGACGCATATATATATATATATATATATATATATATATATATATATATATATATATATATATTGGTAAAATTGTAAGATAAAATGGAAAAAGTTTACTTTTCCATTTTTTGATCCTGACCTGACTTCTCGCCGTAATGCAGCTTCTTCGTGACTTTTCTATTTCATAGTAATTGTTCTGCTAAACTTTTCTCTATAGTACCTAGGCGTTACGAATTTAAACGCAGTACTAGATTGTCGGCAAGGTTTCAACATTTTACAGTAGAAATGACTAGATATAACTGTAAGTTCTACGCTAACAGTTTCTTCTCTTGCACTTCTAGCTTGTGGAAATACCTTTTGGTTTCTTGCTTTCCTACAAACCTGATCTTCAAAAATGAAATCCAACGTCAATTGTTATCTTAATTCTTAATTCTTGTTGTTTTATTGTTCTATTTCCGTAATAGTGCTTTTTTCTCACATTCTATAACACCCAGTAACCCCTTGCATCCTAGTGGCATTATTGTCTTTGATCTTCAAAAATTTAAATGCAATGTCAATCGTTATCTTCTGTCTTCTTAATTCTTGTTCTTTTATTGTCTTCTCTTCTTAATAGTAGTTTTTCTCATATTCCCTAACACTCAGTAACCCCTTGCGTCTTAGTGGCTTTGTTGCCTTTGTTGTGCTGAAATGATATATATATATATATATATATATATTAAAGTAAATAAATGTAAGTACTACAAAATATTTGGATTTTCTGTTAACTCCAGAATACCTTACATATATTTTTACTTCATATATTTGATTATTAAAAAAACATCGTATGTTAAAGGAAAACCCGCGTCATCCATTGATTTTTAATTAGCACGGCATATATTATACAGGGATTATAAATTAATGAATAATTTCTAACCTTTTATTATTGTATCACCTGCGTCGAAGATAACAAAATGGCTGTGTACATAGCTGTTGTTTGACTAAAACAAATGCATTTCCACCTGACAGTCGTAACCATGGTTTGCAGGGATTAAAAAAAAATCTGACGACTTCACGAGAAATCACTGCAGTGAAAGTGGGAATGATGGCGTGGGGCATATGTATTAAAACAGTTGACTTACCCACACCAAGAAGATTAATGAAGGCTGATAATAACGAAGAAACACACGGGTAATTTTAACAAAATAAAAAGGAATTTATTCACGAATTTACACGCTTGTAAATTACACGCACGTGTCAGTAACTCGTTCCAGGAAAATAAATCAGAAATTTTTAAAGTCCGTAGTTTTATCGAGTTGTCATGAAGAGGAAATGTTTATACAACAGATTAAATGATCTGGCACAAAATAATATTAAAAATGGCTAAGACAAAGGAAAAAGAGTTCGTTGCTCACCGAAGGGATATATGCTATGCATACGTTCAAAATTAAATATGTGATGCAGTTTCATTTATATTACAATGAATCATTCACACAGAAAGTAAATTAGTAAAGTTAATGATATAAAATGGCGAAATCACTTCGCTAACTACATTTTAAAGCTGCATTAACCAATTAACCCATCGATGAATCTTATGATCCTTGATTTTTAAGATTATAAACTCTATTAGGTCCTCCTTAAATATACAAGTATTTTCAACAGGTTCTCCGGTCAGCATCAGGCATGGAAACTATTTTCTTTTTTGTAAAATTCAGTTATCATCCGAGACGAAAAAAATATAATGTAAATCGAATTATTTTTTTTGAAGTGTGTTATTGATAACAGATACAAACTTGTGGAGCATGCAGTCGCGACGTTAAGGTTGCACACTTTTGTATCTATTATCAATAACACATTTAAAAAAAAAATATTTCGATTTGAATTATATTTTTTCGTCTCGGATGCTACCTGCATTTTACCAAAAAGAAAATAGTTTCCATTCCTGATGATAACCGGAGGACCCGTCGAAAGTACTTGCATATTTAAGGAAGACCTAATACATTTTACAATTTTAAAAAAAAAACAAGGATCATAACATTCATCGAGTGGTTAGTGTGTTAATGCATCTTTAAAATTTTGTTAGCGAATTGATTTCGCCATTTTATATCATTAACTTTACTAATTTACTTTTTGTATGAATGATTCATTGTAATACGTTTAAAAGTAGACGAAGTGAGATAGTTTGAAATACTTAGCTTTCTAGGATTGTTGAGAGAAGCGCTATATGCTGGTTAGAGACCGATAATATAATTGGCGATTAATTTTACACTGGTGATTACTTCAACGCTGGTCGCGAGGAACTGAAACGAAACCTTTACTATGACTTCAGACGCTCTTCTGATTAATTTGATTTTTCACCTCATTTCATATTAAGAGAATTTCGCGTAGGCTCGCTACTTTCTTTCCTTCTGCTTCTTGGATCACCGGCTAATTTCTGTGAAAGCATCATCAGCTCGTGAATTTCTTTCCTTCTTCTCGACTCACCGGTTAATTTCCGTGAAGGTAAAAATCTCACATAGGCTCGCGCTTTTCTTTTTTTTCTTCTTCCTCTATTCTCCGAATTTGAAGGGAGTGGGTGAAAGGAGTTATTATTTCGTACCCACTACAGGGGACACAAAGTTCATGCCTGGTCAGCAAGATAAAACGAAGCGGAGAAAATAAACTCAAAATAATGAAATCATTGCTGTTTTTAATTATGTTTTCTTTGCAAGAGATGTTCATAATTTAAGAAAATGGCGGAGTAGCTAATGGCTGCTCCAGTTACTGCTACACAGTAACTACTTATTTAAGTCGTTGCATATTCTCAAAGACAATATTCGGAAAATGCTATTGAACTTCCAACGTCATGAAAACCAGTTTTAACTTACAACTGTGGAAATTGGGGCCTTACAAAGAAAGAGGAGCAGGAGCTAGACAGTTTCCACAGACGACAATTGCGAATTTAAGTCTGATAGGGAAAAAGTACCCTCATAATATCTCCAACAAGAACTTGTATAGCAGATGTCAAGAATCTCATTTGTCTTTGTTCATTGAAGGAAACTTCTTGGATATATTTTAAGAATGGATCCAGAATGCCCAGCTAACAAAGTCATGAAGTTTTACTTTGAAAAGACTGACTTCAAGAAGTCCAGATGTGATCCAAGAAAAACCATAGTCACAACGCTGAATCGAGACATTTAAAGAACAAGATCCCACTTTTCCTTTGGAGAAGTTTACAATCAAGGAAGATCTGCAACAAATACGGAGATGACAGAAAAGGCTGGCAAAATATTGTCGAATCAGTATACAATGTCACTGAAGATGGGAGAACATGTTAATTCATGACCTTAAATCGAAACAGTTTTAATGATGATGATAGCAATAGATACTTGTCTGTTTCCTCACAGATGAAGAAGCTATTTGAGAAAACAAGAACTGGTTTTACAGAAGAATTATAAAAATATGCAACGAAGAATTTTTAAGGCAAATGGAAACAAAAAGGACACGGATTTTTAGTCATTTCACCTCAAGCAAGGCAATAAAGTTACTAAGACGCAAGGGTTTACAGAGTTTGATATAATATGAAAAAAAGAAAAGAAAGAAAAACATTATTAAGCAGAGAGAATAATAAGAACAGGAATTAAGTTGACAGAAGATAACGATTGACAATTTCAAAGAAGGCTCTGTAATTAAATCGATCCTGACCAGACATCTTGACTTCAATCACTTCCTTACCGACGTAACGTGGCTTTCCTCTGTCTTTTTTTTATAAATATTTTGATGTCAATTGTTTTGATGAGATTTTTTCCTTAGTGAATTCTTACGTAAATAAGTATTTGCAATTTTTAACACTTGAACTTTCTGTCGCAAAGACGACAACTCTATCCAAAGAGTTTCAATCAAACATGGCGTCCGTCCTATCCGTTTTAACATGGCGTTCGTTTCTGGTTGCGCCTGCGCATTTGTGACACATCTTCTGTTCAAAGCCACGTGAGACTAGTCACGTATTGATGGCATTCATAATCAGAAGTGATACGTACACGGTGTCGCCGTTGTTATCGCTGTTTTCACTGCAACTTGTTTTGTGTAAAGACGAACCAGATTGAAGCGTTTTAACGAGTATACCAATCGATAAATGAATTGATCGGACTTGTACAGGGTGCGCCAGTTAACTATGGTGAAATTATCATATGAAAAGAAAAGTATTCAATGGAAATTTCAGTATATGTTTTAAAAAATTGTATACTAGTTCAACTCACTATTTACATTGTTCAGACTATCATCCCCATCCTTGTTGCCATATTTATCACAACGTTTCGGCCGTTGTACACTCCGGCCTTCTTCAGGTAGTTGGAATGCCGAACTGAATCCTTTATTTCCTCAAGAACACATAACACAGTGGATAAATTTAGATCCAGTGACAGGACCCAAAGTGTGTGAGTTCAATACTTGGTTGAAGCGGTGGAGAACTCGGAGAGAGGGAATTAACAGGAGATAACTGACATCCATTAGACATGGCACGTGGAACTAGAACAGTCTACACTAGTGAACGAAAATAGAAACAGAAATCAGACATCCCTATCTAAATATTTTTGGCATTTAAAAGAAACGAATAAAACACCAAAAGTAAAATGGAAAATAGTAAATACAGTGTAACCCGGATATAAGAGATTTTCTCTGGTCCCAAATTAGAGCCTGTGTTAATGTATATAAAATAGACCAAACCCGGATATATGAGAAACCCGGATATAAGAGACTTATTCTCCGGTATCGACAACTCTCTTATATCCGGGTTACACTGTAGAACAAGAACTTGAAAAAACCTGCGAGGACCCATGCCCTTTATGCCTGCATGAAAAACTACACATTATTAAATTTCTAAAAAACGAAAATTTATTAAATCATAGACATTTTTGCAGACATCAACAAATTTTCGCCTTAAATAACTAGCTTAAAGAATTTTAAAATTTTAGTCTATAAACAATTTCAATTAAAGCAATATGTTTAAAAACTTAAGCCAATCATAAGATTAAAAAAAAACCCTTTATGAAGGCGTCAAAAAACAAATTGTAGTTCACTACGACTTATTTTTATATACAAACAGCCCTTTAAAAAAAAAAAAATTATTAGGTATAAAAATACAAATTTAACGCCGTAACAAAAATGGCAATAATTCTCTGCCGTTGAAATAGACCAGACGATATGCGTCGAAAGGATGTCATCATTCGTTTGAAAATAGGTACCCCGATCCTACCTTGACTTAACCTCTTTCCGAATGTAACTAATATATTGATACAATAGTTATCAGTGAAAATTTAAACCCTTACACCCCTTATTAAAATAATTGGTTTCACCGTTTCCATAGTAATTAATATTTCGAATGTATATGCTTATAAAGCTCCTTAAATTTCAAGATAAGTTATTCCAAAATTTTATAACCCCGCAATTATTTCGTCCTGTTAACTGATGTTTCTGACACATTTAGGGATTGTGTGTGTGTGTGTATGTGTGTGTGTTTGTTCTGTTTTATGTAAATAGTATTAATTCATATTGTAAATAATCATTGTTTTTTTTTAAATTGTTGTCCCCCCCACAGACTTTGAAATGTACAAATGGGGACTAGTTAGGATTTCATAGAGAATTTGAGGTATTATGGTGGACGCAGTAAGAAAGGTAGGAGTGAATGTGTTGTTTTGGTGATAGGAATATTGTTGGTATGTTTGGGTCCGTGTCTGTGACTAGCTAAGTTTAGATTTAAGACAGAAGAAGACTGTCCTTCCTCAACCCCCTTTTTTGACCTTGTGCCACATTTTGTACATTAGTACAAATAAATAACTATTCAAAAATTCGCTTGAAGATAAAACAGAGTTGGGTACTTTAATTCAGTTTAATTTTTATAATTAAATTGAAGATTTTAGCTTCTGTTTTTAAAACATGAGAACTCTTATGTAGCGATGGAATCATATTTAAAAAGTAATTATAATATATATATGCGTGTGTATACATATACACACACACACACACACACACACACATACGTACATATTGTCACTCACAGATAGACTGTTTTGCTGTATCACAACTAATGAGTGTGGCTATACGTCCGGTTGCCTCTAGCTAGGATCGAAAGTCGACTGAAATTACATCAGTCAGGGATTCTACCACTAAGCCGTTGACGCACAGGAGGAATGAAGGTGAATTTAAGTGTATTTATTTTTAGCTAAACACACAGTGACTGAGAGAACTCGATTCGATTTACCGAAGATTCTTGCATTATTAGCCGTAATAGTCACTGTTTACAAATCCACAATTCCTCCCAATATATATATATTTTATAAAACATACATACAACAAACTATTTCTTATTTTAACAGTTAAAATATAATCCTTGAAAATGGCTAAATGTATAGCCGAAAGCGCTCGTATAAAACGAACATTCGGACTGTTTTTATATAATTTATCATCCGAAAAGAACAAAATTATTAGATCGCATGAGAAATTGTATAAAAAGCTAAATAAAAGCACCTTGTCTGTCGTTTTCAATGAAATGTGCATGAAACAAGGATCGCTGCCTAAATACACTATATATATATATATATATATATATATATATATATATATATATATATATATATATTGATACATGTTTCATTAAATAATATAGACAAGTGTTGTCTATTTATTTTATGTAAATTCTTTTCATATCGTCTGATAAGCTTAATAACATTATCATTAAACGTTTACTGCTAATGTTATTAAGATTATCAGACGATATGAAAAGAATTTACATAAAATAAATAGACAACACTGGTCTATATTATTTAATGAAACATGTATCAATGAAAAAATGTGGCCTAAATACACACAATTTATATATATATATATATATATATATATATATATATATATATATATATATATATATATGCTTTATTTTAGGATATTACATCGAAATGTGATATCCTGAAATAGAGAATATTGCTCTACTTTTGTATTGAATGCTGGATTCTATTCATTCTAATTTCACATGGATATATATATATATATATATATATATATATATATATATATATATATATATATATATATATATTTATTTAATAATATGATTCCAACACGCTACATAAGAGTTCTCATGTTTCAAAACAAGAGCTTTCCTATTTTCTATATATTTTTCACGCACACACACACACACACACACACACACACACACACACACACACACACACATATATGTGTGTATGTGCGTGCGTAACAATTCGCAATAAATTCGAGTCGTATTACTTTGATTGACTTCATAACTTCATATCGGTGACTGTAATTACGAAGAATACTGCAACAATATGAATCCGTCGAGAGAAGCAAGGCCTGAATGAAAAAAAAAAAAAAAAGAAAGAAACAGTTCTCATCAGTTAGATGATAAAAGAAACGCACTTTGGTTTATCGGGAATCTGCACCTTGGCATTACCTTAAGAAGAAAGATTTCTGGACAGTTCTCCACCGAGAACCGGCATTGATCGATGGTACAGTGAGTGATCCCTGATCTGGTATGGTGTACCGACAATCTTCTGAGATTTTAGTGAAAATTGATGCTTCCCTTGGACATCCGGGCGTCTCTTCGCCTTTGAATTTGGTGCAGTGAAACGAATGATTTGGCGTGTTCTTTTAGCAAATAATAGATTCATGTGCAAAAGTTCCAAGCGTTTGTTCACGATGTTAGGGAAATCTTAGAGGTGTCTGTGATGTATTCAAATTATGAAGCCTTACCAAAGTTCCCTGGAGTTACTCTGGGATTTGAAATAACCTTGACGCGGGAGATGCACATATACAAACAATAAAATAAGACAGACACAGATAACATTCGACGTGCGTTTATTGGCGATTACATGCTACAAATTTATTAGGAACCGGAAATCCGGTCCTACGGGGTATCAGCTGAAAGCGAGCTCAAGGGAGATAACTATATAAACAAATATTTAGAACATCATCACCTCCGAAGTCATTTGTTTTCTTCTTGTAGGTATCATTTCTGCCTTCATTGAGTGTAGTCTGAGATCCTATAAGGTGGATGTACTGGCCGATCAGATCAGGTTCGTTTTATAGGTTCTTCGGCAATTGATTGCTGTATCAAGAGATGCTTTGGTTGTTTAGCTGCATTTTTATACTAATGTTCACGCTATACAGGATCTAAGATCCTCTCAAGGTAGAGTTACTATGTAGTATATGAGCATAAGAAAAGGCAAGAAGTGAAGTTCGTGGGGCTATGCAGGAAAGATAACAATTAACCCTAGACATAAAGAGGTCAAAATTGTAGCGATTAGGAAAAAATCCTCCTTGGTGTCTGTTCCACAAATCAACCGTTCTTGGAAAGAAGCTGTTTGAATGGAACTTACTTCTTACTATAAGAATGCGAAGGCAATGTGGATACTTCCAGCTTATGTACATAGCATGGCAGGTCCCAGTAGTAAAGGTCAGGGCTGGTGAAGTTCATGAGGCTATGCAGGAATGATAATGGTTAACCCTAGACTTGAATAGGTCAAGATTGTAGTGAATGGAAAACATCCTTCTGGGAGTCTGTTCCACAAATCATCCGTTCTTGGGAAGAAGCTGTCTGAATGGAACTTACTTCTTACTATAGGAATGCGAAGGCAATGTGGATAATTCCCGCTTGTGTACATGGCATGTCAGGTCCAATTAGTTAAAGTCAGGGCCGGTGAAGTTCATGGGGCTATAAAAGAAAGATAACAGTTAACCCTAGAATTTTGCATGTATGTATAACTGGCCACTCGTATTCAAGGATATCTGTCTACTAGTGTGGCTAGCCAAATTCCTGTTTCAGACGCTTGTTCAGTCGCATTTTTGTTTATTCAACAATCACAGAACCAACCAGTGGTTTATACTGCAACTATGCTGAGTAGACCTTAGTTACAATTTCTGCGAAAGAGCGTGTTATCTAGCGTGATCAACACTATGACTAATGTTTTCGTGCTAGCACATCTATGGACGGCACTGAAGGGTTGCTTCAACCCATGGTATGGTTATCAAGCACTTTTCTAAGGTGCCGAACACAAGGATCGAACCCTCCACTCCGATAACATTTACACTATTTACATTTTCCGACTGCTGTTCTCGTCTTCATTGTTATGTTCACCAGGTTTCGGCCGTTGTACGTTCCGGTCTTCTTCAGGATCTCTCTCTCTCTCTATTTCTGAAATGAGGTATTGTAACTATATTATAATAATAAAGACAAAAGGAAAACTTCTTAGCCGACGTATTATTGTTACAAAACGAATATCCTTCGTTGCATTTGCAGAGGTCGAAAGGCATCGGCTAATATAAGTTTAACTTGTGACTTTCTTATTTATATTGTCTTTTTACAGATATACTCTATCTGAAAGAAATTCACACACACACACACACACACACACACACACACACACACACACACACACACACACACATATATATGCTTTTTTATTTTAGGATATTACATCGAAAACATGTCAATCTTACCCATATATATATATATATATATATATATATATATATATATATATATATATATATATATATATATATATACCACAACGGAATATGTGAGCGAGCGAGCGGCGCTATATTGAGTCTGATTTGCAATCTCTTCGTCATCGTGGCCCTTTGGAACAGTTGGTATGATGTTTGCTTGACAACCTAATTGTCAGGGTTTCTATTCACGGATGCGCACTGCTGATGAGTCCAAAATATAGGACGAAACGACCTTCCAGTGCTTTCTGTTAAGGTTTCCGACTCGATGCATTACTTATATATATATTGCATATAAAAGAATTTTAAAGATACACTATATGAATAGCTTTTTCTCCCCGTAAGAATTGTGGACCACTTTTAATATATTATTAGGATTCACTAATAACGGCTTTAATTCTTCGTGACATGCTATAGACTAAATTCTTTAGTAAGTCAACGCCCTTTGCCAGATTTTTCCATTTTTTTCTTTAATTCGCGATAAAAGCTCATCTTCGGTGTTAACTTTCCTATTACGGACACTCTTGTCCATTATTGCCCAAGGGTTTTCAATTCGGTTATGTTCAGGACTCTGACTAGGCCACTGGAAGAATTGGGAATTATTAAAGCAAAAGGTTACCCAATAAAATACTAAATCATTTTTGACTTGTGTACTGTACATATGTACACCTGTATTTATACCCTGTATTAATAAACCAATTCTATTACTCACTTGTCTTGGTAAAAATACAAAAATTGTTATTTCTATGGATGCGTCCATTTTTTTTGCTTCGTACTATATATCTATATCTATCTATATATATATATGTACATACAAATATAGATGACTAGACTCGTTTCGAAAAACCCTCGAATTTTTGATTTGCCAATAATCAAATCAATCTCGAGGGAAAAAAAGGTTTTAAAAAAAGAAAGAGCTACAAACATGAACTACTGCCGAAAAAAATCGCACAGATGCAGGGCTGAAGCCCAAAGAAAAAACCCCGATACGAGTAAACAACTAACTAACAAAAGAGCTCAATACAACCGTAGAGCAGACCTAGATACACCTAGTGAGCCAGACAAACCTACCTAGGTTTCACCTAAACGGATCGTCAGGGAAAGTTCGATCCGTTTAGGTGAAACCTAATCTATCTATCTATCTATCTATCTCTCTCTCTCTCTCTCTCTCTCTATATATATATATATATATATATATATATATATATATATATAGATAGATAGAGAGAGAGTTCTGCTTGATTGTTATTTCATGAAACTCTGATTAGCAGATTTTGGTAATGACAACATTTCATTTTTAAGTTCAGTCGACTTTGGCAGTGAGCCCTCAGTTTATTTTATATTTCAAGCTTTTAGCTACGAAACTCTGAAGTCGGGATGCTAAAGGTAACATCAATCAGCTATGTGACAAAACTCCTACTTATATTCGATTTTCCCAGATACGCAATAAGGGTAAGAAATCAAAATATTTCAAAAGCTTTATTTTTCAATTTGCTAATGATGTAATTCAAAAGTACTTATGTAGTTTTTGACGCATTTAACAATTTATAGCGATAGCATAACATACAAACTTACAAATAAGCAAAAACAAGTTCTAGAAGCCTCCAGAGAGTCATACTATTATTATAATAAATAATGATGCATACACACACTACACATTTTTTGTTATCCATCTGATGAAGCCGTATAGGCAAAATGCATTATCGGATATTATTTTCAAAATATACTTTTATGAACATTTTTCCCAATGTCAATATAGCCATATAGGCGAAATGTCACTCCTAAACTGAAAATTCGATTTTACCAAATATGCAATAAGGGTAAGAAATCAAAATATTTCAGAAGCTTTATTTTTCAATTTGCTAATGATGTTGTGACACTATTTAACACTGGTAAATAATAAGAAGACTTATGAATAGAGCGATGAATATACCGAGAGAACACTGGTAAATAAAGAAAAGGGTTAATGGATAGAACGATGAATATACTGGGAGAAAGAATGAAGAATTCTTTTTTTTTTTCAAAAAGCCTAATTTTCAAGAAACCGAAAAAGTTGCTTAAAGAAATATTTTTACGGAAGGGCTATGTGGTGATATTCTAACAATTGATTGATGATCGTCCCTAAAAGTACTGATTACCCAAAACACAAGTATTAGATACGGGTGAGATTTGATTTAAGGCCAAAATTCGAAGATAACGTTTTGGCGGAATGGTCCAGACAAGCTGAGGGCGACAAGCAATGTAGTCAGTATCTAAAACCTAGACAGGCGTAAAGACCAGTGCACAGAAATTCTGACTACAAGTTTGAAATGATAATTCTTTTGATTAACGATCTTGGAATTAAGCCACGCTAAGTAGTCGAGAGCCATTGGTCGAGGAGTAGTGAAGGTAGCAGGCGAAGATGAGACACAGAGGGAGGTGGAGGAGCTACCCCCATCCATTAAGAAGTGTGAGTGGGAGATGTTAATGATGCGTGCGACTGTCATCAATGAGAAAGGTGGATCTCTCAATTTTGGAATTAATTAATTTTCAGAATCCAGACAGCAGAAAGGGATCTTTGTGAAAGGTAAAAAGAAATACTGAATCCTTCAACTGCGTCTTTTCCCGCACGCCGGTTTTGGGCGAATGTCAATAAATACGAAGGAGTCGAAGCGAGAAAACCAAGAGATTGTTCCAGATACCGGACGAGAAATACCTCATATGACTGCCTACCTGAAGAGAACCCCCGACATCAACCTTGTGCCAAACTTCGCCAAGCCAGCAAAGTATCACGTCTAACTTAAGAAGCGGGTTGGGTCGATAAACGTTTGCATGCGACCTGCTAGATCTTGACAACGAACTAACCAACTATTAAACAAAGGAACATATATAAACATATCGTTTTTATCAAAGTTATTTTCTTTCCTTGCGTCTAAACTAATCACAACGTGGGATAAGGCAAGGCCTGGATCGAAACGGTTCAATACCCGTGGATATTGAACATTTGGACCACCTGGAGGGACTTGAAGACGACAATGTAATTAGATAGTACTTATTTATTTTTTAACGCATGACATAAAAACCTACAAGTAAATAAAAACAAGTCTACATGGTTCCACAAGTTATAGAAGTCTCCAGAAAGTTATAGAATGTTCCATATATATTTAGAAGGATCCAGAAAGTAATCTAGTACAACTATACTTGTATACAGTTTTAGAAGTTTCGTATTGGGGATGATATTTTGAAAAAATAAACTGAATAAAATCCCTTTTCATTCATTTTGAACACAAGTTCATCGAATTAGGATACAGGAAATCAATTATTTTACAAAAAGTAAAAGGAAATAATTACCCAATATATATATATATATATATATATATATATATATATATATATATATATTTGGTTGGATAGATGTGAGTTTGTGACCCTAGGTTTCACGCTTTTGCGATCGTCAGACAAACTGATATGTTAGCTCTATCTCTGATATTGAGCAGTTTCTAATAAGTACCGCGCATATAATATATAAATAATTATATATATATATATTTATTTATATTTATATACACACACTTTTCACACACACACACACACACACACTGTATATATATATATATATATATATATATATATATATATATATATATATATATATATATTGGGTAATTATTTCTTTTTACTTTTTGTAAAATATATATTATGTGAATGTCATTATGTCACTGTGTCACACTTTTTCAACTTTACCCCCAAGAACTCGTAGCCCAACCTATCCATACCATTCTGGAAACAGGCCGACTCCGTATGCAAATTAAAAAACATTCCAAGCCGGATCCGGACTCGCATTCCTAAAATTTGGGATTCCCATTTTTTTTTACTTCGATTGTTTTCGAATTCCGCCATCTTGGCTTCTACTGATAAAAACAATCAAAGGGACACAATTCCCTAACTTTCAATAGCTCATGTTCAAATGAAAGAAATATTGTTCTCAAATTACAGTCTTTCAAAATAAAATTGTCCGTGTTTTCAGCTTTACTTCTAGAGGTCGTAACCCAATATATCATACCATTTTGGAATCAGATTGACTCCGTGAGCAAATTACAAACAGGCCGGACCGGATCCAAACCCGAGATCCTGAAATTTGGGATCCTAAATCTTCATTAGTGCAATTGTTTTCTGCAATTTTTACATATTTTGCGACGAACTTTTTATATGATAACAATTTTTATAACTTGGAAATAAATTTAGAAATAATTGAAATTAATTGCAAAATCTAGCGAAAGTCATCCATGAAATAAAAATAATTGTTTGTACGGAAAGTAAGGCCCTACGTACATCAAATTGTCTTTAAATTAAGTAGTGGAAGAAGAATTATCGTTGAACTTTTAAAAGGTAAGTTTAAATATTTATGCAATGCTTAAATGCAGCGTTCAATTTTGAGTTATTCTGTAGTTTATTGTTGCCTATCGCATTTACTTCTTTCTACCTATTATGATGAAGGCCCAATCAAGATCCCTCCGCAGGAGCTAGCTTAAATGTCATCCGATAGGGCGGCTTTTAAGCTAGTGTATACTTTTCAAGTATGAATTGAGTTCTCAGAGTCGCTGTCGTATTTCGTATAGAGAAAAACATTAAAATTCCCTTCCTTTCTGCCGATGGCCTAGGGGTAAGATATCTGACTAATGTCAAATTTGTCGGGTTTCGATCCCGGCTTGAAGTAATCGGACGTCTAGCCACACTGACGAGCTGTGATAGTCAGCCTGTGTATGACTATATATATGCACCGGGAAATACGGTTGAGCTCTCTAGGGAAAGGACTCCTAAAAAAGCTGCTCCTATTGCTATTAGGCATTACTCTTTTAGTATGAATTCAGTTCTCCGAGCCGTTGGCGTATTTCGTATAGAGAAAAATGTTAAAATTCCGTTCCTTTCTGCCGTGAGGTAAGATTTCTGGCTTGAAGCAATCGGACGTCTAACCATACTGAGGAGCTGTGATACAGCGAAAACATCTGTCTGTGGATGACTATAAGTATATATACATACATACATATATATATATATATATTTTTTTTTGTCATTTGCAGACAGTACTGTCTTGCTGTATTACAGCCCCTCAGTGCCTGGATCGAAACCCAACCGATATGGTGCCAGTCAGAGCTTCTACCACGGAGCCATTTTCACGCGATAGTACGAACCGCCCAAATCTAGCGTATGGTTTTTACAAAAGTAAACAGACGCCAAGAGCTCCATTCATTTTACTTCCATATACTTAGTTGTAGTGATGTGAGTTTGTGACCCTGTGTTTCACTCCCTTACGATCGTCAGACAAAATAAACATACGTTTGTCTGATGATCGGAAGGGCGTGAAACCCAGGGTCACAAACTCACATCAGTATAATTAAGTATATTAGCTCTATCACCGATTTTGAGCGCTTTTCAGTAAGTACAGCGCATATATAATATATAAATAATATATACTGAAATTATGTATATATAAATATATTTATATATACATACACATTATATATATATATATATATATATATATATAGGTACCTCCACTATTTTCGCGAAAAATTCAGCATAGCATGACGAAAAAAAGGCCGCAAACCCAATAAAAACAAAGTTTTGTCATCAAAATGCTTATGTTATTATTAAGCAGAAAGACCAAAGTATTTTTTAATTATTTTTTGAAGTTTTTAAAATCTTTTCTTGCACGTTCAAAAGTTTTGGTCAAATATCCTGTTTTTTTTGTTTTTTTTTACATCAGCGGCCAAACCAAAAGTAAAGGTTAGTATTTTTTTTGAGTTTTTCCAGTGAAACACACATTAAATTTGAAATTCTTGCAAAAATCAAATATTTGTCGGAGTTTATTGAAACTTCAGAAATGAATAAAATTATTTTGGTAATTTTTTTTTAGAAAATCTTTTTAAAAAAATCTTTTTTTTTACATATATTAACACCCTCTAATTTAATTTAATGAAATTTCGTGGTATTCCCTTTTTATGGCGATGATTTTTTATTAATTAAAAGCAGGACTCCTTGGCGAAAGTAAATCATCATTTCTTTTTGTAAAACAGTTGACCCTTTAACCGAAAATCTGCTCTGAATTGTAAAATAAAAAATGCAAAAAACTATGACATTATTTAATTAGAAAAGCTTTTAAATGCTTTGATAAATAAGATTTATTAAGGACACTACTGTCTTAAGAAGAAAGTCTTTTTCGATGGATAATTAATTTTTACAAGAATTGTTTTCATTTTTTAAAAATTTTAATTAAGTAAAAAAAAATTCTTCATTGCTTTCAAGGTGGGGATTTAGTGTTATCGTTAAGTGAAAATTAAATTTACGAATCAAAAATTAAAAATTTCATTACAGTCGCTTGAGCCAATATACTTTTAAAATAATTTTTAAGAAAAAAAATTAGGTTATAAACATTCCTAATTTTTATCTCTGGTAAAACAGACATGACATAATGCTTAAAATGTCACGTGATTTAAGTTTTGTCTGAGGCACTGCACGTCTTTCATTTTCCATATTCAGTTCTTGTTCATCATTAACGCCATTGCAAATAATCCCTTCAAAATTTCAAAGTAAGTTTTAATTTTTTTAATTACTATTTCACTAAATATTTTTATTTTATGTATTTATTTTAGTTTGGGTCATATTTCAAATAATTAAGTTTTTGTTTTAGTTGGTAAACTTAAAACCTAGAGACGATACGCAAATTTCATAAAGCATCTTGAAGTGTAACTAAAAGTCAATAAGATATTAAATAGTTTCTGATAATATGTTCATTTGTAAACATTTCTAGGTAGTTAAAAACTAGAAAAAATGCGTTCACATAGATTTCGTAAATATATATCCATTCTGGTCATTCATATGAACTGTCATCACCTCGAAACTTATCGATACGTCAACAAAGATAATAAAATAACATGACCCATCGTTAAGAAATGCTTGTATATTACTTTTTTATGCTATAAGTAAGTAATATTTATTGCAAATTGGATTAAGTTAACTTTAAATTGTGTCAGCAAAATAAATTTTATTTTTGGAAGATTTTTAAAATCGATAATTTTGTTTTGTTTACAAATTTCTAAAAATTAAGAAAATGGCCGCATTTACAAATATTGGACATTCCAATCTATATAATTTCTTTCTGAAATATTAGGTTGGTGCAAAAATAATGACGTAATAATGTCGTTTTTTGACCAGAATATTTCACTTAATGGAAATAATAAATTCAATCATTTAGCTTTCAGTTAAAGCTAAAATGAAAACTTCAAGAATGCTTTTTCACTTTTAAAAATTCATTTTAAACCTTAGCTATCGAAAATTCATTGGAGTTATCTATATGTATATAAAATCATTTATAATTTTATATATAATTTCACATATTTTAGTATATAATTATATATATGTATAATTATATATATCTTATATATAATGTACAGTGTGTGTGTGTGTGTGTGTGCGTGTGTGCACGTGTGTGCACGTGTGTGTGTGTATGTGTGTGTTTGTGAGTGTGTGTGATCAAGCAACTCCTCTACTCCCACCAAGATACTAGACATTATGGTTGCAGAGTTGGGGAGTAACTCTTATTTTCCTTTTGTATCCAAAATTGCAGTGCACGTTTTATTATAAACTAGTCTAACAGCCACCTTCTCAGGTGGCATTTAGGCTAGCTCCTGTGGTGGACTCTTGCTTTGGCCATGATCACAATAGCTAGGGAGGATTAGATGCAATAGGCCTCAACAAACTAAAGAAAAACTCGTAATTAATTCCTGCATTTAAATATTGAATTAATCTTTAAACTTACCGTTTAAAAGTTCAACAATAATTCTTCTGCTGCCACTTAATTTAAAGACGATTTTATGTACATAGATCCTTATTTTCTATACAAACAATTATTTTTATTTTCATGGGTGTCAAAAAAGGGGACAAATAATAAGATAAAATTAATATAGTGTAAAGATGGGAAAATAGAAATTAGTTATATATTCAACATTTAGGGTTAGAGAAACATAATAGCTAATTTAAGTAAAACCTATATTATGGAATCTATATGAATAAATGTGAAATTGGAGCTCAATTCTTCCACGAATTTTGACATTTTAAAAGTCCCAGCTCTATTTTATAGTGATTTATGCGGTATTTACTCTGTTCCCCCAGTAGGACGAGATGTGACACGGCGTTAACACGTTCCCCTACCAGAACGAGATGTGGCACACGGTCGTTTTAAAGTGGAGACCCGAGCGCGCACACCCGGTTGCGGTGGCCTCGGTGCAGGCACAGATCCCTCCCTCTCGTGCAATCGGAGGGCGCGGCCTCGGACAGCTGTTCCCCAGCGCTGGGTACCTCCCAGTATAATTTTCCTCAGCTGCGACTCTGTCCTTTGACGGAGTCGGCCCGAGCGCATTCTCTCCAAGGACAGAGACGCAACTGAGCGATGATAATGCGTACAAATCACTTTATAGTAATTTATACACTGGATGAGATGTGAGACGCCAAAAGCTCAATATCTGTATTATATATTATCTACTTCTAGACAATATCACTCGTCAGGTTTAACTAATTTGCATATTGATTTTAAAATATGTTTAGTTCATTAATTAACTGTCCTTCATTAGTGTTCTTTTATTCGAGGATTGTTTTGATTTTCATATCAAAAATAGTTCTGTTTAGGAATATTGTCTTATATAATGCAGAAAAGTGTTTGAAATTTGCATTTTACTTGGTCTTCAACAAGTGGGCATCTATTTGTAAAACCTTCCTTAACTATAACAAGCCAATTTATGAAAGAAATATTCATTTAAGATTTTTGTTTCAAAGATTGCAAGTACTGAATATATCTTACTTTGCAAAGCGATAACAAGCGGGTGAAGCCTGCTAGTATATATATATATATATATATATATATATATATATATATATATATATATATATGTGTGTGTGTGTGTGTGTGTGTGTGTGTGTGTGTGTGTTTATGCATGCATATGTGTGTGTGTGTATGTTTGTAAATCGTGTGTGTATAAAATGCGTGTATCTCCGGGATATCAACTTACATACACTTGAAGAAGACGCTTTCACCAAAATGGCCGCCGTCTATTTCGTGTAGGCAAAATGGCTTTCGTTCGCCAGTAGAATTCCGGGAGCAATTTACTTGAAAAAACAGCCGACACTTCGGCACGTTTATGAAAACCTCGTGCCAATCTCCCTTTCCCTGCGGAAATCTCTCGAACGTACATTCAGGCGACTCATATTTCTCCAGTTCTTTATTAACTAGGCAAGTATTCTCCACTTCCTAGAAAAGTTATTGTTTGCTGGTGAAATCAGAAAACAGTTACTGAACGTTTCATAAAATTCTTGTCGATATTTTTTCCTCTTTCTTAAAGTCTGGAAAGGCAACAAAAATCCTTTCAACAGCAAAATCTTTAAGATATTTTTTGCTAAAAGAAACTTTTTTTTTTATCTAAACAATACAAAAAACGACTTCGCTGATTTTCAAATCAATGCAAAATCAGAGATTTTAGAAGTATTGAATGGACTACATGAAAGTTAACTGTAGCCTCTGCCTCGATGGCTGAATTTTCCTTCAAGAGAAACTGTAACGTCTTAAGTTAACCGTAGCGAAAGCAGTAGATCGTTGTCTCTGTAGAAGTACCTAGAGGCTGAATATTTATTTTTCAATCCAAGTTACTTATGTCATGGTTAGAAAAAGGTAAAATAGAATCCGATTTTGCAATAAAGATAACAAAAGATAACATTAAAAATGAATAATAATTGCCGATGCATAAACTAAGTCATTCAAATAATTTTAAATATTTACTACTTCGCGCAAAAGCAAGAGAAATAAGATGAAAGAAATACTATTGAAAAATGAATAACAATTGACTAGGCTTCATCTAAGAAATTCAGACAACTTAAGACTATTACTACTTGGTGGAAAAGCAAGAGAAATAAGATGAAAGAAATACTAGTGAAAAATGAATAATAATTGCCAAGGCTTCATCTAAGAAATTCAGACAACTTAAGACTATTACTACTTGGTGGAAAAGCAAGAGAAATAAGATGAAAGAAATACTAGTGAAAAATGAATAATAATTGCCAAGGCTTCATCTAAAAATTTAGACAACTTAAGACTATTTCTATTTGGTGGAAAAGCAAAAGAAATAAAATGAAAGCGCCACATTACTTGGTTCAACTCACCCTTCAATAGTAACGTTAGGACCAACGTAGGTAGAACTCTCCTGAAGTTAATAGGCAAGCACTTCAACCATATTCCCTTAGTGAGAAAACTCTTCAACAAGAACAGCACCAAAGTTAGCTATAGTTGCACCAATAATCCTTCACGCGCACCTAAAAACATTAGTAGAAACGGTAAATCTGATAAGCACACGTGCATCTGCCGCAACCGTGATCTCTGCCCCATAAACGGCAAATGCATGCTCAAATGAATTATATACAAGGACAGCATCACGCACAAAATGCCCAAATCAAATTTTATTTCGGATCCATCGCTATTAAT